>OU343220.1:120189529-120634217 GCA_910596185.1 Chrysanthemum makinoi | reverse complement strand
AGGTTTCAAGACCTAAAACATCACACCTAGAAGTAAGGATATTTAGATACATTAAGAGTACAAACAATTAGGATTATGGTATCCTAAGAGGCACGGGAGTAGAAACAATTGTATATGAGATTACGACCATGGGGTGATTACGTTGATAGAAAAAGTAAAAGTAGGGTATGTACTTTCATGGGATGTTTTTTAACATCTTGGTTTTCTAAGAAAAACAAGCGGCACTAGCAATATCAACAACCAAAGGAATACGTCTTGGCCAAAGCATGCCAACAAGCACTATGGATGAAACAAGCGTTAGTTGACTACGATATTCATCTAAGCGAAATAGCCATTCTATGTGTGACAAAGTGCCATCGACTTAAGCAAGAATCCGGTATTGCATTCTCGCACAAAGCATATATAGATTAGTCATCACTTGAGATAATCTTCAAAATGGGAACATCTCTATTGAGAAGGTAGCATCCGAAGACAACATAGTTGGCGTCACCACCAAGCGGTTGAGGCGGGAACAATTCAACCTACTTCGTCTTGGTCTTGGTTTAATGGAACACACGTCATAACTTATTTGACTCACCAGGTATGTAAACACTAGCCTTCTTTTTCGAGTCCTAGGATCTCTATTTCGCGCCAACTCACAAAACAATACGGGAATTTTCAAAACCCAAGATAAGTTTTTCACTTATAGTTTTCTTATTTCTTCATAAATAAAAGTTGCAAATACATAATTACATACATTTTCAAAAAAACCTCTTTTTCAAAATATTTTCTAAAAGGATGATACCTTCCCGTATCAATTTCACAAAAGTAATTTCTCACGTCTAGGACAAATCGCTTTCTTCATTGTTAATACAAAGTAAAAACCCGTTTTCATTTGTCTCATGTCTTGTTAATGCTAAAGGAGATACATAACTAATATGTATGTTCGGGTACATTCATTTAAGCGACAATGAATTAGGAGCATTGATAAACATAAAATTACGTGCTGGTACTAAATATGTGTTTCGAGTTATCTCAATAGGTTCTTTTTCACTTGGTTTATTTTTCTTTTTTCTTAGAGTCGAGATAATCATGACTCCAAATAGTTGAATATAAAGGCACTACACTAGGCAAAATGTTTCCAAAAGGAAAATTTTTGTCTTTGCCTGGAACACCAGAACCACGGATCCCGCCTTCATGTTGGACGGAGATCCTCAGGGAAGGATCCGTGGGATCCGTAAGGCAGTATTTTTTACCTTCTTTTTCTCACTTTGGATGAAAAATCCACATTTGTTTACTTTTTTTGGAGTATGTTCTTTATGCTTGTGTTCATGATCACATGCCTTAAATTCATATCTAATCATTAGATTTTAATCTACATTTTGGATCAAGCATTCATTACAATGCTTTGTTTTTTTATAGAACTCCCAAAGTGCTTGCATAACCCATCTCATTCACAACAAACTACACCATGTCATTCAAAAATTCTTTAGATGAATCACCTAGTACAAACAATCATCTTCATGAAACCCAAACCTTTGTACTTCCACATTCAAAATACCAAATCAAACTCGGGATATCCGCAGTTAACATCCGATCTTGTTGCTTAAGAAAACCATCATTATATGGCTCATCCACCATCAACTAATCACCACAGATGCTTCCATTATAGCACCTCCCCATCACCACAGTACACCAACTTCATCACCAAATCACTCACCACCTAAAATCACTCTTTTGAAACTCCTTACGACTCCAACAAGATCTCCAAAACCAAAGCAAAAAGAAATAGCCTTTTTGACACCTCCAACTTCTCCAAACTCAATATTCAATGATCTTGAAACATCACCACCTTTAGCTCCCATTAAACTACAAGAACATCTAGGTTCTTTTCCATCACCACTTCCAATCATTCTGAACTTTGATCCGTATTTTCCTATTTTCCACCACAACATCCGCAACTCACGAAATCAAAACAACCAGAAGATTTCCGTACTCATTACCCACATCACTTACATTGCGAACATTGCCAATCCACTAGGGAAATTGCAATAGAAGTTAGGGAAGAAATCACGATTCATATTCAACTCATCCTTGATCGCATCAATACCGTTCTGGCATTCAAACCTCCATCCATAACCTATCCGCATGGAAGGATCATTACTACTATTTTCTATTTTTTTAGTACTTTTTCTTTTGAAGTCATTTTCGAGAACAAGTCTATTCTTATTTTACATGCTTGTAGGTGGCATAAAACCACTACACTTTGTTGTTTATTACATTTGTTTTACATCCTTGGCTCCCGATCTTGATTCTCTTCAATCACAAGATTACATAAGCATGTTACTAACCTTTCTATTTGTAGGATTTTTTTATTTTTTCTTCTCTTGGCCCCAAAACTGGGGGACTGCCGTCAAGGGGAGTAAGCGATCACGTGGACTAATTTTTCCACATTTTATTTCTTCAAAGGGTTAACTTTTTGTTTTCGACAAAAAGGGAGAAAAGTAAAACTTAGAGGCTTTCAAAACATACATCTATCCTTAAGTTTTACTCATCATAACATTATGTTTTATTCAACAAAAAAGATTATTAATAAAATAAGTAAAAGCGTTTATTATATTTTGCGATCTCTTTGTGTTTTGTTGATAACAAATGTAATGTTATCTTAAGTCTAATTATAAGGATACATGTTAGTTTTGTAAAGCATTTACATATAGCCATTTAAATACAAAAATGTAATAATTAAGCATTTGTTGTAATAGTTTATTAGGATGGGTAAAAACCATAACCCATGGATCATAACCCACACCCAAGTTGGCTAGATACAATGTATACTTTAGATACATTGATAAAGAGAAAACCATGGACCAACCATAACATGACCCATAAACAAAAACCCATGAAGCGAAGAGAGTCCACGGATCCCAGAGGATTACACTAGACGGATCCCAGTGGGAGGGATCCGTGGGATCCGGAGCGAGTGGAAGAAATTGCGCTATAAATAGAGTCATTTCTTCATTCCAACTCAGCCTCTTCTTACTAAATCTCTCAAACACTCTCATTCTCTTCTAATATGAATCACTTGATCAGAGAGTTGTTCTTCTTTTATTACATTGTGATTCTCATATAGGTCCTTCTTCAAAGCGAGATGGTGAGGCATACAAGTCATCCGCAAGGGGTCCTTGATTGATTTGTCACTGCAGATTCTGTGCGAAGATCTTGTATTGATATTCACATATTTGTTGTGTAATATCGGTGTTGGTTTGGTCCACCATGTTACGGACTCAATTTAGCTTCGTCCGGAAAAGGTGTAGACGTTGTGAAGGCTTCCAGCCAAGTGAAGGAGTTTGTTAACATAGTGCTTGAACTCTCGAGTAGGTGACTCAGGGATTGGAGTAGGGCAAGGAAGGTGTCGTAAAATTGCGACCACCATAATCGATTGTTTCATTCTATCTATCCTGCTTTACTTTATTTACTTGCTTTATCATTAGATCTATACTTTCTCAACATAAGATCTCACGTATTAACGAATCTAAAGTTTTGAAACTAACTTAAAATCGGCAAAACTATTCAACCCCCTTTCTAGTTTTCCACAGGCTGGGTTGATTCTCAACACTTATTATCTAGTTCTTTTAAACAATACAAATATATGATGTATAACATATTTTGATATTGGCTGAAATACGTCGGGTTGGGTACCTGGATCATTCTCTTACCGTTTATGTTGTCACCCATATCGAGGCTCAGTTGTCTATTTACGATCATTTGCCCATAATATACATTACGTCAACTCAAAAGTGTCACATACGTGTCTGCAAGCAATGGGCCCACAAGCTTCTCTGGCTACATGGTCAATAAATCGGTGATGAATATCATTTTTGATGAGCAATGCGCAAAATATCTATGTTCCTGGTAATGCTCTTGTTAGTCATAATTGCCACCATTCCTAATGGGTAAAAACCGAAACGAAACTACTCAATAAGTATAAAATTTGAAAAGCTCAATAACAAAAGAATTTATTACAAATTCATGTTGCACCATCTCCTAAAACCCCTTGTATCAATGTGATGCAAAACCATCCATAGTTTATCTATATCTCTATAATGGTTATCATAAGAGTCCCTAACAAAATATAACTTTGGTGACACTAAGGGGGTGTTTTTATAATTTTTTTAGAGTGATCATTACCCATTTAGGTACATTTGAACTAATTTGCAATAATAATTTAGAGCTCGTACTATCGCTATGCAATTATTTATAAATAATTTTTTACATGTAAATTTTCTTAATACAGTTAAGACCTTGTCAGACACTTAAAAATGGCGAGAATTAAACAACATAAGTACATTCATACCAATGCCAAACACTAATTTTCCACTTCTTTGTCAAACACTCGGTCTTACTGCCTTAATTATATTTTACAACTTACATTCCAATATACTCCGTCATTTCAGGTGAATTACTTCATTATCTACCCAATTTGACCCGTTTCAGCTAATATGTGTAGCAAGAACTTAGTAATGCTTTCTTTTTAAAACATAAATATCACTACATTAATACATAATCTTATTGAAAACTTCTAAACTTAATAAAAAAAATAAACTCAAGTGGTTATTCTCAAGCAGTTTAGTTTTGCCTAAGCATAATCTAATATTGCATTGGATTTACCTCCTCCAGGTCAAGGATAGCATTGCAAGCCGCCATTGACACACTCCTATTACGACTCCCGACCGCATTATAACAACTATTCTCTAAAGGCTCCCAATTACATACGTATGCGCAGCATCCACGCCTTTATAAAAAACACATCAAAACAATAAGCCACTAAGATATAATCGCCTATAAAGAAATCTGTGTCGGCCTCGTACTTTAAAACTTACACGAAGTAACTTAAGCTAATAGGTTTATTAACTTAACAACATTTGAATGCTCAAATCTATCTTATGCTACAAAATTTAGTCAGCTAATACTAATAGGCTGTTTCGTGAACAATCTCCTGCTAATCAACCTGAAAATGCACAAAGACCGTTACTTATATTGTTATCCACAATATGCTTATAAATATGCAAAAAAATGCAGAGCATGACACCACTTTTGACGATTGGTAGCATCTTTGCTGCTGCCCGACTTAGTTGCAGTTGGGGAAATGTCGCCTTAGTGGTGCATTGAAAGTGTGACTATTGAGCTTTATAGTATAATAGAATACCAGTAACTATTATGCAAGTGAAAATGACTCATGACGTGTTGACTTAGTAACACTTATAAGGGCTGAGGATAATACTTACCGAATTCTTCCTTTAGATACCTTTTATGGAAAGCATCCAGATAAAAGTTGTCATCAAGAATCAGATGAACAACCTACAGTATAATGCTAAGTAAGTAAATCACTTGGATGGTAACATTTTCAATTGTTTATTAAAGCTTATATGTTGCTTAAGACCACACCTTTTTTGGGATAATAGGATGAAATAAGCTCGTTGGAATACTTTCTAAGAAACTCAAGAAGTTTTGGGACATCTTCTCTACAAAAAAATCCCATTGAGCCCCACAGGTGTCGACAACTTTAAGTCTGGAACTTGACTCATCTTCACACATATCTTCATCATCCGAGTCAACAATGCTCCTCGAATCATGAGATAAAAAACTTGGTTCAACTTCACCATTAGGTATTTGAGTAAGTTCTTCGTTATTAGTGTCATTATCCAACTCTGATTGTTGAGTTACTTCACTACTAAATGATGATTTTCCACATGCTTCATCAATTTTACTCTTCCTTAAAGAGTCTTCATCTTGTAAACTATATTTGTCCAAAAGGATCTTCATTTTATTGAGCTTTTTCTCAGAAAGAGGATGTTCAGTAGTGTGCACAAGAATATTAACCTGAAATCAAAAGAAAAAAATATTAAGAAAGAAACTTAAATGAATTATATTAAATGAAACTTTGCATAATTATATAATGCTCCTCAAATTATATTAGCACTATAAAATAATATTTACACATGTCAGTTTTGTATAGGAATCAGTACTTGGTGTCTGTTTCCTTGCATGAATTTCTGCATCTGGTTTATCTAATAGTGTCTAGTGGGTTGGCATCATACATCAGAACTGCAAAAGAGCTATTGGCAGACTCAAAGGCCAGAAAGAATCCATTTGATGACTTCAAACCTTCTATAAGTTAATATTTTAAGAATTTAACATTTAAGCATTATTTATATTTTGGCATTTAAACGTAGTCTCTTGATAAGGATTTAAAACGTACGCTTTTAGGGGTTCATTTAAGCCCTATTTCGACACATTTTATATCCATTACTGCTTAATTTCGTTTCTTTTTACTTTTTAGGTATTTTGGAATCAAAATGCTGGAATAAAGCACATTTGGACGAAAAGGAGCAAATACATGAAGAAAATGGCAAAGTTAAGATCGAAGGCACTCAAGGCTGATTAGCAGAACTGACGGCGTCCATCCAAGGGTGGCGCCGTCCCTCTATCGAAGACTTGATCAAAACATGCACGCGGTGAAATTTACGGTCATATAACGTGACGCTTTGCAAGTTGTGAGGCGTCACTCAGTTTTCACTCAGACGGCCCGGATCTAGAATCAAAATGGCGTCTCAACTAAAGGATGGCGTTCGCAACTCTAAGGTGGCAGGTCTCATCGATGACGGCCAAAACAAAACCACAATGACGTCCCATGCAGGTGGACGTCATTGTCTGCAATCTATATATAGAATTTGATTTTACATGTATTTTTAAGAGGTATAATTTTGGAGAGCAAACCCTAACTCAATTATAGTCCGACTTGGACAATATTCTAGGGTACCATACCCTATTTTACACATCGAAAAGATAAGTTTGTTAATCCAATTTATCATTATGTCTATCCTATATTCGATTGATTGTGTCGCTGGCTTGTCTATCATGTCTAGCTAAATTACTTGTGTGTTTACTTAGATCTATGAAACCTAGTTATTGATTATTGTTAGGTTGTTTCTTGTCTTAAATGAAATTGGCTTCGGAGTGCAACTAGGAATCTTCGTTGTGTTTAATGCTTGAGTATGCTTTATGATGATATAGTTCATGGATGAAATAGCTTAGGCTTGCCGACTTCAGGTGAGTCATATCAGAGATAACCTCAAGAGAACTAGGGACCACGCATACCCTACGACCTTTAGGAATACAACACGTAAAGATAAGGGCGTGACAACTCAACCAACCAATAAAGATAACTAGGAGTAATAGTATCTAGACAGCATCTTTAATCATCATACGAGCACACTTCAATTAGACATAGCTACCCGTAATAATTAGATAATTATATAATTAGTAAAGTAGAGTGTCGGTAGAAGTACCACCCCAGAACCAATTGCCACGAGATATTTACATTAACTTTAAAAAAACCATAAAAAGATAAAAAATAATCATCCTCGACCCACTTTCTCGTCATTATATTTCTTTACTAGCATTCCTATTCCCCAGAAACGTATCAATCCAGAGCTTACCCATACTACACTACGATTAGGTTCACACTTTAGGAGGTTGAAAAATTTGCTCAAAGAAAAGGAAGTTTTCTTGACCCCGAATAGCCTTCCGATCGCATCATATCTCATAAACTAAAACTTATTAGCTTAACAGGGAACGGGTCAAAAGTCGCACAAAGTGTATTTTATTGCAAAAAACAACCTAAATCATTTTTGTTCAAATACATTGGTTACTATTATAATTATATTCAACAACAATACCCAATCCCGCCGAAGCGAGGTATGAGACTATTATAGTTATATTTGTGTAATCATATTGATACATTAACCATTATAGAAAGACCTTATAAATTTGGAAAGACTATTTGAAGTCAACCCACGACCCGTTTTGAGCCATAATTTCTTTACATGTTTGACGGTTACCCAACCCTCCCTTTTTTTAGCTTTATTGTATCTTGAAAAGAATTGTGGGTGTCAGAAGTAGATAGCCTTAGGAGGCGGTAGGTAGCCTTGAGGTATCTGTTATCTACAATGGCTTCTTTTTCATCCAACATGTTCAAATGTGTAACGCCGTCAATGTAAAAGACAAAGATTTTCAACCGCGCTCACTTTTCTTCGATGACACTAACCCACGCTGTTCCTTCAATCATCGTCTAAAAATGAGATACTTACGTCTAATGCTTGAAGCCACTGAATCAATTCGTTAGCCCGCTGATGCAATGCTTCAGAGTCACTTCTTTTTCATCTTTTTTGTCCTTCAACCATCTATTACAAAACCACATCTGCAAAACTATATAAAATGACCCAAAATAAGCAATGCTTCAGAGTCACTTCTTTTTTGGCCTTAAGGCTTATTTTGGGCAAAACTAAATTGTTTGGGTCGTCCAGCTACTTCTTTTTATCAGCTTATTTTTTATTTTGGGTCAAAATAAGCAATTTCTAAAAAGTGGTCAACTGGGTCAAAATAAGAAATTTTTAAAAAAGTGATTTAGTTTGAAACCGCTTCTACTAATAATATGCTTATTTTGGGTAAAAATAAGCACTTTTCACAAAGTGCTTATTCGTGATGGTAATACGTGATGGTAATACTTTTTTACTATCACTGTAACCTAATACCCTTAATACATAAATCTTATTGAAAGCTTCTAAACTTAATAAAAAAATGTACTCAAGTGGTTATTCTTAAGCAGTTTAGAAGTGGTTTAGTTTTGCCTAAGCATAATCTAATATTACATTTATTTTACCTCCTCCAGGTCAAGGATATCATTGCAAGCCGCCATTGACGCACTCCTATTACGACTCCCGACCGCATTGTAACAACTATTCTCAAAAGGCTCCCAAGTATTCGTCATCACCTACCATCCACGCCTTTAAAAAAAACACATCAAAACAATAAGCCACTAAGATAGAATCGCCTATAAAGAAACCTGTGTTATCGACCTGCGTACCAAAACTTGCGAAGTAACCTAAGCCAACAGGTTTATTGACTTAACAACATTTGAATCCTCAAATCTATCTTATGCTACAAAATTTAGTCAGCTAATAGGCTGTTTCGTGAACAATCTCCTACTAATCAACCTGAAAATGCACAAAGACCGTTACTTATATTGTTGTCCACAATATGCTTATAAATATGCAAAAAAATCCAGGGGCATCGGCTTACCACTTTGGCGACGATTGGTAGCATCTTTGCTGTTGCACGGCTTAGTTGCGGTTGGGGAAATGTTTCCTTAGTGCTGCATTGAAAGTGTGACTATTAAGCTTTATAGTATAATAGAATACCTGTAACTATTATGCAAGTGAAAATGACTCATGACGTGTTGACTTAGTGACACTTCAAGTCTTCCTTTAAAAAAAATTATAAGTAACTAATGCATTAGTTGTGATTACAAAAGCTATACTATGAAAGTGCAGGTTGATATTATCAAATAAAGTAATCCAAGAGGTCTTACGATAGCTAACTAAGTTTCATTTTGACTAAGTATTAATTTATAATCATTTGGTTCTTTAGAAACGCGATCATATATAACCCGAGTGGACCATTTTTAATATATAGCTAATACTAACAAAAGACATATCCAATGGGCAGTCACGATATACAAATGACTTTTATTTTTGGTAACGTCGGTATATTAGTAGATGATTTCATTTATTTACACCATTCACTGGTCCACTTTTCTATCAATCCTAACTTGATTGGGCAATGCAATTATCAGTCATGATTAAAATTTTGATTTTTAGTCTGACAAAGCATTAAACTAAAAGCAGTAGGTAAAAAGTCACTGTAAAGAATCCATGCAGAAGCAAAATAGGAGTTCCACTTTGTATTCCCAAATTAATGGTGCTTGATGACATACGCTGAAGACCAAGCAGGAACCCTTTCTTTGTTTGAATCTGCAATTATACAAAAGAAACATTGTTCAGTTGGTTAACAAACAAAAAAGTTGATCTGAACATTATTTAGTCATAAGCATGTTAATCGATTACTGTTTTTCTTGGTAGTAGCTATTTAACACAATTATCTAATCCTTTATCATCTGTAATCGGCCTCCCAAGATGGTCTAAATCTGGGATGTTTAAACTATTTGACTGACCACAGAACAAAAAATGTAATAAGACGAAGTTGGATAGGAAAAAGTAATTGGGGTGGTTAACTCGGGTGGTTTTGGGCTTAAAATAACTTCAAGGAAAATTAGAACTTAACCTTAAAGACAACTTATATCATAAACACCTAAACTATATACTGAAATTACCTTAAAGGCAACTTATAAAATGAACCATTAAATGACAAATTTGATAAGACTTACATATAGGTTTCTTTAATTTCAGCTCATGCATTCATTTAAAATGCACATCCAAACAGCCTTTACAAAAGCATTATTTAGGCTTTTTTATAGTTAAACTTGTACCAATTCAATAAACTAAATGCCAACGATTTGTCAAACAAAAATTGGTAGAATTTACCTGAACAACTTCCACTATTCGCAGCTGCAGCACGTTCTGCATAGAGGCCCCGAACCACAATCCAGTTAAACAACTTTCCACCCTCACACGATTGCCACAAAAAGTAAGGACCTTTTTGATTGTTGCAGTTCTAAACATATACATCAGAATCCTCACTTGCAGAAACAATATGTTTCCTATATGAGGTGAACGACGCACAAAAAGGATTTCAAGCGTTTCATTGACCTGAAGTTCACCAGTTTCTAAATATTGAATGACTTTAATTAAAAAAAATCAAATAATTAACTAACATGTAAATAGCTAAAGACTATACCTCTGAATTTTCCAATCAAGCTGGCACCATGGAGGGTTCTCACATGTGAATCCGGACCTGCGACCATAACTTTGCTTGTATTTTGGGGATGGAGTTGTAAATCTAAACACAAATTTAGATAAAGATATATGAAGCGGTATGTAAGACATGCTGTGAAACAAAACTGGTAAGCTTTTACTTGGCCATTCCTAACATTCAATAAATAGCAAGGAGTGGAATCGTTTGGAAGTTACCTCAAATACAAAACGATAGTTGTCAACATTAATTTCACTGGCGTTGCTTAGCATTAGGAAGATGTCCTTCATTAGGCGGCCCTTATGAATCCTAGTTTAGAAAAAATATAATAATAAGTAGCTATCAAAAAATTCATAAGAAAATGATCTCTGAACACGTTATACCTTCCTCCTCAGTGCAAAGTCAATAGTTAGACCTCTGGTCACCTCAACTGCAACAACGTACTCCAGCAAGCTGAGCATATGATGATTGGGATTGTTTACTCAATTCATCCTGCAAGATCACATAAAGCATATATAAGGGCGTGTTTGGGATTTTTTATTTAAAACGTATTATTAATACATGTTACTTGCTTATTAGTACATGCTCACTTAAGCTGTGTTTGGGATTGCTTATATTAAAGTACTTATCTACTTAAAATTATGGGGCATTTCATTAATCAAATTATTAAAATTCAAACTTTCCTGCATTATCAAAATCTATTTAAAAACTCTATACACTAATCAACACTATTAACAACTAATAATGAAATCATCAATGCATAATAAACAAAACAATAAAAAACGAACCTGTGTGGAGAATCAAACTTGTTCTTGCACCATCTTCAACAAAAACGAAATCTACCAATTTGATTTTGCTATGTGTTTTATGCCAATATAACCAAATAGTGATTGTTGCAATCAGAACATAAAAAATTATTACTGTAATCATTGGATTGGTTTTTGTGGTTCTATATAATTTTTGTGTTTTGTAAAATAAAAAAAAAATGGGAAAAATTAGGGATTATGTGATTTGATAATTTAAATCGGTTAAAGATTAATGATTGTTAGACAAAAAATATTCAGAACCTGATTTAATTTGAATGGAACTTGATTTTGATTTTCGTTTAGGATTTAGAAAGGGGATCTTGAGAGAAAATGTGTGTGTTTTTTTTGGATGCATTAATTTAGGGTAAATTAATTTTTAGAAAGGTTGATCGGTTTAATTGTGTTATGTGAAACTGATTTTGGGGGGAAGCGTGTTTGGGGTAAAATTAATGAAGGCCGAAAATGTTGGGGGCAGAAATGCTTGTCGACCATTAGATCGAGAAAAATGCCACGTGTAATTTTATTAGAGTTTTGGAGGGGAAGTTTCCGGTCAACCTTGTTTTATATAGTGTGGGATATCAATATGCTATATAATAACGACGCATACTAAAAGTGAATAAAACCAACTCTTGGCAACATCGTTATTTTTATAAATCAACAATGGGGAACATCTCAATTATGTATAAGTGTGAACTTCTAAAGAATAACAAACTAACTCGATATAACACGTCTTTTGAATTTGAACTTTAAGCACTATCCACACACGTGAAAACAACGCTAGTATCGCACTATTGGATTATCTATTCAATTCTCTATCATTTTGGTCGTGAACCAAACGTTTATCATTATTCTGAGACTTGCCATCTCGTTCCTGGGTTCCGGGTTTGAGCCATTGTTATATCACACTTGATCTCTTTGTTCTTTATCACTATCGCTAAGGTGAGTTCATAGCCTCACTTTTACTTATCTTTACAAACCCCACGAGGGATATACATGTTATAATCTAGAACACAAGGTTTTTGCAATTGTTCGCTACTTGATTATTGGTATTGCCTAAGTTATTAGCCGAAAGACCCCTGCATCATGAACCATTAGTCACTTGCGAGTGAATGCATATATCGTGAATAGTACTATGGGGAGTAACGGCCGTCTCGGTTATCGAAATAACCGAGGCGTACATATTTGAATTGCATTAGGTAATTGGCTATTACCTCCTTGGGGGCAAAATGTCACGTACACCAGTAATTAGGTGTATGCAGTTGAGTATTGGTGTCATGAGCTTAGTGCATAATAATTTAGTGATTTTCTATGATAAGTTGTTGGTTTACAATTATCATCTTTCTTTTGTTCAACTGATTAACTATAAACCTATGGATTCACTCAACATTGTTGTTGACTTTAAGCATGTTATCTAAGGAAATAATTGAAGAACATCTCTATGGCATGAAGTGGGCTTGCAAGACTTTTTTTATCATGGTGTAAACATAAAGTTTTCATTTTCCACAAACTCATGATCTATCTTTTGTGTACCATCAAAAACTATTTGGAAGTGTTTTGTAATAAACTATGAGTTTTTCTTGAATGATAACAACTTTTATCGAAATGTCTCTTTTTGAGTCGTTTTCTATGATTATTGACTGTGATCCTTGAAGTAACATCCAAATTAGTCTTTCGCTGCTATGTTGATATTTTAGAGGTGCTACAAACCTAGTTATTGATTATTGTGAGGTTGTCTCTTGTTCTAATTGGTAGACGCTAGAATAAAGCGGCTTCTTCTTTGAGGCGAGCGTCCTAAATAGCAAAAGAGAGTGCACTTAGGCCATCGTTGTATTTATTGTGTGAGTTGTAGCTTAAGGATATAGGATATCGAGGGAGATACTTCAGTACTTGCGATCCGGATGTTCTAGAGGAGTTGATTCATAGAATGGGGCAAACCACTCTATGACTAATATGGAATACAACGCATCAATTAGAATGAGGATGTGACAATTCAACCGACCAATAAAAGATAACTATGGAGTAAGAAAATCTAAGTGAACACGTTTTTAATTATCATAAGAACACACTCACTCGATCCATAGCTTTTACTTTTAATTTAAATTGTTCAGTAGTTTAATTGGTAGAATTACCAATGCCCTACTCTTCAAACCCCGAGATTTTACTTGCTTTCAGAAAAAAAATATAAAAGACTAAAAAGAATCTTTCTTACCTCACCTTTTCGTCATACATCTCTACTAGCATCTCTATTCCCCTAGAGAACGATCAACCCTTGGGCTTGCCCATACTACCTTTACCAAGCGATTAGGTACCTTTAGTGGATTGTAAAGCTTGCTCATGAGAAGTCTTTCAACCCCCAACCACGCTATTAGCGACAAAACCTGATGGATCTAAACACACACCTTGTGTTAGTAATACTTTCAATTATATTAATAAGTATGCGGAATATACTTAGTACTTTCGAATATGGATTGTATGATGTAATGTAAGTGAAACGGTATAACACAAAGCTTCAATATTATTAAGAATAATAAGTGATCTTGCTTATCACTAGGGTTCACCTTGAAGCATACATTACCTAGAACAATGACCTATGACCTCCTTTTATAGCACAAGGAGTCCTTTACAAGATAAGTATAATGTTAACTATATAGAATATACACAAGATCTTTTCTATACTTATCTATACACGAATACATAACAATTATCCTAATTGTTAGGAATTGGAAATTCCATGTTAAAGTGTTGGTCACCCCAATTAAGGTCTAGCATATGTTAGCTCGTAGACTTGTCGTTATTTACGTTGTTTAATAGTTTATTAGTTAGTTTGTATCGTAGTTTAGTTTAGAAGCAACAGGTGGAAGGGGCCGGGTCTTTACCTATGGTATCCATTTGCGAGGGCGATGGGAGGTTAGTTCATGCCATGTATAAATACCTTCCATCCATGGAAGGGGTGGAGCTTTCAATCTAACCTTTCACACTTTTGTTCTACAAGTCTCTACCAAGAAACTCCCTCTCTCTCTACTTTCTCTCTCTAATGGATAACATGTATTTTGATCATCCAAGACCACCCGAATCATCAACACAATAAATATATCGATCCTACAAATGGTTTAAGAGCCAAGGTTGTTGTGTTTTGATGATTTCTTGTGGTTTTGATTCGTGTTTGAAACTGTTTTTTTGTGTATTTGTGTGGTCGGAACATTGTTATGGGTAAACTATTTTTTACATACAAGCTTTGTGTTTTGTTTGATCAAAAAGGTGTTATAGTCATATCTCATTTCAAAGCAGTTTTGTGCGCTTTAATGGTTAGATTTTTTTTTATTAGTGTGGATAAAGCAGGTTTTCAACTATGTATTTGTATCATTTTCACCAACAGTCTCGTGCTATCATAGCGTCTTGTCTATCTATGGTCAAAAAGCAGTTTTATGTCAAGTTTATGTTAGTTCATCTTTTTATTCATATTAAGTGGGTCAAATGAAGCCGTTTTTCTTGTCACTTTTTCTGGGTTCATCTTAGCGAGTTGGTATGCTTCTATGGCGACTTGTACACAGTAGCGAATTGTTGACTATTGAGTCAACAACTGTAGCGAGTTGGCATAGAAACTTGGCTTAGTGACTTATGCTAGCGACTTGACTCAATACCCTGCTAGCAACTTGATACTCAATAGCGACTTGACTCATAAATGGCTAGCGACTTGCTTAAGAAAAGTATAGCGACTTGTCTTTACAAGTCGTAGCAACTTGTGCTAGCGACTTGGGTTAAAGACTTTGGCTAGAGACTTGTTTACAATAATGGTTAGCGACTTGTCTTACTCGCCTACTTGTCTCGGCAGAAAAAAAGATGAAGATTAATGAAAGACTTCATTGACCACCAAACAATATACCATCATACCAGCGTATCCACGACCTCAGTTTCATCCACATCATCGGTCTATTTCAATGCCAAATATTCAAGAACTAAGAAACGAAGTGACTCCAAGTCTCAACAGATCAGAAACTAAACCAAGACTCGAACAAGAATGCAAAAAGAAATGATCTCGGTTTGTGGTTGGTTTTAAAACGCTACAACTTTCTATTAAGTTTACCAATCCATATCATCATCGATCAAATTCTTTATATTCGAATACATTCAAAGAAGGGACAAAAACATACCATTTCATTCCTTCTTTTGATTCATTACAAGCAAACACATGAAAGTAAACTACAAATGAATCTCGGATGTCATCACAGTTCGTGTCAATGTTAACATAAAGGGAACAATGATCTCAGCTCACCTCTTCGTGGTATCACTAAGACACAACAAAACCTTGAAGGTTTGTATTTTCGAAAGAGGTTCAACATCATTGATCTTTGCCTTTGTCAAGTTCTACTTCAACTCTATGTTCGACAAATGAAAAGTAATTAACATTTATTGTTAATACTTTTCCATTCTTTAATGTACAAAAGAAAACCTAAGCAAAAAGAACCTACCTTGGCTTAATCGTGTAGCGATACTTAACTTCAACCAACCACAGTGGCTCTTATGTTCTCGTAACCATCCCAGCTACTAACGAAGGATTGATGAAAGTGAGTTCATAACACATTCAAGCTGTCAATGTTTACGGTTTTGTCTTGATTTAGTAAAATCCCGCGAAAGAAACTACTTCTCAGTTTAAACCATAGAATTGTAAAATCCCGTATCGATGGAACCATCTTGGAGAAGTGTAATTGGATCTTACACGATCTTTGGTGCTCTGTTTCGCTTGAAGAAGGGATAAAAGGGTGTATTTCATGAATTGGATGTGTGTTTAGATTTTCGTCATGGCAGTTTGGTTATTAAATAGTTTTACAGGGTTTTGTGCTTCTAACCATGGTCGGGATGAAACCATTATCAAAGTTCGTTTAAATGACAAAGAAGGCTAGATTTGAGTTTTTAACAAGAAGATGTGACAACGGGGTTAATTCAGTATTATTTATTTGAGGTTGAAGTGAAAATATCACGGGCGAGTGTACTTAGTATCTGAAGGTATCGGGGATGGTTGGATGAAGATTCTTCAAGATCCTTGTTCGGGCTTATTATCAAAAACGAAGACTTTGAAATCTACTTATTTTTGGGAGTCTTCTTTCTTTTACCACGAGGGGAAATTGGGCTCGTATCACCACAAAATAACTATCACTTTAAGGAGTTACGTTGTAGTGCTCAGTGTCACATTCAATTGTGGATTTTCAAGAGGTGATGTACGTCTTATACTTGATGGTTGGTTGGATGAAGAGTATAGAGTACTTAGAGATGCTAATGGAAATCGGCACCGCTCTTTGTTACATATGTGCAAGTTTAAGTCACGAGTTTAGGGTAGTTTACTTCAGGGTCAAATTCATTATATCGGGTTTTCTCCAGCAGTTGTCACTACAAAGAGCCTACTGAATGATAATGGGGTTGATTACATGTTTTGCTAAGAGAGCTGAAAAGAGAGAGATTATGACGTCTGTTCACATCAGTTCAGGCCTCGTACTTCAACATTATGACGTTTGAACACAACAGTTCAAGCCTCGTTCCTCAAAGAAAAGAAAAGTGTACGTGTCAGTGCGCTTTATCTTCTAAAGAAGAGAAATCTTCATATTATGACCATTCTTGTGACAACTCGTAATTTCAGGTCATATTACAAACTTTAAAAGTTTCACTATTTCATCATTTATCGTAAACTACGTTTACGAGTATCAAATTCGCGTAACCTTAATGGTTTTGCTGCGAATTCATGAACATATCATCAAGGACATTTCATATAGACTAGATTTAGTCTACATAACATCAATAACATCATTTCATATCGGTTCATGCATGGTTTTGCATTTATTCATTAAACGTTTATTTTTCCTATTAAATAAACGCTATCGCGTAAATATTATTTTGAAACATTGATCCGACTCTTCCAAAAATAATCTTAATATATTTTTATACTCATTTTAAGACTATAAAAATTATATTATCAATTTACCCGATGTTTTCAATTTATTTCGTATATAAATTGTTATGTTTATATAATTACGACGGTTTTCGTAAATTCAACCCGATAAATATTTATTCACTCAATTTTTGCAAGAAATGTATTTTTATAATTTTTAGGACCTTAATATATTTTATTTTGATCCGTTAAAAATTATTTTCATCTAACGCTATCCTAAATATTCAAATGTGTATACAAGTTACCACATGTCTGCAATTAACTTACACTTAATTATAATAATACATTATATAAAAAAATATATATATTAAAGGATGACTAACACCCCCTTGTCGACACAAGGGGGGGGGGTGAGTCATTTGGTTTGTAAATATCTTCTAAGTATATGTATTATACTCTTTCACATAACACATACACACAAAAGATCAAAGGTGAAAACCATTTCTCTCTTCCTCTCTTCTCTTGCAACCGGCCACACCAAGAGACCATGAAGGATCATCATAAAATTTTCTAGACAAGATTTTTACACACTATTATCACTCTTGATTAAGGTTGTACAATAAAAACCTTGGGTGATTAGGAAAAATCATTTGTTCTTATAACCTCATCAAGTTTACTAGTAAGCATCCATATTCATGATCATATTTCATATTCATTGTTATATTTATTTCATCATATTTGAGAAAACATGCAAGTCATATGATGTTTATACCACTTTTTCATTGATTTTAAGAGTTATATATATTTATGTCATCCTATAATTACTCCTTGTAATATATCACTCTTGGTGATGTCTAGGAACCCATGACACCCTAAGAAGGTGTATGGTAGGATTTGAATAGCTTCGGAGTTGTTTTGAATTGGTTAGAATAGGTTTGGCGCGAGAAAAACTCATTTCAACAAGTTTTCTAAAGGGTCTGTCCATATTTTTGAAATCTGGAAAATTCGACAGTGGATAAAAAATTTTGGCCTAGATATTTAGAAAATACATTTTAAAACGAAAACGTGTCCGCTTGAACGGATTAAAACGGAGTTATAACGAAGAAGTTATGAATTTTTGAAGTTTGACGACGAAAACTATTTGTTTCAGAAAATTCAGCATGTAATCTCGACTTCTTACGAGTCAAAATTGAGGCTTAGGCGTTATAAATTATGTCGACTTATCAAAAATATATTAGTATATATTATTACGATTCCGAGGACATATAAAACGTAGAAAACGGACTTGTATCGATTAAATTACACGCGATTTAACAAAGTTGCCATAACTTTATTATATAAGAAAAACTAATATATTTCTATTAGCCAAACCTTACGGCAACAAGAGACCATGTTGAGGGTCGTTTTTAACATTGATGTAATACTTTTTATAAAGTGATGTCTTCTAGTAAAAGTAAGTTCGCCAAGCATATTTTCCAAAATGTTCAACCGTTCGTCAAGCGGAGTTGTAATGAATAAAATACGGTCACTTAAACTTTGCCGAAAACCACCCTTAAACTATATTTTGGGACACAAGTACCATACTTAACCTATATTTTTCTTTATGTTCGAGACCTCTAGGATGGAAACTCATGTACTAAAACTTTGAGATGATAATACAAGCTTCCCAAACTGTTGAGTTTCGTTTCCTAACACTCGACGTGCACCATTTTACGACTAGCTTTTCAAGGCCGTTTTGTCACTTTCATGAAATTTCAACGACATTATTTTACGACGAAAAGTTTTAGTTTCATAATAAATCATTAAATGATTATTGTAAGATATCATTTCAACATAAATACTTGTAAAGTATTTTATAACATGACGAGATGTCATAAACATATATTTCGACGATAAATTCTATTTTCAAAAGCGTACAAGTGGTATAGATTACATGTGGATTTGCATGCACGACATTGTTTCATGATTTACATTAGAACATATCATTCATAATAGGTCACGGTCAGAGGTTGCGCCTCATTTCAGTATTGCCATTATATCATCATAATCATTGCAACAGGTGAGTTTTTATAGCCCCGATTTATTCAAGTTTTTACTTTATTTCAAACCTACGGGGGAGAATACATTGCACATCATTTTTTTTTATTTACGATACCAAGTATATCAAATTCATTACATTGCTTAAGTTACCTCATGCCAATTGAATGTCCCCATTATATAACATGAGCCGTTAATTTCATAGAAGCGATGGTGAGTGGATAGATCTATCGAGGGTGACTCCTCCATCCGGGTTGGTGGATTCCAACTGGTTAAATGGATGCATTTCATTTAATATCATTATTTGAGTTGTTTGGCAAACACTCTGTTGGGGTGAACATCATGATCAGTCTAGTTTCGGTGTCATGGACTTATAGCAATTGTATCATTTTTGTGACATCATTGTCACTGATGAGTGTGTAAATACTTATCATTTTTGGGTCAAATCTGAACTGCAAAACACTTAAAAATGCTCAGAAATGCATCAAAATACTGAAAATATCTCAAAATTGCATTTTATATGTTTCAGATGCAAAATGTTTAAAATCAGATGAAAAATGAGCTAAGTTTGCATAATTGGCAGTTTCAGTCCCCCAAGTTTCAAAAGTTGTCAGAAATAGTCCCCGAGCACTTATTTCAAAAGAAAAGTCACCAAAGGTCCTTTTAAAATCATAACTTGTCATAATTAGTCCTTTGGTGAAAAATGTCAAAAGTTTTGAGAAATTACAAGTTTGGTCCTTCAAGTTTCAAATTTGGCAAAAATAGTCCTTGGAAGTTTGAAAATGTCTATTATGGTCCTTGTACTATGGAAACTTGTCATTTTTGGTCCCTTGAAACAACTTTGGAAATTTGGCAGCTTTGGTCCCTCAAGAATCAGAAATTGCATCTTTGGTCCTTGTTATTAATAACCAAATACCTTTGGACCTTGAACCTTTCCTTTTTGACCCCTGTCATATCCACTTGACCCCCTGTTTTTGACCCCCCCCCTTTCATATATCAATCCCCAGGTCAAACCAGTCAAACAAACACACCACACCTTTCCCTCCATTTTCTTTCTTCTTCACCAACCTCGCCTGCAACACTCAACCCACCCATTCTTCCAGCTCAACTCTTCCTCTCCATGTTCCCTCCACCTCAACAACATCCAAGAAACATTTAATGCTTCTTCTTCCCTTGTACTCAACCCCCAGCTGTATAAACCATTTTGGCGCCAAAAATTCATCAAACGGCCATTATCCACTCAAGTCATCCAATGGTCCCAAATGCAAGTGGGAAATGCTCAGGAGAGAGAGAGAAAGCTTTTTGGGTATAAATGAGAGAAGAGAAGCAAGAAGAGAGAGTAGTACTTAGTTTTAAACATTCATGTATGTCGTTTTTATTAAAATTGTCTTAGCTAGTCTCTAAATTTGTAACTTAAAGCTTTCTTGTATTGAACTCAAGTTGTTTGATCATTATAATCTGTTTTCAAGTGTCAATTCAAGTTGTATTAACATTTCATGTTTTATGGTTTATTGTTGAAAAAATTTCATGTACCCAATTCAAGGCTTCTAGTAGCTTAGTTTTAAATCCAAATAAGCTTATTCAAGTTGTCCATAGCTTTTGGTAAGCTTACAATTAAGTTTCAAGCAACTTTGGTGTATGGTCAACAAAAGTCAAACTGAGAAGAATTATTGGTCAAGCAGTAATGGAAATGGTTTGGGGTGTTGCAGAGCTTGGATTGGACTGGGTTTGATATAGAATAGTAATGTTTGTTCTCGGTTTAAGCGCAAAATAAGTCGGGACACTTGTGAGCTTTTTATCTTCTTTCCATTTCTAATTCAGTTTATTTAAAGAGCTTGTGTTGAATCTGTGGTATTTGCTTAGTCTAAACCTATTAATGTAGCTATAATTAGATCATAGTGTTGTAGTTTTATTGCTAATATAAGCTTAGAGAAATCAAGTGAGTTAAAATTGCAAATCAGTGATTTAAAGTGGTGTTTGGATTTTATGGCAAATATGTGTTAGAAGGTTGTTCAGTAGTTGAGACTAGTTGTTTTACACTTGCTTAGTCAATTGAAACTCATTCTAGTTCATATTTACTCACTGCATAAGCTTAAAGTCAACATCACCATAAATCTGTCTTAAACTCATATCTGTTGGAATTTTCAATAAGCCAAAGCTTGATTTATGTTCAAATATCATTAGAGTAGCTTGATTAAGTTTCACTTTATCTTAATTCATCATAATCAGTCCATAAATTGGAATCAAATCTCATTATAGTCAACTTTTCAAAACTGCTCAAAAAGTCAAAAGTGTAAAGGCCAGTTTTCACCCAAACTTGGGTGATTTTTCATTGATTCAATTTTGGGTCAATTCAAGTAAAACTTTGGGTTCAAAAACTTCAACTGGTTTAGTTTACAAAAATGATTTTTGTTGAATTTTAGCAATTTTCTAAAAGCTTCAAAACAGCTTGTCAATTAGGGCTTATATGCCCTGTGCACTGACTCAGTAAATACTGAGTCTGCACAGGTTCTTGCAGAGCTTGTCAAAAGCTCAATTGAGCTTATCTCAGGCTCAGGTTTGGTCCATAGGTTCCTAGCCAGGTCTACTTTAGGTTCCTACTTTTGGTTTTGAGTTTAGCTTATCCTCGAGTAGCTTATTCTCAAGCTTCAAAGTAGCATCAAAATCTTTGCACTTAATTTCAAATCCTCAAATCTGTTTAGTTTGCACTTAAGAAGTTTAGGTCAGTTGTATCTAGTTGCTTTTGAGTAGTTTTAGCTTATTATAGCTTCTGTAATCATTTGGTGGTCTTTTGTGCTCATTTGCTTATTCCAAGTGCTTATTTATAAGCACTTGTCACTGCAGCTTCATAATCCTACACATAAGCTACTGTTTTTATATTTTTCATAGATTCAGAATATTAATTTAGACTTTTCCTGAAATTTTTCATATTTTTCCGATACCATGTTTGCTATTTTTCTTCATTTAAAACAGTTTTTAAGCCATTTTAATTAGCTTTTAATACAATTAAAAAAACTTCAAAAAAAATAAGTTTTCATTTTTCCTAGGTTAAGATAAATATAAAAAGTCATAAAAGTATTTTTCCAGAATTTTCATAGTTTAATTTGTAATTTTTAGCAATTTAGGTAGTTTTAAATAGTTTTTAATTCATAGAAAATAGAAAAATAATCAGAAAAATATAAAATTAGTTTTGAAAATTCTCTTTAGTTATTTTAGATTTTTCTAAGTCATAATTTCATTTTTCTAGCTTTATTTTATATTTTCTTGTATTTTAGGCTATTATTAAATAAGTAAAAATAGTTTTTAAGTAATAATAATTAGATAAATAGTTATAAAAATAATTTTCTTTTTCTAAAAATTTTCTCTTATCATTAGGTTTATAAAAATGTCATTTTCATATTTTTAGGATTAATATTATTTCAGTTCACATTTTCTTTTGTACGTCACGTAGTTTTTAATTTAAGTTTTATAAAAGAAAAATCAAAAACATCATTTTGCAAATAGTGATAGCGTTTATTTAATATAGTTTATCTTTTTAATTTTTTTAATTTGCATTTAAGCCCCTGTAATTTATAAACTTTTTCTTTAGGTTTAATCAATCATATCTCTTTTCCGTTCAAATCCTCTCGATCACTATTCGTTTGATTATTCTCGCGTAGCTCGTTGGGACATAACGACCTGGGGAAACACTAATACTCTCCTGGACTTCATTGCATTTGGTTCCAGACTGTTTGAAGTTTGTCACGGTTGACCATTCACAAGTGGTCAGCTTGTGTGACAAAACTTGACCGTCTAGGATCGAATCAGTCACACAAACTTATACTTGTGGTAGTCGTATCATACATATACATAAACTCTATGAACTCACTCAACCTTTGTGTTGACACTTTTAGCAATGTATTTTCAGGTAACTAAGGCATTCACTTCATGACATGCATGTGGACATATCATAGAGTCGCGGTGACGACGCGTCTCACATGGGATTTATACACTTTAAAGACATCGTTTGACTTGTACCAAACTTATTTTCCGCACATAGTAACTTTCATTTGGGACCTATCTTTGTAACTCTGAATGTTTTATTAAATCAAGCGATGTATTTTCCAAACGACACTTTAGGTCGTTCAATATAACTGATTGGATGCTATGACAGTCAATCCCCAGGAATTCCATTTCGCTGCAAAATAGGTAATTTGGGGGTGTGACAGATTGGCATCAGAGCTTCGGTTATAGAGAACTAGGTTGCATCATTGAACCTAGACTATAACTACATCATCATAGCATATCATCATTTCATCATAAGTGCATAGTCACTATACATGCGGTTTCATACGCACATTTTACGAGTTATTTACTTTCATTTCAAAATCGATTGTCACATAGATGCCTTCAAATACCCATCCCATCATACTCACATCACTTTGACATGGAGAATGCCATGTCATTCCCTATTACAATTTTAACATTAGTTGACTCAACACCGATAACATCAGATGATGAGACTGAACCCTTTTAGGAGGACGAAGTTGCACCTATACCATCGCGATCACTATTGATTCATCGTAGGATCAGGACAATTTTTATCATTCGGTTGGGACAGATTATACCATTTGGTAGAACTTATAGGTTTAATCCTAATGAACCTATTTTCTTAACTCACCACAAGGATTTTCATTATCATCATTGTCATCATTTTCATCATCATTGTCATCTAGAGTACTATCAGTGCCATCACGTCTCATAGACACTACTCATACACCTGACTTGCAGCTTGGGAAGCGTGCATGATTTGACACACCATTATCATTTATCACTAAGACTATAGACACTACACTGTCTCATAGGTTTGAGGACTGTGAGATTTCTAGGGCTATTGCTGCTAGACCGTCTACTACTCCTACACTTGAAACACGATTTGACCATCAACAGGAACAGATAATAAGTACCTTTCTAGCTAATGTAATCTTTATCACTTATTATCTCCACGATAATCACAACCTTTGTTTATTCCATTCCTTATTCCAATTGCCCAATTTTCAATCATTTTGCGATGATACATCACTATCTTACTATGGGTTAGGCCAACTTTATTCTTGACCAATTAAGAGACTATTATCACTCTATGAGGTTCTCCCATGTATCCTACAAACCATTCAACAAATTATATTTCAAGTTATTTTGCTACCATTTCATGAAATTATTTCACTTAATTTTATTTCAAGCTATTCTACACTATCTTAGAAACATTGTTTCATAAAGTTTTAAAACAAAGTTGTTTCGTTACCATCCTATCAATTGGCTTTCAGTCATTTTATCAACTATTTAATACCATCAAGCAAAACGATTTTCATGTTACTCTGAAAAATCATTGAGCCATTATCTTACAAAACAAAACGTTGAATACCATCTAAAACTTTGGAGGAACATAATACCATTTCAACAAAACCAAGCATCACATCATTTGTCCTCGATTATACATGGCCTGATCACCTATGTATAATTCAGGAAGAATTATGTCATGAAAGTATCAAGCATCATTTCAAATCTCTTAAAACAATCTTCACCCAAAAGCAAAACTTGTAATCAGATAAATTGCTCATAAACACCTCTTTTGTTAACACTCTATATAAGCCCACCATTCATCCCTCACTCAACCGATAAGTTAGAATTTGACGAGTGACCTTTTTAGGAAAGGCTTCCTATACAATCTATGAGGAGGATTCCTCGATACAAGCAAACAATGAAAGGATTTCAGAAATTACCAACAAGGACTAGAAGTAAGTAGCGAGATCTTTCAAAACTCAACAAAAATCTCAAGACATTCACGAGACATTCCGAACCACCATCTTTGGATTAAAGGCCAAATTATATCATTTCAAAATTACTAGTTAGACCGAGTTACGAGATTTAGTACGAAGCGAATACCCACTAAGCAACATCATAGGGAGAAACCAAGTCTTCTAACTCGAGAACATTCCATTAAACATGGCTTCAACAATATGTGAACTTCCCTACAATGAGTTTTCCTTAAAGGAAAATTTGGTTAAACTAAGGTTATCGATATAAACTTCCTCTAAGACATTGTGTTCTCTAGAAATCCCGAATAGCCTCACTTTCATATCAAGAGATGCAACAGGTTTGAACATATCGGACAATCAATGACTCTCCATCTACAAGTGAAATTAGAACAAACATTCCTTGGTATAGTATAAGCTGATATCTATGTTTTGCGGACATGATGACAATCTAGTGATGAACTATTTTAGAAGCACTCAATATCGGAATGAGTCTTGAAAACCAATCACTACACCACATCACTTAAATATTTAAAGTTTTGTGATTTTACAACATAGAGCATGGAAACATTTCGATAATCAAACCATAAACATTTTAGTCATGGAGACTAAACACCTTAGGCAAGTAAGACTCAAGTAATGACATTCGCTAGAACTAGAAACGCGAGGAATCACAACTGTTATCCATAATCTATTCTTTTCAATAATGCCCTTTTCGACAGATTTAACATTTTGAAATTTGGCAAGAGACACGTGGTATCAATTCCAGTTGTACCTATTATAAGCTATTCGATTCACCTTAGGCTCCTGATAACCATTTCAATCTTTCCATGGAATCTATTAAGACATGAGTACCACCTATTATCCTCAGCTCAATGGTTAGAGCGAGAGAACAATTCAAACATTAGAAGATATGCTCAAAGCATGAGTGATTTTCTAGAAATGATTAGGCAGATCATTCTTCATCGAACAAGTTGCTTTACAACAATAGCTAGCACCTGAACATATTGACTGCACCAATTGAGGCACTCTATGGTCGAGGTGTCAATCACTTATTCACGGGTCAAAACCAGGAAAGTTTAACTCACAAGTCCATAAGTCATTCATGAAACAACAAAGTGATCGAACAGATCAAAAATCAGTTACAAGTAACAACATATAGCTAGATAAGCTATGTCGATATACGACATAAAATATTGGAAGTATGTTCCATAAGTCGCAAACCATTAGAAGTTCAAGTTGGCAAAAATATATGTTCAACGTCCGAGTCTTGGAAAGGCGGTACGATTCAGAAAATATTGGACGACCCAATGCGACTCAAATATCCTCACATTTCACCGATAACACCGTAGAACCTAACATGGACTGAATTCAGGGACTGAATTCCTTTTGGTTGGGCGAATGTGACAACTCGTAATTTCAGGTCATATTACAAACTTTAAAAGTTTCACTATTTCATCATTTATCGTAAACTACGTTTACGAGTATCAAATTCGCGTAACCTTAATGGTTTAGGTGCGAATTCATGAACATATCATCAAGGACATTTCATATAGACTAGATTTAGTCTACATAACATCAATAAAATCATTTCATATCGGTTCATGCATGGTTTTGCATTTATTCATTAAACGTTTATTTTTCCTATTAAATAAACGCTATCGCGTAAACATTATTTTGAAACATTGATCCGACTCTTCCAAAAATAATCTTAATATATTTTTATACTCATTTTAAGACTATAAAAATTATATTATCAATTTACCCGATGTTTTTAATTTATTTCGTATATAAATTGTTATGTTTATATAATTACGACGGTTTTCGTAAATTAAACCCGATAAATATTTATTCACTCAATTTTTGCAAGAAATGTATTTTTATAATTTTTAGGACCTCAATATATTTTATTTTGATCCGTTAAAATTTATTTTTATCTAACGCTATCCTAAATATTTAAATGTGTATACAAGTTACCACATGTCTTCAATTAACTTACACTTAATTATACTAATACATTATATAAAAAAAATATATATATTAAAGGATGACTAACACCCCCTTGTCGACACAAGGGGGGGGGGGGGTGAGTCATTTGGTTTGTAAATATCTTCTAAGTATATGTATTATACTCTTTCACATAACACATACACACAAAAGATCAAAAGTGAAAACCATTTCTCTCTTCCTCTCTTCTCTTGCAACCGGCCACACCAAGGGACCATGAAGGATCATCATAAAATTTTCTAGACAATATTTTTACACACTAGTATCACTCTTGATTAAGGTTGTGAAATAAAAACCTTGGGTGATTAGGAAAAATCCTTTGTTCTTATAACCTCATCAAGTTTACTAGTAAGCATCCATATTCATGATCATATTTCATATTCATTGTTATATTCATTTCATCATATTTGAGAAAACATGCAAGTCATATGATGTTTATACCACTTTTTCATTGATTTTAAGAGTTATATATATTTATGTCATCCTATAATTACTCCTTGTAATATATCACTCTTGGTGATGTCTAGGAACCCATGACACCCTAAGAAGGTGTATGGTAGGATTTGAATAGCTTCAGAGTTGTTTTGAATTGGTTAGAATAGGTTTGGCGCGAGAAAAACTCATTTCGACAAGTTTTCTAAAGGGTCTGTCCATATTTTTGAAATATGGAAAATTCGACAGTGGATAAAAAATTTTGGCCTAGATATTTAGAAAATACATTTTAAAATGAAAACGTGGCCGCTTGAACGGATTAAAACGGAGTTATAACGAAGAAGTTATGAATTTTTGAAGTTTGACGACGAAAACTATTTGTTTCAGAAAATTCAGCATGTAATCTCGACTTCTTACGAGTCAAAAATGAGGCTTAGGCGTTATAAATTGTGTCGATTTATCAAAAATATATTAGTATATATTATTACGATTCCGAGGACATATAAAACATAGAAAACGGACTTGTAACGATTAAATTACACGCGATTTAACAAAGTTGCCATAACTTTATTATATAAGAAAAACTAATATATTTCTATTAGCCAAACCTTACGGCAACAAGAGACCATGTTGAGGGTCGTTTTTAACATTGATGCAATACTTTTTATAAAGTGATGTCTTCTAGTAAAAGTAAGTTCGCCAAGCATATTTTCCAAAATGTTCAACCATTCGTCAAGCGGAGTTGTAATGAATAAAATACGGTCACTTAAACTTTGCCGAAAACCACCCTTAAACTATATTTTAGGACACAAGTACCATACTTAACCTATATTTTTCTTTATGTTCGAGACCTCTAGGATGGAAACTCATGTACTAAAACTTTGAGATAATGGTACAAGCTTCCCAAAACTGTTGAGTTCGTTTCCTAACACTCGACGTGCACCATTTTACGACTAGCTTTTCAAGGCCGTTTTGTCACTTTCATGAAATTTCAACGACATTATTTTACGACGAAAAGTTTTAGTTTCATAATAAATCATTAAATGATTATTGTAAGATATCATTTCAACGTAAATACTTGTAAAGTATTTTATAACATGACGAGATGTCATAAACATATATTTCGACGATAAATTCTATTTTCAAAAGCGTACAAGTGGTATAGATTACATGTGGATTTGCATGCACGACATTGTTTCATGATTTACATTAGAACATATCATTCATAATAGGTCACGGTCAGAGGTTGCGCCTCATTTCAGTATTGCCATTACAACATCATAATCATTGCAAGGTGAGTTTTCATAGCCCCGATTTATTCAAGTTTTTACTTTATTTCAAACCTACGGGAGAGAATACATTGCACGCGTCATTTTTTTTTATTTACGATACCAAGTATATCAAATTCATTACATTGCTTAAGTTACCTCATGCCAATTGAATGTCCCCATTATATAACATGAGCCGTTAATTTCATAGAAGCGAGGGTGAGTGGATAGATCTATCGAGGGTGACTCCTCCATCCGGGTTGGTGGATTCCAAATGGTTAAACGGATGCATTTCATTTAATATCATTATTTGAGTTGTTTGGCAAACACTCTGTTGGGGCGAACATCATGATCCGTCTAGTTTCGGTGTCATGGACTTATAGCAATTGTATCATTTTTGTGACATCATTGTCATACAAACTTATACTTGTGGTAGTCGTATCATACATATACATAAACTCTATGAACTCACTCAACCTTTGTGTTGACACTTTTAGCAATGTATTTTCCGGTAACTAAGGCATTCACTTCATGGCATGCATGTGGACATATCATAGAGTCGCGGTGACGACGCGTCTCACATGGGATTTCTACACTTTAAAGACATCGTTTGACTTGTACCAAACTTATTTTCCGCACATAGTAACTTTCATTTGGGACCTATCTTTGTAACTCTGAATGTTTTTATTAAATCAAGCGATGTATTTTCCAAACGACACTTTAGGTCGTTCAATATAACTGTGATTGTGATGCTATGACAGTCAATCCCCAGGAATTCCATTCCGCTGCAAAACAGGTAATTTGGGGGTGTGACAATTCTCATCAACATGCTTCATACTTTTTCCATTCACTTCAGTCATCAAGTGAACCGGGCTACCACTGATTGTTTTCTCATTCCACTTGCTCTATTATAATGAAGATGGCGACATCATGTGCTTATTTTGAGGGAGAGAAGTGTGAATAGAACATTTGGATGATTTTCACTTATTTAATCAAGAATGGCAACTCAGATGCAATTCTTGAGGGGAGAAGAAGTGTGAAATTACGCATGGTTGATTGATTTCTGAGAATAAATGGTCAAATGGCTCCAAACTCATGTAAGAACCGATCTTCTTCTTATCGGATCATCGTTACATGGAGTTTCTTCTATGAGCCATTGGTTGACATCTTCACACAGGCTGATATGATTATCGACAAAGTGCTTCCGGTTAATGCTTCACGAACACATCAATATGATGATTCCGAACTATCTCTCTGTTCTTGTTTGATGTGATTGGTAGTTTGGTGTTACCATTTCGTGTGTTCTTGCCCCGATTCTTTGATTTTCTTGATGAACATCTTTCTGTTCTTGTTTGATTGGGAGGGATTTTAGTTAAGGGGATTTGCAAGATGTAAGTTAATTGGGATGTTTTTTGGTGTAAGTTGAAGATGTTAACTATCTATTCCCCAACTGAACAATCTTGAAGAAGGTCGAGTCTACAGTCGGTTCTACATTCTCCGCTACATGTTAGAAGACTAAAAGACGAGTTGCATTTGATTATCAAAAGACTTCTTCTTAATATGGGCATTTATCAAACAGATTGTCGGTTTAAGGGAGAGCACTAATTGGAGGAGAGTGAAATGTCAGATTTAATCCCCAATTAGACTTGCTCACATTCGCTTCACAAGTTGATTCTCACAGATATATTTATGCTAATAGTGTTCTTCTCAAAAGATTTCAAGTATTTGGGCTTACAAAGAGTTGCTGATTCAAGTGTCAAAACCCCACAAGGGGAAGGAGACAAGCATCTAAACACGAGTAAACTTGATGAACTTAATACTTCTAAGTAATTGAAGATATCCCGGGAAGACAAATGTTATTACCGTAGAGAAACTCAAGGTTTGACTTATGGCGAGTAAACTTGATGAACTTAATGTCATGACCGCAGAGAAACTCAAGGTCTTACTCATCAAGGCGTTTAGTGTTCTTATTCCAACTATGTGGGGGAAGAGATGGAAGAGTTAGTTTCTGAAGATGAAAGAGGTACACAAGTGTATGATGATTTTGATGTTATCACAATCATCAGGGGAGAGAGATTGTGTACATTGGGGATGCTCAACTGTTTTACTTGAGGTCTTAATCAGATTCATGATATAATCACTTATTCCGTGTTGACATCCGCAGAGATTGTCACCCGCAGAGATAATCGTGATTCGGCCGCTTCTTCAATGTTATCGGTTATTCTCTTTGGGCATTCGGGTACTTCGGGTTCTTGAGCTTCATACACTTTCTTCGGGGGAGAGAAAAGTATACATCGGGGTTATTCTTTGGCTATTGGACTTAATCAGCTACTTCGATGGTATAAGTTTCTTTGTCTTCGTATATGTGTATTCGGGTTCGTGAGCTCTAGTCTAAGAGACTGACTGCATCATTTCAACTACGGGGAAGTGGTCTCTTGACACCTTCGGAATGGATTGCTTCAGATGGAAAAGGAATTTGAGAAGAGGTATTCAAATGTGGGATGATACGTTCTTTCTTCTTACTTGATGATATAACCCCGAATGGAGATCCTCGATTTTCGTTCTTAAAAGGAGCAACGGATTTATGATAATGGTGTGCTTTTCTGTGCACCTAGCTAAGGCAAGCTTGAAATAGAGCTTCGAATATGCTCATCTAATGGATTTTCGGTTTGGGGGGAAGCTGCCAGAGTCTCACTTTCAGATGGTTCAATTTCTCTCAATTCAGGAGCCTCGAAAGCTTTGGTGGTGAATGTTTAAGAGATGATGACTTCTATCTTCTACAACGGGGCTATTCGATATCCTTATCTCGGTACTCGTATCATCATCTTCTTTAACTATATCATCTACTCTATCTTTTGTATATATTTATCTGAAAAACCAAATACAAAAATATAAAACCAACAAAAGCAAAATAGAAAAATATAAAATCTTCAAAATCCCATAAAAATCAGAAAATTTCAGAAAATACCAAAAAATGTTTTCTAAAGACATGTCTTCTGGTATCGATAACATCTGCGGTCTTATAAATGTCATTCAATAATGGCACGGGACCATAGATGAAGTTCGAGCAGGAGGTGTAAATATTCTTTTTCTAAACATGTCTCAAAATATGGCTTACAGTTATTCCAGACTGTAACCCGGGCTTAAACTATGGTTTGCTATTATTTCAGATAGCAACCCGCTCTTCATGAAAGGAAAGTGTTGCGCTTATCCAATTTTCAAAAATTACGTGCACTTATCCTAAAAACAAAACAAGGAAAGTATGTCGAAGGACTGCTGTTCCCACACAAATGTTTTTCCGTCTAAAATTCTTCAGAAAAATATTTGTTGTATTCTAAAATTGGTGATAAATGAGTTGCTTGAAAATCAATCAGTTTCAGAGTTCTTATAAAATTTGCAAACTCAATCAATGACTTCAGCGCTTTTAAACTTTTCAGAAAATGAGTCATTGATTGAGGGGGATAATGTTTTCAAATTTATATCATCTATCGGGCATTCTGAATCATCCTACGTGCTTATCTGTAAAATATAATTGCCTATTTTGAAGGACTAGGTTTCTAGGATGTGATTGTTAGGATTAGATGATTATAGATTGATTAACACATTATTCCCATACCTTTTATGATCTGATTGACATGTTGCATTGACTTTTATTAGTCGATTGTTGTTTGGGTGATGTTGACCACCATATATTTGTATGTGTGTTCTCTAACATATGCAGATATATTGGTATAAAAGAATGTTCCCGATCCGGATCCCACAATTGAAGATGATTGGATGCCGAAAGAAAAGGGTAACTATATCTTGGTTGACAAATGAAGAAACGGAGCTTAATTGGACTTCAATGGAGAGTTGGCATAAATGCAACGTAAGAGGTCTCACTGAATCAGCAGATGGTTTTCTTCTAAGTGATTGAAGAAACGAAGCTTAATTTGACCTCAGTTGGCATTCAAAATGCAACGTAAGAAGAAGTCTCACTGCATCTGTAGATGGTTTTCTTCCAAGCCCTACAGCAACAACAAAAGCTTCTCAACCACCTAACGTATCTTTGTGCAGGATATCATTTTTAAACAATTTTGGAATAAATTTGATTAAATTGTTTTGAAAATGAAAAATATTGTTTTTGAAAATAAATTGGACTAAATTTTGAAAATCACCGGACTTCATTTTTATCAAAATCTAAGTCACTCAATCAACGACTACGGTCATCGATTGAGGGGGAGAATGATTTAAAATAAATTATTTTCATACAATATTTCTTCATAAAAGTCCGTTTTGTACAATAAAAAGTGGTGATCTAAAGATTTAATGTTATGTCATGGTATGATTTTCCTTAAAACTCAAGATCTTGCAAAATGAAAATTTTTCTGTTCTTGTTTGATTGTGAAATTGTTTTATTTTACTTAAAGATCTCTTAAAACAATCATACCTGACACTAACAATCTTTAATGTCTTAAAATGGTCCTTATCTGTCATTTTTCAAAATCAAATCTTGCCACGTCTTTCCCCAAAATTTTCTAAATGATTTAAATCAATCGGGATCCAAAATCTCAATTGGTTTGAAATTTTTGATCGGGGGAGAGATAGTGATTTAAATCTCTTATCTGTTTAAATGGAATTGGTTTTAGTCCTTTAAAGGCACGCCTGCCTCCATGTGCCAAACGATTTCAAATACACGATGCACATGTTGAGGATGAGGATTTATCCAAAAACCAGATGAGTATTTAAACCATGCCACAAGTTCTCCCATGTTTTCTAAACCGTATTAAATCACTTGGGATCCAAAATCTCAAAGGGTTTGATATTTTTGATCGGGTGAGAATTTGTGATTTAATAATGAAATTTGATAAAAGGTGATTGTTTGATTCAATTGTGTAGGCTTCTCTCTCATATGTGCTAAAACGCTTTTCAATTTGAAGCACATATTGAGGGGAGCATTTCAAAAGAAAATAAACTATCAAGGTATAAAGATTTATATGTTTCAACATAAAGTATCTTGATTGATTTTCTTAATGGCTTTTGTGATCGTGGAAGTGCTTCAAATGAACTCTTGCCTCTATGTGATAAAATGATTTCAAATATCCTATGCACATATTGAGGGGGAGAATTTACCAAGAAAATCAAATGGATTTTTCTATAAAAATTGTGATCGAAGAAAATATTTCAAAGTCCTCTTGCCTCCATGTGCTAAACAATTTCTAAATCATATGCACATGTTGAGGGGGAGGTTTTCTAAATGATCAAAAGTATTAAGGTACGAAATGCTTTGATCTCGTATCACAAGTACCTTGATTGTTTTTCCAAATGATTTTTCTATTGGTTTCAAAGAAGAATGAACTGTACCAAAAGACCGACCATTTTACTTTATGTATGGAGTTATAAGGATGGTGAGGTTAGATATTAGTTCCCACGATCCGCCAGAACCGGAGGGATCTACCCAGGGACAATCCACTAGATAGTGTAGAGTCCTTAGGTATATTGGAAAAAAGGAGAAACATGAGAATATGGGAAGAGTGCCGACTGAGACAGAGCTAGTACTGGAACAAACCCAACAAGGTTCTAGTTATGAAGTCTCGGTAAGCACTGAAGGGGTTGAAGAATGAAAAATAATTGAATGTGAAAAGGGTGATAAGAAATAGCCCTCCAATAATTCAACCTTAAGGCAGAAACCGGGTTCAATACATATGCTACTGGTGTTTACTAAGGTAACACCGGTATTGAAGACAAGACGTCATGGACCCACTGATGCACTGCACTACAACTTCCCAAGCTACTCAAGTTCCTCTTAAAAGGGCTTGTTTCATTCTCACAGGGAACTGACATAATCTATCGACTTTCTCTTAGAGATTGTTGATATTGAAGAAAGAGACCCTCTCCCTAGTCTCCGGCATAGGAACCAATTGTGCACGATTGAGTCTAGAGCCAAGAGATCATCCACAATATCTCATTAGGACACAAAATTAATAAAGACTTGCTGTTTCACACAATGTTGAAAGTAAGTATATATATTAAGAGTCCTACGCATTATCCTTGTGATATTGCCAGAACATCCGAGTGATATGTAAAATATTCACAATGAAGATGGAAATCCTTCTAGAGCCAACATCAAACAAGCTCTTGGTGGGTGACATGTGAGATCTTCTCGTAAGATCAAGCTTGTGACAACTGGATAGAAACGATGAGGAGATTCAATCTTGAATCAACCTTGGTCAAGGAATGGAATTGACGAATACTTTTGGAAAAACCGTTCGATGTGCAAATCTTCTTTTCTCTAGCACATCGAATGTGTATTCATTTTTAAATTCAAAAAGTATCTCTGATTGAAAAAATACTTTTGGAAAAACCGTTCGATGTGCAAACTTCTTTCTCTAGCACATCGAATGTGTACTCTTTTCAAATACAAAAAGTATTTATGATTGAAAATTGATCTTTCTCATAAAACCTTCGTCGTATTGCAAAACTCTTTCTTCTAAGCAATACGCGATTGTTTTTCAAATCATTTTTCATCAATCAGTGAATCTCAATTCGCTGGTTCACTCACTCCTTGTTGTCTTCTTTGAGACATTCCGGTTTGAGAACAAATTTAGAATGTACAGTTGCGAAACCTCACAAGGAGATTCTTAGGAATCCTACCGATCACAGTGCAGTACTTGTACTGATCAACGGGGAACCGTGGGCCGTGTACCTCAATTCAGCGAAAGTGATCAAAGACACTTTCGTGTGTTTTATTGCTAATTGTTGTTTGCAGGAACATTTGGACGGTTGCTAAAATGATCGTAATTGAGGAGTCAATCCAAAGCCGCATGCTCACAGCATCCTCACTTTATTGAAGAAATCATGACTGGTGCATATCTACATAACCTGGCTCAGATATTTCTATACTATGCCTTGCTACGGCTGCAAATATCATGAACCAGTAAAGCTTACGCTACTCTGATGGAAAGATGTCATGATCCTGAAAGTGTGAGCATGTCATGATCCATAAGTCACAACTTCACATGAAGGCAACACAACTATGGATGATCCAGAGAGATTTACTGTGGCTGATGATCTTATAGAAAGCTCGAAGATCATCAATGATGTGGATCAGTTAAAGGCCTCCACTGAAAGTACAAAACTATGCGGACTTTGAAGTATCATTGCTAAAGCACAAGATTGCGGATTTGAAGAATTGAAGTCTACGAGCTCAAGAACGAAGTCAAGAATAGAATGCTAGGATTCAAAATGTAAATCATGGGGTGACCTCCCCTAGGGGGAGATTGTTAGGAATTGGAAATTCCATGTTAAAGTGTCGGTCACCCCAATTAAGGTCTAGCATATGTTAGCTCGTATACTTGTCGTTATTTACGTTGTTTAATAGTTTATTAGTTAGTTTGTAGCGTAGTTTAGTTTAGAGCAACACCGTGGAGGAAGGACGGGTCTTTACCTACGGTATACCTGATCCACAGGCCGATAGGTGGTCGTTATGTCTGTAACTATAAATACCCCTTCCATCCATGGAAGGGGTGGAGCTTTCAATCTAACCTTTCACACTTTTGTTCTACAAGTCTCTACCAAGAAACTCCCTCTCTCTCTACTTTCTCTCTCTAATGGATAACATGTATTTTGATCATCCAAGACCACCCGAATCATCAACACAATAAATATATTGATCCTACACTAATAGCAGTGGTAATAATATGTACTAGCAGTGGTAATGTGTTTCCACTGCTAGTGCATTCTTCAGCAATGTCTTCCACAAGCTTATTAGTGGTAACTGTTAACTTTATTCCCAACAATCCTTCCCTAATCTTATGATTTCTCTGCAAATCAATAAGTTTCTTCAATCTGCATCATCTGTGAGGATTTGGGGAATTCTTCCAAACACTTCACTTTCTTCTTAAATCCTGAATAGCTCTTGAACATTGATCTTGAATCCTATGTATCAAAGCTCTGACCTTCTCATTATCTTCATGAACCCTTAATGTTGTAGATAGCATCACAGTGAGAATTCCAGCTCTTAGTGGGTATTCTTTCTCAGCAAACATAAATCCATCCACTCCTTCTTTTGTAGAAACATGATGAACTTCACATGAATCATAGTAAATCCATGTTGTACCAAAACATTGAGCTTCAAACTTCCAAAAATTATCATTAGCATCTGCTTCATAGAGCCTTCTTAGATCAACCCATAATTGCATTTCCTTCATATCTTTAAGCTTGTCAGCATCAAACCTTTCTTGAACTAATCTCCACAATGTATCAAGATCATCTCTGTCACATGCTTTGATGAGTTCTTCAAACAGAATGAATAATGAAGTTTCACCACCTAGCCTTGTAATCTTCCATGTTAGAGCAAAATTGCTAGCAGTATACACTTCCCAATCAACAATAGGATGTCTGACTTACAGTGGGTCAGGATAAAAATCTTCTTCTTCAATCAAAATCATTCCAAATACCGTTTTCCTGTGAATTTCTTAGATTGAACTTCTTGTTCTTTAGCAAATCTTGTTTTCTTGAGTGTCTGAGGTTCACTATCTTTGGCTTTTCTCTTCAGATGAGGATATCTTCTTTCTTCTTCTTCAGAATTCATTGGAATAAAGTCATTGTCTTGTCTTTTAACCCTGTAGTAGATACCTTCAACCTGATCATCAGTCATCCCGTTGAACTGATTCTTTTTCCAGCCACCAACACTGCAACAATAAGCTTTCATCATTGAGATAACTTGTGCCTTGGTTGGTTGTCTTGGTTTCTTTTGACCATTTCTGACTAAACCAATTGCATCCTGAAGTGCTTGATTATTCTTCATTTGAATGAAGTCCTTCAACTGTGTTGTTTTTTGTTCTTCAGTTAAAGACTTATTTGCAACTAGGTCAATTTCCCTCTTCTTGACTACTGGATCATTAGTAATCAAGAACTCAATCTCTTGTTCTGTAGGTACATAGCTAAACTCTGGAGTCTTTTCTTTGAATATTGTGGGTGGAATAGTGAAAAGTGGATTTTCATCCATTGGATCAGTGGTTTCCATTCTGTCCAGCCTTTTAGCCTCCATGAAGTCTGCAATCTCCATTTCATCAAGCCTTTTCTTATTTGCAACTTCATCTTCTCTGAGCTTTCTAGCAACTTCTGTATCATGATCAATTTGAGCTTGTTCTCTCTTTGAAACCTCCCTTCTTGGTTGCTCTTTACTTTGCACAACTGCTTTACCTTTCTCCTTCTTCTTCTTTTCAATTTCTTCCTCTACAGTGGTAATATCTTGTCCAGCAGTGGGAACTGTTTGCTCTGTAGTGGGAATGGTATCAGTGGTTGCAGCAGTGAAAGTTGCTTGCTCTGGTTGCTGTTGAGGAACTTCTTCTTGAGTATCAACTTCCTCAGTACCTTTGCTTTCACCTATTGGCTCATCAAATCCAAAATCTTCATCTCCAAAATCAATCTTCCTCCCCTTGGTTTCAGCATCAGTTTTCCTCCCCTGTTTGGGAGAATTCCCAAAATCTTCACTGAAGTCCTCTGAGTCATCATCATGAGGTGAGGATGGAGATGACATCACAATCTTTGCAGGTCTCCTTTTCTGCTTCAACCCCTGCAACTCTTTCTTAAAAGTCTGAATCTCTTCTTGCAATTTTGTAATATCCTTGGCATGTTGCTCCTTTATTTGTGCCAAGTCTTTCTCTAGAGATTCAACCTGCATAGTTAACTTGGTACATAGTTCCATCAATTCCATAGGTTGCCCACTGCCCTCAACACTTCCAACTGTGTGACCTGTTGGGAGAGGTAAATCATAGGGCATTGGCTCAGACTCACTCCTAGTTGGACTAGGTGGAAGCCTGGAACCACCACTGCTTGTTCCTAAACCAAAAGAATCAGGGACATGCTGTGAGTAACTGGTGGAGTGTAGTTTATGGTTGGAACTGTGATTGTGGGTGTGTTTTGGGATACAACTGGGATTGTTGCATCTTCACCTTGTACCTGTGAAATCTTTGCAAGCATTTGAGGAAAAAGTGGTTTAACAACCCTATTGTCATCCTTATTCATGTTTTGAAAAACTTTGGGCTTAAGGCAACGGATTTTATAAACTCTTGTATGGGGGTTGCAGTTGAAATTCATTTAACACTGCTTGCACAAACCTTGGATACATCAAAATTTTTGTTGAACTCTTTACATTTCCTTGCATACTTGTAAAAATATATTTAGACCAATTAAAAATCCTATCTGTGGCTAGACAAACCAAAGGGTAAGCCATTGTTGAACTGAACTGTTCATAAGAAGTTTTCTTAGGACTTAGGAAATGTAATAGAGTATGTATTAAAAATCTCCAATGAGGACAGAAACCACTCTTTTTGAAAGTAGCCTTTTTGTCAGTGGTATCATACCCCATGGATGAAAGATGCTCATGAATTTCTGGCATAGGTAATGTGATGATACCATTGAGATCATCCAAGTTAAGAATTCTCCTCAAGGATGACTCAGTAACATCAATAGTTACCCCATCCACTGTGGCTCTAAGAGCATCCACAGTTTCATGTGTGTCTCCATCTTCAATAGTGATGGACTTAACAGAGTTCCAAAACTGCTTGATTTGAGAGACATAGATTGTGGGATTGAGAAGTAAAGCATACCTTACATGAGTAGTATTTAGAAAATCCACAATCTGATGAAAAACAGGGCCACTCTTGTTGTTTGACTTTTCCAAATAGGCCACTTTGTTGTGCTCATCTGCAAAGGTGATTGGAGCCATAGTATCTTTTGATGAAGAATATGTTGTGTGAGTATGAATTGAATGAAGAACTTGCCAATTAAGAGAGAAAGATATATACTGTTAGGGTTTGAGAGTTTTGCGTAAGAAAGATTATCTAAGGAAAGATTTATCTTAAGAGAATAAATTGCAAGTAGGAAAGTAGACAATCTTCTAAAAATTTTACCCTATTAGTATAGAAAGTAGTTACTCTCAACGGCTAGTAAAAAGTTTGTTACAGACACAACAGTTGCAACGGCTAGTTCATCAGTGGTAAAAATAATACGGCAAGTGGAAACTGTGAACTAGCATTGGGAATTTTTCACAAAAATTTGCAAGAGCAGTGGTAAGTAAAACATATGAAAATAGGACTGCTCTTATTATAGTTTTTAGCAAACTACCAGCTATCCACGGATTTGATATGTCTTTACCATGAGTCGTTGCTATGGACTAGCCAACTCTTAATCATATAGAATATGGTGAGTTGATAACCATATAGTTTTTGGTAAACTATCAACCATAAACGGATTTTTTAAGTCTTTACCAAGAGCCGCTTTGCTCTGGACTAGTTGATTCTTATGTGGATTAGACATGGTGAATCAATAACCATTTGTTGTGTGTCTCAGTTACACACCATTTATGATCAACTCCCAAAAAAGATTGGTTATGTACCAAAGAATTGTTAGTATAGTACAAAGAATATTCATAACCAACTTGTGTAACCAAAGTTACTTTTAACCAAGCCACTATCCACAAATATCTTCCCAAAGTTAACCCGATAATATCTATATTTACTTTTCAACCTACCAAAATAGGTAAAAATAAATATATCATTTAATGAACCCTTTTGATTGACTTTGCCTATAAAAAGAGGCTCGGCTCTTCATACTCTTTATCAAAACACATTCTACCTTGCACAAAATCCCTAAAAATCACCATGAGCAATCTTCCCAACATAGTTGACATCTCTTCTGATTCTGACAAAGAGATTGTGATGGCTTCTGAGTCATCTTCAGAGGCATCAGGGTGGGCATGTTACTTTCCACCCTGTGCTACAAGCTCTTCTTCCAAGAGGCCAACAAAGAAGACTGCCAAGTCTGCACCTGTTACCAAGCCTGCACCTTCTCTTGAGTTCTACTCCAGCTCATTAGATGATGATGATGATGAGACCTATTCCTTATCCAAGGAGTTTCCAAGGGCTCTGACAAAGGCTTTGGGAGCAGCTCTTTCCAACATGATGCAAATCTCCATACCAAAGAAGCCTGCAATGCTACCAAGGCCTCCTCCACAAGTTCTTGGTCTTGCTTGTCCAAGAATGCAGTCAACCTTTGAGAACAAAAGGAAGAGTGCACAGAAGAACAAGCACAACTATCAGGGCAAGGGCAAGAAGCCAATGGAGTAGTGTGTGTAGGGTGTAGGGGTGTGGGTTGTTTTAGGTTTTTATCTTTTGTGTTTTGATGGTGGTTGTTAGTACTCTCTGCTTTGAATGTAAAGAACTTCTTCTCAATGAAATTAAGTTTCTTTGTTTTATTTTTTCCACTGTGAGAGCAACTTTTACCACTACTTGCATTTTAGTTTCCACTGTTAGCCTTATTTTCTGCATAAAAGTTAGTGGACAAGCAAAAATACAAGCAAACATATACAAACTAATACAAACTTATACAACAATTTTAGTACCAAAAACCTCCCCTCAACACCAAAGACCATTAGACACAAAATTTTATGGATTAAGCATTCCAATACCTGTTACCAAGTACTGAAATCTACCCACATCAAGTCCTTTTGTTAATAAATCAGCATAGTTATCATCAGTATGGATTTTGACAACTTGAATTAGCCTTTTCTCATAACAATCTCTTATAAAATGGTGTCTAATTTCAATATGTTTAGTCTTTGTGTGTTGAACTGGATTCTTAATTATGCAAATGGTACTGCTATTGTCAATATAAATGATGGTATTCATAAAATTGTACCCATAGTCCAAAATTTGATTTTGAAGCCATAGAACTTGAGCAAAACAACTTGCAGCAGCCACATACTCGCCTCAGCTTGATGAATTTGCCACCATTGTTTGTTTCTTGCACTGCCATGACACCAATCTAATTCCAAGAAATTGGCATCCATCTGTTGTAGATTTTCGATCCAAACTAGCTCCAGCATAGTCACTATCTGAGTAAGTAACCAGTTCTAGAGATGATTCTCTAGGGTACCATAATCCCAGATTGGGAAATGCTTTAATATATCTGAAAATCTTCTACACAGCAGTCAAGTGTGAGAACCTGGGAGTGACCTGAAACCTGGCACAAGCACATACTGCAAACATAATATCTGGTCTAGATGATGTAAGATACATCAAAGAACCAATCATAGATCCGTACATGTGCACATCAACTGCTTCACCACTATTTTCCTTCAAAAGTTGATGTATAGTCTTGTCTGCAGGGTGTCTGGATGACTTTACATCAGAGAACTTGAACTTCCTTAGTATCTCAGCCACATATTTATCTTGATTGATGAAAATACCATCTGGCCTTTGTTGTACTTGAAGTCCCAAAAAGAATGTGAGTTCACCCATAGAACTCATCTTGAACTCATCCTTCATTAGCTTCTCAAACTCTTTGCACATCTCTGTCTTTGTAGAGCCAAAAATGATATCATCAACATATACTTGAACCAGCAAGATATCATTCTTGTCTTTCTTGATGAACAAAGTCTGATCCACTTTGCCTCTATGAAACCCATTATCAAGAAGATAAGTAGTTAAGGTTTCATACCATTTTCTTGGTGCCTGATGCAAGCCATACAAAGCTTTAACCACCCTGTACACTTTGTTTGGATAGTCAGGGTCTTCAAAGCCAGGAGGTTGTGAAACGTATACCTCCTCATCAATTTGCCCATATAGAAAAGCACTCTTTACATCCATTTGATAGACTTTAAAGCCCATAAAAGATGCATAGACTAAGAACAACCTAATTGCTTCAATTCTAGCAATCGGGGCAAACACTTCTTCATAGTCAATACCCTCCTCCTGAGTGTATCCTTGAGCCACAATCCTAGCCTTGTTTCTTATAAAAATTCCTCTTTCATCCTTTTTGTTTCTGAACACCCATTTTGTACCTATTACCTTCTTGCCAGAAGGTAAATCGCAAAGCACCCAAACCTTTTGAATCTTGAACTGGAGCAACTCTTCTTGCATTGCTTCCACCCAACTTTCATCTTCAAGTGCCTTGTATACATTCTTTGGCTCCATTTGTGACAGAAAACACATAAAAAGACATTCATTCTTTCCTTCATGAATTTTAGACTCATAGATTTCACTAATAAATCCATGAACATCAGGCAATTTTGATTGTCTTCTAGTCTTCACTGGTGAATTTACATCCTCAATCACATTTTCAACAGGATGTGATTTATGAACTGAGGTATGGGGAGTTTGAGGAACTGCAATCTCACTTGGCATATTTGAGATTTCAACATCATTGGCTTGAGCTTCCTCTGTAACTGGAGTTGTATTTTCCACTTCTGGTGTTGCAGTGGTAACTTCTGGCATAGCAGTGGAATCTGAATTTCCACTGCTTTCAGGATTTGCAGTGTTCATATTGCCAGCTCCTTTTTTCTAGAATCATTAGAAGGTTGAGCATCTCTAGTCCTTGGAATATCATCATTATCTGCATAGTCCCAAAGTGGCAAAATGAATTCATCTTGATCATCTGCTTGATCCTTGATTGGTTCATCATCATCAAGAAACTCTTCTGAACCTGCAAAATCATAAGTAGATGTACATGTAGAGATAGGTACATTGTTCATGGTATAGGTTAGAGTATCAAGATCAAACAGCCTTTCTGGACCAGTTTCTTTGACATTCACTTTGTTTTCTAGGAACTCAACATGCAGATTCTCTTCAATCTTTTGGGTTCTTAAGTTAAATACTCTAAAAGCTTTACTAACCATGGAATACCCAACAAAATACCCTTCATCAGATTTTTCTTCAAATTTGCCCAATTAATCTATGGTATTGAGAATAGTGACATGACATCCAAATGGTCTCATGAAGACTAGGATAGGGGGTCTACCTCTAAATAACTCATAAGGTGTCTTGTTCTTTGTTTTCACTACTAAAACCCTGTTTTGCACATAACAAGTAGTGTTAACTGCTTCAAATTTTAAAGTGATTGGCAATTTTGAATCTGCCAACATGGTTCTAGCAGCCTCTATTAGTGTCCTATATCTCCTCTCAGCAACACCATTTTTTTGAAGAGTTCTAGCTACACTAAATTCTCTTTTAATACCTTTATCCCTGCAAAAATCATCCATAACTCTATTCTTAAACTCTGTCCCATTGTCGCACCTAATGATTTTAACTTTCATATCATATTGGTTTTCTACTTCTGTTATGAAGGTCTTAAGGATGCCAGTTGTTTCATCCTTAGTTCTAAGAAAGAAAACCCATGTAAACCTGCTGAAATCATCAGTCACAACAAGACAATACTTTTTAAGATTTAAGCTACTCACAGATGTAGGACCAAACAAGTCCATATGTAACATATGAAGTGGGTGAGCAATAGAGTTAACCAATTTTGACCTGCAAGAAGCTCTGTGTTGTTTGCCTTTAAGACAAGCAACATAGGTTTGATCATTTTCAAATCTTTTCTGAGGCAAGCCTCTTACCAAACCATCTTTAACAATCTTATTTATGGTTTTGAAATTAATATGACCAAGTCTTCTATGCCATAACATGGAGTCATTCACTGTGGCCTTTGCAATCAAGCAAGCATAATCATCTTTAGCAACAATGTTATTCATATCAAAGCTATATAAGTTGCCTTTTCTAGGAATCTTAAGAAGAATCTGACTTTCATCAGGCATCTTAAAATCCTTAGAGAGAACAAAACACATATCTTCAGTAAAAAGAACATTGTTTTTCTTGTCACACATTTGTGACACACTAAAAAGATTATACTTAAGCTCTTTTACATAGTACACAGGTTCAAAATCCAAGTTACCAGTTTTGATGACCCCTTTACCAGTAACTTTTCCATTAACTCCACCTCCAAAGCTGACAAACTGTCCATCATAGTATTCAAAATTTGAGAGATAGGACTTGTTGCTAGTCATGTGCCTTGAACATCCACTATCTGTGTAGCCTTGATCTGATCTCTTTGATCTTTGATGTTCCTGTACATATAAGAAAGAAGTTAGTTTCCTTTGGAGACCCAAGCCATGATTGACTTGGATCTGCCTCATGTATCAATATAGTTATATCTATCAAAGGTCATTGATACAACATTGGGATTGGTTGTTGAGGTAATTCCTTTAGGTTTCCATTCCCAACGTGCTGAGGCCTTCACAGCATTTCCCATGTTACCCCTGTTCTTGTTTACAACCCTTGCAGTGGGAACTTTTAACTGAGCAGTGGTAACTGCTGGTTTAGTTTTTGGTACCCATTGTTGGTTATATTGAACCCTTTTATTTTGAAAAGACCTTTTCCCTGTTTGTGCAGATTTTACAAAAGTTTTTTTGGATTTTGCACTTGTAACAGGTGTTTTAGGGTGAGCAGTGTTAACAGTTTTGGTAGTGGCAAAAGTTTTAAGTCCACTTCTTAGTTGAACTGCTCTTGGGATCATGTTTTTGTGTGAATTAGGGTGTATTTTGTTTTGAAACCTATTTGACTCAACCCTTTTATTCCCATAAACTTCCCTTCTCCCAACATGATAGTCACAATTAGCATGTAAATGATTAAAGCTACCACAGATATAACATGCTTTATTGTACATCATAAACTCACTACCTAGTTGTTGAGATTTTACATGATTCCAACTCCTCTGGTTACCCCTAGGAGTTGATGACTAGTTTCTATACATCTCAAAGATACCTTACAATTGATCTAGGTTTATTAGCTTGTTTCCTAGGTTCCTCTGTAATAGTATTTACAACTTGTGGGATAGAAGCCTCTACATTCTTTTTAGCATTCTCATCTACAACAGATGAGTCACTTGCACTTTCAAACACATCAGATTCATGCTTAACCTCTTCCTCACATTTCACAAATTTGGCTGGACCATATTCAAGATTCAGATCCTGAAATTCTTCTAGACCTGTATGAGCTAAATCTATGCCAGGAGGTGATGGAACACCCCTTAGTGGTGGAGGAACAGTATTGTATCCCATACCAGACTTAACTTTACTAGTAATTTGAGCATTCCAAATTTTATCAATTGACTTAGACTGATAATATAAGGTGTCAACAGATAAATTGACATTCTCATTTATCTTTTTAAGTCTTTCAAGCTCTTATTTTAATGCCTCATTCACTGCTATCTTATGATCTAAGTCTCTTCTAAGAACAACCATATCATCATTATATTTTGTCTCATTTGCTCTATAATGCTCTAGTTGTTTCTCTAATACAGATATGCCTCTTCTAAGGTTTGACACATTATAATTAGCAGCAAACAACTCTGTTCTTTGGTTGTCATATTCTTCATTAAGCCTTTCACATTCTCTAGAAGCCCTACATGTTTTAGAACAACTTTCAAAGTTTTGTACCTCAGAGTCAGAGAAGGCCATGAGAGCATGTTTTGTAGCAATAAAAGCAGCATCTGAAGGTTGTTCCTCTTGTCCATCAGCCATGAAACTCCAATCATAGCTCACACCATCAATTGCCAGCATTGCCTTTGGTTCTTCCACAATTGGTTCTTTCTTTTGCTTGTACCAAGTAGACTTGTTGTCCTGTTTCCTTGGTCTTCTGCATTCTCTAGCAAAATTCCCCAACTTGTGACAGTTGAAACACTCTAATTTCTTTCTATCAAACCCTGCATTTTCATTACCATTGATGTGAATTGGCTTGCCAGTCTTCTTGTAGAATTTCCTAGCTCTCATGCTAAGAAGATCTATTTGCCACTTTATGTCCATCTCCTCCAAGTCATCATCATCAATTTTCTCTATGTCTTCATGAGTTAATATAGAGCCATTAACTTTAGTGGAGATAAAGGCATAAAAGGTAGGATCTCCATTACCAACAACCTTCTTCTTTGAACCTGCAGTGGTAACAATAGCATTACCAGTGGAAACTGTAGAACCAGCAGTGGCAATGTCATCATCATTGTCATCTTCAGAATCATCATTGTCAACAGAGGTTGACATCAATGCCAAGCTACTAGAGCTTGTACCAAGTTCCCTGCCTTCTTCAACCTTTGTTCAATGAGTTTGAAGTTGTTGTAAAGATCATTGAGCTTCATAGTTTCAATCTCTGGTTTATTTTACCAGACTGTAACATTTGTATGAAACTCAACTGGCAAACTTCTTAGAAACTTCAAGTTGAGGTCTTCCTTATCTACCTCAATTCCAAACACAGTCAATTGTGTGACAATCTTCTAGAGTTTGGTGAAGATGTTGTCAAGTGAGTCATTGCTTGAAGCAGAGAAGTTTTCATAACTTTGCTTCAACAATGTCTTTTGAGTCTTCTTAGTAGCATCATTGCCACCAAACACTGAACAAATCTCTTCAAAAAGTTCTTTTGTTGTCTTGAATTTGCTGAAAGCAATGATCTGGTCTTTAGGAAGAGTCATTAGTAACAAACTTCTGGCCTTCATGTCATTCTTCTTCTGTGTTCTTTCATTAGTAGTCTCAGGTACAGAAACTGTTACAACTTCTTTGTCACCAACTTTCTCAGTCTACCTCTGAGATTTGAAGGAATCACCAGTTAAGATGATCTCCCACAAAGCATAGTCTTTTATGAGAAAGTATTGCTCAATCATTATCCTCCATCTCCATTGATTTGAGTGAGTAGGTTAAGCTTATTCCTTGGATCTTCTGAATCAAAGTATTAGAACCAAAGTTATGATACCACTTGATGGATCTAAACACACACCTTGTGTTAGTAATACTTTGAATTATATTAATAAGTACGCGGAATATACTTAGTAATACTCAGAATATGGATTGTATGATGTAATGTAAGTGAGAACAGTATAACACAAAGCTTCAATATTATTAAGAATAATACGAGTGATCTTGCTTATCACTAGGGTTACACCTTGAAGCATACGTACCTAGAACAATGACCTAGGACCTCCTTTTATAGCACAAGGAGTCCTTTACAAGATAAGTATAATGTTAACTATATAGAATATACACAAGATCTTTTCTATACTTATCTATACACGAATACATAACAATTATCCTAATAGCAGTGGTAATAATATGTACTAGCAGTGGTAATGTGTTTCCACTGCTAGTGCATTCTTCAGCAGTGTCTTCCACAAGCTTATCAGTGGTAACTGTTAACTTTATTCCCAACAAAACCGTTACAACACCCCTTTTCAGTGTGCAGTCCCTTTCTTTTTGCCAAGGTTTCATGGTGCAATCTTTTTATTTGGTTTGTGTATGTTTGTAGGATGTATTATGGGTATTTTATATAAAGTGGAGTATTTTTTATGTGTTTTGTTTGGTGTTTGCCATTACACGTATTTGATGGTGGGTTGGATGGTGTGTTGAATGGTGTGTTGAATGGTGATGTGACGCTGGCATGAAGGTGGCAGGTTGGTGGCCATTACTTCCTGCCTAAGGCTAGATGTAATGGAGGATGACACATGATGCGGATTATTGCAAAACATATGAAGTTTTACAATCCTCCTAGGCAGAGTACCTAACCGTTGTAGTGTTGTATAGGTAAGAAACGGGGGATTGATCGTTCTCTAGGGGAATAGTGAGGTAGGCTCGAAGTGTATGTCGTATTAAGTTTAAGGGTTGAGAGAAGATTATTTTGTATTTTATATTTAATTGAAAGCAAGTAAAATCTCGGGTTTTAAAGGATGTGGTTTTAACTAATCAAATTACTACTAAACTAAATGCTATAAAAGTAAACTACATGGTAAGCGAAGCGTATTCACCTAGGATGTGTTATTCCTTGCTAGCTATCCAGTTCTACCTACTGAATTGTCACGTCCTTGTTTAATTAGAGCGTTATATTCCTTAATATCAATCGAGGGTTGGTTACTCCATAACTCCAATTAACTATGTTTTAATTGAGTGGCGCCTAAGGATGCCATTTTAGCTCTCAGATTCCACAATGCAAACACAATTCACGCATTAAATACAACGAACATCATCAAGTTAATTAATAACTAAGCATTTAGTCGGACGTTCAAGCTAGTAATATATTTAACCTAGCCAATTTTTCTACTCCTAACACAATATCACAACTAATCAAACAAGAGACAGTAGAAAGCAAGAATTATAAACTATAACAGATTAGACTCATTGAATCTGTCACACCTTAATAATGAAGATATACACAAACATCAATAAGAAAACAATAAGATCTAATTAGTTAGTAACAAGTTCCATACAATTCTAAGTAAACACTAGGTGAATTAGCCAAGCATAATTAATGAAGAACAAGCAACAATAATGATAATTGAAGACATACCTAAGATTGAATCAATAAAAAAACCATTACATGATGTTTATGGAATGATTAAGACCTTCTAAGTTACTGGAAAAATACCTACCTAAACCCTAGAATCAGACTTAGGGTTTAAGGCTTACAAAAACTGAAATTATAAGGTTATATTTATAGGCTGATTTTCTGTCGGCTCGAGGTGACGACGTCAGATCTAAGGAGTGACGGCATCACAACCCCTTTTTCACCAAGTCGTAGATTTTTCGTCCTGATCGCGTGACATTTTGAGTCACCTAAATCCGTGTTCGTATGTAAAAGATATGTCCAAAATAGTATTATGTACTTCACGCGCAAGTTGAGAGATTCATATTCAGCTTGTGACGGCGTCACTTGCAAGTTATGACACTGTCAACCTTCATAATTTTGGTCTTGACGTCGTCAGTGGTAGGCCGTCTACAGAGCCTGAACCGTCACTTGCAAACTCTAAAACTTCAACATCTTTGTTAATCTTCAAGTGACGACGTCACGTAGTGCTTGTGACGTCGTCCCAAGGCCTTTGGGTGACCTTTTTCCCGATATTGTCGTTTGTTTTTTTTCCTGTCTAATCGAGTCCGAAACAAGCCATTTTCTAGCATTTGCTTCCCAAGTACCTAAAACTCAAATAGAAACGATTTGGGGTAATAAATTATCGAATATGCATGGATTTACATGCTAAATGACCCCTTAAAACGTATAAAAATACACCTCATTAAATATCTCTACACTTGGGATTTGCTTGTCCTCAAGCAAATATGCTTTTATCTTAATCTATTTACAAGTTATGGGGCATTTAGCATTGGTTTAAAGATAATTTACAACATAAATCATTCTACAATAGTCATAATAAGCACATAAATTATATACTAGCACCTCACATAAAGTATTTGGATTATCTCATCTCTCGGGTGTATAGGCGATATAACATTAAGGAAACGGAAAAATAAACACTCTCTACCTGTCATAGCACATAGATTGTAAAACCATAAATTCCAAATCTCAATTTTACGTCTAATTTGAATTTTTACTAAGTCACGCAATTATTAATAAAAGTCTAAACTATTTGTATTGCGATAATTAAATACGGATCATAATGAGGCTAAGTAATTAACTGAAAATTAATTTGTACACTCTAAATACCCTACGATTTGTCATACGTTTCCGTTTGGGCTTCGTCACATCGAATGGTACACAACTAGACACATTTTTGTCTAAAGCTTAAATAACTTAAATCGTACATTTAAGCTTCTATGGTTTGTTCAAAAATCCGGCCCTCCTCCCCCACAAGTCACGTTTTTAATTTTTGAAAAGGCAAGGGATAAGAACTTAAAGTAAATGTATATTTCCAAAATATATTGAAGATCTCCTTGTTTATTCTTTCTTTGCACGACACCCTTTTGTTTTAAAACACAATATTCGGTCATAACTACATACCAAACTAGAATACACGTTTTCCTTTTTCTGAAGACCAAATATTAGGATTACTTTGAAAATACACTTAATATTTCACCCTTAAAACTATACGCCTCCTTCAGCTATATAAACGACCCTCCATTCTCTTAAAACCAAATAAAAAAAACCCTAAACCGATTCTTTGTTAACGCCTCATTCAGAAACCATAATCCCATTCGATACCTGAGACTAACCACAACAAAAGTTCCTGCTTTTCCTACCAAGTACCAGGCGTTCGAAGAGCTCTAGTGTTCATCGTTCTTGGTTTCTTTTTCTCTTGGTCTCGATAAAGTAAAACACATCTAAAATCAGTTGTCACAGCCTCAACAAAACTAAACAACAACAATAAATAGGATGTAGCAAATTCTTTACATAAAAGACATGTACCCTCCCATTCCTTTCATTGACGCTGATTTCAACCATCCCAAAAGGATACTATTTCGAATTATATGAAGCTGTTTCATTTTATACACAATATATAACTAACACTTATAATCCAACTAGGCGAGTACCCAAGCCTAGTGGCAACGGTTCTTAGCGGCAGATAATTAACGATATGCGATATTCTGGGATTCGGTTATGGTAGGTTTCAGTGGTGGTGGTAGATTACGATTTTGGGTTTTAGCGGTGGAGACTGTGAAAATAAAAATGAAAGAATGGTTATGTGTGAGTATTTGTTTGTCCGTGGGTAATCATTTTCCAGCCATATTTCCTTCAATAAGTTTTTCAGCCATGTGTCCAGCCTTGCATTTTAATGATTCCAGCCATGTTTCTGTTATAAGTTTTCACTTTATGAACCTTGCATACTTTCATAAGATAGTTTAAGATTTCAAATTATAGAATATGTGGAAAACTAGAAGGGGGGGTTGAATAGTTTTACCAATTTAAAACTTCCTTTTAAATATTTAGATCGACTTATGTCAATCTATTTGATTGTTTATGTTGGACGTTGATAAATGGATATATAAACGTGAAATGAAATATAAAGAGTAAGAAGCACGTCACCACAACACAAGTTATTTATAGTGGTTCGGCTACAAGGACACCTTCCTTGCCCTACTCCACTCCCCGAGTCACCTACTCGAGAGTTCGTAAGCACTACACCAACTCCTTGTGGCGGAGAAGCCTTCACAACGTCGCTTAACCTTTTTCCGGTACAAAGCTAAATACCGAGTTCTTTCACACCAAGGCGAACCACACCTAACACAACGTCGCCTACCCTTTATACGGTGCTAGGCTAACCACCGAGTTCTTTCACACCTTAGGAGAACTAATCATATCACAACGTCGCCTACCCTTTATTAGGTACTAGGCTAAGCACCTTAGTTCTTTCACACCTTAGGTGAACTACACCTTCATGACACAACACCTAATCTCAAGGAGATCTACTCCTTGTTACAACACCATCAAGGATATCACCATCCTTGTATATAAACAAATACATATATGTATAACGATGCAACTCATCGATTATACGACCTAAGCATTCTCCCCAAATGCTACTTGATTTGATCATTTGGCATCCTTCACTAATGCATTTGACACAACGCTTGGCACCCTTCACTAATGCCTTCGTCTTGACACCTTTAGCATCTTTCACTAATGCTTTGACACGAATGATGAGCACCTTTCACTAATGCTTTCATCTTGACACTTTTGGCATTCTTCACTAATGCCTTGACACGAATGATGAGCACCTTTCACTAATGCTTTCATCTTGACACTTTCGGCATTCTTCACTAATGCCTTCAACCCAACATCTATGGAGAAAGTAAGAACTATCAACAAGAGAACCTTAGTAGTCTTGATGATGACGAAGCATGGCAACTCATGGACTTTGAGCTTGCATGTCTTCAAGAGGTGATGATCTCTCCTTTAAAAGGAACCTAGTAGATCACACAAAAACAAAAGACAAACTATATAGATCACTTAGATATGAGGTTAGAGGGTTAGAATACTTTGGGGAAGTATGTGTGAAAAACCATGTGTAAAGAGAAAGAAATGGCTCTCTATTTATAGAGAAAATTCTCTTCTGTTCCCCGGATCCCACGGATCCCTACCACAAGGGATCCGGCTAGCACAACGCTAAGGATCCGTGGTCCGCTCCTCTTTGTCCATGGGTATTTTTGGTTATGGGTCATGGGTCATGGGTTATGGGTTGATCCATGGTTTTCTTTCTAGATACAATGAACTTGGTTAAGTAGTATATATAAAACCATGGGTTATGGGTCAAAACCATTTGCTAGTATTTTACCCATTTAGTATATACTTGTATTTACCCATTTTAGCATACACTTAGTTTTTACCCATTTTAGTATACTTAGTTTAAGTATATGTTTAACCCAATATGTAAATACTAGTTGTTGTACATATGTATCTAAATCATAAAATCACTTATACTTGTTTTAGTGTTTTATGTGACAACTTAATTGTGTTAGAAAACTATTAACTCAAACTATTTACGTACTCTATTTGTTTCGTTAAAATGATTTTACTTTTGTTATCGACAAAACATTAGAAGATCGTAAAATATAAATAAACGTTTTTACGGCTTATTTGTATTAACAATCTCCCCCTTTTTGTTGATGACAAAACATAAAATTATTTTAAGGAAAAAAGCTATTTGTAGTTTTTACTTTCTTCTCTCCCTTTTTGTCAAAACAAAAAGTGTTAAAAGAAACTAACACAATTTTTTTAAAAAATGTAAAATGTAAAGAGAGCAAGTGACGGGAATGGTACTCGTCTTAACTCCCCTTGACGAGTCCATCCCTATGTAAGGGCGTCAAGGACATAGCGTAAAATAAACTAATTATGTTTGCAATTAAGTTTGCAAATGGTTCGATCTAAGTGACGAACGTGCTCCCCTTGAATATTGCAATGTTGCAATGGGGTGTCATGAAGTGTAATCCAAAATTGGATTAAGTTGCAAGTGATTTTTGCAATGTTGTTTGACACAAAGCTCCCCCTAGCTTTATGGTGTCAATATCTTCATGTGTATTTTGAATAACTACAAAACAAAGGTTAGAAAAACAAGAGTATAGTGCATAATTTCCTGCAAAAGAGACTCAAGTTAGTATAAATTTGTACTCCTGTACCACGGATCCCACGGTTCCTTTCAAGGAGGGATCCGTCTAGTTATCTGGAAGGGATCCGGATATCTGTTGACAGTATCTTCAGCAATGAAGAAATGTCAAAGAATGCTATTTTGAGAGAATGAGATATATGTTCAATATATCAAGCACAACAACAACAAAGAAAAATAATCATAGCATATAAGTATTCATTCAATAAAATAAGAGATACACCACCAAATCTCTAAAACTAAGAGAATGAACTTAGCCATATAAGTACTACTAATGCTAATCTCATTACGAGACTTAGAATGTGACAATGTGCTTAAGTCTAGGGATGGGTGGACTTGTTGAATTGATCCAACTTTGCAAGAAGATGATTGAACATGAAATGTATCTCATTTCGTACTTCTTGAACAAGTCCTTGAGTTTTTAGACAATTTGAGCAAATATTGTCTTGGTTTGGCCCCGAAGGGAAAGGGATATTTTGAGGGGGCTCAATGTGTGTTTGAGGGTCTTCATTTTGAGAAGTTGGGAGAGGTTCTAAAAATGAGGGTGGTAATGAAACTTCTTCCATATGATCAAGGTTGTTCCTTGTCTCCCATGATGGGCTAGTTGGTGTTGTAGGTGGTTCCCGATTTAATGAAAAGGTTGGTGAATGGGAGGTTCTTGGTGATGAATGGAACAATGAATATATGTTTGGATGGGGAAGAGGCTCATTCAAGGAGTGTAGTACATTCTCAATGAATGAAGGTTTTGATGGCTTGCTAGAACTAGCCATGTTTGGTTTGGAACTAGATGACCCTTTTTCTAGTTGGAAAGGTTTGATGCTAATCCTTGCGGTTTTCTTAGCTTTTGTTGGATGGGTTTGATGAGGTGGGATTCTAGAGTCATTATCTCTAATGGGAGATGTTTCGGTGGATGAAATTTCATGGATCATTTGACCATTTCTTTTGGATGATCCTATGTTTGAGGAGTTGTTGCTAAGAGCCTTAGTCATGGTGATGAAGGTGCTAATGTAAGCTTCTAATTTCTGATTTTTGAAAGGTAATTGAGGATGGTGCCATAAACCTAAGATTGTTTGGTTTATAAAGAGTAATTTGAATTTGGGAATTAAATTCTTGACCACTTAGAAGACTAAGCATGCTCTTGAGATTTTGATCAGCTCTAGGAAGATAATTAATGTATGCTAAGAGTGGTTAGAGAACCAAAAGGTGACATGAATTTGAATATAGGAGCCTGATTTATGTTCTTCAGATATCTACGGATCCCGCGGATCCCTCTCAGAGGGATCCTGGTTAAAGACCAGGGATCCGGCTATCAGACAGGGTCTAGGTGAAATCATTATGCTTTTGTAAGGTTAGTTATCAATGGATTTCGAGAGTTTAACTTAATTTTGAAGTCTTTAGCTGTTGGATATCTCAAACCCTTAACCATAACAAGTAATGGTGTTTAATGATGATTTTGACCAAGAAAATTTGACTTTGGGTAGTCTAATTATATGTTTGACAATGATTCCATTTAATTTGATGTGGAGAAGTGGTGATAACAAGTCCTAGAAGTCAGATGATGTCCTAATAGGAATTTACTAAAATCCTTAAAAATAAAAAGAATTGAAAAACAATTTTTGGCCTTAATTTTGATTAAAAGGTGATTGAGATTAATTTGCTAAAATTGAAAGATATACCTAACTAAGTGCTATCAAGAGTGATAAAGAATGTGTGAGTGTTAGAGCGGAATTATGGTGAGTTTTGACTAGTGGAAAAATCAAAAATATTTCAAAGATGTATCCTAGATAGGTCATGGATGAGAGTGAGATCTTCAACTATTTGAGAAAAACTTAGTTGGCTCTAGTATCTTATGTTTGACTTGTTGGAGATGATATAATAGAATGTTTTGATGTACCTAAATCTGTATTGCATATCAGATACCACGGATCCCACGGTTCCCTAGGATCCGTCTAGTACAAATGCTGGGATCCGCCTACTGCAGATCAGAAGGCTTTCAGCAAATGTGCAATTTTGCACTTCTTAGTAAATCCTCTTCCTAGTGGTTTCTATGGGAACTAAATGTACGAGCACAACTACTATGATGTATGTCAAAGTAGAGATAGCTAGAATTCCTAGAATGAGTGACGACGACCATTCAAAGGGTCGTAAAATCTCATTTTCCAAGTACCTACGTTAGAATTGTTTAGTGCCATGATATGGCCATACCTATAAACTACAAGCATAATTTAAAATGTTTACAAACCATTGTTTGAAATTGTTCATCAAAGTTTGATTCTTTCAAACCTTACCTTTCTCCTTCTTCTTCACTTCTTCACCCGTCCTTTACTCTTTATCAAACTATCTTCACTTCTTCTTCTTTAAGAAATTGGCGAAGCATTTGAAGATTCCCTTGGTTTGTTGCCATTTGGGTGATTCATTAGGGATGTTTGGAAATTTATTAATGTAGTCCAAGGGGTCAAGATCGATATTTGCGAGTGGGTTGCTACTACTCCCTTCATCTCCACCTTCTCCTTGCCTTTCCCTTTCATCCGAGGAGTCCGTGGGTGGGTGTGGTCTCTTGCCTTCCACCATAAACCTTGTTGTTCTACATTCGGTCAATGGTACCATAACCTTATTGCAAAAGCTATGATCAAGGGATTGTGGAGAAGGATCTAAAGCAAAGATGAATTTGGCGAGACGGGTTAAAAGCATTGCGTACGGAAGCACCATCTTGTCCATGCTTCTAACACTTGCCATTCTTTTTACCATGTAGTAGGCAAGGTTGAATTGAGTATTGGTCACTAGGCAATAGATCATGAAGCTTAGACATGCGTTGGGGTGGTCCTTGTTCCCTACTAGGCATACCACATTTTCTCTTATCACATCCTCCCACTTCCTATACAATGCATACATTTCCGAAAGCTCCATTTGAAAAGGATCCCTATGGATCACTTTTGACTTCCTTGTGACTCTTGATGGTGAGGCTCTTGGCATGAACACGGTGTCCCTCACCGTGGTTGCTTCCGGGATCAAATTGTAGTAAATATCATGATGATCCACCATTGTGTGTAGTTGTTCCAAAGACCATTCATTTGAGTACATACAAATGCCTTGAAATGGAACTCCTATGATTCTCCCAAACTCTATAAGAGAAAGACTAAACTCTCGCTCATTGATGGTGAATTCAATTGAGATGGACCCGTCATCATTTCTAATTATCCCCATTGTCTTGTAAAACTCAAGCACAAAGACCGGGCAAATTTGTTCGTTTATATCCAATAAACAATCAAACCCAATAGTTGCAAAAACTTCCCTTATGTCAGTATTTGCAAGAAATGATGGATCAACAACTCTACCTTCATGAAAGAGTCTCTTTTCAAGCATCTTAAAGGCTTTTCTATCGTCCGGACTTAAGCCATTTTTCCTATGATACATGGGTATGTAGTGGGCGGTGTCTTGGTAATCTTGTTGCTTGTTGCTAGGCATGATAATCCTAAACAATACAACCCAATGTGGTGTTAATGATGAATAGTAGCCTAGAGGGTTTGATCACAATTTTGCTCTCATCATCTTTGTTGAGTTCAAGGGATGTGTTTAATTTGTATTAACAATGTTAATTCTTTGATTTAGATTATCTTAGAAAACAATGTGGTGACAAATTATAATAAACCCATTTGAACCCAACTCTTAAAGATGAAGAAATTGTAATTCTAAGAATCAAGGAATTAAACTAACAATGTAGTGAAGATTATACTTACACAAGTGATTGTTAGACTTGAGGAGAATGATCAATTTGCTCATATGAACAGACTGGGTTTTTGTTCGTGAGTCTTTGAGGTGAGTATTATTGTGGAACATCCACAATGATCGTTCTTGATGATATCTTGTCTTCTGTTGCACGGATTCCGCGGATCCCTCTCATTTGGGATCCGGCTAGTGTAAACCGAGGGATCCGCCATAACAAAGCAAAAATCACTCAAACATTCCTTGATAACTAAGGTTTGGGAGTTCTAAACAACCTAATGTTTTGGTGTTTAAGGTTCTAAAACTTGTGATTTGAGGTTTTTGAATATTCAGTACTATTCCTATTATACGAGGTTTCCTTTTTAAGAATTAGTCATAATTCTTGGGAAACTTTTCAAACATTATAATAAAATCCCATTTTATTATAACATAAGAAATTTCACATGAAAATTTATAGACATAGATGAAGTGTCAATAAGTTCTTTGTGATGAATAATGATAATGGTTATCAAATAACCAAAATGTCATTATTACGAAATCATAGTGTAGTTTCTACAAATAAGTCGAAGAATACTATTTTTGATAATGACTTTAATATAGAAAACTATTAGAACAATTACTAATAAATCATGCAACTATGATTTCAATAATAAAATTAAAAGCAAGTGATTAGTAATCATACCTTGGCTAAATATTCTTTTTGCGAAAGGAAATATTTAGATAAGTTCTTTATGCTCTTCTTGGTAACTCCAAATTCAAGTATAGATAATGCTTAAAAAAAATATTAGAGCATTCTATCATTGTCCAACAATAAACAATATAGTGATTTTGAAATATGATGAAGATAATCCATCTTTGTAGTTTTCAAACATACACGGATCGTATCAAGTCTTTAAAGTATAACATACTTTAAGAAACTTGGTAACGAAGCTCTGATGCCAATTGTGGAAAACTAGGGGGGGTTGAATAGTTTTACCAATTTAAAACTTCCTTTTAAATATTTAGATCGACTTATGTCAATCTATTTGATTGTTTATGTTGGACGTTGATAGATGGATATATAAACGTGAAATGAAATATAAAGAGTAAGAAGCACGTCACCACAACACAAGTTATTTGTAGTGGTTCGGCTACAAGGACACCTTCCTTGCCCTACTCCACTCCCCGAGTCACCTACTCGAGAGTTCGTAAGCACTACACCAACTCCTTGTGGCGGAGAAGCCTTCACAACGTCGCTTAACCTTTTTCCGGTACAAAGCTAAATACCGAGTTCTTTCACACCAAGGCGAACCACACCTAACACAACGTCGCCTACCCTTTATACGGTGCTAGGCTAACCACCGAGTTCTTTCACACCTTAGGAGAACTAATCCTATCACAACGTCGCCTTCCCCTTTATTAGGTACTAGGCTAAGCACCTTAGTTCTTTCACACCTTAGGTGAACTACACATTCACGACACAACACCTAATCTCAAGGAGATCTACTCCTTGTTACAACACCATCAAGGATATCACCATCCTTGTATATAAACAAATACATATATGTATAACGATGCAACTCATCGATTATACGACCTAAGCATTCTCCCCAAATGCTACTTGATTTGATCATTTGGCATCCTTCACTAATGCCTTTGACACAACGCTTGGCACCCTTCACTAATGCCTTCATCTTGACACCTTTAGCATCTTTCACTAATGCTTTGACACGAATGACGAGCACCTTTCACTAATGCTTTCATCTTGACACTTTCGGCATTCTTCACTAATGCCTTGACACGAATGATGAGCACCTTTCACTAATGCTTTCATTTTGACACTTTCGGCATTCTTCACTAATGCCTTCAACCCAACATCTATGGAGAAAGTAAGAACTATCAACAAGAGAACCTTAGTAGTCTTGATGATGACGAAGCATGGCAACTCATGGACTTTGAGCTTGCACGTCTTCAAGAGGTGATGATCTCTCCTTTAAAAAGAACCTAGTAGATCACACAAAAAAAAAAAGACAAACTACATAGATCACTTAGATCTGAGGTTAGAGGGTTAGAATACTTTGGGGAAGTATGTGTGAAAAACCATGTGTAGAGAGAAAGAAATGGCTCTCTATTTATAGAGAAAATTCTCTTCTGTTCCCCGGATCCCACGGATCCCTACCACAAGGGATTCGGCTAGCACAACGCTAGGGATCCGTGGTCCGCTCCTCTTTGCCCATGGGTATTTTTGGTTATGGGTCATGGGTCATGGGTTATGGGTTGATCCATGGTTTTCTTTCTAGATACAATGAACTTGGTTAAGTGGTATATATAAAACCATGGGTTATCGGTCAAAACCATTTGCTAGTATTTTACCCATTTAGTATATACTTGTATTTACCCATTTTAGCATACACTTAGTTTTTACCCATTTTAGTATACTTAGTTTAAGTATATGTTTAACCCAATATGTAAACACTAATTGTTGTACATATGTATCTAAATCATAAAATCACTTATACTTGTTTTAGTGTTTTATGTGACAACTTAATTGTGTTAGAGAACTATTAACTCAAACTATTTACGTACTCTATTTGTTTCGTTAAAATGATTTTACTTTTGTTATCGACAAAACATTAGAAGATCGTAAAATATAAATAAACGTTTTTACGGCTTATTTGTATTAACAGAATATGTACAATTCATATGTTTCGGACCTTGCATACTAAGGGGGTGTTTGGGATTGCTTATTTAAAATAGATTATCCGTTTTGAAAATGCCTAATCAGATAATCAACTGTAACAAAATGTGATTTTGAAAAATGATGTTTGGATTTAATTATTCGGTTTGAGATAGCAATAATCAGATAATCAGTTTTTTTATGTTTGGCAAATCAGATAATTTCATATGTTATAATGTGTAAAATGACCAACAAGGACATTTTATTATATTGATTTACAAAATACTACCAATGTTACATTTGATAAAAGTTACAAATTTCTTTTTACACTTACCTTATAAAGGTACCTTACTAAAAAACAAAGCTTCATATATTATTACCACATATATAAGCCACGGTACAAATTTCACATATTTACTACCTAACTTAATTCTCTATTATCCACTATATATATTCAACCTTATCATCTTCTTTCATCCTTGATAACTTTTTTTTTAATCCATTTCAAGAAAAACCATAAACTTTGTTTTAGAACTGAACAAACGAAAGCCAAGGAAAGCCCATATAATCTGTATCCCCATTATCCACGAGAAAAACCCATTACGAAAGTTGACTTCATAGATGGCGTGATCTCTTATTCCGTCAAACGCAGAGCTCCAACTCTTACCGGAATCATCATCGAATAATATTTGAAAGAGTGAAGGTTGAATATACGTAACAAAATTTATTAAATTAACCAATATACGCGAATTACTTTTTTTTATTGTCAATGTACGTAATATATTTTTGAATACTTACCAATGTACGTAAAATTGACAGATTACCATTTAAAAAAGTTACAGTTTTGGTCCTTTTCATTTGCGTTGACTTTCACCGTTAGTCCTTTGATATTTTTTAACTTAGAAAAATTACAGTAATGATCCCTTGACATTTGTGTTCTCTTCCACTGTTAGTCCATTGACATTTTAATACGCTTTCGTCACTTTTTCTTTACGTATTCATACGTTTTTATCTGTTTTTATACGCTTTCATCCGTTTTTCTAATGTTTTCAAACGTTCTTATCCGTTTTCATCCTTTTTTGTTCGTTTTTATACGCTTTCATCCGTTTTAGTACGCTTTCGTTTGTTTTTCTTCCGTTTTTCTAATGTTTTCAAACGTTCTTATCGTTTGTTTTTATACGCTTTCGTTTGTAAAAATATCAAGGGACTAACGGTGAAAGTCAACACAAACGGCAGGGACCAAAACTATAACTCTTTAAAATAATAATCTCTCAATGTTATGTACACTGGTAATTATTTAAAAGTATATTACGTACATTGAAAATAAAAAGAGTATATTACGTATATTGGCTAATTTGATAAAGTTTGTTACGTATATTCAACCTTCATCCTATTTGAAATATTGAAGTTATGAAAGTATTTACGTTTCTTTTTCTTTTTGTTCTAATTTCTTGTCATTGACAAACTCTGGTAAAACAGAAAGCATGTGAGGAGCTACTTTCTTGTCATCGTCAAACTCTAATTTCTTGTCTTTTTGTTCTAATTTCTTTTTCTTCTAATTTCAGTTGGAGGATAATAGCGTTTTCAAAAAGCATGTGAGGAGGTGCTTTTCCAAAACCACGTTTTAAGGGTATCAAAACGCATAAAAGTGATTTTCAGGTTGTGCTTGCCAAACGCTACAAAACGGATTAGTCGTTTTAGAAAAGCAATAAGCAAATAATTTGCCTCCAATCGCACTCCCAAACACCCCCTAAGATAGCGACATATCGTTTTGTGTTAATAAAAAGTTTATGGGTCATAAACAAAAAATAATAAAAGTTTGAAGGTTTGGGGATTAAACATAATGTTTTGAAACCCGGTTCGACCCTGGTGGTTCAACCGGTTGAACCGTTCCGGTCGAAAAATGGGTCGATCTAAACCATGTCAACCTGACGGGTTGGGTAAAAAACGGGTTAAATTAAACCGTGTCAACCCACCGAGTTTGAAGCGTCCCGGGTCAACCCGGTTCTCGATATGTATTAATAGTGTTCTTTTGAAATATATGTTTTCAACATTTCCTTTTATAGTTTCAACTTTCCACTTTTTACTTTTTGATTTTTCCTTTGTATATGGTATAGCAGGGTACCCGCACGTTGCGTTGGCGGGTACCCTGTGACGATTAACAGGAGAAATAGATCTTGATGAGACCTGATTCACCAGTTTGTATCGGTTTCAACGGGTCCTCTCTGGTTCGTTTTCGAATGGCTATTATTGGTTAGCCGAACCGATGACGACACCGGTTCCCGGTTGAACCCGTTGGTCCGGTCCGATATTAGCTTGTATGAAGCTTTGTGTGTTTTATTTATTTGTATAATATGTATAATAACATGTACTTTTCATTTTAGGGTGTTTTAAAAACAACATTAATTAGTGTGTTTAATTATTTTATATTTTGGATTATGTTATAGCTTGTTTAAATACATTGTGAAACTTTTATTGTACTTTTTAGTAAGAGGTGTTTTAAATGGTTATTTTTAATTTGGTAAATATGCTTTTAATTGGTTGTACAATGTGAATAAATTATTGTACTTTTAAGTAATGAAGTGTTTTAATAAAAATATTAATTACACCATACATTTCTCTCACATTTGACTTTCAACATTTTACTTTTCAAGGTTTGACCGTTTTTCTTTTATATGTAGTATAGATATTAATTTTAAAAGCCGTTAGTGGGAGAGTGAACCCGAAGATTCGTCAATCAATTCTTTCTTCTTGAAACAACCAAAAAGAGCAGGGCTTGTCTGGGGCAAGGGTTGTAGGTATGAAAGATGAATACATGCCACATTTTAACCACAATATACAACTAACACAATGACGCATTTTAAACACAACATACAACTAAGAATTATGATTCAATATCAATCTTAAGCACAAATCGTAGCACATGTTGTAAAATCAGTAGTAATAGTATCTTTAAAAGATATGTAACACATTAAACAGACAAAAACATAAATACATAACTTAAAAAATGGACGACAACATATCAGGAACACATATTCCCAAATAAAAACTAAAAAACTTATAACAAACCTCAAACAAACAGAAACACAAATTCTCATACCGAAACTAAAAAAGAAGCCGAAGTATCATAATTTTCCGATGACAATTGCATGTGTACCAATACCATGCAGATCTAAGAAACAAATACTTTACGCCACGACGGCATAAAAACACCATACCATTGTGTGTTGTAGATGGTGTTGTGTGTGAGAAAATTATTTGAGAGAGAGGATGATAATAAAACCATGTGTGCTCAACGGTAGATATGAGCACTATCTAGAACGCAACAAAAGGACCAAAACGTCATCGTTTTAAGCCTTAGTTAATTTAAAACATGAAACGACGTCATTCCCAGGAAACAAAAGAATAAAAAACCCCAAAACGACGTCGTTTTGGAGACTCATGAAACGACGTCGTTTATCACCGTAAATGTATAATAAAGTAATTTTTAAAGTTATATTTAAAATACACTGATTAGACACTAAATAATAGTATTAAAGTGGATGTTACAATAATAAATATAACTACTATAAGTAATTTTATATGCCTATAGTTAGGAATAATAGTTTTCCATCCTTTTTACAAATAATATGACATATTAACCTTTTAACAATCGCACACAAGCCCACAATTAGGGGTGTAAACGAGCCGAGTCGAGCCAAGTACTGCCAAGCTCGAGCTCGACTCGAATACCAAAACTTGAGCTTGAAACTCGACTCGAGCTCGACTCGGGATATAAACTCGAGCTCGATTATTTCTACATTCATGCTCGAACTCGATAAATACTCGGTATATCAAGCTCGGCTCGACTCGATTTATATGAAAATTAAGTAAATGTATTTATATAAAAGGGTAAATGTGTAATTTAATCGAAGCTCGATAAGGCTCGCGACCTTCACGAGCCGAGTATTTTGGAGATCGAACTCGACTCGGAAATGTACTCGAGTAGCTCGAACTCGAGCTCGACTCATTTAAATCGAATCGATTTCGAGTAGTTTACGAGTCGATCTCGAATAACTCACGAGTTGTCTCGTCTCGTTTAGACCCCTACGCACAATTACTATCGCCCGTCATCGAAAAACGTCGTTCGCCAAAATAAGACGCATAATCAGAAAATCCTTTTCCCCTAGCCTTCGCTACTTTGCGTATGTATCATGCTTTAGTGCTAAAATAAATAAATTTTTAAGCAATTGGCAACTTTTATTTATATTACTTCGTAACATGTTTTAGAATAAGTAAAAACTTTGAACCTCAAAGAACATATAACTCTAGTGACAATGTTAGGCTATGCACAATGGAGGTCGACTTCTTCAGTCGCTCGATCGGTCGTGGAAGGTCAACCTGTTGTGGCTGCTGAGTCATGTTCAGTCGAGGGACGAATATTTGCAAAACTCGGTCGTTTACTCGACCGAGTGTGTAACACAAAAAAACAAACAAACCTCCTTTTCATACAAACAAACTCTCCTTTCTCTCTTTCTTTTTTATTATTATTTTTTTTTTATCTAAGTTAGTTAAAAAAAGAAAGAAAGAAAAGGCGTGCGTGTTTGAGATTTGCAGGTACAATGAAGAAGAACATTATTACAGGTACAATGAAGAAGAAGATTATATAATAAGTCAATTATTTTATTTTATTTTTATAAATAATTAATTTACAGTTTATAAAATAAGTCAATTATATAATAAGTCAATTATTTTATTTTATTTTTATAAATAATTAATTTACAGTTTAAACTTTTGAAGTTTAATTTCATTGTTATTTTTACCCTATAACTTTAACTTTCTTACATTTTAGCATAGATAATGTATAAAAATTAATTTATATTTAGTACTTTGTTTTATCTAAATTATATAATTTATATGTAATAATAAAAAAATAAAATATAAAATAACTCGTTTGCCACTGTGGCAACTTGGTCGTCTGCAGATCGCTGAAAAGATAAAACTGATGTGGCATGCAAAACTCAGGTCGCCTTGGGTCGCCATTGTTCACAGCCTTATAGCACTCTCTTTTTGTGTCGTGGTTGGTGCAACTAGTAGTCTCCTACATATAATTCTATGTTTTCTGCACCAAAAAAAAAAAACTTATAGAGTTAACTACATTTTTTGTCTGTGTGATTTGGTGCGTATTTCATTTTTGGTCTATTTTTTCAAAAGTTTTGGTTTTAGTCCAAAACCGATAGTTTCGTTCCACTTTCAATCCATTTTGATAACGACGTTAGTTTAGTTAGTTACGTGTAATCGTAAAGTGACAACATCAGTCCTTCATACTAACGGCCGTTTGCAATGTTAGTCTTTTATACCAAAGATCGTTTGCAACTTTGCCACGTTAGTCCTTTATACCAATGATCGTTTGCATCATTAGTCCTTTCTACCAACGATCGTTTTATACGCGTTTTACACACGTTTTTCAATTTTTTTAGATTTTTTTTTGTTTTTCGCAATTTTTTTCCAAAAACATTTTTTTTCGAAAAAAAAAATGTGTAAATCATTTTTTTGAAAAAATAATTTCTAAAAAAATTCGAAAAAAGAAATTCGGAAAAAAAAATTTGGAAAAAAACTTTCGAAAAAATTTGTTCAGAAAAAAAAATTCGAAAAAAATTTTTGAAAAAAAAATCGATTTTTTTTTTCTGAAAAAAGGTTTTTCAAAAAAACTTATTCAGAAAAAAATTAATAAGAAAGAAATTCGAAAAAAGAAATTTCAAAAAAACATTTTGAAAACAAAAATTTGAAAAAAAATTTGGAAAAAGGTTTTTCAAAAAAAAAAATTATAAAAGAAATTTATGAAAAAAAACCGTGTATAAAAACGTGTGTAAAAACGTTTCTAAAAATATACATAAAACATAAATAAAGACGTATATAAAAATGTGTATAAAAAAATGAATTAAACTTGTGTGAATACGCGTGTAAAAATGCGTGTAAAAATACGTATAAAATGTGTGCAAAAACGTGTCTAAAAATGTATATAAAAACATAAATAAATACGTATATAAAAAGACTAACGTTGCAAACGATTGTTGGTAGAAAGGACTAATGTTGCAAATGATTATTGGTATAAAGCACTAACGTGGCAAAGCTGCAAATGATCACTGGGATAAAGGACTAACGTTGCAAATGACCGTTAGTATAAAAGACTGATGTTGCCACTTTACGATTAGACTTAACTAACGTCGTTATCAAAATGGACTGAAAGTGGAATGAAACTATTGGTTTTGGACTAAAACCAAAACTTTTAGAAAAAGGATCAAAAATGAAATACGCACAAAAACACAAGGACCAAAAATGTGGTTAACTCTTAATTATATTATTGTGAAACCCAAGGCAGTGACCTTGACCCAACTACCCAAACAACGAGTTTGCTCACTCACTCACACTCAAACAACAACAAACAAAAACCCCAATTTCAAAACCCCCATTTTTCTCAATAATGGACCTACATTTCCCAATCTCTTAAAAAACCCTAAAAATTTAACAAACCCCAACCTCAAAAGCATCAACCTTTGTAAGTATCTTCACAAAGTTTCTGTAATTTGTTAGGTTTTAAAGAGGGCTTTTGCATGTTAATGATTTGTTTTATTTTTTATATGATGAGTTCATTTTCCTGTTTTTGTTTCATCTAAAATGAAGCCAATTTTTTATTTATTTATAAAATTTTTAAAGGTTTTTGTTTTATAATTTAAATTTTGTTACTTTTATTAGAAAAAAGGTTTTTTTTTTTTTTTTTTTTTTTTTGTTGTTGTTTATGTTTTTGTGTTTTTTTTTAAGGTTGTTGGATTTTTGTGTATTTTTTAAGGTTGTTAGGTTTTTGTGTCACATTTATAATTTAAATTTTGGTACTGTTATTATGGTTATAGAATTTAAATGATGTGATTAAAGCTGAATTTTATGAAATGTTTGTTATTTGTTTAGGTTCTGGTTTCGCGAACATGGGATCTTGAATATCATATATGCTCGTTACTTGTATACTTGTTTGTATAAGGATGATGATATTATATAACTGTTCTGTTACGTTTTATTTTATTTTATTTTATGAATTATGATACTCGAATGTCTTAGATAAATAGTTACAAATCCTTGAGTGTAATGACATATTTGCTTTAAGGAATTTGTTTTAGAGGTTAAGTTAGCAAATCGTGTGTGAAAATGTATATGCATGTTGTTGTAACCTTTCTTTGTTCAACTTTTTGTTTTCAGTCTCGTTAAGTTTTAACCAGATAAACAGATGACTTTTTGTTAATGATATTTTTTTTTGAATTTTTTTTTCAGAAGGTGAATAGCTTTACTGCAGGAGAAACAGTACGCAAGAGCTAATAGTGGGTGTGTTTTGACATCGAGTTTCTGTCAAGAATCATGACATTTGGTTAGGATAATCTTGATCACATAATCTGCTTTAAGGTGGGTGTTTGGGACTGCGTTTTCATAACTGCGATCTGTCTCTAGAAACGCAGATAATCACTTTTTAAAATGATTTTTCAAACACTGTTTTCTGGTTATCTATGAGTCAGATAATCACTCTCAGTACACAATCCCAAACACCCTCTAAATCTCATCTTTTAAAACGATTGATCTTGGATATATTTGTTGTATAAACTGTATTCAGATAACATGGAAGAGGCAGGACCAAGTGTTACTGAGAAGCCCACAAATGGAACAGTACATCTCGACTTAGACTTGGAAGACGACGATGTTGATATGATGATGGATGCACCATCAGTTAGAGATCTCGACGAACCATCTTTAAAAACCTTTACTAAAAGGGCAGCGACGTCGTTTTTCAAACACTATGGCCTTATAAGCCACCAAATAAACTCGTACAATGATTTCATCAAAGTGGGGATTCAAAATGTTTTTGACTCTATGGGTGAGATCATTGTTGAACCAGGGTATGATCCCTCGAAGAAGGGTGAAAACGAATGGCGATTTTCTTCGATAAAATTTGGGAAGGTGACTCTTGAGCTCCCGAGGTTTTTCACAGGAGAGCAGTTTTCCGCTGATAGTGGTAAACATAACTTGAAGCTGTTACCTAGACATGCTCGTCTTCAGAACATGACATACTCTGCCAGAATGAAAGTCCAGATCACAAGAGAGGTAATAAAATGATACGGATTTTGTAATTGATATTACTTTTTCTTTATAAGACCATAATGTTTGTAAGATTCTAATGTAGTGCGCACAGTGGACTGCATATGTTAGTATTGTTTTTGGGTAAAGGCATATGTTAGTATTGTTTGTATGCATTGCTGGAAATTTCGACCCATGTACTCATGAGTAGGGTAATTTGGGTTATGTTATTATTTCTAATGGATTAAACGGGTAAATGGTTCAAACAGGTATAAAGTGGGTTAAGTCCCAAAGTGAATTTTTGATAAGCAAAATCTCCTAAACGTCTAAACATATTATTTACAAGACTAGATTTTCTTTTAGAAATAATATAATTTTGTGATGACACTGATTGTTTATTGATGATTTCCTAATTTTGGAGTAATATGCTTTTGGGTCACCCTAATCTGTACCGTAGATTGATTGCCGGTTTTTACCTGAACCCATTACTGAAGTTGCCTGACACCCTCCCTCTTTCCGCCTCTACTGTGACTTGATCATTAGTTAAAACCTTTTCTGAGATTTCTCGAATTGCAGAAGTCTCTTTGTTTCCTTTCTCTTTGTTTTTGGACTTGTCATGAGAGATTTTCTGTGGCTCAAAATAATACTGTATTTAATTAGTAGGTTATTTCAAAACCTTTGAGCAGTGAGTTAACACAATATGATGGGTTCAGACGGGATTATAGTTTACTATTTACCATGAACATGACCAACTCCATGACACATGACAGTCATTACTTCTAAATCAACATGACCAACTCCATGTATGACAGTCATTACTTCTAAATCCGTTAATTATCAAACATATGCAAACATGTCTGATTTGTTGTTTTTGGTTATGTTTGTAATCAGATTTAAGAAATTAGAGAATTACTTTTGGCCAAACTGAAGTCCAATATTTTTTGCCTACACGCATTGATATAAGTTAATCTTTGGTGCAGCAGTGATAATCATATGCACTATGCTTGTTCCTTTGAATTTGATATGTGATTCTGTGGTTAACATTTTAGGTGTATACTCAAGAGCTTGTTAGAAGTGACAAGTTCAAAACTGGAAAGGAGAAGTATCTGGACAAGAAAACCCAGGAAAGTGAGGAGCGCGAAGTGTATATTGGGAGGATTCCTGTGATGGTTAATTCAGACTCATGCTGGATGAGTAGAGCTGAGAAAGATGACTGTGATTTTGATCAGGGAGGCTACTTTATAATCAAGGGAGCCGAGAAGGTGAGAACCTATTGTTTTTCTCTTAGCTTCGTCCTAGTTTATTTGTTCAATAATCCACTTCAGAATATTCATAAGTTCAGGGGCTAATACTATTAGGTGTCTAGATTTCTCTCTATGTGTCTCAAAATTCACAAAATCATTGATTTTTTTACTACTTTGTACTTGTATAATGTCTACCAAAGGCTCATGTAGAGTTGTATGTGATTCATGGAGTTTGGAATATGGATATAGTTTTGGTTCATCATTAAAGCCAGCTCATTATGCATGCATGATAAAGTGGGTGGTTATTTAATTGTCATTTATGGTTAAGGCATTTAATAGGTATCTTAGTGCATCGCATGTTTTAAGAAAAATCAGCTTTTGGTAGAATTTTGGAGTTTGAGCTCATGCAAAGCAACATAAAAGGGAAGATAACTAATTGAAGCTTGAATCTGGCTCATTTATGCTACTAACAATCACAGCACTTAATATTTTTGGAATTTAACAAACATTGCTCCCTTGCCATATTGCGCATTTAACTTTCACAAATTATAACGTGTGTAATCTCTAAAAACCGTTTTGCAGACCTTTATTGCACAAGAGCAGATTGGATTGAATAGACTTTGGTTGGGGGATAACCCTTGGCGAGTGCAGTACCGTTCCATCATGAAACGAAAAAGGGTTTATGTGAAACTGGCGGAAACTCCTAAAATTGAAGATATTGGTGGTGGAGCACAAGTGATAACAGTATATCTAATGAGTTTGATGGATATATCAATATGGATCCTCTTTTTCGCCCTCGGGGTAACATCTGATAAAGAAGTGGTTGATCTGATTGATGCCGACATTGAGGATGGTAACATTGTCAATATATTAATTGCATCCATTCATGCTGCTGATCAGGAATGTGATGATTTCCGTAAGCCCGGAAATTCACTAAGATATGTTGACAAACTGTTAAAAAAGAGCAGATTTCCACCTAAAGAGTCTGTTATTGAGTGCATTGATACCTATTTATTTCCCAGTATTACTGGACATAGTAGAAAAGCTCGGTATCTTGGGTATATGGTCAAATGTATGCTAGAAGGTTATACTGGTCGAAGAAAAGTTGACAATAAAGACGATTTCAGGAATAAACGTTTGGAATTGGCTGGTGAGTTGCTTGAAAGAGAGCTAAAAGTTCATCTTAGTCATGCTCAGAAGCGAATGGTGAAGGCAATGCAAAGGGATCTCTATCCCGATCGCACTATACATCCTATTGAGCATTATCTGGATGCTGCTATTATTACGAATGGGCTTACGAGGGCTTTTTCAACGGGTTCATGGTCACATTCTTTCAAAAGTTGGGAGAGGACATCTGGTGTTGTTGCTTTGGTCAGGAGGGCAAATCCATTGCAAATGATTTCTGATATGAGGAGGACACGTCAGCATGTTTTGTATGCTGGGAAAGCTGGAGATGCAAGATATCCGTAAGTTATTCTTGCTTGATTTTATGCCCTTTGCTAATCTGACCTATTTTGTTTAAATGACCCGTATTTTATAATAAGCTTTGTTTATAAGAATATTAAATGCTTTCGCTGAAACATGGTAATCTCTAGAAATAGATGGTTGATAACCTCATAAGTCCTTCTCATTTATTAATTTGTCATTTAAAAAGCTCTTACCTTTTTGCTCAGGATCCCTCTGAAGCCAATTTATGTCATGGTACTCGTTTGCAAGCTTTAGTTTGTACTATGTAAAATAAAGTCTCTTGCCCCTGTTATTACACTTTGTTTAGCACAATTTTTTTTGGAAGGCAACTTTGGTTAGCATATCTGCTTTCTTCTAAAGTACTTTTCCATTTCTACCAACTGGTTTTGGTCCATCCATTTAATTGATTTTCCTCATATTTTCTTGATAATATAAAGCATTGCAATATGTCAATTACAGAAGTGGTTTCCACCTTTTGGTTTCTTATATATCTGATTACAGTTGAAGCAAGCTTCTGTTCTCTATCTGTTGTCTGCTACACTTGGTTTTGTAAAATGTTAGTATTGAAATTTGCCGCATGAACGTATAATGGGAAAAGAAGCGCATAAACGTGTCTGGCGTTTATGCATACATAAGCTAGTACCGTTTATGAGCATCTAAGGTTATTATTTTCTTTATTTAAGGTTTATTTAAAAATCTACATAACTGAGGGTAAGTTTTAGGGAAAGATCAAGTTTCAAGTATGACTACTATTTTTGTATCATTATCATATTGTCACACTGCAGCATTGCAATTTTTTTAGTCATACTGTACCTCTTTGTCTTTTATCTCTTGCATAGATTTAGTAGACTTTATATAAAACTGTTGTAATTTTTTTTCATGATGGGTGCAGGCACCCTTCTCACTGGGGAAAGATATGTTATATTTCTACACCTGATGGTGAAAATTGTGGGTTGGTAAAAAATTTAGCTGGTACCGCTCTTGTGTCAACAACTATACGCGAAAGACTTTCGGATACACTTATGGCCTGTGGAATGCAAACGTTAGTTAATGATACCAAAACTCCACTCAGCGGAATGGATAAGATTTTTGTTGATGGTGATTGGGTGGGAAGTTGCAAAGATTCTGCTTCATTTGTGGCTGAGTTTAGGCGTAAGAGGCGTAGAAAAGAAGTGCCTCAAATGGTCAGTCTCATGGTTTTCTGGCTTTTGGATTTCATATTACTTGTACCGACCCAAATAGAGGTGCCAAAATAGGCGGGTCAGGTTAGTCGGGTAACAGGTTAAAACAGGTTCAAGTTAAAACTAAGCAGATTCTTTTTACTTTGTGGCTTATTACTCTGCACCAATTAGAGGTGGTATAATGGGCAAGTTGAACGGGCAGGGTAATAATGATTTCAGGCTCAAAGTTTGATACTACCAGTATATGTTTTTAGAGTGGGTCAAAACAAATTGGGTTGGATTGGTGACACATATTTTTTGCCAGTTCGCTATATATATAGATCACGTGTTAAATATGATTCAAAAGTGTATATTTACAATAGTAGCATAATTTGATATGATACATAAACAGTAAAAATACACTTTAGGCAACTTTTAACCCATTTGACCCATCCCTTTCAAACAAATTTTCTGATTGGACCTATTAGGAATGAGCAATATTTTAAATTGACCCATGAATAAGTAAACAAGTGGAGAAAATTGCCACTTCTATCCCCCGTATAATGCCTGAATCTCCTTTTTGAAATGCCCCACAGCTACCAATGTCAAGTTTTTTACAACTTCCAGTAACATTTTATATCATTTTAGCGTACTTTGTCATTTATATATATATATAATTATGACTTGTTTTAAATCTGTCTCAGGTGGAAATAAAAGAAGATACCAAGAATAAAGAAGTGCGCATCTTTTGTGATGCTGGAAGGGTTTTGCGTCCACTATTAGTGGTTCAAAATTTGCACAAATTTAGACTTCTGAAAGGCGGAACTCATTCATTTCAAGATATGCTTGACAATGGTATTGTTGAACTAATTGGAACCGAAGAGGAAGAAGATTGCTGCACAGCATGGGACATCAAATACCTCTTTCTACAAAATGAGAAACATAACCCTAAAAAATACACTCACTGCGAAATTGATATGTCATTCATGTTGGGTTTGAGTTGCGGGATCATCCCCTTTGTTAATCATGATCATGCCAAAAGGGGCCTATTTCAGTCCCAAAAACACAGTCAGCAAGCAATTGGCTACTCATGCACAAATCCCGACATTAGGGTTGACACCCTGTCTCACAGTTTATTCTATCCTCAGCGGCCTCTTTTCAAGACAGTGCTTTCTGATTGTCTTGAAAAACCTGGTCAACCTATTGGTCAAAGTCAAAAGGGTATGATATCGAGACCTGAGTTCTTTAACGGCCAGTGTGCAATCGTGGCCGTGAATGTCCATCTTGGTTACAACCAAGAGGACTCATTGGTCATGAACAAAGCTTCATTAGACCGTGGTATGTTCCGGACAGAACATATCAGAAGCTATAAAGCTGAGGTCGAGAACAAGGAGGACAATAATGTGAAGAAGAAGATCAACACCGATGATGTTGTCAACTTTGGGAAGATCCAAAGCAAGATTGGTCGGGTTGATAGTCTCGATGATGATGGGTTTCCCTTCATTGGCGCCAATCTACAAAGCGGAGATATAGTAATAGGGAAATTTACAGAATCGGGAACTGATCATAGTGTGAAATTGAAGCACACTGAACGAGGGATGGTTCAGAAGGTCGTGCTGTCAGCAAATGATGAAGGAAAGAATTTTGCTGTAGTATCTTTGAGACAGGTAATTTGCTCAATTCACTCTACCTAAACTAGCGGTGGCAACGGGTTGGGTAACGGTATGGGTTCTGTTTTGATCTACGAAAATTACCCATTTTCACTCGTTGCTAAACTGCTCATCGCCTCGCCAGCTTATTTTGCAATATCTGTTTGTTACTTCTGGTTTTTGTTTTTTTTGTTTTGTTTCTTTTTTTGTTTGTTTGTACTTGCTAAATATATTATGTGTTGGTTTTAGGTCCGTTCGCCGTGTCTTGGGGACAAGTTTTCAAGTATGCACGGTCAAAAGGGGGTTTTGGGTTATTTGGAGTCTCAAGAGAACCTCCCGTTCACTCTACAAGGGATCGTTCCTGATATAGTGATAAACCCACATGCCTTTCCCTCAAGACAAACTCCTGGGCAGATCCTGGAATCAGCGCTGAGCAAGGGAATCGCCTTAGGAGGTTCACAAAAATATGCCACCCCGTTTTCTGCTCTCTCTGTTGAGGCCATTACAGACCAGCTTCACAGGTAAACAGTTTAACTTCTAAAGTCGACCAATTTTTTTTCCTTCTAAATTTAACAATAGATGCGTGTTTTGCTGCAAATATAAGTTTAGTTTTTGCCATACTGTAGTATTTCCTATCCGTAAATTTGTTGAATTGGAAATTGAAAGGTTGCTCATTTGAGCTTTAAATTCTAGCATACTTATGATTTTTTTTTTGGCTTGCTGCCTTATTTGGGGTCACTGATCCTAATTGTTAGAGAGAACAGTTCAATCCTTTTACGTATGAGTGGGTAGATTTGGGTTGTGTTTAATCTCAACCGGGTGAATGGACTGATTTTCTTAACTACTGTCTCAATTGTGGTCACTGTTTACTTGCGAGTGGGGTGATTTCGGTAGCCTTTTTAACTCAAACTGGTCAAATTAAAAAGAAGTGTATAGAGTAGAACAGCTCAAATAATGCATATTTAAGTCGTTTTAAAATTTGAGATTATATTTGTATTGTTTTTGTTATCCAAAAATTGATACGTGGACAAAAAGTGTTTTTAGGCCAACCCAAACTGAACAGGCCCGCTTTGACCTCTACTTAAACCACTCGGTTTAAGCTGAACTGTTTTTAACCTGTTGGCCAACCTGCCCTCTACTTACGCTAACCCTTTTTTTTTTTTTTTAGGGCTGGATTTACTAGGTGGGGAAACGAGAGGCTGTGCGACGGGCGAACTGGTGAAATCGTTAAATCACTTGTTTTTATGGGACCCACTTTTTACCAGAGGCTTGTCCATATGTCTGAAGACAAAGTCAAGTTCCGAAACACAGGCCCTGTACACCCTCTCACCCGGCAACCAGTAGCAGACAGGAAAAGATTTGGTGGGATCAAGTTTGGCGAGATGGAACGAGACTGCCTCATAGCCCATGGAGCATCTGCTAATCTGCACGAGCGTCTTTTCACTCTCAGTGACTGTTCAGAAATGCATGTATGCAGAAAGTGCAAGAGAATGGCGAATGTGATCCAGAGGTCGGTCCCTGGTGGCCAAAAGATTCGCGGGCCCTATTGTCGTATCTGTGACTCATGTGAGGATGTGATCAAGGTGAATGTGCCGTACGGTGCCAAGTTATTGTCTCAAGAGCTGTTCAGTATGGGCATCTCTCTTAAGTATGATACGGAGTTATGCTAGGCTTGGTCTGTTTGGTAATTTATTTTATTTAGCTTTTGGTAGATTATGTGAATTCGTGAAAGGAATGACTGTCTAGGAAAAATCGCTTTCAGAGAGCAAGGATGTTATGCTGTGGTAGCTGTAAATTGCTCTGGGTTGTGCTGAACATTGTTTTGTTGGTATTTAACTTTGTTTAGTTTCTGCTGAATGTGTATATGCTGACGCTATCTAAGGCTGTTCATCCGATTTTATCATCGCTGAAACAAAACTGCAAACACTAAATCGAAAAGCGAAAATTACGTATAGGGCCTCTGTCGTGGTGAATTCGAACAACTTCGCTTCAAAATGGTGCAGAAGTCCTTGAAAAGCGAAAATTACGTATAGGACCTCTGTAGGCCTCTTTTATTGACCTTTCCAAAAAGGCCTACAACTTCGCTTCAAAATGGTGCAGAAGTCTTTGAAGGTTCAAAAAGAAGCTTTTTTGTCTTCGTCTGCCAGTATAGGGCCCACATTGTCATATTTCGCTTCACATTTGAGGCGATTTTTTTTTTTGTTTTTTGTTTTTTTTTTTAAAAATTTTTCATGTTTATTAAACGGGGTGCTGACATGTGTCCTTCAAGGACTTCTGCACCATTTTGAAGCGAAGTTGTAGGCCTTTTTGGAAAGGTCGATAAAAGAGGACCTCTGCAGGACAAGTACCACCTGCAGAGGCCCTATACGTAATTTTCGCAATCGAAAAAGTTTGTAGCAGTCTTCTGTAGGGGACCAACTTTTCTTGTAAATCAATTGTCTGGATTATCGATTGCCATAACATACATGGCCTTTTAGGTGCTTACACACATTGTAAGTAAATGACTTATGATCAACCCATTCAGCTAAAAGCTGTTTTCGATAAGCTATCATACAAGTCTAGTGAGTAGAAACTTGACTCAAACAAAAAGGGTACTACTTTCATCGCTCATTGTAAAAGTCGTACCTTATTTGACAAAAAAACAGTTGCACTCTCTTTATCAAACAATAAATCATGTGCTTTCTTTGTGGTTGTTGTAGTCAAATTTATAGCATTAAGAAGTTTTGTTTATGGAAATGGTCCTTTACTAGTTGGTCGAATTCACCACGACAGGTACCATTGTCTTAAAAGTACCAGTCCCACCGGTTTATGACCACAAATTATGGCCTCGTCAAGTCTTAACCAACTGGTACATGTATCAGTCCTCTCTTTTTCTGTCGAAGTATGGATAAACATAGAAAACATATTCAAAATACAACGTTTGAATGTTAACCAAGTTACGAAAGCGCAAAACACATGAGTTCTACAGGCAATTCAGTTATTCAGCTTAAAAATATTTCAAAAACCAAACTTAAAGCTTTAGTTGATTTTTTCCATTGGGCAAATTGGTTCTTCAACTTCTTGTGCATCATATACTCATAACTCATTTATGATTTGGTGTAAATGTTGTCAAACTTGGACATGGAAAAAAGAACTTCCAAGCTGGTTATCAGCATGGATGTAATTATCAGCAAAGTGGCGATGTAGTACAATACCCATCCTTCTTCTCGTGGTCGTGTTGTAAATGTTGCTTTACGAGATTTTTATTAGGTCCAAGAGTGAGCGACACTAGACATGGACACCATGGAAGGGCGTCACGGTTATAAAATTTTTATGGCCTTTGAAGAGTAATACTGGTGGTTAGTCATTATACACCATACCATGGTACTACAATAATTTCGACATTTAGGGTGTGTTTGTTTCATTAAGATGTTTTGGGTCTGAATCTGATTACCGCATCTTACTGGTAAGAGGTGGCTAAAAAGTCTAAATCTGAACGAAATAATGTTGTTTGTTTTTGTATAATTGTCCGAATGATTTTAAGTGCTCGTTTTTGCAATTTGTTTATTAAACCAACGCAATGCGATAATAAGTAACTTATGTAAATATGAAACAAGTCTTTTTATCATAAATATAATATAGTTAATAAAGAATCAAATATATTATATAAAGTTTACAAAACGAGTAAGAGGAAGATAAGACAAGTCCCACTCTTAACTGCGGTAAGATGTTATATGTCTAACTGCATCTTACTCAAAAGAGAAAAACAAACAAGCAAAACGTCTGCCCACCTCTTACTGGTAAAAGTAAGAAGGGTAGTAAGACTTTTTTTAAAAAAACAAACACACCCTTAGTTGTACAATCTACCACCACAAGTAAGACATAAAAAGCACATTAAAACAGCTAAAGCTTTTTAAACACTACCATAACTATCATTTCATTAATACTAAATTTCTCATAATGATCATTACAATAATCATTACAAAAATACAAGCAACAAACCCCTATGATTCACTCAATAATTTGATTTCATTACAAACAGTTTTCACTTAGCAGCATCAAATACTTATCACAGATAGCCCAACAATCAATTGATTGTGTGTTCAAGTTCAAACAACAGTTGTATAAATTTTTTGACTCTAGTCTTAAGCCAATCAACCATGTCATTAAACACTAGCTTTACATCAGCAACCTCTTCACCAAGCAACTGATCCCACATCCCGGGTATAGGAAAACACTTGACTCATTTACCCATATGATCGTTCATTTTACAATTTACATCTCTAGGCGAAAGTTGCACACTATTCCAAAGAAAAGCTTGCACTTTCTTTATCAAACTCTATGACGAGGACTTGGGAAAGTAGATTGAAGATCATTTAATATCTTTGCGATTGGTGTAGTTGCATTTATAGCATTAACGAGTTCCATTATGGGAAACAGTTATAGACTCGTACGTAGACCAAGGACGTAGTCCCAACAGGTCCATTCCCTTAAAAGATTCAGTCCCACTGGTTTAAATACCACAAATTATGGTCTTGTCAAGTCGTTTCTGGTGTCCTCTGTCAAAGTAAGGACAATATAAGGAAAAGATATTCAAGCATGTAAAGGTTACAAAAAGCCAGCTTACCTAAACAACCGTCTGAACGTTAACAAAGTTATAAAGGCGTAAAGTGCTAAAAGGAATTCAGTCCTTCAATAGATCGACAACCAAAGTTACAACTTTAGCATAATTGTTCCAATGCACAATTGGTTCTTTTGTATCATACTAGTTAAAGGTTTTCAGTTAATGTCGTCAAAATTGGACTCAAAGAAACTTTATAATAACCCATTGCGTCCTATAGTTCCTAGTGAGAGCTACAAAGGTTTGCTTTATCTTAATTTCTATCAGGTTCGAGTGTGAGATGCTGCACTTGGACACCGAGGAAGTGTGTCACGGTTACAATTTTTTCATAGGGCCATAGTCGTGTATATAATAATATGGTACAATAACACTTAACGCGTATTGCACAATCTACCACAACCGGTATGACATAAAAAGCAAACTGAGACAGCAAAAGCTTCTTAAACACTAGCATAACAAATTTGTTTTTCTTCTTGAAAAACAAACTCACACAATCACAACAATCGAACTTTCATCCTTGACGGGACTTAAATCCAAAATCTATCTATTGAAAACATAACTTTCTTACATGTATCGCTCGCTATACCAAAGGCCCTATGATGCATAACTAATTCACAGCGTTTGAAACAAACAATTATTCTAGAGATGCTGATAAAATTGATGCCACATAACTTCAATCATTTCATTATCATTAATTCCCTAACATTGATCATGACAATAATAAGTACTAGCCCCTATGATTTAGTTAATAATTTGGCTAGCAATTTTTGACCTCACAACATATAATGCATATGATATTCAACAGCTAAATGATTGTGTGTTCAAGTCAGGTCGTACTAGTCTTTAATTGTCACCGCTACTTGCGACGCGACTCTTGAGCCAATCAACCACGTCAGCAAACACGACCTCCACATCAGCATCCTCTTCACCAACCAACTGATGCCACATCCCCGGGTATATCTTGATAGTCTTATCCTTACTCGCAGCGCGTGCATACAAATCCTCAACACACGCTGGGTCGCACACGATATCATCGCCCCCATGAACGATCAAAAACGGCACGTCAACCTCCGGTATCTTACTCTGCACCTCCCTACATATCCTCAGCAGCTCCAACGCCGTCGACGCGCGGGGACGCGCCACCGACCTTCTCGGGCTCGCCATCGCCAGCTTCCGCTTCCACTCCACCTTGAACGACACGTCAGGTATCGACCCGCGCGTGGGCACCACGCGCCACGTCGGAACCACCGCCGCCACCACCGACAACATATGCTCCAACGGCCACGGCGGCTTGTACTTATCACTGATCCCACACATCGCACCGTTGAGAACCAAACCATCGTACGGCCTGCCCACCTTACGCAGCGTGATAAGCAGCGCGATCGCGCCACCTAAAGACTCCGAGTACAAAAACGACTTCAGCTCCGGCGCGTGGCTCTCACGCGCCTTGTTAAAGTAAGCCACACAGTCATCCACAACAGGGTTTATATCGGGTATATGATGTTGCAAGCCATCAGAAAAGCCATGGCCCTGATGATCAATGGCGTAAACTACGAAACCAGCCTTAGCTAAATGTACAGAAGTCAACTGCACAAACCAGCTGGACTCACCAGTGTAGCCATGCACAACGCAAATGATGCCGGATATAGTGACAGGTGGTAGTGGGGTCCATGACTGTGTGAAGATTTTGAGTCCACGTGGGTTGGTGAAATATGAAGTGGTGTGTGTGATGTTGTGGCGCGTGTAGAATTGTTCGGGAGTGAGTGTGCCGAATGGGCTTGTTTCGTTTGCGTCTGCGATTGGGTGCGGCATTTTGTGGTGGTTTATGGTGTTGGGTTGGTTTGGTTTATTTATGGAAGGTGTGAGGGGTGGTTGGGTTAGGAGGGAGGTGAGAATAGTGTTTTTGGTAAATTGAATGTTGGATAGGAAATGAGATGCCGATAATAAATAATAGAGTAAACTCTAAAATACACCCTCATACAATTCCGCTCTCGCGATCATACATTATTCTCGTAAAGTTTCAATGCATACATCACCCTAGTAAGAAGTTAACCTATATACATCCCTCGTTAAAATAAGAACTAACTGCAAATTATTTCTCCGCTATCTCCTAACGATATAATACATTTACACCGCTAGTCCTTCCGGTTAATCAGATTTGACCGCTAGTCATTTTAATGTTTTCATCAGTTTTTATCGTTTTGTCCTTTTACGCTGCCCGTTTTACGCTTTATGTTTTTGTCCATTTTTACGCTTTCTTTCATTTTGTACTTTTTCATTGCGACGCTTTTCTGCTTATTTACGCTCTTATTAACGCTGGCCCGCTTTTACGCTTTCTTTTTACGCTACCGCTTTTACGCTTTTACGCCGACCGCTTATTAACGCCCCTTACGCTGCCCGTTTACGCCATCGCTTACGCCGTCTTTGCAATGCTTACGCTGTCAATTTTTTTTATTTCGTCTATTTTACGCCGGCCCCGCTTTTGCCCCGTTTTTCATTCGCTTGTTTTTCACCTTTTATCCGTTTCAACACTTTTATTCGCCGCCTATTATTTTATTTTATCCATTTCATACGTATAATATGTATGAAAACGGATAAAAATGTATGAAAATGGATCAAAACGTATGAAAATGGAAAATAAAGTTTCTTTATCGTTTTTAAATCACGATTTTGACCCCATTTCAAACAGAAATCGTGATTTAAAATCAATTAAAGAACGCTTTATCCATTTTCATAATGCTTTATCTACTTGGTACATTTTATCCGCTTTCATACATATTATATGTATGAAATGGATAAAACGGATAAAAACGCGAAAATGGATGAAAACGCTGAATAATCGAGAGGAAACTAATAAAAGTGTATGAAAACAGATAAAAAGTAAAAACGTAAACGTAAAACGAAAACATAGGAAAGTATAAAAATGCATCTAAAACGTGAAAAGATAGACGAAAATGTAAAAATGACGAAAACGAAAAAACAAAGCTAAAACGTGAAAAACACGGAAAAACATAAAAACAAGAAAACGTGAAAAAAATGTGACGAAAACGTGAAAAACGAAAAACGAACGAAAACGAAAAAAGGCAAAACTTAAATAAATGCATAAAACGTGAAAAAAAAGTAAAAAAACAGATGAAAACGTGAAAAGGGACAAAACGAAAAGTAGACTAAAATGTAAAAACGAAAGCGAAAACGTAAAAAACGTAAAAACGTAAAAAAAACGGACGAAAACATAAAAAACGGTCGAAAACGTAAAAAAATGGCAAAAAAGTAAATAAACGGACGAAAATGTAAAAAAACGGACGAAAACGTAAAAAACGGACAAAAATGAAAGAAAACGTACAAAAACGGATTTAAAAACGAAAAAAAAGGACAAAACGACGTAAAACATTAAAAAGGACTAATGTGCAAATATCGTAACCCAGAGGACTAACGATGTAAATATTTTATATCTCGTTAGGAGATAACAGAGAAATAATTTGCAACTGGCAGTCCTTATTTTAACTAAGGGATGTATATAGGTTAACTTTTATTAACGGAGTGATGTATCATTAAACTTTTGGTAAGGCTGATGGATAAGCAAAGAGTAAACCACAAGAATGTATTTTGGAGTTTACTCTAAATAATAGCATAGGAGAGTGTCACGTTTGATTGTTTGAGGTGTATGGTCACGGGTTTAGATGGATCTTTTAAAAATATAAGCTTAAAATAGTTTGAGGGGCTGGTTGGTTTGTTAGTAGGAATCATAATGGGTATTGGATTTGGTATGCGATATAATGATAATGGATATGAAAAAATGTATCGTTATGATTGTTTATATTTGGTTGATAAAATATGAAATAAAAATGTTTATAGAAATTTGAATTTTGTAGTGGAAAAGAGAGAGGCCCGCGGGAATGAATTTTATAAATACCAAATTGGTGTGTAATGAATCTATAACTATGATATACTCATTTCATTACTCGGCTCACAAAACAAACACTTTTAATCACTTTCATAGTTATAGTCTCATTCTCATAGTGGGATACCAAACACACCCTGAGTCTAGATGGGTTGGGTCCAGGTTTAGAAAGGTTTTGCTCCGGTTGACAATATTTTTATTTTTATATGTGTAAAGGAAAATAATTTTTTTTTGATCTGCTAAACTTATTGGGTAATTATTATACAATTGCATTTTATCAAATACTCAGTTACCTATAATATTTATAGAGACCAACAAGACCTATCCCTTACTAAATATTTTCCCAACTAAACCCATGTTTAACCGATGGGTATCAAATTACCACTTTTAATTAAATTGTACTTTCTCCATGTTAAAATAATTGTTGACTGTCGAAAAATAGTCTCAAAAAAATATCATAATTACATTTTTATAATGACAATTTTACACTAAGTTAATTACTCTTTTCGTCCTAAAATTATTGTTTATCGAAAAAAAACAAAGTTTAAGAAAAATGTACTTATTACTGCTTTGATTTATGTAAAGACACTAAAACACATTTTTACCTTTTAATAATTAATTAATTCTTTCATTTCATTTTGTTTTGTAAAAGATAATATTAATTAAGGGTTGTATGGTAAACTTATATAATTTCAGCTTCTATTTTTTAGTACAAGGCAATCTTTTTAGGACAACCAAAAAAGAAAAATGAACAATAATATTGGGTCGGAGAGAGTAATTTATAGCTTCTTTAAAGTTTTAATAATAAACTCAAGCGAGGATAATGTTGATATAGATTCTCTATTTATTTTTTATAGTGAACCGTTAATTTAAGACAACACAAAAATAAAATGTAAACAATAAATTTAAACCGAAGGAAGTGGTTGATTTTATATTAGGTCTGTCAATGGATCGATCTTGATCCGATCCATTCATATGAACCAATAGATTAAAAGAATATCAATTAATCCAATAAGTGATCCAATAGATCGATCCGTTTAGGCGGATCACTACTTGGATCGACCCATGATCCATCGGTTCAATCCGTTTAAATAAACCAATATTAGCCGTGCCAATCTTGATACCAACCCTTACGCGAGATCGAATCGATGTAAGTTGATTGAAGTAGTGCTATTTGATTGGGATTCAGAGTCAAGCTTGACTTACAAAATTATCTGACTCATGGAGCCTAGTGAAGTTCGCATTTAACTTCTTTGCATCTTATTAGACTTCGGCAGGTGCCATACCAATCTATGTTAAGCTTGGAACTAATGAAAAAGACAATTCATAATTGAATATCACGACTGTGAAAAACAAAATCACTCATTATAATAAAAAAAGATTTACATGTTTATGGTTTATTCTAAATCACACTCGTCATTTCTATTCGATTTTAATTACATAAATAATTCTTAATTTTCAAACTATTTGCATTGATAGTTCATATTTTTCAAAATAAGAATTATTTGTGTAATAACGCTAGAAACTACCCGTTTAATAAAAAACTATAGATTATTACACATATGATCCTTATTTTTCAAAATAGGGAAAAATATGAACCATTGATTCAACTAGTTTGAAAATTAGATATCACTGATGTAATTAAAATTGAATAAGGAGGACGAGTGTGATTCTGGATAAACCACATAGACGAAACATGTATTTTTATTAATGTCACAAAAGAATAAGAATATGTTCTGATTATGGCTTGTAACAGCCAAAAGATTTGCATAACAAACGTAATCTTACGAGTTTCTTTATATCTGTTAGAAAACGATAAAGTGCCGGTCTTTATGTAATAGAATAGGTCGTTTATTTATATCGGGCTTGTAGTGTTGATACAAAAGTTGGGCGTTCCTTGTTTGAGCTCCGGTTCTCGTATCAATTGGATGTTGTTACTTGAGACCTGCGCACTAAGTAAATAAAACACCGCTAGGCTTATCGTGAGATTGTCTCCACGATTATCCTCCCGGTGGAGAGTAAGTAATCGGTTTTTAGGGTTAATGGAGAGTTAAGGTTCTAGATCGTACCTTTAATGAGGGATAGGTTCCTTTATATACGCATCGAATCCTGTTGGTTTCGTGTTCCCCAAATCCCGCAGTATCCCGCCAAAGTCGGTTGGTAAACGACATTCCAACGCAATAGAGATACCCGATATCTTATTCCATAAATGGTTTGGGTTTGCCGTGGAGCCCAAACACTTATCGGCGTAGCCCAGCCAGGTTGGGCTTTTATCGGTTTTGGTCGTGTTCGTGGACCGGATATAGACTATACGCCATCATGTCCCCCAGTTTAGTATGCTAGTGAACTAGCCCGATGCTAGACTAATAATCGTATTCCATAAACTCGCCTTTAGCGAGCGGAGAAGCTAAAGGATCGCAGACGCTTGAATCTAGACAAAAGATGTCAAACGATATCTCGATAAATGGGAAAGTAATCACAACGTGTCCCCGTGCGATCCTATCCACACGGAGAGGTAGTGGAGTCCACGGTCATTCATCGCGGGTTGTAAAACATATATAACCTACCGCCTTCATTACATCGTGGTTTCACAAGAAAAACATTTCCACCATTAGTAAAAAGCTTCAAACTTTCCAAAGAAGAAAACCTTAATACGCCAAAGGTAACAAGCGTGCTGCCGTTAGAAATTACACCATGGTCCGTGGACTATCTGATTTCACCTCCGAGTTGACCGAGGATGATCTCCGTGAGTTCACCTCGGATTATTATATTCCGCATGGTGCCGTGATCCGTAGTTCCAGATGCGCGAAGCGCCCATAGCGGATTTCCCCGGCGGAAGGTTGGTATACTACACGCTTCTTCAATTTGGCGAACTACCGCGGTGCCCGTCCTTATTCCGTGCGACGGTTAAATTATTACCGCCTCGCACATATCCCACCGTGACCGCATAGGTGCAACCAAAATATCAAATTTCGAGGTGAATTGCCGGCCATCGCAATTAACCCCACTATTCAACCGTTTCAATACTTTACCATACCACGTGGTCAAATGGATGGGTCTCGCTTAAGCAGCTAAGCTGGAAGATTGCGTGTTACACTAAAAAGTTAGATGCGCTTTAGAACTGGAGAGACGCTTTTTGGGTTGATGAAGCGTCCCATGGCGCTCGATTTTTACACCTGTGGTTCATCGCCAAAGGATGAGCCTACCCTCTTGGATCCCATGTACTCAGGACGCGGATACAATAAATACCAACCGATTCCCATCAGCCTCCATCCGGAGGAGTTTTGGTACACATAGGCATAAGTCGTAATTATTTTGGTAGTCCCGATGAGGTACCAATCTTCTTAAGCGCCATGGCTGGTGGGTGCTCATTCTATCGCAACCCTTGTGTTTTACTAATGTGAGCCTTTTCTTTCCTTTTCATAATTTGTGTAACCTGTTTGTTGTGTGTCTTTTGTTGGGCGAGATGGATCTGCTCGGGTTGTTCGGGCTAGCAAGCCACGCCAGTCAGTAGGGACGCCTTACCGAGAAGGGAAGAGCCCATTCTCAAGGCAACGGCCGCATGTCATGGAACCAACCTAGAAGAAGCCTGAGCAGGGTCCCACCTGGCTGGAGGCCATCCCTCCTGCAGAGTGCCTAACCCCTGCACCTTCTCCATTGGTGCATTGTCACAAGTAGCGGCGAGCACATGGACGAAGAGGAGAGGAGGTCCAAGTACTGCTGCAAGAGATCACTTGGAGGTGATGGCACAAGATCCCTCCAGAAGAAGCGCCCGCCCCCACATTACCGTGGAGTCGCATCAAGCGATGTCGCATCACCTTCCCTTCCAGCAATACTACTCCTGTAGTGTTATTTGCAAAGCCTTTGTCGATTCCTTCTTTCATTATGGAACAATTGCTAATCCGCTTAGGCGTGTGAAGGTTGGAGCATTCGTGGAGCCCTCCCAAGGAAAGTCCTGTGTGGCCAATCCTCCGAGCCAAGAGTCAGGCGAGCTACCGAGCCATCGCTTCCGGGAACGCGCCATGGGACAACTTGTTGAGGATTTGGTTCTGGCTGGCCGCGATCAAGCGCCGTTAACCGCACAACTAAAGGCTAGGGCGATGGGGAAAGTTCCCATAGCGCAGGCTACTAAAGATAGCTCACCGGAGGCATTAACCGCCGCTGGCTCGGCAGATGCCATGAGCTACCAGCCAAGGACCGGCCGATGAAAAATGTTACCGCGAGCCAAATTAGTCGAGCGCATCGCAGCAGTAGAGAGTACAAGGCTTCATGTATATGGGCTACCAAATATCTTGAGAAAAGTGGAAGAGTTGTTCCTCAAGCAGCTTGGAAAATTTGGTGCCACGGTGAGGATGCCGCGAAGCTAGAGATGAAGTTGCGCAAGCTCACTGAATATGATGAGGAATTATATCCCCAACTCTTGTCGACTATTGCCGGCGCCGCAGTGGCTCATAGGTCATGGCTCACGACTTGCCGCCTCTGATTTTGGAGTCGAGGTGAAAGTGAGTGCTTTGGGAGTGGTTCGTGAACGCTAGCGGAGGTGTGGCGGAAGCAATTGAGGAGCTTCATGATGCCGAGCTTTTGAAGGTGCCTCAACGATAAGGTACTGATATAACGCTAATCGCGTATGATGAGCCTGGTGGCCGATGGAGAAGATGAAGTTATTGGAGCTTCCCCATGATTTCGATGAGAGGAGCGACCGTGACTATCCCATAGTGGGTAATTATGGAGGGTCGACCTTAGCCTCGATCGCGGTGAAAATGCGCGTATGCCAGGTTGACTATTTTCTCGCTCCCATGAATCTCAACTTCAAGTGCTCGTGTTTGCCCGGGCCCTCGATATCTTGAATCCCTTCACTCGAGAAGGAAGTGCCTCGCTGAAGTGTTGACGCGCGATGCTACAAGACTTCGTAAAGGAAGGGATTAAAGGTAAGGCCGCTTTGTGCGTATTGGCGCAAATCTCATCCCCGTGTCCGACGGGATACCGCCAATATAAGCTCGCCAAGATTCACTCTTGAAGAAGTTGGACGAGATTGGGAACGCCGCAAGTCGCTGAGGAGCTCTTCTCTTAAGCGCTGGCAAGAATGGCAGTAAAGTGTATATGTTGTAATGTATTGTAAATAATATTTTGTAAGAACACGGAACTTGGTGAAATATTACTTTTGTTAAGTATGGTTGCGATTTGTAATATTGATACTCGCTATTCGCCTTTTATAAAACGATTTGTTGTCCAAGAATCAAACTGTTACTTGAACGCGAACAACGTATGGGATTCATAATCATGTATGAGAGTTATGGTGTACATAAAATATAATTGCTAAGTACTTATACCATAATCGTGTGTAGTGTGATATACATCGTACTGTTAATATCACATTGAGGAGTCAAGTGTCTTGATTCCCAATTTGTTAAACGCGGTAATCAGAGCGCTTGTTGCGCATCCGCCGCGGGGCGCGCATTTAACTTATTCCAACGCCTTGAGAACAAGGTGTTTAACAAGGATACGGGATCCGGCCGCTGATGGGTTTGCAACCCTCTTACTCAACGAGTTATTTAGTAGGTTTACTCATCCTTTTACCAACGTGGGTTTATTGAGTGCATGCACGCCATAGGCAAAATATAAATATAAAAGGGAGATAAAACAATAAGTAGATAATGAACTAAAATGTGTCGCGGAGTTAGCTAGAAACCGCGATGTTTTATTAATATTTGCAAGTTTTGTCAAAAAGAAAAATATTTGCCTAAGTAAAAAGAAAATTAAAAAGACATGGACATTTATTGAGCAAAGAATACTAAAGTGCGAGATATCCATGTGTTGTGCCGTAGCCAAATCTAAAGATAGCATCGTTTGAGGTTGCAGATGTTCCATGTGCGTGGTAGTTCATGACCATCCATGTCTCGAACTTGTAATGCTTTTCCCCGATGCTTCAGAGAACCTCATAGGTCCCCTCCCACTTTGGTCCAAGTTTGCTCAGATCTTCGCGGCTCGCGAGATCATTACGCTGTAGACAAAAGCACTCGGTTCAATGAGACGCCGCACTTTTAGCATCATAGTATCATTTCATCTTTTGCCTTGATCTCGCCACATATAGCTGCGCTGCCACGCCTTTCTTCCAACAGTCCAAGTCGATGCGCCACATCATTGGTTGCAACATTAATTTCAAGAGTTATGAATTGCCGGCATCCCACTTCGCTAGTATGATGGCCTCGCCCCATAGACTAGAAAGGGAGTGTCTCCCCGGCCGTTTTGATGGAGGTAACGGTGCCCAGGACGTGGGATAATTCTTCTACCCACCGCTCTTTGTGTTTGTCCAGCGCGCCTTGATTCCTTCCCCTAGGTTTCGATTTGCATGCTCTACCAACCCATTGGTTTGTGGATGCTTAACCGACGCAGTGTGCTGTGGATATTCAACTTCTCGCACTAGCCCCTGGCGGGTTATCACAAAATTGTTTCTCGTTGTCCGAGATTATTTCCCTGTAGTCATATACAATATTATCCTGCATAAAGCGCTTGACCGATTCCTAGTAATTTTCACCATCGCTTTGCTTCGATCCACTTGGTAAAGTAGGTCTATTGCCACTATTAGAAACTTCAATCTGCCACAGAACGGGAAAGTGGACCCGCAATGTCAATATTCCCCACTTGTAGAACGCCATGGCGCGGATAGGCGTTAGCCCTCGCTGTGGTTGGCGGATGGGCCCGTGAACCCGCATAATCGCCGCGATTTTTATTAATTCCCGCCAACACGGTATGGTGGCCGCAGTATCCTCGGGACCGAATGCCGCAAGCCACCACGGATCGCGTGGTCCCAATGCATGCTGCATGAACCGCGGATTTCGAAGTACATAATTTGCTTGTAGGGGCCACGCAGACGAGCCATGGTTGCGTAAAGGAGCGCCGGTATAGTACCAACGGAGTTCAAACCTTTGTGCCGTCACCGCATTCTTCGCCTTCCTTCGTTTCGGGTAATGCTCTTGCTTATGAAATCCATTATTGGTGTCATCCATGTAGGGCCTTCCTCCTCTATTACCGTGGATATTTCCATCTCCGAGATGGATTTGCTCTTCAATGTTTCCACCAACACTTGTTTTGACAAATGTGCGAAACTTGTGGATGCAATTTTACTTAGTGCATCCGCTTCTTTCATTTTCCCTCTAGGGACCTCGCTTGATTGTAAACCTCGCCAAAGCTTTGAATTAGTGCCTTGGTCTTGTCGAGGTATTGAATCATGTTGTCCTTTTAGCCACGCATCTGCCCAACACATGGTTGGCTATTAGCCGGAATCCACATTTGCTTCCGTGTGTCAGCATAACCCATTCGAGCCGCTATGCGTAATCCAAAGAATTAGGCTTCATACAGCCTCATTGTTTGTTGGCCGAATTCAAACGGAGTGCGTAAGTGAATTCCATTCCTTCCGGGTTTGTGAGGATGAGGCCCGCCCTCACCCATCCACGCATGAGGATCCATCCGTGAACAAGATCCATGGATCTTGTAGTTCCTTTTTGCTTGGTGCTGGTGCATCCTCACGGCAAATACCAATGCTAGGACAAGCTTTTCCATGGCGCTATAGTTGATCTCCGTCTTCTTGAGAGCTTTGCTTACAAAATACACCCCAGTCCTCAGATCGAAGTTCCTATCCGTTAGTAATATCATACCGACCGCCTCTGAGTTGCGATAGGTACATGATTAAATCTTCCTCGACGGGTGCCACGAAGGGAGCGCCGCCAAGTTGTTTGCCGTAGAAAGGCTTCTTCCGCACATCTTGAGTGTTTTGAAGAGGGGGAGTGACTTGTTCACGGGATTTGGACAAGAATCGATTTAGACCGCCAATTTTCCATTGAGAGATTGGACTTCCTTCAACGCCAGCGCGATGAGGAAGTTCAATGACAAATTTTGGTCTTTCCGGGCATGGTTTAATGCCCGTGCTCCATCGTGTATCCGAAACATGCCTTCCCGAAAAGTACATTTTAGATTTAGTTTCATGTTGATCTCTTTGAGAGTCCTAAATGTTTCCTCATGTCGCACCAATTCCTCTTCAATATGGCTCTTTATGACCAAGTCGCCAACGTGAAACCTCGAGATTGCGCCCACCGCTTTTTCAAATGCATTATCTACTAACCGTAGTTGGCGCCGCATTCTTTAAGCAAAGCGGCATCTTAGTATAGCAAGAGACGCCTTTGGTATGAAAGGCCGCTTTTTCTTCGCCGCCTGGCCATCCGGATTTGGCGGTATCCTTGTGGCGCCGAGGAAGCATTTGAGTGGTTAACCACACAAAGACTCTACCTTCCGCCTATCTCCTGTAGTGGATACAGCTTGTGGGCATGCCTTGTTGAGATCTGTGAAGTCTACACACATCCGCCACCGCCGGGCCATTTTCACCATGACCGTTGGTGCTACCATGGTAGTAGACTTCTCGCATGATACCGCCTTCACAAGTTTGTGTACTTCGCCAGATTGCTTGCGCAAGGCCTCGAGCTTGGCCACGCTCTTTATGGCATATCGGTGAGTATCCCAAATTCTCAACCCGCGGTTCTCGCGGATTGAGCCGTGGTACCCCAGCCATGTGCTTTGCTCCCATGCAAAGATATCCGTGTTCTTTGCAAGAGTGCTCACACGGGCCGCTTCGCTGTCCGACAAAGGATCCTCCGACGATACTTCCCGCTCGGGTAATCGGGATGAATTGCAACCTTAAGGTTTGGAACTTTGCTGCGCTACCGCTCGAATGGGCGCCGGCCTCGCATGTAATCGCAGTTACATTCTATGTGGTAGCAAAGGGCGCTTGTAGAGAGTAACAATGCCACCTTCCACCGGAACTTGAGCATCCCATGCCGTGACGGTGATCGCTGCATTGATCATATCCCCGTCTTCCGATAATGCCATTGTATGGCTAAGCGGGATTTAATCACCATAAAATTCATCCGTTGCCGCCGAAAGTGTCCTTTTATCGCCCACAACCGACTAGTAGGCGACCGCCTATAGGCCATATCTTTTCCCGTTAAAACCAAAGACCGCTATGGTCGGGCTTAATCATTGGCGATCCAGTCGCAATCGCTTGAAACAATGTTCAGACATGATATCCGCAGATGCTCCTCCATCGACATATTACGCGTGGATATCGCTGACCTCCATTAATTTCAATGGTGAGCGGCTCCACCACCGCTGCTGTCCGCAAATAAGGTGGGGAAGGAGATTTCACTTCCACGGAAAATTCTCGCCGACTTTCCTGACCGGTTACACCGCCATGATTGTATCATGTAGATTGTGTCGCACTTTGTCTTTGGGTGTCTTTGTTTCCGCCTTCCCGCCTATCTTTTCCTTCCTTGATGTTCTTGACCAAATGGTCCAACTGGCCTCTTTAACTAGTTTATCAATAAGTTGGCGCAGTGGACGCATTCATTGGTGGTGTGTGGCCTTCCTTCAGGCGGATAGTCACAAGATCCATTCCCCACGCGACGCATCTTCCGGAGTGCGATAAAGGGGGTCTTGGAAAATTCGGGCCTCGCTAGTAATATCTCCTTTGGAGTCTTTGTGAGTGGGTATACTTGTCGTTATCTCGCCCACTCTCGTGGCTGCTGTAACTCCTGTTACTTGCATTACTCCGTCACGGATTGTCTCTCGAGGTTGTTCCTCGTGGACTCAGAAGGAGTAACCTTTCTTGCTATCGGCCAAGGGCGGTTTCTCCTGGATGAAGGACCTTGTGCGCTTCATGAGTTCATCTGCGGTTTAGGGATCTTGTCGCTCAACCTTTTGATGAGTTCCGGTTATTGATCCCATTCATGAACCCCGAGATCTTCAACACTTCCCGCACGCCTTAACCTCAGATGCACTCATCTTTGAAGCGCCCACATAAGCGCTTGTGGATTCCTTGCGCCGCTTTTACCTCGGCGAAGTTCGATAGGGTTTTAGCGACTTCTTCCTTTGAGTGAAGTTCAGCGGAATGCTTTCCGGCTCTTCGAAGCCATTGATGCTTCGCGTGAAGCTTGTTAACCAATTTCGCGATTTCCAACCAAAGCTGGAATTAAACATGTGGCACCACACACGGGTTGTAGCCATTTTCGACAGCGGCCGATTCGAAATTTTTAGGTGATCGTCCGGATCACCGCTCCATCATAAGTCTTCACGCTATGGCATGCGCCTTCTTTGTTTTCTTCGAGAAATCGCCGCCGAGTGAGCGAACGATCCACTTTTGACGCCACGGGAGGGACATGTCCTCCTCCTGATCGCGATATTTCTTCCTGGACTTCCAAAGGTCCGTTTCACGCCCCCGCCATCCGAGGAATTACAAGAGGATGAGTTTTCCTCCGGCCATACCGACTATCCTCCCAGTTTCCGCCGGCTTTCACTGGGGGTACCTTCGCCAAGTCTCCGTCTCAACTCGCGCTACTCAAGCCCGGCGCGTGACATTGGTATGCCGCTCATCCTCCTCGCTTCCTTCCGATGCCGCGAGTTAGATGTCTCATCATTCTCAACTCTCCCACCTTCTGTAAATACCTGGCCGCGAACTATCCCTCCCGCCTCCCTTCCGACGGGCTACATGAGGGATGTTCGTATTCGAGTCGAAGTTTAGTCGGGCATGTGCCCATTTGACCTCTTTTTGCTTCCTCTTGCATGAGAGCTGCCAAAGTTTCAATTTATGGCGATACAAAATCTCCCGGCATATTCTGCTACCTTCTAAAGCAAGGTGCTCGCTTCTACCATCGGGCCCTTGTTTCTATCAGTGCATCCGTGCCGAGGTCAGCTTCTAACCGATTGAAGAGGAGTAGCAGTGTGCGCGCAGAGATCCGCCGGGTGGTGGTTGTAGTGGCTCGGTTGTCCCCGAAGCGCTGCTCCACCGCAGGAGGACTAGGTCCGGGCCTAACTCGATTTTAGCGGCGACCGTTTGTCCCAAGAGGTTCCGCGCGAAGTCGATCCGCTGCTTCTTCTCCGTAGGTCCGCTAAGCGATCGCGGATTTCGCGCTCTCTTCATTCTAGTTCTTAGTTCTTAGTTTGGGTCCCACGGATGGCGCCACTTGTTGATACAAAAGTTACGCTCCTTGTTGAGCCCTGCTCGCCTCACTTGATGTTGTTACTTGGGATACATGACAAAGTAAAGAAAACAATCAAGCAGCTTATCGATTGTCTCCCACGATTATCCTCCGCGTGAGTAAGTAATCGGTTTTGGGTTAATGGAGAGTTAGGGTTCTAGATCGCATCTTTAATGAGGATAGGGTTCCTTTATATACGCATCTAAATCCTTGTTGGGTTCGTTCCCAACCTTCTCGCAGATCCCGCCAAAGTCGGTTGGTAAACGATTATCTCCAACGCTAGAGATACTCGATATCTTATTCCATAAATAAGTTATGGGTTTAATGCTTGAGCCCAAACACTTATCGGCGTAGCCCAATTCATGCTGGGCTTTCTAGTATCGGTCTTTTGGCCGTTTCGCGGATTCCTGACATGTGACTATCACGAGGTTTAGCTAAAGGGTCCGCCTATATAGCAAGCCTGTAGGACTATAAATACATGAGATTTATGTGGTTTATTTATGAGATTTATGGGCAGCCCAACACTTGTATTTTGTACTAAATATAGCCCTTTTCATAATGAGAATGGTGTTGATTCTAGTTATTTCCTTTTCATTATTCATATACTAGCCCAACACTTGTATTTTGTACTAAATATAGCCCTTCTCACAATGAGAACTTGAGAAGGGTGTTGATTCTAGTTATTTCTTTTTCATTATTCATATACTATTCTCTCTCTCTCTCTCTCTCTCTAGAATAACTGCATATCTTGTGCAACAATGAATGATAGTGTGATCTAGTATGTGTTCACTACAATCTTCATCTCTCCAACTTTAATTGCGATTTGACATCGGCGTTCAAATTTCTAGCTACGAGATGAAGCTGCAACTAATATTAAAATAAATTTTCTAGTGATCATCATTTAATTTCAACCCTTTTATTCCTTTACATATTTCTTGCAACTTATTTTGTTCGACAGAAATATGATATGAGATTAGCAAAAATGCAAAAAGAGTTGGCAAAATACTCAAAAATGTTGATTACGTCACCCAACTGCATCGTCAAATATGATTGAGATTCATTCTTCAATTTGAGAGTCAAGCCGAGTGCAGGTCGATTGGACTAGACATTTAAATCCCTAGGTAGGGTGAGGCAGGCCGGGAACAATTCAATTACATATTTACACTAAGGCGAGTCGAGATACAATGTTGGGAGTTAGTGTAAAAGATATAAAGTTCAAAGCTAAAGCTAAAATTTTAAATGGATTGATCCGGATCACAACTCATCTAGTAGATCTTGATCCACTTAGTTTGATCATGGATCAGATCGTGACCCATTTAGTCAGATCATTAACAAATCAGCTCGTGATCAATTTAATCAGATCATTAATGGATCGGATCACGATCCAATATAATCCGCTCCATTAAGAGTAGTTTATATCGAACTTCCAACATACAAACCTTAGTAAGACGATAATGTGTAAACTAGGGGTGGCAGTTCTTGTGCAGTTCAGGTCGGTGGGGTAGGGACCTTCAACCCGAACACGACCTGTTTAAGGAATCGTATCATGTTTTTTAATCCTAACCTGTTTATGCTTAACCTTAACATAACTCATTTAACTCGTTTATCCAAATGAGTTGATGGGTTAAACGTGTTAAACGGGTTATTAGGTCGACTTGTTTAACTGATTTTTCTGGCGTTTGTGAGTGCTTGTTTGTTATGCATATCTTTTTTTTTAATATAGTTATTGCTTCTGCTTTTCTGCTTATTTTGCGGTTAAATGTTTTTTTGCATAAGCAATAGGAAGCTGCTTTTTCACCTGCTTAATATAATTATCTTTAGAGTAAATTGCAAAAATCGTCCTTGTGGTTTGGCCAAATTGCACGTTCATCCTTGTGGTTCATTAAGTGCAAATATCGTCCGGATTTTCACTGTTACGTGCTCTTTTGGTCCCCCATCACTAACTGCATTAAGTGAGTTCCGTTAATAGTTACACGTTAGCCCTTTTGGCTAATGGCCGCTGCAACACCCGTCCTTTAACTATTTCTGCCTTAGTCCTTTAACCTAACGCATCGCTTATAATTTAAAATTTTCCTTCGCTTTTCCGCTTTCTTCCGATTTAATACGCTTTTGCCCGCTTTCATCCGCTTTTCTCCGATTTAATACGCTTTTGTCCGCTTTCATCCGTTTTCATCCGCTTTTGTATGTTTTATCATTTTTTCACGCTTTATTCCGCTTTTCTTACGCTTTGTCCGCTTTTATTCATTTTTGTCCGCTTTCATCCATTTTTCTTACGCTTTGTCCGCTATTCTTACATTTTTGTCCTTTTTAACCGCTTTTGGTCTCTGTTTTCATCCGCTTTTGTCCGCTTTTGTTATACTTTTGTTCGGTTTTTACATTTTTGTCCGCTTTTCTTATATTTTTTCCCCGCTATCTTTTCCGCTTTTCTTACATTTTTGACCGTTTTTTACATTTTGTCCGCTTTTGTCATATTTCATACTAAAATAGCAAACATTTTTGGAAAATTTTCAATATAAAATGAAATACTTTTTTCAAAAAAAAAATTGGACTTTTTGTTTTCCAATTTTTTTTGATTTTTTCATTCTTTTTCGGGAAAAAAATAGGAAAAAAAGTATTTCGACAAAAAAATTGGAAAAATTATTTTTGGAAAAAGAATTTCGAAAAAAAAATTGGGAAAAAAATCAGGTAAAAAAAATTCTGATTTTTTTTTTGAAAAAAAAAGTATTTTGACATATTAAAAAATTTGAAAAAAATATAAGAAAAAAGAACAAAAACGAAAGAAACAGACAAAAATGTAAGAAAAAGAGATAAAAATGGATAAAAGCAGACAAAAACGACATAAAAATAGAAAAACGGATAAAAATGTAACAAAAACAGATGAAAACGGACAAAAACGTAAGAAAAGCGGACAAAAACGGATGCAAACGAACAAAAACGGACTAAAACGTAAGAAAAACGGACAAAACGTAATGAAAATGAACAAAAACGGACAAAACATAAGAAAAACAGACAAAACGTAAGAAAAACGGATAAAAACAAACAAAAACGGATGAAAACGGATAAAAACGTATAAAAACGGACGGCAATTTTAAATTATAAACGGCTGTTAGGTTAAAGGACTGGCGCCGCAACGTTAAAGGACGGGCGCTGCAACGGCCGTTAGCCAAAAGGGCTAACGTGTAACTATTAACCGAACTCCTTTAACGCAATTAGTGATGAGGGACCAAAAGTGCACGTAACAGTGAAAAATCCGGACGATTTTGCACTTAATGAACCACAATGACGAAACGTGTAATTTGGCCAAATCACAAGAACGATTTTTGCAATTTTCTCTTATCTTTATAACATTGGATATAAAATATAGAGGAGAGTTATTTTACATACCAAATTTTTTTTACATATCAAGGGACTCATCTCGACCATCCATCTAAAAAAAAAAGAAATCAAGGTGATTAAAAAGATTTTATTATTTCACGTATTTTTATAATTTAAATATCTCTTAAACCGTTAATCGCGCAGCAAAATATTTGTGCACGCTAAGAAGATTTAAATATCTTTCTATAGACGGACAATTTGATATATACTAAAAAGAAAATCGTTTTTTCACGTTGCTTTTTACATAACTTAAAATTTGCATGAAAAAAAAAATCATATATGATTAAACACTAATTTGAATATTACATGTGATATAAGTGTTAAATCATATATGATATGTGATATCACATGTGATATGATATGTATATCATATGTGATTTTATACTAATATCACATGTGATATTACATATCATATATGATATAGAACACTAATATCATATATGATATAACACTGATATCACATGTGATATTCAAATTAATGTTTAATCATATATGATTTTTTTATTGCAAATTTCAGTAACGTAAAAAAATGAAAAAACTTAAAAAAAAGTGAAAAATACGAAAAAAATTGTTTGTCGAAAGTATATAAAAGTGCCTATCTATAGAAAGATAATTAAATGCTCGTCGCAATGATATTTTTTTTTCCGCTTAACGGTTTGAAAGTTATTAATATTTGAAAAAAGAATATGAAAGTGGATTTTTTAAATTGTTGTGATTAATTTCATCCATTAGATCAAATAAAAATGGATGGTGGAGTTTGATCCCTTAATATATAAATAATCTTTTGTCCTCAAATGATCAATCTAAAATGAGAATATATTAGCTACAATTAATTGTAGCCAATTGGCTACAATTTTGAACAAAAAATGTGGGTCCCCTCGACACTTTGTGGGTCCCGATTCTTTTCTGGGTCCTCTAATCATTTCTAGTGTATTTTTATGGCTGATTAGAATTTAATTGGCTACAAAAATTGTAGCCTAGTTATCCCCATCTAAAATATGTGGAGAGTTATTTACATACCAAACTTTTCTTACATACCAAGGGATCTCCACCATCCATTTAAAAAGAAATCAATGGCTGAGATTAAAAGCATTTTATTATTTCACATATTTTTTATAATTTAAATATCTCTTAAACCGCTAATCGCAAGCAAAAATAATTACACCATCGCTGACGAAGTATTTAACTATCTTTCTATAGACGCAAGACTTTTGATATACTTTCAAAAAAGAAAAGTAGTTTTTTCACGCTTTCGATTTCTTTTTTCATTTTTCTTCTAAACTGAATTTGTATGAAATATCATATATGATTTAACACTAATTTGAATATCACATGTGATATTATTAAATAAATCACATATGATATGTAATATCATATGTGATACTATTGTTAAATCATATATGATAAATCACATATGATATACATCTCATATATGATATAACACTAATATCATATATGATATAACACTAATAGTGTTATATTATATGTGATTTTTTAATATAAATTTCAAAGAAAAAGAAAAATTTAAAAAAAACCGTAAAAATAAAAAAAAATTTGTCGAAAGTATATCAAAGTGCTTCTATCTATAGAAAGATTATTAAATGCCTCGCCGCAATTATATATTTTTTCGCCTCCATTAACTTTGCTTGTTTAATATTTGAAAAGCATTTGATGCAGTGGCTTTTTAAATGGAAAATCGGCATTGAAAAGTCATCATACTGCGACTTATCATTATCAGATGTGAATAACTATTTTTTATCATTGTGACACTAACTTTTTGGAAATGCGGCTATTGTGTGTATCTGACTTGTTTAACTTGTTCTAGCGGGTCATGTTAACGACCGCTAACTTTTTATTGCAACGTTAGTCCTTTTCGCCGCTTTAACGACCGCCATTATAATATTGCAATCTGCTAGTCATTTTCGCCTCGCTTTTTACATCGCTGGTCCGCTTTTGCACTTTTTTCGCCCGCTTTTTTCACGGTTTCGCTTCGCTTTACACGCTTTCGCCCGCTACACATTTTACACGCTCGCTTTACACGCTTCGCTTACACGCTTTCGTCCGCTTTACACGCCGCTTTCTCCGCTTTTACACATTTTCCTGCTTTACACGCCGTCCGCTTTTTCACCGGTTTCGCCCGCTTTACACGCTTTTATTCCGCTTTTACATCGCCATCCGCTTTACACGCATATTCCGCTTACACGCTGGCTCTGCTTTTACACGCGCTTTCCGCCATCCGCCAAGTGCTTTACACGCTTTTACGCTGTTCTTCCGCTTTACATCGCCAGACGTTATACATGCTGTCCGCTTACACGCCAGTACATCTTTGCCCGGCTTACACGCTGCCCCGCTTTCACGGCTTCGGCCCGCTTTACACGCCGTCTGTTAATACGCTTACACGCTGCTCTTTACACGCTCCTTTACACGCGCCATCCGCCACACGCTTTTACACGCTGTTTACCGCTGCTTTTCGCCCGTTTATGCTGCCCGCTTTTACGCTTCTTCAGCACGCTGCTTTTTACACGCGCTTTACACGCTTTCGCCTTATGCTTTTACACGCTTTCTTCATTTCGCCCGCTTTTGCTGCTTTACACTTTTACGCCGTTATTGTTTACATCGCCAGATGCTTTACACGCCATCCGCTTTCACCTGCCGCTCTTTACATCGCCACCGCTTTTACACGCTTCGCTCGCTTTTTCGCCGCTTTTACACGTAAAAACTAAAACATGTAAAAAGAAAAACGCGGTAAAACGGATCTAAAACGGTAAAAACGAACAAAAACGTAAAACGAAAAACTAAAACGCATTTAAAACCAAAACGAAAACGCAAAACGGATCTAAACCGCGAAAACGGATCTAAAACGCAAAACGACGCAAAACGCAGGTAAAACGAAGAACACGCTGCGAAAAACGCGGTAAAACTTGTAAAAACGATCTAAAACGGAAGAAAACGGTAAAACGTGATAATAATAGACGAAACGTAGTAAAACGGAAAACGCGGTAAAACGAAAGAAAACGGTAAAACTGACAAACGCGTAAAAACGGACGTAAAACGTGTAAAACGTAAAAGGAAACGAAAACGCGGTAAAACGTGAAACCCGAATAAACGCGGTAAAATGGACTAAAACCGAAAAACCAAGAAAACGCGGTAAAACGGACGAAAACGCGGTAAAACGACAAAACGCGTAAAACGTAAAAAGGAAACGAAAACGCGGTGAAAACTTTTGACAAAATGTGTAAAACGGATGAAACCGCGGAAAAACGGAAGAAAACGCGGTAAAACCGGAAAAATGTGTAAAACTAAGAAAACTTGTAAAACGGACGAAAACGGTAAAAACAAGAAAACGTGTAAAACTTGTAAAACGTAAAACGAACCAAAATGTAAAACGCGGTGAAACCGACGAAAACGCGTAAAAACGGATAAAACGCAAAAACGAGCTTAAAATGACTAACGGTGCAATAATATAATAACGGCCGCTAAAAACCGACGGTAAAAGGACTAACGGTGCAATAAAAAGTTAACGTCGTTAACATGACCTCGCTACAACAAGTTAAACAAGTCACCGATACACACAAAGACGCCCCCAAAAGTTAGTGTCACAATGATAAAAAAAATAGTTCGCTACATACAATGACAATAAGTGCCAAGTATGATGACTTTTCATGCAATTTTCCCTTTTTAAATTGTTGGGATTAATCTCATCAATTAGATCAAATAAAAATGGATGGTAGAGATTGATCCCTTGGTATGTAAATAATCTTTTGTCCTCAAATGATCTTAAATCTAACTATTATCCCTCATTGTTAGGAAATGTTACTAAATAAACTTGTGGAATCTAGTATGCTAAATTAGCGACACTTATAGTTAGGCTGCCCCCAGTAAGGGCACTTAATCCCTCTCATTTTTCTTGCCACATCAGCACTTTCTCGACTGATCGTGTATGGTGCCCAGAAGAGCTTAATTACATGAATTTTTTCTAAATATTTTTAACACAAACTAAAATTTCATTAATAATTAAAATGTTATATAATAATTCTAATAAAAAAATAAAATAAATTCAATTACTATTTTTTTGTATGATACGTGCTATACTTACACGTTGCATGCATGAGTCATATGTATACGTGTGATCAAAATACATGCATGGTTTCCATCTATACAACCATGCAACATGTGATACAATATCATTAGACAGGGGGTGATCATATCTCTCCACATATATAATAGAGGAACATGCCATGTCACAAATGCCACTTGGCACCCTTAAATGCCATGCTGACCAAATTTAATTAACTGGCAATGCCACATATTTCAAAGAACACACTCTTTCCATCATCTTTCCACCAAGAACACACGCCATCAGCAATCACAATCAATTCAATTCATATTCCCAAAAATTAACCTACATAATCGGTGCACAAGAAACATCGATCTTAATTCTAAAACAAGTCTGGATTCATTCAAAACAATCGGAACAAATCAACACAAACCCCAAAACAATCAACATCAACAAACGCTCCACAATAAAAAATAAATAAAAACCCTAAAACAATCCACAATCCGTTAATGATCGCAAAGCATAGAGAGAAAGATTTATCAAAAATTAACCAACTTCAATTGAAGGTATTTTTTTATTTTTATTTTTTGTTCCGATTATAATTTAATTAGGCTAGCCAATTATGTTTAATGTATAATGAATTTAAGATCGGGTTTCTTATGCATTTATATATTTTGGTTATTGATTATTTGGTTTATGTTTTTATAGATTGTGTTCAACAAAAAGACGGTAATGTATTTGATAAATTTTGTATACCAAGTGTTTGATGAAAGTCCTCACTTGAATTTGATATGGAAACATGTTGTTGTTTTTGAATTTAGTTTTTGGTCTGATGAGATAGCTTAGAAATTTATAAGCTTAGGTATGTTATGTCACTTGGTCATTTAGAATCACAAAAAGGTCACACACCATTCTCAAAGTATCAACCAATGAAAGTAATAAATATCGGTTGACCATTGTGTTTGATAAAAGTGGTGATCATCTTGCAACTACTGATCGTGGGTGGTAGGGTGGTATTATTTGAGAGAACAAATAAGGGCAAGGCTTCAAGCAACACGGAGGGGAAATATCCAGTTACAAAATATAATTATTCGAACCCTTTGAATATTATGTAATGATACGTCAATGTTGATTTCAAATAATTTTTTTTGCATTATTTATTAATCACATATATTATTTCATCTTAACAGTCAATGTAAGTGAGAAAAAAATCACTAAGCTATGTGATGTTGACCCAATTCTTGATCAAATTGTGGTCAAAGGACGTTGCAATTCGCTATGGCATTCCCACAAAAAAAGAGAAGAGAAAAATCCTTATAGTCTTGATTTTGTATTCCAAGATGAAGAGGTATGAAGCCAAATCACCTAAATGTTTATAACCATCTAATGAAGTTATATTCGATACACTAAACTATATTTTTTATTTATAACAGGGAACCAGGATTGAGGTGTACATACAGAGAGACAACATGTTTCGTTTTGAACCACTTTTGGTTGAGGGCCAATGCAACAACCTATCAGATTTTGTTGTGGTAGAAAATGGTGGCACATTGCCATTGTTGCCCCATAAATGGAAAATTAGCTTCTACAGGACACCAAATGATGATGATCAGCTTATACAAGGATTGACTCCTATGATGATGATCTCCATGGCTTCCAGCTTGAACCATTCAATTTAATCTTCTCCACAAATTGGGGCGAATATGATGCGTGGATAATGTTGGTATGTATATTTGTGACTATATTTAAATTTCACAAACATTAAATACATTGTTCTTTTATAACATTTATCAAGTTATTAATAAAAGCATATGTCATTGGTACCGTTGTGCCCATCTGAATGTGTCCCCTGTCAATTCCAAATACGGTAAAAAAGATTCGGCAGGATGTTGGTGCTTGAAAATGGTGAGTAAGACAATATGTCGTAAACATAGCTAACTATTTATGAAAAATAACCAAGAATGTAAACATAATATTTTCATGACGTCTATTTATAGGTCTACCGTAACTTGATCTGACGTTTTGGGACAACTGGGCTACCATGTGGAATGACTATTATGAAAAACGTGATAGTATAGGCTGTATTATTGTCTTACTCCAGCTTGGAAAAATCAAATACTGGGATGGTAAGCATGCTTTTCTACGCATAATATAATTCATTTAATATATTATTAACATCTATTAATCTTGGTCGTTGAAATTATATTGTGTTTGTTTTTTACTATGCAGGAACACCTGTTGTGCATAATGCTATATTTGGCACAAAAGTATTCATGAACTCCCTCTACCGAAATATTCGACTTTAGGAAAAGGTAGTTTTCGAAACCATTTGAAGTTATAAAAATTGTATTATTTTGATTATGGTTTTTCTCATTAGTAATTCAATTAACACTAGGATTTTACATTTTGCTAAATATCTACATTGTCTATATGTTGTTCAGTTATCAAGCTCATGATAATTTCAACAAATCAGAATTCAAGATTGAATTGTACACTCCACTGAAGTTGGATTCGACACAGATCCCTAAGTAATTATTTCACTATGCTTTCTACATCACACGTTTGATTTTAGTGCAATACAGAAGCATTGATGAATTAAAAATGACCCTTACATATGTCCTGATTTTACATTATTTGTTATTTTATTGAAGGATACGCAATGTGTTGTTTATGCTACCATACATAACATTATGAAAGAGGAAGTTTGGGCATACACGGCCTATAGGCAGTGCAACAAATGAGTTGACATCATACCTGCCAAAGCTCACGGTCCATCCAAAAACCGCAAGCCAACCTTCAGCTGTGAGAATCATAGGACAGTCCAAGCGGCACCAGTGTATGACTTTTGTAAATTGATTATGAAATATATTTTAGTAAATAGTAAATTTTATTAGACATTTTTTTCTTCTCTAGGTTCAAGTTAATGCTTCGTTTCATTGACGACACCGGATCTGCATCAACTGTGTTCTTTAACAACACTGTTTTCAAATTGTGTGGGAAAACAACGTGGGAGATTATGGAGAATAAGGGAATGGAACCGGATGAGTATTTCCCGAACGACTTGGATGTCATTATTGGAAAAAAAAGTATTGTTAAAAGTGTACTATTTAGAATACAATCATAATAATAATAGCCACAAATATAGATGTGATAGAGTTTGTGACGATCCTGAAGTTATCGCCTACTTCATGAATGGCTTTATAGATTCCGATGTATGTTCACATCCAACACTATATTTGTATGTTATCTGTTTACTGTTTGTTATTTATTATATCTAACAAATTACCTACTCTTATTTAATCTTAGGATGCAATGGACCAGTACAATACAACTATTATGTTGATGAAAGCATCGAAAGTGTCATTCCAGAGTGTTACAAAAACATTGTATCTTGCAACTCCACCCTCCAAAGAAGTGAATGAAGCTGGGAGTCATCATGTTTTGAAGGCAAAGGTTGTTGAGTCTCCACTTTCCAAAGAAATCCAGCCACAAGAGAGTGATCATGGTGTCAAGACATTAGATTTTGTAACTCCACAGTCTAAAGAAATTTTTGCAGTGGAAAGTGGTAATGGTTCTTCAAATGAGAAGAAATGTGAAACGAGTTATTGGCGCATTTGTCCAGTACTTAATGGTTTTGTCGTTATTTGACCAGAAGGTATGTTTTATCCTTTCGATTGACTTTTTTGCTATAATTTCTTTTTCATTGCGTTGTAAAGACAACACTGAGGTGAGGACAAATTTTTTTTGTTAAACCGTATAAGCAACTGACATGTTTAGCATTTAAATAGTTTAAGTGATTTAGGAAGCAATGAGCCATTTACAGTAATAAATATGCATAAGCCGACACGACCATTTAGTTCATCTCGAATTCAGCATATGCTATAGATTTTACTAATCTGACCTACTACAAATAAAATACAACTAATTTGGACCTATTTATAAAAATGTAGGCGATGTTTGTATTAGCTTATTTTCCGGGTTTCTGATTATGATTTAGTACTATAAAAGTTACGTATTAAATATTTCTAAGTTTTTCAGCTGTGTATTTGTGAAGTTTCCAGTCCAACTTTTTACGCGCAAATTGCCTTTTGAGTTGTGTATACTAAAGTTTTCGTCCCACTTGCTTTGACAGTAGATCATTGTTTCCCACTTTGGTTGTTATTAGAGGGTGTTTGGAATTGGTTATTGGCTTTTGAAATATGACATTTTCGTACTAAGTGATTAAAAATATGAATGTGTCGTTATAGTCATAGTTACATGTAGGAACCTGTATATCTTTAACTTACCTTCTGACAGACTACGCGTGTTGGACAAAGTGCTGGTGATTTGCATGCTAAAAATGAATGCACGCACCGGAGGCTTCAAGGTACTCAAACTTAATGCTATCTACTTCATCGGACCTGTTTACGATGGTTGGTATGCGTTTTTTTCTCTATGCCATTTAAGCTTTCTTATTGGTATGCGTTTTTGTCTTCGGTTAATGTACTCATTTCAGAATCGAGGAAACGCGAATTTGTCTTTATATACCACGGGATGTATATGGAACGCATGAGGAAATTAAAGTATATGTATATGGGAAATTGTTATATCGTGCCCTTATTCGTATCTTTTTGCAACTCATCCAAAACACAAGCTATCGAGGATGTTGGTTGAAAACAAATTTCATTCAGGCAATATCAGAGTAGCGAGATTCGATGAGCTATCTTGAAGAGTTAGGTCTTACGAACGATGGTCATGATGATTCAAGGCAAAACCAAAGCAGATACTGGTGTTGCTCTTAATTTTCGGCTGATAACTAAGTTTTTTGGCTGGGCGCGAAGATCAGTCCGTCGAGTTGTCAAAAGGTAACATTACCTATATGTCTAAGTTAAATTTTGTCACGACCATAAATAGTCATGAATATTCTAGTTTTGGTTTGTGGTGATGAGAAATATGTTCTGATGAGACGTATTTTAGCTAAATTGTTTCTGAGATAAAACGTCCATGCCATTTTAGATGATGTTGTAAAAGCCAGTTTTTAGAGCATCTTCTTATGTATTTTGGAACATATTGTTTCTGGTATTGTGACATGAAGAAGAAATTTTATAAAATTAGTTTTTAGAGGAGTTTGGGATAGCTAAATTGTTTTTTATGTACTTTTGAACATATTGTTTATGGTATTGTACATTGGGATAGCTAAATTGTTTTTGGTACTATGACTTGAAGAAGATATTTTATAAAATCAGTTTTTAGAGCATCTTTCTTATGTACTTTGGAACATATTGTCATTTGTTCAGGTTATGCCCAATTCCAATCTCATTAGTCGGTGTGACGACATGTTTCTAAATAACTTAAATCCAAGTGGGACGGAGATAAGAACTACCATTATAGCAATATTATTTGTGCAGGGATATATCATCATTAATCATTAAGAAATATTGAAAAGCAAAGATATGAATGTTGTTCTGTTCACATCCGCAAAGGTGAAATAGATTGTTTAGATGAATTACAGTGTTTACCTTTAATGGCTAAATACGTTACAGTTTAAAAAATACTGTGAAATAATCAACTACATAAGGTGGACCCTCGTCCATCTACAAAGAATACTTGACTTACCACGTGATCATATATAGAGTATGTGAAAATTCTAAATAAGATATGTTGCTAAACGTGTCATCAAGCACTTCTTGACCTCCCTCATGTAGAATTATTTCTACCTACTTCAAGTTTTGGAGTACTTACTCCTTTTCTGCTTGGACAACAATTGTTTGTCGTCGTTTAAAGGGACAAAAGAAAGATTGCGCAAATTGCACAAACAAGGGTTTCTACAAAGAAGTTATTTATATGCTATAAGCCTAAAATTGATTATATGTTGGATGTACAATGATGTTTCTTTCACATGATTTATACATCAATTTATTCACTTGGAATAAGATGATGTCCATGATTAAACAAAAAGGCCGATGCAAGCCGATGCACTAATCAAACAACTACGTGATGCTCGACGCAATATAAGCAATGACGATGTTGTTGACCTCAACTTCTTCAGTGACGATGAAAATTAAAAGTTTGTTATGTATTGTTTACCTCGACTTCTTGGTTGGATCTTAATTTTTTCATTGGATATAAGCGATGATGATGTTGTTGAACTCAACTTCTTCAACGATTGATTTTTATTTGAACTTTAATATTTTTGAATTATAATCATGATGTGCTCATTATATGCTACGGCTTATGTTTTCGAAACTTATCATATTAACTACTTAAGTACGTTAATTATAAACCACACAAGATATTATTTTGGTACTTTTTAAGTAGGTCTTTGTTCCATGTTTGTAATAAATTTTAACTATCAAACATCTTTTTACCACTATACTTATACTAACATAGGAATATCATTCATTCATGTTAAAACGATCAGGTCATGGACATACATGTTACAAAATTATAAAAAATGATACACTTGAAACTAGCCCGGCCATCGGCCGGGTCATGAGACTAGTTTTGCTATATAATAGCAACTTAATATTCACCATCATACTTTGCATTCCCATTACACAGCATGCTTCACTTCGTCCTTCAATCTTGCGAGCCAAACTCTCACGCACTTCACAACATAACACGTCAAGTAAATATTAAGTGTGTATTTGAGTCGATCGTGTACACGACCATGTTGATTTCAAAAGTTCAACCGATCGATTAGCCACAGGAGGACGATCGACACTCACTCGATCGAGTAAGTCGATCGCCTCCCCTTACTGCGTCCAGCCTTATAATATGCATTTGACAAGGCACACCAAAAATCTTACAATCCAATTTTTGCCACTCAACCGCCTACAAACACTTATTAAGCAGAGTAAAGCAAAATTCCACATCATAGAATAAATAGTCTATGTATGAATGGAGTAAAAGATAGGATTGCTCAGGTTTTATAGCGACAATATTGAACATCATGTCATGCTATTTTGAAATATTGTTACTACTTATATTTCATATGGTTTAAAATGGATCTTTTTAATACAAATTAATACAACATAAGCAGATCCAAATATCTTTTAAGCAAAAGCACAAGTAGGAAAAACAACATTCCCAAACACGACCCCCTTAACCTGTATAACCCATTTTAGGGCTAAGCAACGGGCCAAACCCCGTATCGAACCGACCAAACCCGACCCGAACCGAAAACCGATTTTGAAGAGAACGTGAACCAAGAACCGAACCGAAGTTAACCTAGTTAAATCAAACCGAGCCGATATCATCTAACTCGTGAATCGAGAAGGTTTCAATATCGACCATATCAACAATATTTTTTTTTACCCCCACGGTATATCCTTCCAGGAAAAAAAATGAAATTCACAACCATGTTGTATCCTCATTGTAAACACAAAGAGGATGAATTTCTGCAAAAAGTCAAACCAGAATTTGAACATAATCTTTTAAATATCAACCAAATTACAGCAAATGGAACAAAATTAAAACCAACAAAACAAACAGACAACACTTACTATAATCCTCCTTTGCAAACACATAAAGATATTCATCACTGATCTGAAAGTCTGTTCCCTGTATCTTCCATTTTAGAGTGCCCATTTTTGGAACAAGCATAACAAAATTACAAACCAACAATTAGGGAAAAAGATTGGGGTTTATCTGTGTGCAATTGAGAGAAGTTTTAAGATGATTTTTGTGAAAGAATTATATGAAAATGTGTTGAAAAAAGTAGATATAATGGGCGGGAACATTGATATGACAAGTAGTCAGAGGGTAGCTGGGAATGTACCAAAAAGTGTTCGGACAAAAAATCCCTCGTGTGACCTGCACATGAGGACCGAGATAACGAGCGAAATTAACGATCGTTAGAAAATTGGACCAGCGGTGTAATATTTTGGAGATCGTAGAGTAAAAACGCAATAAATCGCGTTTTTGAATGTCGTATGAAATCTACATAACTTTAAGGACCATCGGTGACATTTATTCTAAATCTTTTATATAATAAAAGAACTCACTTTAGGCCAAATCGAGGGATTCGATTAACCATAAAGAGGGCTCGATTTTGTAATTGAGCCCTCTCATTGGTTAATTGAGTTTTTAATTGAGAAAAAGTCATGCCGTTTTAGGTGTTTTCTAAAAGGCTCCCTAGACATAGACGTGTCTAAAATGCGAATAAAAAAACCTTTGAGAAACCGGGTGCTTATTCTGAAACTTTGGTGTCGTGAAACTCTTAGGCGTATCATAGACGTGTTTCCAAATATGAGAGGCATGTTCTAGAAGGTTTTAAAAACGATGGTTATCCTCACCAATATCTTTTGTACATTTGAATTGCGTTATTTGTTGGGCCACGTTTGCGAAACTCTAATCCTGAGCCTATATATACTCGCCCAATGTAGCTGCTCATCGTTCATTGGATTTCTAATTATTTTGCCTTCTTTTTCTTATCGCAGGTTTCTGTTGTAGAATTCATGATCATCAGAATCATTAAAGACATCCTAGGTATGAAACCGGCCATCGTTGATTAGTATTTTAATGTTTTTGGTTTTGTTTTGTTATCACATGTAAATTTATGTTTTTCGATTTCATTATTTTCATCATACGTTTATATGTTTCTTTCAGTATATTTATCCGTTTCTTATGCGCATAGGTTTCTGTTGCAGATTTCATGATCATGAGAATCATTGAAACAACCTAGGTATGAAACCCTAATTATAATTGGTCATCGTTCGTTAGTATCTTAATTTTTTTGTTTTTGTTTTGTGATCACAGGTAAAATTGCGTTTTCTGATTTTTTTAAGCGTAAGATGTATATATATACTCGGTCAAAAAGGATGTTCTTCATTCGTTTATATGTTTATTTGTAAAACCAAATAACAATATATTTATTTGTTTGTTTATATGTTTCTTTGTTAACCTTTATGCATGTGCTTTAACTTTGAAGGTGATTGTATTAAAGCAATTGGTCATGAGAAACCTGGAATATTTTGATAATAAAACTATATCAGTTTCATTACCGACGGTGAAAATAGGTGTACATGTCATGCTTCTAAGGAACATTGATCAATAAAGAGGGCCGTGTAAAGAAGATCACATGCTGTTTTACAACAAGTTTTCAGTTGAAGAAAAAATTGTTTTTGTAAATTAATTTTGAGTTTTGTACAATTATTTTATAGATTTGTTTTTTGTTTTTTTTACTGTGTTTTCGTTTGTATATCATAGTTTTCAGAATTATGAAGATGTTAATACATCAGATTCATATGTATCAGGAACATTGTTATATTATACCTATTTATTAAATAATGTGTTTTTTCAATGATATTTTGTTTCTTTGACGTTATTTTGTTTTATTGTGTTTTGATTTTATATCAGAAACATATGTGTTTCTATTATGATATTTTGTTCCTATGCCTTTAATACACCAGACTCAGTAGTATCAGAAATATGGTTTATTTAGACGTCAATGCATCAAACTCATATGTATCAGAAACAATGTTATATTATACCTATTTATTAAATATATTATATATTGACAAGAACAAATATTAATGTAATCGTTTGTATATCATAGTTGTCATAATTATGAAGATGTTAATACATCAGATTCATATGTATCAGGAACATTGTTATATTATACCTATTTATTAAATAATGTGTTTTTTAATGATATTTTGTTTCTTTGACGTTATTTTTTTTTATTGTGTTTTGGTTTTATATCAGAATCATATGTGTTTCTATTATGATATTTTGTTCCCATGCCGTTAATAAACCAAACTTAGTAGTATCAGAAACATGGTTTATTTAGTGGTCAGAATTATGAAGACATCAATGCATCAAACTCATATGTATCAAAAACAGTGTTATATTATACATATTTATTAAATATATTATATGTTGACAAGAATATAATATTCACGCAATCTATAATTAAGTATTTAATCGACTTAAGAATCACGGTCTAGAAGGAGTCATCCTATTGCTGACATAATAACCTCTACACGAAATGTCGATGTGTATAAGAAACGTTTTTCATATTCTTTGAACCTAACAACATATGTTGTAAATTGTATTATGCATTTGTAAAGATAATGTAGTTGAATCGCTTAAAAACGTGTATCGATTTGTTATTTAGTTGCCAAAATTATGAAGACGTTAATGCATCAAACGCATGTGTATCAAAAAAATTGTTATATTATATGTATTTATCAAATATAATATTTATTTAAATATTTAATTATACCTATTTATTAATTAATGTGTTTTTTAATGATATTTTGTTTCTTTGACGTTATTTTTTTTAACTGTGTTGTGGTTTGTATATTAGAATCATATGTGTTTCTGTTATGATATTTTGTTTTTATGATGTTAATATACACCAGCCTCAGTAGTATCAGAATCATGGTTTATTTTTGAGACGGAGGGAGTAGCTTTTAGCCTGCCATGTGAGCACACGTAAGTGTCATATAAGTTGTCACCTCAACACATATAACTTGTTAGTTTTTGCCGGCAAAACAAGTTTTCATGTATCATATTAGCATGATTTTAAAATTCACGTACTAGAACAATAGTTTTTAGTACACGTATGATATCGGTGCATTTGAAAAAAAAAATGATTACTATATGACTTAAACCATTTTATTTTTTTACCAAACGTAAGAATTATGAAGACGGTAATGCATCAAACTCATATGTATCAGAAACAGTGTTATATTATACCTATGTATTAAATATATTATACATTGACAAGAACATAATATTAACTTAATCTTTAATTAAGTATTTAATCGACTTAAAGATCACAATCTAGAAGGAGTCATATTATTGGTGACATAATAACATCTATACAAAATATCGTTGTATATAAGAAACGTTTTCATATTATGTGTAGGACCTTATATCTATCAACCTTATCACAAACCCAACACAAATACCACGTTAGCACAAACAACCCAAACACAAACAAAGCTTAGAAATAAGATGAGAAAGATTAGATGGTGACTTGAATGATATAGAATCGTGTATATGTGAGATAAAGATAAACACAAGATGTTGTATATTCAATAAAGAAAAACACACACACACACACTTTCAAGCACACCCCTCAAATGACCATTTGAGGGGTATTTATAGTACAAGATAGAAATACCCTAAAAGGCTTTCTATGGGCTCGGTTTGGACTTGGATTGGGCTTGGATCGTTTGAGGTTATACAAGGCTAGCTTAAATAAACTAATACCCATTTAGTCAATCCATCGAGCCCTTTGACTATTATTCTAGTCCGATATCTAACACACTACAAAGTTCCTAAACGTGAATGACCATCACTTCTAATAAAACTATTAAGGCTAACAATCTCCCCCTAAGGGGTGGTCATTCAAACGATGCTCCACTTGATTAGGTCTCTACTTTTCTTGAGCTAGGACTTTGTGTGTAGATATTGAATAGTCTTGATTCTTTGTTCCTTCATGCTTTGTGATCAGATAATGTGGTTTTCTGCCGTTGTCAACTTCGTTGGTTAGGTGTCTCCACGTCTTTCTCCACCATGCTCACACTTCTATTTGACTATGATTTACCAATGATGTAGTTCTCGAGTCTGTATACTTTGTGTAGCCTTTGATTGTGATGAGAACTGTCATGTGTTGTTGGTATGAGCATGCGGCCCGCGACGATCCATCCTCTGAGCTTCCATAAGAAAACATAAAACAGGTTAGTAATAAGCGGATTCCGGCACATACAAGTTTGAATTTCGAGGGTGTTAACGCATAGATAGTGTGAAAACACGTCTCTAATTCTCACAGAGGCCGTTCCTGAACTGGAGTCCCGCAAGTGAGATAACGCTGAGATATCGAAATACACCTACAGATTCGGATGAGTCGCCGAGGTACACAAGCATCACCCCATGATCAGAGACCGTTTGAGACACACTAAGCGTAATCCACGGGAGTTACCGTGACCTGCTGCCGTGGTCGCTTGATGTTGACCCTGGCGGAGTTTCCATTCAATCATGAAGATCACGAAGTGAAACTTCTCATAAATGTTCTGGCAAATTGCTAAGATCTGCGTAGGACTCTAGATTGTATCACTTGTGCCCTTATTGATGAACAACAAGCGATGTCATGTCATGTGTTCCTATGAGATCTATTGATGAATCTCGAGGCTCTAGACTCAATAGTGCATTTTGGTTTCCTAAGCGGAGACTAGGGAGAGGGTCTCCTTCTTCAATACCAACGATCTCTAAGAGAAACTCGATAGATTATGTAGGGTTCCCAGTGAGAATGAAACAAATCCCTTTTAAGAGGAATTGAGTGGCTAGAAGGTTTAGTGCAGTGCGTCACTGGGTCCATGACGTCTTTGTCTTCAATACCAATGTCATCTAGTGACAACTAGTAGCAGATGAGTTGAACCCGGTTTCTGCCCTAAGGTTGATTATGGAGGGCTATTTCTTTTCACCATTTCTTTTAATTTTCTTTTTAATTCTTCAACCCCTTCTTTCTCCTTTCTCACATTACTCCTTTTTTCAATCATACCAAAGGACTTCTAATACTACACAATTGGTGATGTCCTTGGGTAGATCCCTCCGCTCTGGCGGATCATAGGACGGATTTCCTATCCTTAGTCACCTTATAACTCCATGGATGTCCTATTGTTGCCATAAAACCATTTTTCTTGAAAATCTCTCAGAGTGTTTTTGATAGAAAACATGTTTGGAACACTTCAAGAGTTTTATATTTTCATAAACACTCCCCCTTCACATGTGCTTATAAGTTTTAAAGTAAATCGCGCACATAGAGGGTAGAGTTCGCACTTTTGAATTGATCGACTTTAAATGAACTAGACCGATTCGAGACACGTTTACATCACTAGAGAACTAGCTTGAAATTATTACCCGCCCTGGTCAAGTCCATAGAAAGTTTCGCAAATGGTACATTTATCGACTTTGATTACTCGTCAATTCATTGGTTTCGGCTCGAGTGAGCTCATTTTGAGATTCAAACAACGATCATTAAACTTTTTGATCACATTTTAATCACGTCTCCTCCCCTCAAAAATAGCATATTCGTGATATTTTTGATATCAATGGATTAAAAACATTTTAGAATCTTTTGGGGAGACAAACGGATTTGATTTAAGCATGAATTTGGAACATTTTGTTTTATACTTCCCCTTTAATAAAGCATATACAATTAACGGATTTTAGAGGGAGTTATCTTGAGCACAAACTATTTGAAAGATTTTGAAAATCTTTTTGAACAATCTTGAAAAGGTGCTCAAGATGATGATGATTTCTCACAAGTTTTAAATGTAGTGCAATCAAGCGATTAACCTCATTTTTCAATCAAAGCACGAGTTTTGATTTGAAAATAATCAAAAGTCATCATTTTAGTCCGGTTTCGTGATCGATGTATACGAAAGCCATTTTATGAAGAAATTTTGAGAAACGACATGTTTTAGAAAACAATTAAAGAACTCTCGCCAAGCATCCGTACATACCCATCATTGTTGAATGACATTTAGAAACGCAGAATATCGATTATAAAAGAGACATGTCGTGAGAAGAATATTTTTGGATTTTTGATTTTATATTGTTTTTGTATTTTTGAAAGTTTTTATATTTTTATATTTTGCTTTTGTTGGTTTTTCAAATTTTTTATTTTGTTATTCAAAAATATTTACAAATAAGCTTTTGGAAAAATCATTTTCAAGAAGATTCGAGAAGACGCTCTAACTCCTCGTGGGGTTAGGCTTGCATTCCAATTGTCGAACTAAATACTCAAACCTTTTCTTTTGGAAGGCTTTCGTTAATAGATCGGGAGTTGGTAATCGATCTTCACGAAGAATAATTCAACAAGTACCATTTTCGACGCATTCTTTTTATGAAGTGATAGCGGACTCGATATGCTTAGTCTTTTGAGTGATGAACAGATTGCATATATGGCACTTTTCGAGTCACAATACATAGGTATTTTATCGAAAGTAAAGCCATAATCTGTGAGTTGTGTTCTCATCCATAGAACTTGAGCACAACACGCAGATAGATACATACCAAATGTTGATAGTGCAGTGCAATCTTGTTTCTTTGAAGACCAAACTTACTAACTTTTCACCTAAAATTGTGCCCTCCTCGGATGTACTTTTTGTCAGTAACTGATCACACGCTGGTCCGTGATCCTAAAGGCTATTAGATCAACCGATTCCTTCTGATACCAAAAGTCCCATATGAATGGATGTCTTCGTGTACCGAAGATCCGCTAACCTCTTTTGAGGTGTAGCTCGTAGGCTTTGCCCGGAAACCGCAATAATAAGCAAACAAAGAAAATGAATATCCGTCGACTAGCAAGAAGATACATGAGAGAACCAATCATGTTCGATATTTCTTCTGGATCAATAGGTTTCCCAAACAAATCGGCCCAATTTTGGTGAAGTTACCATTGGTGTTCCGACCGAGTCACAATTGTCCATACCATGATTTTTCAAAATCTCAGTTGTGTATTTAGCTTGATTTATAAAAATTCCACGAGGGGACCGATGTATTTGTAAACCAAGAAAGAATTTTAGTTCCCCATCATGGACATTTCAAATTTACTTTTCATGAGATTTTCAAAATGTTTTGAAAGATTCCGATTAGTGGACCCAAAGATGATGTCGTCCACATAAATCTGAACAATCAAAATGTCGCTTTTGCATTTTTGTGTAAACAAGGTAGGATCAACTGTTCCTTTGGTGAAATTTTTATGGATAAGGAAAGAGACGGGGCTTCGTCATACCACGCCTCTGAGCTTGTTTCAATCCATAGATTGCCTTTTGAGTTTGTAGACGAACCGATGTTCCATGTCTATGAAGCCTTCGGCCGACTCACGCACACTTCTTCTTTCGTGAGTTCCATTCAAGAACGCTGGGTCTTAATGTCCATCGATGAAACGTGATGTTTTTGTGGCGTAGGCTAAGAAAATCTGGCCGCCTCAAGTCTAGCTACCGGCGAATGACTCTTCAAAGTCTATTCCTTCTTCTTATGCGTATCCTTTGGCCACAAGGCGAGCTTTGTTCGCAATACAGTCATTTCTTCATCCGTTTGTTCTTCCATAACCATTTAAGATCAATGACTTCGAATGTCTTGGAACCTTTCCCAAGAGTCATGTAGGCGGTGAAGAAGTTCCTCTGCATCGCTTCTATCCATCGGGTTACGCCATTGCCTCGCGAATGTTTTTGGTTCAATATTGCTAATTGAGCAAAGGTAAATGCATAGTCGCAATCGGTGGCAAGTTAGGCGTCTCGTCGAATTGGCCTTGAAGGTTCACCAATAACTTGTTCAATTGGGTGGTCTTTTGTCCACCTCAGAGTAAAAGGATACCGTTGGTTAAGCGTTATCGCGAGTTAGATGGTTCTCGTAAGCATGAAGATGATTCGGTGATTCGTAGCAAGCGGATTTTCAAATAAGTCTTCATCTAACGTTGCATCGTTCTGGTTTTGGTTTTGCTCATCAGCTGTGGGTAGAGCGGGTGCAATAGCTGAGTAGATGTAGATGATGTATGGAGTTGGTGCATTGGTTTGACCGTTGTAGATGCATCTTACGGTGGTGGAGGATGATGTTGGCGGGTCGTGAATGATGGTTTGATGCATTTGTCGAGGTTCCACCATAGTATTCATCGAACATTAACTCGAAGAAATTCTCCCATTCTTGTTCTTTAGGATTGTCAAGCGAAGTTGATTGAGCTTTTTGAGGTACGAGTCTGAGGATGTGTCGAGAAGTGTCGGTTTAGTGCGGGTTCTAGGCGAGTCTCTCGGAAGCCATTTGTGAAAGTTCGTCAAACTTCACATTCATCGTCTCCATGATCCTCCTAGTTCTCTGTTATACACGAATGCCCTCGAGTTATCTGAATATCAATGAAGATTCCAATATCACCTTTGCTTTAGGTTTCCAAGATCTTCTCTGTCATTAGGTAGGATAACAAAGCGCCAAATCGTGAAAGTAAGAGATATCCGGTTTTATGTTGTTCACAAGCTCATATGGGGTTTTATTGAATCTAGGATGGATTGAGGGATGGGTTACGAGTGAAACAAGCGTGGCGGCATCGACCCATAGAAATAGCGGTTACTAGAATAGATTAGCATTGTGCGGCTTCCACAAGTTCTATTTCTTCTTTCAACTACCCCATTCAACGTGGAGTTCTAACAAGCGATGTGCGATGTGTTCCAACATCTTCAAAATAAGCTCTTAACTCGATTAGTGAATTCATGCGTTGTCGTTCTTACAACTTCTGCGGAGTTTGAAGAAGTACTTGAATTAGTTTGAAGGTGATGATGATGGTGCTTCGTCTTTTGATCTCGAGAACTTAACCCATGTATATCTTGAATAATCATCGACAATGACAAGAATATACTTTTCCCATTAATGCTTTCAACTCTCATTGGGCCACATAAGTCCATGTGCAACATATGCAACCTTGCTTCGAACTAGATGCGGTTTGGGTTTATATGATGCTCTTTTGCTTTTTCCTTGTTAGCATGATGGACATAAGTGATCCTTGGTGTATTTGAATTTTGGAAGTCCGTTGACGATGTTGTCTTTGGCAATTTTGTTGATGTTGTCTTTGGCAATTTGTTGATGTTGTCTTTGTCTTTTCTACATGCCACAACCGGGGTTGTTCGGATGCTCGTGTCATAAGACATATTGGTGATGAAGAGGCCATTTGATTGATGTCGATAGCATACAAGTTTGTATCACGATTCCCAGTTAAGAGATCGGTGCCATCCAAGTTTCTAACGAAGCAAGAATTTTTCCTAAAAGCAACCTCTAAATCATCCGCAGGCGCGAAAACAAATTGTGTCCCAACCCGACATAGTAAACCAGTGATCAAATAATTTCCAAAAGGGTAGATCTCCATAACCCATGATAGCTGCTACATGATCATTTAAAGCGGACGGTTCCCATGAATTTCAGACGAAAATTGATCAAGACTTGATTCGGTCATGTGCTTGGAGCAACCAGTCGGCGATCCAAAGACAAATTTCGATAACGCGATTACAGAAAAGAATATTGTGGAAACCGTTTTGATTTTGGTTCCTTTGGGTTAGAGGTAAAATCCTTATCACACGCAAAGAGGTTTTCTGAGAATTGGTTTCTCACTCATTGTACCATTCAGGAGTGTGAAAGTTCTACCTGTGGGTTTCCTAATATCATCCCTATAGTATACACGTTGGTTCCGTCATGAGTGTAAAGCCTAAGTTTTGCAACTAGTCTTCCCACTCTTTTAGCGTAATTACTTTTTGGGACGTTCTTCTACAGAGCTTAACAATCTCATTCTTAGAAACACAATCATCATGAACATTAGATAGAGATTTCTTGCAAGTTAAACAAAGAGATTCAACACATTCATTAGACTTAGCAAGTTTCATAGGTTCAGTACATTCAGATGAAATGTCTTTCTTATTCAAAATCTGTAAATTCCTAGGGTGTTCTTCTACTTTCTTCTCTTTATTCAAGCTACTACTCCTAGAGGCATGCGAGACTCTATTGTTCCTTGTATTGCTCTTAGGCTTTAGTCTGCTGCTCATAGAGGTGCTTTCTAGTCTGTAGAAGGTGAGGCACACATTAGGATTCACATTTTTATGAAGGGAGGTGGTTTCAATTATCCTAGTCTCTTTAGATGAAGCGGGCGTTTAGTGGTACTCATCTTAAAAGGCGAGTGCTTAAAACTTTTGGTTTCTCGATAACCGCTTTTCCTTATCAACATTTTGTTTAGGTAGAGGCCGATGGAGTGGCTGGTTTTGATGAAACATTTTCTCATTGACTTTTGGAGGAGGCATAAACAGACATTTTGGTTTAGAAACCGGTTTGGGAACATTTGCTTTCTCCTCAGTCAATGGTTTTAATCACGGTTTCCCTTGCCTTTCCTTTTTGACATTCGGTTTGAGCCCTCAAAAGATCATTTTTAAACTTTCATGTCATTGTAGGACGCGCTCATCGACAATTTGTCATACTTGCATTCCTCAGGTTTTCGATCAAGTTGTTTAAAATATGAGACATTTTCTTTTTCAAGTTTCATAAGAGCTTTTTCGTATTTTGAAACAATTTGGAGGTCTCAGTTGGAGTCTTTCATGATCTTCAACAGAATATGTTTGCAAAATGATGGACATAATATCGATAGTCGAACATCTTGAAGAAGAATCATTTAGATTTTCCAAAACTTTGATGTGTTCAACACTTGTCATTTGCTTGCTTTACCGAGTTTATGGTCCTTGACAAAGTCATTTGTTTCTTTCAAAAAGTTTGTTCAAAATAATTTACCCTTGTGTTGATGTTATTTGAGGGCAATTTGAGTTCAAAAACTTTTCTGTTCAATATCAAAACTATTAAACCGGATGTTGGTTGTAATATGAGTTTTAGTTTTAGGTCTCTTGAAGTCTCAATTCTAATTTTAATATCGTCTAAAACTTCTTGCATCACTTGTGTTAAAAGGATTGTTTGAAGACATTTGTTCGATTTTCGAAAAGATTTTGAGACAACTACTGGTGTTGAAGCTGATTTTGAAATAGATGTTGACACTTTGTTTGAAACACTTGGTGTGGTGGAAAGCGTTGATTGAGAACAAAGCGAAATACCATTAATTTGGTTCCATTTATTATAATCAATAGGTTTGATTTTCGGATGTTTTTGTTTCATTTTTGATCTACTCTCCTGAGATAGTTCCAACGTTTCAAGAGAATCATGCACAATTATAGGTTCATGCAATGGTCGTCCATTGTTCAACACATTCGAGATTTCGAGCTTTCTTGAGAAAACACGGAGGTGAGTTACCAAGAGCCATTTTGTGAGAAGTATGAAAAATCGGATTTACTTGATTAGAAAGCATTTTGTTTGTCTTAGCGGAATGACCGTTGTAAAGTAAATTGTCCAATTTTTTGATCATTTCATTTTGTCGAGAATCTCATCAAGAAGGAATCTTCGTTTTGCAAAATCAGTAATCAACTTCTTCTTCTCTTTTTCAAGATCGAGAATATGTTGCTTTTGTTTTGAAAGTTGGTCATTTATTGAGAAATTTCCTTGTTTAAAGATTTGATTTTCAAATTTAGATTCACATCAAGTGTGTCATACTTGAGTTGCAAATCTTTTTCTCTTAAAACAGAATCTCGATAACCAATTTCTAATTCTTACATTTTGTTTGTATGAAATTCATAAAGCTCTGGCGTTCTCTTTGTAACTCTCAAGCTCGGTGGTCAATTTAACATTCGCGGCCTTAACTTCGCGATTGACCTTACTCACTTTTTCAATTTCAATGCCACATTTATGGATTAATGATTCAAAATAAGCCGTGTTTCCATCGATCTCGATTATTTTGTGCCACGACCTCCATTAGGATCCACATCACGGAGTTTGGAGTTGTATTGCTTGCAACTTCCGGATTGTCCATATATGTATCATAAGTAGGTGCTGGCGTCTGAGAATCTTGTTAGTCATGAGTAAACACATCAAATATGACATTGTTATAGCATGGATCAATGATTGGTACCTCGATCTTGTATTGGCGTCATAGGGGTGAGTCGACTCGATTCATCGCTTTAGCTTCGAAGATTTGCCATGAAGATGCATTCGCATTGAGTTCCTCGAGGTCTTCCAATTCATCCACAATAGCGAAAGTCATTTTCCTCGGCACTCAGCTGTAACCCGCATCTAGCTTATCGCTAACAAGCGGCTTTCGAAGAAATCACCGATCTTCTTGTGCGGCTTAGTGGGGCAGTTCTTGCCATGACCCACTCGCTTGCGGTTATAACACTTAATCGATTACCGATTCACATTTCCATGATTCCCAGCATTTGGGCTGCATTCCCATTCGATTACCCGCTCTATTCCCAACATTCTGTCCAATCGATTTCCAACATTGACCGTGATTACCGATATGGAACCGTCGATTACCCATCGAAATCGGTAGCATATCCTGTGATTCCAATAACTCAACCATTTGTCCTTGATTTCCCATATTCACACCGGGTACAATTCTTGCAGTGTTTGATGATATCCTTTGGTTGTTGTTAGTAGGTGTGGAATAGCGACTTTTTAGTGCGTTACCCAAAAAGTATATATATATGCATGCAAGGTTAAGCTTGGGTCATTTTGGGATCGGTGATTCCTTGTTCTGGTATTGTTGGATAGAATTGTTGTTGTGGTTGTGGAATAATTTTGCAAGTTGTTGTTGTTGGAAGATGATGAAGCTTGTTGTTGTGTATTCACTTGAGTTTGAGTCTTTGCAATGAGTGCCAATGGATCATGATTCTTTGCCAATCTTTCTTTCTTGACTTCATTCGCCGGCTTGGTTTTGTTTAGAAAATCATTCAGTTGATCAAAGTTCACCCGATGTAAGTCTTTTGTTTGGTTGACAATAGTGACATATCGTCCCCATTCTTACGGAAGATTATTAGAACTTGATGTTTTGAGCGATAGTTACGGGTGCCAACTTGTTTCTAATTAGCTCATTCATTAAAGTGCAAAACCTTCCATAGTAAGATTCAATGGGTTCTCTGGGTGGAAGTAAACTTTTCCCATTCGGTTAGCGACTTGTTCTCCATATCTTGTTGACCAATTTACGTTTCCATGACAAGTCTTACACGTTCCCCATATCGAAAGCGGTTTCACTGGCTACCGCAGACAAAGATGTCTAGTGGTAAGCGGTTGGACAATATGAATTGCCATATCATCTGCATCGACTTGCTTTGATCCTCTGCGGTTATGATCGATTGTTTGAGTAGAGAAAGATGGTGGGATGGGGGTTCCATGATCTTGGATTTGTCGAGGCTTGAATGGTCCATTCTGAATGGAGTTCATCAGAGTTTTCCATTAGTTTTAGTCTTGATGTAGCGGACATACGACTTGACCATTGAAGATAACCACCTTTTGCCAACATAGGAGGTCGGTTTTCGACTTGCCGGTGCATGAATGTCTTGTTGAGTTGCCATTGATGAAGGTATGATCTGATAAAGTTGGTGTAGGATCGATTCAGATAAAGAGTTGTGGTTGATGAAGATTAAAGGTTGAGGTGTATCTGAAAGTGACCTTCGTAACCTTGGTTCTAAAAAAATTCGCCCAAAATTTGAAATTCACTATAAAAATCAATTCTAAGGTCGTATGAAAATTTTTAGTTATGACAATTTTGGCCTTAAAATTGACGAAAAATTTGAATTTAGGCCCAAAATTTGAATTTTTGACCAAAATTTTGATTATACCAAAATTTGAATTTCGCGTAAAAATTGAGCGTTTAGTCTCCTCAAAAATTTAAATTTTACTCAAGTTTTCCGCCAAAAACTCTTTGAAAAATGAAAGAGCTTAAGCGTAGAAACACTAAGTTCGAGTAAGCGAGGCTTAGGCGTGGATCTGGTGCTTATCGCGTAGGATCTTATCGTAGAAACCTAAGTAGGAACCTTAAGCGTAGAAACCTTATCGTGAAACCTTAAGCGTTAGGAACCTTAAGCGTAGGAACCTTATGTAGAAACCTTAAGCGTAGAACCAAAGCGTGAAACAAAGTAGGAACCTTAAGCTTATCGTGAACAAAAGTTACTAAATAAACTTACGCGTAATTTTGAAGTTAGGATTACACGTATAGCTTTTAGCTTATCGTAAAACTATGGTTAAGAACCAAAATCCTTTACTGCTGTCACAGGCAGGGATATCCAGTCAGTGTTCCACACTTATCCAAGTGAGGGAAGCAGTGAGTATCTTGAAGATTCTTCACCAAAAGTTCGAGTAGAAAACTAGGGTTTTGACTTTTGGACTTCTACTCATAAGAAATTTCCAACGATTCAAATGATTTCTTTTGCGGATAATAAAACTTTCGAAATAACCAAAAATGTTGACCTTTTTCACCCAAAGTGCATAGAAAAGTTACAGTAGAAATGACCAAAAACAAATCGAGCTTAAAAAGAAGAAAAACACGTAAAACTTGAACTTTTGCAAAAAACTGAAACTTTACAAATAAACTAAACCACAAGAATCTTGAATTTAAAGTGCAAAATTAAAAACTTGACAAAAAAGCGTATAAAGAGCCTACGGCGTAACCCTTCAAAACAAACACAAACACTCCTAAACCATTGTTAGGCGATTGATACCAATTGTAGGACCTTAAATCTATCAACCTTATCACTTTACCAAGCAAACCAAACACGTAACCCAAGTTCGCGTATATGCGTGAAACACAAACACAAACAATGCTTAGAAATAAGATGAGAAAGATTAAGAGATGGTGACTTGAAGATATAAATTAGGTGTATGTGAGGATAGATAAACACAATATGTTGTATTACTTCAAGGAAAAACACACACACACACTTTCAAGCACACCCCTCAAATGACCATTTGAGGGGTATTTATAATACAAGATAGAAATACCCTAAAGGCTTTCTATGGGCTCGGTTTGGACTTGGATTGGGCTTGGATCGTTTGAGGTTATACAAGGCTATCTTAACTAAACTAATACCCATTTAGCTTAGCCCAATCCACGAGCCCTTTGACTATTCTAGTCCGATATCTAACACACGTTACAAAGTTCCTAAACGTGAATGACCATCACTTCTAATAAAACTATTAAGGCTAACATTATGTGAACCCAACATCAGATGCTGTAAATTGTATTATTGTTAGGTCATCATGATATGAACACAAGTATGTTTGATGTATATAGAATGATAGAGAGGAGGAGTGATAACGCTACACGTGTCGTTCGGGGTCAAAGGAACTTCCTTTTCGTCGAGCAAGTTTTTCAACACCCTAGGCAGTGAACCTAATCGTTGTAGTGTAGTATTAGGGTAAGCCACGGGAATTGATATCGTTCTCTAGGGGAATAGGAATGCTAGTAAGAAATTACTACGCTAAGGTTGGGGTTGAGGAAGATTATTTTTTTTGCTTTTTATATTTTTTTTAAAATGAAAAGGTACGAATCTCGGGGTTTGGATTTGGGGGGGTGGTATTTCTACCGATTACTCTACTATTATCTAATTATCTAATCTAAGCTAGGGTGAGGATAGTCTATGTCTATTGTTGTGTGCTCGTATGATAGTTAAAGATGTGTTTACCTAGATGCTACTACTCCCTAGTTATCTCCTATTGATGGTTGAATTGTCACGTCCTTATTCTTAACGCGTTGTGTTTCCTAAGGTCGTAAGGTGTGCATTCCCTAACTCTTTGAAGTCACCTTTAAGTGTAGTAAACCAAATCCACTAAGTCATTCATAAACTAACTTTGAGGTTATCTTTGGGTTTAGTAAACGAAATCCACTAAGTCATTCATAAACTATCAAAGATTTATCAAGTATTAAACACAACGATAGCCTAGTCGCACTCTTAAGCCAATTACAATTAAGATAAGAGACAACCTAACAATAATTAACAACTAGGTTTCATATATCTATGCAAAAACACAAGTAATTTAGCCGGACATGGTAAACATGCAAGCATACACACAATCAATTGAAGACATAATTAAATTAATGAAGTAAAACACTTATCTTGATGTAAGCTAGGGTATGGAACCCTAAAATCTGTACATAAGACAGTAGTTCGGTTTAGGTTTTTACTCCAAAGACTACTTGGCATAAAACCTGAAAAATTGATTCTATATATGATTACAAATGCGACGGCGTCACCCTTAATTTGTGGACTTGGTCGGTCGCTGTTATTAGAGTTTCGTCTTGGCCACGTTAGCCTTGCGACGGGCGTCACCTTATGCTTGTAGGACGCCGTTTTCAGCGTCTCGACGTCGTTCGATCAAATCTAGTTGCCGTCGAAATGACGCCCTACTCTTTTAAAACCTGAAGCCGTCACTTGTAAATGAGCAATTTGGCTACTAAGTCGTCACAAAATTTGTCCGACGTCGTCCCTAGTAGGACCTCGGCCGTCACTTGTAGAACTGTGGCGGTCCCCTTTGTTCCAGCAGAAAGTGTCTCGATTCTTGACTTTGGCCATTTTCTTTCAGATATTAGCGCTTTTGTCCGAATAAGTGTCATTCCAGCATTTTGCCTTCAAGATACCTAAAAAGTGAAAAGGAACGATATTAAGTAATAACGGATACAAAAGTGATCAAATAAGGGCTTAAGCGACCCCTAAAAAAGGTACATTTTAAAACCTTATCAAATATCCCTACACTTGGTATTTGCTTGTCCTCAAGCAAATGTGCTTTTTGCTAATTAATTTATAAGTTGGGGTCATGAAGCATTAGTTTAAGATCCACAACAAATATAAGCCCCAAAAGTCATAACAAGCACGGAAATTACATACTAGCACCTCACATGGGGTGTTTAGATACTCACATCTCTCGGGTGTATATGAAATATAACAAGTTGGAAATGGAAGATAAACACTCATTAACCGGTCCTAGTACATAGATTACCATAGGCTTGAGACTAGATCAAACCTCCATCGCTTTGGCGTAAGCACCTAGGAAAGACTATCCAAGAGGTCTTTTAAAGGGTTGTAATGATAGGCTTACGGTAGGGAAACAAAGGGTTTGGTGGGATAGGCTATTTAGTGGTGGCAAGTCAAAAATATTTAGGTTACAAGCATGCGAAGAATGGCGTTGCTAAGCCAAGACTCGACACTCTAAACTCTAGATAACTGAAACAAACAAACATAAATTTAAAGATAGATGTAGGATGGTAGCCCGTTTTTTTTTTTTTTTTTTTTTTTTTTTTTTTTTTTTTCCATAGACTTTTACTCTACCATCCTCTACGATAACATCAAAATGATAGAGATTTATAGGCACATCCCTACACTTGAGTTTTTTTTATTACTTTAACACTAATTTGACCCGAATTGAAAAGATCAAAACACTTGGAGTACATTATTACGAAAATAAAGGGAATTTGAATTTAACGTTCCTTCCCGTCATTTCATAAAATTTAACTTTTCCCAATCGTCCCAAAACTGTATACAAAGGATATGACTCGACTTAGCAACTTATGCAAGCAACTAGATAATTGAACTAATGGTTTAGTGTGATAACAATAATGCACTAAAAGTGAGTGCATACAAGGTAGGCTAAGGCGATTTGGGTGTACATTTGGGGGTGGATTGTAAACAATACTTTTCATTGATATTCCGGGAACCAAACATCACGAAACGCGAAAAGGATAGGCTCACGAGGGTTAACTAGGGTATCGTGTACTAAAGATGAATACAACGCAAAGGTGTGGGGAATTACTCAACCGATGTGGAAGAAGTAATTATATTACGGTATCAAACAAGGGTTATCCTAATGCCTCTTATCATTTAGTTATTCCTAACTACACAAGTGTAGTCTTACTAGCGATCTCGGGATGCATCACAAAACAAGTTCTAGAATCTATTATACTACCGGTTCACACTCTAAGCATTAAAGATGAATGCTTTAATTCCTACAAATCTAAGGGCGATCCTCACATTTTGGGTGGAATTTAAGTGGTAAAGGGTTTTTGTGCTAGTCATATAATTTCCTATCCATGAGACACTTTATTAAGACTAATGGCCCACTCCTATATGTCATGAAAAATTTGAAATTTGGTGGCAAAATTACCCTAACCGATATTTCTCATGGTTTATTACATAAATGCAATTGGACAAAGCAAATAATCAAGGATAAACATAGTTTCAAAGTTCCCGTTTTATTTTCCCTCCCTACACTTAAACTGAACATTGTCCCCAATGTTCACCGAAAGTATCAAAGTTATGATAATGGAAGGTAGTAAAAGATGAAAGAAACTAATACTCCCCTGATTAGCTCGGTAGGATCCGTGTAAAGTGTGGTTACATTTCTCCAAGAAGAATGTTTGCGTGAAAAGCTCCTTCTCATCTTATATATCTTCTTCTTGGTAAATTAAACCTGCACACTTGAAGAAAACAAACGAAACCTTCGCGTAAAATCGGCGGTAATAATATATATATATGACTCTACTAAACTAGGATATAATGCTTGTGGAATGGATGTTTACAGATTTTCTGGAAAATTAAGACCTGGAAAATTCCCAAAATTTATAAGTAGGTCGAGCGAGAAAAAATCGGTAATCGTTTAGCTGCCTCTTCGACGCCGTCAGGTTGCGATCTGACGCCGTCGGGTTATCCCGACAAAACCCGGTCTCATGCGATTTTCGGAAAAAATTTCGAAAATTTTTATCTTTAGAATCTGGAAAAATTTCCTGCAAAACATCCATTATGACTCGATACAAGCATTTGACTCGAACAAACACACGTGTATATCTTTTAATTAATTGTAATTCTCATGTTTACGTTTCTTTTGAAAACGTGTGTAATCCTCCCTACACTTATCCCTTATGTAAAATACCTTTATATGTAATTAAGACGATGTTAAAGACAAAATAAAGCATTTTTACAAATTCAAACATGAGAATAAACAATCAATAAAAGATATACGACACACAAATAAAAATGAACAACAAATACACATGGGTTGCCTCCCAAGAAGCGCCGGTTTTTGTTCGAGTCACGAGCCTGACTCTACCCTTATTTAACGGATAAAGGGGAGGTTTTCCCTACACTTAAGCTTAAGTGCGGGTGATAGTAGCGATACACACCTTTAGGGTGGAAATTTGCTACGTGAGGAGAGGGTGATGGGTGATTTATATGATCAAAGGAGTGTGCTCCATTCATTATAACCTTACCTAAGTCTATTGGTGTAGCGGGTGAATCAAATCTCTCTCCTAAAAATGGATCATCTTCTATCAACTTTAAAATATTCTTAGTTAAGGATCCATCTTGACCTAATAAACCCGGTTTATACCCATAATGGTACTTTTTATCAACCATGAACGGGTGATATAAGTGTGTAAGGTCATGGGTTACTCCTATATTAGCTTCCACTCTACATGGCCTAGAGTCTACCACCTTCATCAAGAAACTACCTGGACTATTTATTTTGATGGTGGATTGGGGCCTAATTCAATTCCAAGATTCACATCTAAAGACGGAAAATTGGGTAAGGTTTTTAGTTGAGGCTCCGGTTCATCAAAATTAGGAACTTCCCTAGGACTAAGAGAGAGGTCATGACAACAAGCATCTAAACCTACATTCTATAGTGGCGTTTGGTCCAAAGGTTCTATATCAATCGGGGTTCCTATAGTCTCTTCTACTTCTTCCGGGTAAGTTATAGGCAATGTGTGTTCCTTAAGTGATGGTAGGGCTTGTGGGCTTGGAGTTTCCACCTCATTCTCCATTATATCTAGATCTCCTAAATGTTTACGTGTTTTAGTATGATCTAACCCAAATACACTCCTAAGTATCTCAAATCCTTCTTTAGCCATTTCAAATTCTTGGTCCGATTCATAAGAATCAGTCTCAAAAATTTGATTACTATGTTCTATTTGCCTAAAGGATTCCTCATGCGTGTCATATGTTTTGAAATATATCCCACACATGAAAATAGGTGGTTCAACTTTAACCATCTCACAATCTTGTTCGGGTTTAGGTTCCATGTTCTTAAAAACTAGGTCTTTTTGATCATGGTGCCTAAGATCATTCAACTGATGGTTTATGCTTAGGAGGCTTTTCTCAAAAATTTTCAAGATGGTCTCACTAAAAGGAGTTGATTCTAACAATGATCGTTGAATAGAAGCCACACAAGCACAAAATTTATCAAATCCATCCAACCTTACACCCGTCTCCTTTTGGATATCTCTAAGATCACTCACAAATTCATTAGAACAATAAAAAGCAATCCAACTTGCGAAATTCAATTATTCCTAATTTTTTAATGATTCAAATGCAACTTCACTTGCCATAGCGACAAATGAAAAGGGTTTTACGAACACAAACACAAAGAAGGTGGATAGACTACAAGGAAGCTAAAAATTGAGAAAAAAGCTTACTTGATAGGAATCAAGCAAGGAAACCTAAACGAGATAGACTCCTAACTAGCTATTTTATTCCCCGACAGCGGCGCCAAAAACGTGATAATGCTACACGCGTCGTTCGGGGTCAAAGGAACTTCCTTTTCGTCGAGCAAGTTTTTCAACACCCTAGGCAGTGAACCTAATCGTTGTAGTGTAGTATTAGGGTAAGCCACGGGAATTGATATCATTCTCTAGGGGAATAGGAATGCTAGTGAGAAATTACTACGCTAAGGTTGGGGTTGAGGAAGATTATTTTTTTTGCTTTTTATATATTTTTTAAAATGGAAAGGTACGAATCTCGGGGTTTGGATTTGGGGGGTGGTATTTCTACCGATTACTCTACTATTATCTAATTATCTAATCTAAGCTACGGTGAGGATAGTCTATGTCTATTGTTGTGTGCTCGTATGATAGTTAAAGATGTGTTTACCTATATGCTACTACTCCCTAGTTATCTCCTATTGATGGTTGAATTGTCACGTCCTTATTCTTAACGCGTTGTGTTTTCTAAGGTCGTAAGGTGTGCATTCCCTAACTCTTTGAAGTCACCTTTAAGTGTAGTAAACGAAATCCACTAAGTCATTCATAAACTATCAAAGATTTATCAAGTATTAAACACAACGATAGCCTAGTCGCACTCTTAAGCCAATTACAATTAAGATAAGAGACAACCTAACAATAATTAACAACTAGGTTTCATATATCTAAGCAAACACACAAGTAATTTAGCCGGACATGGTAAACATGCAAGCATACACACAATCAATTGAAAACATAATTAAATTAATGAAGTAAAACACTTATCTTGATGTAAGATAGGGTATGGAACCCTAAAATACTGTACAAGACAACCTTGGTTCGGTTTAGGTTTTTTACTCCAAAAGACTACACACTGAAAATTGAAAAATTCGGATTCTATATATAAGATTACAAATGAAACGGCGTCACCCTTTAATTTGTGACACCGTCGGGTCGCCGTTATTAGAGTTTCGTCTTGGCCACGTAAGTCTTGCGACGACGTCACCTTATGTTTGTGACACCGTCCTCTTCAGTCTCTGACGTCGTCTGGATCAAATCTAGGCCGTCTGAGCTGCGACGTCCTACTCTTTTAAAACCTGAAGCCGTCACTTGTAAATGAGCAATTTGGCTACTGAGTCATCACAAAATTTGTCCGACGTCATCCCTAGTATAACCTGACACCGTCACTTGTAGAACCTGACGCCGTCCCCTTTTTTTCTAGCAGCCTGAGTGTCTCAATTCTTAACTTTGGCCATTTTCTTCGTATATTCGCGCCTTTTTGTCCGAATAAGTGTCATTCCAGCATTTTGCCTTCAAGATACCTAAAAAGTGAAAAGGACCGATATTAAGTAATAACGGATACAAAAGTGAGCAAATAAGGGCTTAAACGACCCCTCAAAAAGGTACATTTTAAAACCTTATCAAGGAAGGATGGTCGATTCTAACACACACAAGAATAATGAAAGTGATTTGCTTAATGAAAGAACGAACAACTCTCAAATGAGAGTTTACATTGTTTATATAGGCAAGGGAGCTAGGGCAACATGTCTAGTCTCTTCCCTTGGCCTTATGGGCCTTTGTACAGGCTCATGGGCTTACTACATAAGCCTACCATTAAATACATAATTATAAGCCATAATTAAGCAACCTATTACAAGTAAATGACTAACACTTGAAATACCAGTTACAAGTGATTCCAACAATCTCCCCCTAAGTGTTGGTCATAAGGTTGCTTGACGTCTTTCTAGCATTCTTCTTTCTTGTGAGTAGAGATGCTTTGAGTTCAGCTTGACGTCGATGTTTTCTTTGTTCTTTGTTCTTTATGGATGTTGTGATCGTATGTTGTTGTCAGCCATTCGTCAACTTCGTTGGTTAGGTGTCTCTACGTCTTTCTCCACCATGCTCACACTTCTTTTGACTTTGAATTCCAAAAAGTGATGTATTTCTCGAGTCTTTAAATTTTGAAGATTCTTTAACTTTGAGGAAGAATCGTTTTGACTTTTGTGTTGCCTTTGAATATGAGAGAACTTCATGTGTGATGTTGGTATGAGCATGTGGAAATTGGCACGGTCTTTCCTCCAAGGATCAATCATCAGTACCTGCATGAATATGTTAGTGAAAAATACCAATCGATCATTGTGGACTTTTCTTATAAAATTGACCACTACGATTGTTTTACTGATGAATGTCTTGATTCCATTCACCTTGGTCGGGCGAATCAGCCGTCCTAATCCCGTTGAGGGACAGTTGGAATTACATTGAATGTTCAAGTAATGACCCACATCTTCAGGACTCGATTCTTGAAAGGAATCTCCTTAGCGGGATTTCCAGCATGTGGAAAACTAGAAGGGGGGTTGAATAGTTTTACCGATTAAAACTTCGTTTTAAAATATTTAGATCGACTTATGTCAATCTATTAAATGTGTGTGTTGGATGTTGATAGATAAGTATATAAATAAGTAAAGCAAAAATAAAGAGTAAGAAGCACAAAACCAGAACGCGAGTATTTATAGTGGTACGGCTACAAGGACACCTTCCTAGCCCTAATCCACTCCCCGAGTCACCTACTTGAGATTTCGTAATCACTACACAAAACGAGCTCCTTGTGGCGGGGAATCCTTCACAACGTCGCCTACTCTTTATCCGGTACAAGGCTAGATACCGGGTTCTTCCACGAGGTAGTACCAAACCTATCACAACGTCGCCTACACTTTATCCGGTGCTAGGCTAGATATCGAGTTCCATTACAAAGGAGGAACTACTACCCAACACTACACAACACCTATCCGAAAGGAGATCCACTCCTTATTAACACATGAAAAAGGATATCAATATCCTTTGACCCAAACTAATCTATCTTGTACATCGATGCACCATATCGAATGTACATCCTAGGCACCTTTAACTAATGCCTTTGACACGACACCTAGGCACCCTTCACTAATGCCTTTAACAAGGACCTTCGGCACCCTTCACTAATGCCTTTGACACGGATCTTTGGCACCTTTCACTAATGCCTTCGACTTGACCCTTTAAACATCTTTTACCTATGTCTTCAACACAACACTTCTAATGAGAGAGGAAAGAACTATCAAAAAGATAACATCAGTAGTCTTGATGATGAAAAAGCTTGGAAACCCATGGACTTTAGCTTGCTCGAATTCAAGAGGTGGTGATCTCGCCTTTAAGAGGAACCTAGAGAACCACACAAACACATAACTACATAGAAATATCCTTTGGATTTGAGGTTAGAGAGTTTACAATACTAAAAAAAAGTATGTGTGGAAGTGGCAAGTTACAATGAAGAAAATGCTCACTATTTATAGGCAAAAAACAACTACTATACCCCGGATCCCACGAATCCCTTGCTTGAGGGATCCGCCAGATGCTCCTCCTATTTGGGTTATGGGTCATGGATCATGGGTCATGGGTTATGGACTTTGGCTCATGGGTACCCAAATAGATACAATGTATCTAGACATTGGATCATGGGTATGGGTCATGGACCATGGATAATACCCAACATGACTTCATGCATGATGTCATGCAATGGGTCATGGGTTATGGATCAAGCTCCATGGGTATGGGTCATGGACTTTGGGTTTTACCCAACTCCATTCAATGTATCTAGTCAATAGGTCAAAAACTTTAGATTTCTACCCATTATATTACCCATTATAATATATATACTAAGTATATATATAAGTACATGTAGACACTAATTGTTATACATATGCATTTCTATAAAATGTAAACACTATTATATTTTTAGTGTTTTATATGAAAGTGTAAGTGTGTTAGTAAACTATTGTCTCAAACCATTTACGTATTTTATTTGTTTCGTTAAAATGATTTTACGTTTGTTATCGACAAAACATTAAAAGATCGTAAAATATAAATAAACGTTTTTACGGCTTATTTGTATTAACACAACACTTACAAGTTTGAATATTGAGGGTGTTAACAACATAGTGTAAAAATACATCTCTAATTCTTACAAAGGTTGTTCCTGAACTGGAGGCCCTCAAGTAGGCTAAATTGATATACCAAAGTATATCTACAGTTTAGGTGAGTCGCTAAGGTACACCGAAGCATCACCTCACGACTGTAGACCGTTTGAGACACACTAAGCGTAGCCCACGAGGAGTTACCGAAGTGACCTGCTGTCAAGGCTGTTTGATGTTGACCCTGGCAGGAGTTTCCATTCAATCACTGAGGATCACAATTGTGAATCCCCTCATAATTGTTCTCAGCAGATTGCTAATGTAGGATCATTATATTATGTTGTTTGATGATTTGGGTGGTCTAGGATGATGGTAGAACAAGAAAGCCATTTTAGAGAGAGAAAGAGTAGAGAGGGTGTTTTCTAGAGAGGGAAAGTAAAAGGAAAATGGAAAACTAGATTAGAAAGCACCACCTCTTCCCAAGTGGGAAGAGGTATTTATACTACATACTACACGCCCTCCTTCGGGCTGTGGATCAGGCATACATTGGGTAAAGACCCGTCCGTCCTCCACGGTGTTGCTCTAAACTAACTAACTAACTAAATAACTAGTAAATAACGTAATGTCTACGAGCTAAGATATACTAGACTATAATTGGGGTGACCGACTCTTCAACATAGATTTTCTAAATACCAAAAATCTCCCCTTAAGGGAGGTCACCCCATGAAATACATTTTGCATCCTAGCATTCTATCTTTATCTTCATGCTCGAGCTCGTAGACTTTAATTCTTCAAATTCCCCAATCTTTGTGCTTTAAAAGTGATTCTTCAAAGTCCGCGTACTTTGTACTTTCAGTGGAGGTCTTTGAACTGATCCACGTCATGATGATCTTTGAGCTTTCTTTGAGATCATCAGTCACAGCAAATATCTGAATCATCCTTTGTTGTATCGCCTTCATGTGATGTTGTGACTTTGGACCGACATGCTCACACTTTCTGGATCATGACATCTTTTCATCAGAGTAGCGGAAGCATTATTGTATGTCTTTGATTGTCATGATTTTCTTCAATTATAATTGTGTGCTGTGAGCATGCGGTTATGAATTGACTTCTCAATATCGATCAGTTGCAACCGTCAAATGTTCCTGCAAACAACAGTTAGCAATAAAACACACGAAAGTGCCTTTGTTCACTTTCGTTGAATAGGGTTGCAAGAACCACGGTTCCCCGTTGATCAATATAAATACTGCCTGTGATCAGGTAGAATTCCTAAGAATCTCCTTGACAGGGTTTCGCAGCTTGATCTAGCCGTTCTCAAACTGGAGCGTCCCAAAGTAGACAACACGGAGTGAGTGAACAAGCGAATTGAGATTCACTGATTGATAAAAAATTGATTTGAAAAAAAACAATCGCGTATTGCTTAAGAGAAAGAGTTTTGCAATACGACGAAGTTTTATGAGAAAGATCAATTTTCAATCATAAATACTCTTTTTGGATTTGAAAAATTAATACACAGTCGATGTGCTAGAGAAAATAATAGATTTGCACATTGAAAGGTTTTTCAAAAGTATTCGTCAATTCATTTCTTGGATCAAGGTTGATTTAAGAGTGAATCGCCCCATCGTTTATATTCAGTTGTCACAAGCTTGATCTTTTGAAAAGATCTCACATGTCACATACCAAGAGCATGTTTGATGTTGGCTCTAGAAGGATTTCCATCTTCATTGTGAATAGTTTTACATATCACTCGGATGTTCTGGAAATACCACAAGGATAATGCGTAGGACTCTCAATATATATATTCTTACTTTCCACATTGTGTGAAACAACTAGTCTTCATAAAATATGTGTCCTAGTGAGATTTTGTGATTGATCTCTTGGCTCTAGACTCAATAGTGCAATTTATTTTTCTAATCGGAGACTAGGGAGAGGGTCTCTTTCTTCAATATCAACTATCTCTAAGAGAAAGTCGATAGATTATGTAGGTTCCCCGTGAGAATGAAACAAGTCCTATTAAGAGAACTTGAGTGGCTTGGGAAGTTTAGTGCAGTGCATCACTGGGTCCATGACGGCTTGTCTTCAATACCGGCGTTACCTTAGTAACCACCAGTAGCATATGTATTGAACCTGGTTTCTGCCCTAAGGTTGAATTATTGGAGGGCTATTTCTTTTCACCCTTTTCACATTTCTGTTAATACAAATATCATCATTAAAAGTTATTTATATTTTTGATCTTTACCTAAGTTTTGTTAACGACAAAAGTAAATTTATTTTGTATAAAAGCTTAAAGCTTGTCAAGTTTAATAGATATTAGAACAAGCTTTTTTCAAACAATATATTCATCATTCATGCATTTACATTTATGATTAGTGACATTTTGATATGACTCTAATCATTATGTATGATAGTAGTTCTTAGAATGTGTTAGGTTCTTAAAACCAAACACTACTTAAGTACTTGCATATTTCTAAATATAGAAATACAACATATGACATCATGTGTTGCATCATGGAAATCATTAGAAGATTTCATTAGATATTTTGTGTGGATTTGTACTCTTCATATCTTGCACAATCTCACTTAGATATAGTTGACTTTAGCAAAGATTTTTGATATCTTGCTGTCAGACCTCCATGGTACCAAAATGGTACACGGGCGGAACCCTTTTGAGGGTTCCGTGGTCCGTGGACGCTCCTGTCCATTTTGGCTATAAATAGCAAAGCCAAACCAAGTAGTTCATCATCCCTTTCTATCATACTCTCTTACATATCTTCTCTCTAACCTTTCTAACTCAGTTTCATATCATATTAGTGATCTCTTTTGTAGCAAAGAAGATCAAGTCACATTCAAGCTTCAAACGAGAAGTTGGAAGTCTTGTTTGTTTAGTGTTGTATGATCTAGTGTTGATTCATACTTCATTGTTATATTAAACCATCATAATCTTGTGAGTGTGAGTGGTTAGTATTTTAGTCCTCAAAATACATTGTGTGTGGGAGTAGTTGTACCCTTGGAAAGAACTCGACATCTAGCTTAGTGTCGGAAATAGTGTAAGCGAAGTGTAAAGGTTTTCTCCGCCGGTGAAAGGAGCTTGTTGACTAGTGAAGTTAAACTCTCGAGTGTGAGACTCGGGGAGTGGAGTAGGACAAGGAAAAAGAGTCCTTGTAGACCGAACCACTATAAACAACTTGTTGTGGTTTGATCATTTCTTTCCTTATTTACTCTTTACATATTGCTTGCATATTTCATTAACATATCTAAGATCAATATCAATTGATCTTTTCAATATGTTTCAAAACAAAGTTTTAATTGGTAAACTATTCAACCCCCCTTCTAGTTTTCTACAATTTCATTTCTTTTTCATTCTTCAACCCCTTCAGTGCTTACCGAGACTTCATTACTAGAACCTTGTTAGGTTTATTCCAGTTCTAGCTCTTTCTCAGTCGGCACTCTTCCCTTTTTCTCACTTTTCTCCTTTTTTCATCATACCTAAGGACTTCTACACTATCTAGTGAATTTTCCCTGGGTAGATCCCTCCGGCTCTGGCGGGATCGTGGGAACTAATACCTAACCTTACCATACTTATAACACTAATGCATAACGTAAAATGGTCGGTCTTGTGGTATAGTTCTTTCTGTTAGGATTTAGAAAATCCTGTAGTTAAAGAGTCGGTCACCTTAAGTATATGTATTCGTTAGAAAGCTCATAGTCGTAGTTATTTAGTGTTAGTAAGTAGTTTTTTAAGTAACACCGTGGAGGACGGACGGGTCTTTACCCACTGTATGCCTGATTCACAGCCCGTAGGAGGCGTGTCTTGTAAGAACCTATAAATACCCTTTGCCTAGCAAGGCAAAGGGTTGGAGCTTTTCAATATCATTTTTCTTTGTCTCACTAAGTTTCCGAAAACTCTTCCACTTTCTCTCTCTAAAACCTTAAACCATACGCCTCATATTATGATTTGTTATGTGTTTATGAAAACCAAAATGTTACAAATGGTATCAAGAGCCAATGTTTGATCATTTATCTTTCATCTTCTTGGATTTCTAGTGGTTTCCATAAGGTTTTTGGGTTTGAATGAGTTTAGAGTAGTTTGCATCATTTGGATCATTTCTTGTGTTAAAGTTTGGATTTTGTTAGGAATTAGAAATTCCATAGTGAAGAGTCGGTCACCCCAAATATAATCTAGCATAATTTAGCTCGTAGACATATCATTATTTACGTTATTTAGTAGTTAATTAGTTAGTTATTAGCTTAGTTATTAGTTTAGAGTAACACCGTGGAGGAAGGACGGGTCTTTACCCACTGTATGCCTGATCCACAGTCCGACAGGAGGACGTAGTGTCTGTAACTATAAATACCCCTTCCATCCTTGGAAGGGGTGGAGCTTTTAATCTAACCTTTCTTCTTTTGTTTTTACTTTCTCTCTCAAGAACTCCCTCTCATCTCATTCATCTCTCTAACATGGATTTTTTGATATTTCACCATCTTAGACCACCCGAATCATCAAACAACATAATATGTATGATCCTAAAAATGGTACCAGAGACTAGGTTTTGTTGTTTTTGGTGATTCGAATGGTTCTTTATACGATTTTTTTGTATGCGGTTTGTGTGGTTTTCGTGGATGCGGTTTGATAAGGTTTTGGTGATGTTTGAATGTGTTTGATTCTGTTTTGTTGAAGGTTGCTGTTGAATGAATCTGTTTTTAAATGTGTCAATCCGTTGTTATTGTTGTTATGAGTTTTGATGTGCTGCGGTTTGTATGATATGTTGCTGCTGCTGTTTTTATGATGTGTGAATCCGTTTGCTGCTGCTGGTTGTGTATATGGAATCTGGTTTTAGTATACTGGTTGAATCTGCTGATTCTTAAGTGCTGTTTGTGGCCGTGTTCTTCAATGCGGTTTGTCTTAAAACTGTCCAGATGTCGTTGCGGTTTGTCACAATTTTGTCCAGATTCAAAGATCTGGATGCGGTTTGAGTAAAACATGCACCAGATGCGTTTTGTCAATGGAAGAGGTTTGACACATGAGATTTGTCTCATGTACGGTTTGTCTCTAGAAAACTGATGCAGTTTGTCACAATTCTATTTATGCGGTTTGACTTTTGAGTCAACTACGGTTTGTCAATGAATGGTCAAAGTCAACTGCGTTTTGGTACCTAAGCATTTTGGTTAAGTGACTAAAAGGATGCGGTTTGATGAATATGATGCGTTTTGACGCCATAGTTATGCGGTTTGATGACCACATGGTATGCGATTTGTTGACCAAAACGGGTGCTGTTTGTTGACCAATTACAACCAGATCAAAACCAAGATTCACACATCAAACAAGATTCAATCATCACATGTTTCTATAGTCTAAACAATCAAACAACATCAATGTACTACATCAAAGAACATCAAACATAAACTCTACATCTACACAATCACATCAGCATCAACAAACACATGAAGTATCATCTAACTAACATCATAAGGTTTGAATTACCACATGGTCATGATCAGTTCATAACATTGACATTTAACAAGATACAGAAGTTAAAGCAGATTCTATCACAAGAAGTTAATGTCAAACAAATCAACAGTCTCTAACTATCTCAGTATACCAAATTCAAGACTCAAAAATCAGAAAGTTACACTACAATAAAAGGTCAAGACTTAGATTCATGATGTAAAGCTAAATGCTCTCAGAATTATCTCTTCTCGTTCTTGCTATTTAAAAGACAAATCAAGACTTTGGAAAGTCCATGAACGAAAGAAACTTTCATGATTGATCAAATGTGAAGCCTAGCTTCTCTTATTGTACGAAACAGGAAAGAAAAGAAATTAGCAATTATGCTTTTTCTTTTTCTTTAATTCGATTTCAAAGAATCCATCAACTCCAACAAGACTCTAAATGAAAAGGAATCTCAGTACGGGCTCATGTCTTATTGTGACAAGATTTGTCTTTCATCGAGCCTACATCGTCACTGATTCTCGACTCATGACTCAAACATAATTCAAGCATCAATCTCAGCCTTGTATCTTTTGTGTGTGGTTTATCAAACTCATAGATCCTAAAAGATCTATACACAAAAGAACTATTGCTTCATGGCTCTAAAAACAATTTTTTGTTGCTATCCGAATTTTAAAGAGAAGTTGATAACAATTATGTTACCTCTTTGTCTTTGATTCGTGTATAACATAAAAACTCAAAATATTGATATTCAAAGAATTAACCTACCTTTTCTGTATGAGATGAAACCTTCCCTGAGGCATACTACTTTGGAACCGTCTCATGTGCTCAAAGCCATCCCTGTGGTGAGCATAATACGTTCAACTAAGCAATAATGATTGGTGATTTTTTTTGATTTTTTATGAGGTACGTATGGTTAAAGCTGAAGATGTTCCTTTTCGGATTTGGTTTTGATGAGAATTGATTTGTGCATGATTCGTTTGGGTGATAAGGGAAGCGGACTGACTACTTGAAACGAATTGAGTTTATTTTTGATGAAGCGTTTTGTTAAGGTGTGATGCGTTTGGATCTGATTAGATGAGAGTTGAGATTTTTTTGGTGAGAGAAACCGGTTAGGACGGGGCGGATTTGTTGTGAGAATTATTAGGGTTAAGTTGTATTATGTTAGTCTTTTATAAGTCCAAATTATTAGGGTTACATAGTTTTAGGGTGAGTTTGTTTTAGATTGGGGAAGTGTATTTCATTGAATGGGCTTCGTTTCCTATAAGAGCTTGGAACGGACCTGGTGTCTCACTTCTATTGGATCGGACCTTGTGACTTCTTAATTGGACTGGTGGACCGAATGCATATCACAAGCATGGACTGGGCTGATCATTGAATGTGTTAGTACACGACTAAATGATTAATTGAGTTGGATTGGGGTTGTGTAATTATTGATGTTTTATTACACGAATTTAATTGGGATGATCATTTAGATAATATGCGTTTAAGATTATTATTACATACAAAAATGTAATTCAATTATATTGAATATGTCTTAATAATTATTTGGCCATAAGAATGGGTGGTATTTTGTCACATAAATCTTCACAAGGATACACGTTTAAGGTTATTATGTGTTTAGAGTTGGATCAGATTTAATTTTCACATGGGCTTGAATAGATCTACAGTTAATTTGAAAAGTGAAATTTGTTTTAATGGGCCGTCGTGTATGATTATACTTGGAAGATGGACTGATGAGATGTGTTGATGAGATTTTATGTTTATACAATTTGATGATGATTCGATTTGAGATATGCAAGTTGTAATGTGATAATGATATTTGATTATGAGATCTGATGATGAGACTTGTTATAATGAGGTTTGATACTTTGGTTTCTACATTTTCACGAAGGATATTATGTTACGGCTTGAATTGATGGTTGAACAAAGTTGACTTCGGGGTTGCTTGTATTTGGTATTTCTTATTTGGAATTGAAGTGAGGTTTTCCGGGCGCGTTTACTTATTTCATCTTCTTTCTTTCTACCCTTCCACGAAGATGACTTGTTTGGGCATTTATGGAGTGTGATAAAGGCTTGGCTATTTAGTTACGTTTGTGATTCTTTTTCGCTTAACCCACAACGTAACTATCATTTCGGTGTCTCACGCAGTTGAGGATACGTCAAGAGGTTTTGTACATTGGGTACACCGTTTCTTTTTCACAAGGATTAGTACAAGTTTAAGTAACAAATCTGGGGAATTCTACTTCATGATCAAGTTTAATATATCGGGTTTACTTCTCCATGTAGTCACAACAATAGCCGACAGAATATGTGGATGATGTGTTTACCAAAGGGCTGAATGGTTGAGATGTGATAAGCAATTCCCATAGAATATTCGATGCCACTGAATGACAATGATACTTCACAGTCTAACCAAAATCTTTCATGAATCTTCCACGTCATTCATGATTTTTCAAGATGTTTGCTTATGACAAGAACTTCTCGTGCAAATGGTCGTACACATTATGATGCTTCCGAAAGTTTGAAACCATCATGGGGGAGAAACGTGTACTTTGATGTTACGGTCAACCTTCAGGGGGAAGTAGTGTATACTACTCGACTTAGTATGGTTTGTGAAGTTGTCTACATATGGGTAAAGAATTGTTGATGATATTGTTGATGATGGAAAAGAATCGTTGATGAACCGCTGCATGTTCCCCTAAAACAGATATTCACCGAAACCAAAGTTGTCATAACACATTCAAGCTGACATTGTTTACGGTTTAGTCTTGATTTTGTAAAATCTTGCGAAAGAAACTATTTCTCAGTTTAAATCATAGACTTGTAAAATCCCGTGACAATGGAAACATCCTGGTAAAAGTAAAGTGCATTTTCGGGTCTATCTTACTGTTTATTATTGGTTTTGTAAAATCCCGCGAAAGAAACTGTTTCTTGGTTTAAACCATAGAATTGTAAAATCCCGTGATGATGGAACCATCCTGGAGAAAGGAAAGCGTATGTCTGAATCTTATCTGATGCTGGTGCAACGGTTTCTACCTCGAAGAAGGGATAAAGAGTGTACTTCATGAATTGGATGTGTGTTTGGATTTTGTTCATGACAGTTTGGTTATTACATTGTTTTACGGGGTTATGTGCTTTAAACCATGGTCGGGATGAAACCATTATCATAGTTCACTTAAAACGTCAAAGGAGGCTAGATTTGAGCTTTAAACAACAAGAAAATGTGACAACGACATTAATTCATTATTATTGATTTGAGGTTGAAGTGAAATATCACGGGCGAGTGTACTTAGTATCTGAAGATATCGGGGATGGTTGGATAAAGATTCTTCGAGATCCTTGTTCGAGCTTTTAATATTTTCAAAAACGAAGACTTGGAAATCTAGTTATTTTTGGGTGACTTTTTGCTTTTCTTTTACCACTTGGGGGAATTGGGCTCTTACCCACAAAATAACTATCACTTTAAGGAGTTACGTTGTAGTGCTCAGTGTCACATTGAATTGTGGATTTTCAAGAGGTGATGTACGTCTAATACTTGATGGTTGGTTGGTTGAAGAGTATAGAGTACTTAGAGATTCAAAAGGGCATGAATTCTCGGCACCGCTCTTTGTTACATATGTGCAAGTTTAAGTCACGAGTTAGTTTACTTCAAGGTCAAATTCATCATATTAGGTTTTCTCCATCAGTTGTCACGACAAAGAGCCTACTGAATGATAATGGGGATGATTACAAGTTTGCCAAGAGTAGATGAAAAGAGAGAGATTATGACGTTTGAAGACAACATTTCAAGCCTCGTACTCTAAAGAAAAGAAAAGTGTACATTTCAGTGTGCTTTATCTTCGAAAGAAGAGAAATCTTCTTATGACGTTTGAACACAGCAGTTCAAGCCTCGTTTCTCAAAGAAAAGAAATGTGTACGCTTCAGTGCACATTATCTTCGGAAGAAGAGAAATCTTCTCATTAATGACCATTCTCATCAACATGCTTCATACTTTTTCCACGCGCTTTCAGTTATCAAGTGAACTGGACTATCGTAGCTAGTTCTCCTATTCCACTTGCTTAATTAAAATGGCGATGGCGACATCATTTACAACTTTTGAGGGGGAGAAGTGTGAAGAGACTACATTTTAAAGATATTCACTTGTTTAATCAAGAATGGCATCTCCGTATGCAATTCTTGAGGGGGAGAAGAAGTATGATAATTCTACATGTTGAATTATATTTAAGAATATATGGTCATACGGCTCCTAACTCATGTAAGAACCGAGCTTCTTCTTATCGGGTCATCTTTACATGGAGTTTCTTCTAAGAGCCATTGGCTGACATCTTCTCACGGACCGATGAGCTTAATGACAAAGTTCTTCCAATTGCGGGGCTGATTTCCTTGATGAACATCTTTCTGTTCTTGTTTGATTGGGAGGGATTTGAGTTAAGGGGATTTGCTAAATATATGTTAACGGGAATGCATTTGGTGAGAAGAAGATGTTAACATTCTATTCCCCAAACGGACAATCTAGAAGAAGGTCGAGTCTAAAGTCTGTTCTACACTTTTTGCTACGTGTTAGAAGACTAAAGACGAGTTGCATTTAACGATCTAAAGACTTCTTTTTATCTCGGGCATTCATCATAAAGATTGTCAGTTTAGGGGAGAGCACTAATTGGGGGAGAGTGAATTGTCGAATTCAATCCCCAATTAGACTTTCTCACATTCTTCCGCAGCAAATTGATTCTCACAAGAGTTCAAGTGTTCTTCTTAATAGATTTCTAGTAAACGGGCTTATTATGTGTTGCTGGTTCTGAAGTATCAAAACCAGCAAGGGGGAAGGAGACACGCATCTAAACGCGAGTAAACTTGATGAATTTAATACTTCTAAGTGATTGAAGATATCCCGGGAAGACAAATGTCATTACCGCAGAGAAACTCAAGGTTTGACTCATGTCATTTAGTGTTCTTATTCCAACTATGTGGGGGAAGAGATGGAAGAGTTAGTTTCTGGTGATAAAAGAGGTACACAAGTGTGTGATGATTTCGATGCTATTGAAATCATCGGGAGAGATTGTGTACATTGGGGACGCCAGCTGTTTCACTTGAGAGCTTAATCAGTGATTCAGATATATAATCACTTATTCTGGAGTTGACATCCGCAGAGATAATCAGTGATTCGGCCTGCTTCTTCACTGTTATCAGTTATTCTCTCTTTGGGCATCTGGGTACTTCGGGTTCTTGAGCTTCATACACTTTCTTCAGGGGAGAGAAAAGTATACGTCGGAGTTATTCTTTGGCTGCCGGACTTAATCTGCTACTTCGATGGTATAAGTTTCTCTGTCTTCAGGTATATGTGTATTCGGGTTCGTGAACTCTAGTCTAAGAGACTGACTGCATCAATTCATCTACTTGGGGGAAGTGGTCTCTTGAGAACTTGTTGGTATGGATCGCTTCAGACTTCAGCAGAAAAGAAACATGAGAAGATTGTTTTATGTGTGGGATGATTCTTGTTGATGATATAACCCCGAACGAAGAATCACAAAGATCATTCTTAAAAGGAGCAGCAAGATCGATGATAATGGTGTGCTTCTTTGTGCACCTGGCTAAGGGAAGCTTGAAAGAAAGCTTTAAATCTGCTCAGCTAAAGGATTTTCGGTTTGGGGGGAAGCTGCCAAAGTCTCGCATCCTTAAAGGGTCAATTTCTTTTTCTTTTCAAGAGCCTCAGAAGCTTTGGTGGTGGATGTTTAAGAGATGACGATTTCTATCTTCAACAACGAGGCTGTTTGATATCCTTATCTCGGTACTCGTATCATCATCTTCTTAAACTATATCATCTACTCTATCTCTGTATATATTTATCAAAAAATAAAATACAAAAATATAAAACCAACAAAAAGAAAATAGAAAATATAAAACCAACAAAAACCCATAAAAATCAAAAAATTTGAAAAATTCCAAAAATATGTTTTCTCAAAACATGTCTTCTGGTATCGATAACATCTACGGTCTTAGAAATGTCATTCAATAATGGCACGAGACCATAGATGAAGTTCGAGCAGGAGGTGGACATATTTTTTTTTCATTACATGTCTAAAACTATGGCTTGCAGTTATTTCAGACTGTAACCCGTGCTTAAACCATGGTTTGCTATTATTTCAGATAGCACCCGCTCTTCAAAGAAGGAAAGTGCTACGTTAAACCAATTTTCAAAAATATCGTGCACTTATCCTAAAACAAAATGAGAAAAGCATGTCGCCAAAAATACTGTTGTTCTTACACAAATGTTTTTCTTTCTATAAATTCTTCAGAAAAATATTTGTTGTTCAAAAATGGTGGAAATTGAGTTGCTTAAAAATCAATCAGAATCAGAATTTTTAAAAATTTTGCAAAACCTAATCAATGACTTCAGCATGGTTAATTTTTTTATGAAATGAGTCATTGATTGAGGGGGAGAATGTTTTCAAATTTATATCATCTATTGAGCTTATCTAATTATCCTACATACTTAACTGAAAAATATGTTTGCCTACGTCAAAGGACTAGAAGTCTAGGATATGATTGTTAGGATTAGATGATTAGAGTTTGATGAACACATAACTCCCATGCCTTTATATGATCTGACTAAATGATTTTATATGTTGGATTGACTTTTATTAGTCGATTGCTGTTTGGGTGTTGTCGACCACCATATATCTGTTTGTGTCCACTAACATATGCAGATATCATGGTATATAAGAATGTTCCCGATCCGGATCCCACAAAATAAGATGATTGGATGCCGAAAGGAAAGGGAAACTATTTCTTGGGTCGACAAATGAAGAAACGGAGCTTAATTGGACCTCTATGGAGAGTTGGCAACGTCAGAGGTCTCACTGCATCAGCAGATGGTTTTCTTCCTGCCCTACAACAACAACAAAAGCAGCTCAACCACCTAACGTATCTTTGTGCAAGATAAGTAGTGATGATACAATTTTTAAGGAATTTTAAAATTATTGTTTTCGAAAATGGAAAAATATTTGTTCGAAAATAAATTGAACTAAATTTTGGAAATCAACTGGACTTCACTTTTTCAAAACTTAAGTCACTCAATCAACGACTACGGTCATTGATTGAGGGCGAGAGTGATTTCAATCTTAAATATTTTCAAACAATATTTCTTCATAAAAGTCTGTTTTGTATAACATAAAGTGGTGATCTAAAGATTTAATGTTATGTCATGGTATGATTTTCTTTAAAACTCAAAGATCTTTCAAAATAAAATGTTTTCTGTTCTTGTTTGATTGTGAAATTGTTTTATTTTACTTAAAGATCTCTTAAAACTATCATACCTACACTAACAATCTTTAATGTCTATAATTGATCCTTATCTGTCATTTTTCAAAAGTAAATCAGACCACGTCTTTCCCCTAAAATTTTCTAAATAATTTAAATCAATTGGGATCACAAATCTCAAGAGGTTTGAAATTTTTGATCGGGGGAGAGATAGTAATTTAAATCTCTTATCTTTTTAAATGGAATTGGTTTTAGTCCTTTAAAGGCACTCCTGCCTCCATGTGCCAAACGATTTCAATATATGATGCACATGATTGAGGAGGAGCATTTATCCAAAAACAAGATGAATATTTAAACCAGGCCACATATTCTCCCATGTTTTCTAAACCTAATTAAATCACTTGGGATCCAAAATCTCAAATGGTTTGATATTTTTGATCGGGGGAGAATTTGTGATTTAATATGAAATCTGATAAAAGATGATCATTTCGACTCAAAGTGCAGGTTGCTCTCCCATATGTGCTAAACGCTTTCGAATCTCGAAGCACATATTGAGGGGGAGCATTTCAAAAGAAAATAAACTTTCAAGGTACAAAGATTTCTATGTTTCAACATAAGTACCTTGATTGATTTTCTATTGGTTTCTTAATGGCAAATGTGATCGTGGAAGTTCTTCAAAAACCTCCTTCCTCTATGTGTTAAATGATTTCAAATAACCAACGCACATTTTGAGGGGGAGAATTTACCAAGAAAATCAAATGGCTTTTTCCACGTAAACTGTGATCAAGAAATATTTCAAAGTCCTCTTGCCTCCGTGTGCTAAACAATTTCAAAATCAGAAAGCACATGTTGAGGGGGAGCATTTCTAAAGTGATCAAAACAATTAAGGTACAAAATGCTTTGATATTATATCACAAGTACCTTGATTGATTTTCCAAATGATTTTTCAATTGGTTTCAAGAAGGAAAGAACAAAACTAAAAGACCGACCAATTTACTTTATGCATGGTGTTATAAGGATGGTTAGGTTAGGTATTCGTTCCCACGATCCTGCCAGAGCCGGAGGGATCTACCCAGGGACAATCCACTAGATAGTGTAGAAGTCCTTAGGTATGATGAAAAAAAGGAGAAAAGTGAGAAATGGGAAGAGTGCGGACTGAGAAAGACCTAGAACAGGAATAAACCTAACAAGGTTCTAGTAATGAAGTCTCGGTAAGCACTGAAGCGGTTGAAGAATGAAAAAGAATTGAATGAGAAAAGGGTGAAAAGATATAGCCCTCCATTAACTCAACCTTAGGGTAGATACCGGGTTCAATACATATGCTACTGGTGTCTACTAAGGTAACAATGGTATTGTGGACAAGACGTCATGGACCCAGTGACGCACTGCACTACACTTCCCAAGGTACTCAAGTTCCTCTTAAAAGGACTTGTTTCATTCTCACGGGGAACCTACATAATCTATTGACTTTCTCTTAGAGATCGTTGATATTGAAGAAGGAGACCCTCTCCCTAGTCTACATCATAGGAAAAAAAATGTCCACAATTGAGTATAGAGCCAAGAGATCATCCACAAAATCTCATTAGGACACAAAATTAATGAAGACTTGCTGTTTCACACAATGTGGAAAGTACGTATATATTGAGAGTCCTACGCATTATCCTTGTGGTATTGCCAGAACATCCGAGTGATATGTAAATTATTCAGGATGAAGATGGAAATCCTTCTAGAGCCAACATCAAACAAGATATTGGTGGGTGACATGTGAGATCTTACATAAGATCAAGCTTGTGACAATTGGATAAAAACAATGGGGCGATTCACTCTTGAATCAACCTTGGTCCAGGAAATGAATTGACGAGTACTTTTGGAAAAACCGTTCGATTTGCAAATCTCTTCTTTTCTCTAGCACATCGAATGTGTATTCAAATTTCAAACACAAAAAGTATCCCTGATTGAAAAAAATACTTTTGGAAAAACCGTTCGATGTGCAAATCTCTTCTTTTCTCTAGCACATCGAATGTGTATTATTTTTCAAATACAAAAAGTATTTTTGATTGAAAATTGATCTTTCTCATAAAACCTTCGTCGTATTGCAAAACTCTTTCTTCAAGCAATACGCGATTGTTTTTCAAATCAATTTTTCATCAATCAGTGAATCTAAATTCGCTGGTTCACTCACTCCGTGTTGTCTACTTTGGGACACTCCAGTTTGAGAATGGCTAGATCAAGCTGCGAAACCCTGTCAAGGAGATTCTTCAGAATTCTACCTGATCACAGGCAGTATTTATACTGATCAACGGGGAACCGTAGTTCTTGCAACTGTATTTAACGAAAGTGAACAAAGACACTTTCGTGTGTTTTAGTGCTAACTGTTGTTTGCAGGAACATTGGACGGTTGCAGCTGATCGATATTGAAAATTCAATTCACAGCCGCATGCTCACAGCATTCACACTTAATTGAAGAAAATCATGACATTCAAAGATATACAAAGATGCTTCCGCTACTCTGATGAAAAGATGTCATGATCCAGAAAGTGTGAGCATGTCGGTCCAAAAGTCACAACATCACATGAAGGCAACACTACAAAGGGTGATCCAGAGATTTACTGTGGCTGATGATCTCAAATAAAGCACAAAGATCATCAAGATGTGGATCAGTTCAAAGACCTCCACTGAAAGTACAAAATAATCGGACTATGAAGAGTCACTGCTTAAGCACAAAGATTGCGGAAGTGAAGAATTAAAGTCTACGAGCTCAAGACTGAAGATAAAATAGAATGCTAGGATTCGAAATTTAAAACATGGGTGGCCTCCCTTAGGGGGAGATTGTTAGGAATTAGAAATTCCATAGTGAAGAGTCGGTCACCCCAAATAAAATCTAGCGTAAGTTAGCTCGTAGACATATCGTTATTTACGTTATTTAGTAGTTAATTAGTTAGTTATTAGCTTAGTTATTAGTTTAGAATAATACCGTGGAGGAAGGACGGGTCTTTACCCACTGTATGCCTGATCCACAATCCATCAGGAGGACGTAGTATCTCAGAACTATAAATACCCCTTCCATCCTTTGAAGGGGTGGAGCTTCTAATCTAACCTTTCTTCTTTTGTTTTTACTTTCTCTCTCAAGAACTCCGTCTCATCTCATTCATCTCTCTAACATAGCTTTCTTGATATTTCACCATCCTAGACCACCCGAATCATCAAACAACATAATATGTATGATCCTACAGATTTTGATAGTACTTTTGTGTTTAGAATCATTATAAGTGTTTAGGTTTTGGTTTGGAAGGCTTGAATCATCGTGGTTGGGTTGTTTTTGGATTGAAAAGTGGTGTTTTTGAATGTTTCTAGTATGCGATTTGTCTCTCGGATAGGTTTTCTTCTATGCGATTTGCCTAAGTTTTATGCGATTTGTCTCTTCTGTGAATGCTTATTGAAGCGATTTGTCACATATTGTATGTGATTTGTCACAATTTATGAAGCGATTTGTCTTATATGCGATTTGTCTATTGAGACAAAACGACAAGAAAGGACTAAGTAGTGGAAGTAGTGGGTGTACTTGTGTACTATGCGATTTGTCAGCCTATGCGATTTGTCTTGAGTGCGATTTGTCTGCTAAGCGATTTGTCGTTTAAGCGATTTGGTAATCAAGGTGCGATTTGTCTTTTACTGCGATTTGTCTTAGACTGCGATTTGGTCAGAACTGCGATTTGTCTGGACTGCGATTTGTCAGGACTGCGATTTTTCAGAACTGCGATTTGTCTATTGAGACTTGTCGTTTCTTCGTGTTATATTTTACGGTTTTTCTCTTATTTTAGTAAAATCCCGTGAAAGAATCTATTTCCCGGTTTAATCAAAGAATTGTAAAATCCCGTAGAATCTGTAATCATGTCTACACTCACTTCTTCCGTTGCTGATGATGTTCAAGCTGTAGAATCTGACACTCATCCTCCCATGCTAGAAAGAACCGATTATGACGCTTGGGCTCAAAGAATCAGACTGTACTGCTTAGGAAAGGAAAATGGGGTTAACATACGTAAGTCAATTGATGAAGGACCCTATCAAGTTGAGACTACCAGAGACATCCTTGAAACTGCTGCTAATGGTTCAGTTATATTAGGATTGGATAGACCAAAGATGTATGATGAGCTTAATGATAAGGAGAAGAAGAGATACGATGCAGACATCAGGGCTTCAAACATTATACTTCAGGGTTTACCTAAGGACATTTACAAGTTGATCAATCACAACACTGAAGCTAAGGAAGTATGGGAGAATGTTAAGATGCTTCTCTCTGGTTCTGAATTGACTAAAGAATACAAGGAGTCTCAGCTGTATGATGACTTTGAGAACTTTAAAATGAATCAAGGGGAAACTGTTACTGAATATTACGTGAGATTCCACAAGCTTGTGAATGACATGAGGAATATCAAAATGACTATGCCAACTATCCAGCTCAATTCAAAGTTTGTGAACAACATGAATCCCGAATGGCAAAAATTTTTCACTGCAGTCAAGCTAAACAAAGGATTGAGGAACACAAATTACGAGTAATTGTATGCTTATTTGCTTCAAAATGAGAAACATGATGTGTTTGAACGAATGATCTTGGAAAAGTTCAAGACCAATTCTGGAGATGCAAGCTCGTCAAATGATTCAACTGCATTCTACACTAATGTAGGAATAACCACCAAAGCATCACAAGTCATACCAACTAGATATGGTAATCACAAACTTATTCCAGATCCAGGGTATAAGCCTCCAGATTCAGACACATTCATGGAAAAACTTGTCAATCAATTGGCTCTAATGGTTAAGCAAAACTTGAACTTCACTCCACACACCAACAATCATCTCAGAACAGCTTCCAATCTCCACAATCGTGCTACAGTCAAAGAAGGAAAGGTAGTGGTGCAAAATGTGCAAGGAAGACAAAATGAACAAGGAATGGCAGGAGCGGGTTATGGAAATGTTGGTGTAGGTGGGGGATATGTGGGTAATCAGAATCGAGGAAGGAACATGGCTCAGGGTCAAGGGAAGCCAATCAAGTGTTACAACTGTGATGGAGAAGGACACATTGCAAGGAACTGCACCTCTCCTAAACGTCCACAAAATGCAGAGTACTTCAGGGACAAAATGCTGCTAATACAAGCTCAAGATAATGGAGCAGTATTGGATGAGGAAGAATTGCTATTTCTTGCTGAGGGAAATGCCAAAACTTATGATGCAGATGTTGATGAACACCAAAGGTGGTATGGGACACAACAATCCCAATGCATTTCAAGTTGCAGATTGTGATGCATTTGATTCTGATGTCGATGATGAACCTACTGCCAAGACCATCTTCATGGCTAGTATCTCACCAATGGTCTCTCCAAAGGCTTCTTCACCACAACAGGCCAGTCCCTCCAAGGAATCAATCATATCAGAGGTATTGAAACTATACGATGAAGTTGATGTGCAAAAGATACACGACAAGGTACAATCAACTAAAATTATTGAATCAGATATTGAAAATATGGGTAATAGCAATGTTGTCCCATATGATCAATATGTGAAGCAAAATGAAAGTGAAATTGTACCAAGTGATGCATCTTCTGTAGTCAATGATGACTATACTTTTGATGAATACACTTCTTGTGCCCCTGATGACTCTATAACCTCTGAACTGAATGCCTATAGAGAACAAGTTGCTATATATGAAGAACGTGCTAAGTTTGAATTGACTACCCGTGAGCAGGAGATGGATAACCAAATGCGTACAATTATCAGAAAAAGTAATTTTAGGGAACAAATGTTAAAACAAGAGTTAGATTCCTTACAAGAAAATCTTAACAAAACTGTTAAGCAAAAATAAGAACTTCAAGAAAATGTAAAAGTGCTTAAACATGAATTCAATGCTAAGGAATCAAAACTATTAAATGATTTTTCCGACCTAAAAACTTTAAAGAACAAACTTGAAAACAAATTGTACGTACAAGGGAACACCATTCAGACTGCTCACATGATCACTAAGCATAGAGTTCTAAGTGATAAGCATAGTGTTTCACTTGTAGAAGAACCAAATCATGAGGCTTGTATTAAAGCAAAAGCAGCTCAAAAGGTAATCTATGATGGAAATGAGATTCTTAAGCCTAGACAAAAACCTACATGTGGTGAGTGCACTGAGGAAGATAGAAAATTAGAAGATGTCACTAGAAGAAAAATGGATGATAAACTTAAAGATCCTTTGTGCATGAGACATAACATCACATTTAAAACACCAAATTATGCTAAGGAAAACTGGATTGCCTTTAATAAGTTTAGACCTCAGACCCAGCTGACCCCTGAACAAGTGTTCTGGAAAAAGGATATGGACAAGCAAAAAGCTGATGATTTTATTGAAAAGAATTCCCCTTGTAGGAAATTGCCTCCAGCCACTGTGTATCCCCTGAATACACCTATGCATTTAGTGCCTAGAACTCTTCCCACACAAAGCAAAACCTTAGTAAGCTTATATGTAGCTTACCAACTATTTGTTGACTTTGAGAAAACATGTAAGAAGAGAATCACTCCAACTGGGATTACAGAAGGGGAAAGGGGTTTTGAACAAACAAAAGAATGTTATTTAACTGAGGTCATGTCTTTCTTTAAACAACTAAAAGAACAATTTGAGTCTCTTCAAAAAGCAATAGATACTGAGATTAAAGACATGAAGAGAGTGTTTAATGAAATGGAAATTGAGGTCGATGATTATGAACGTGAACTCAAATGTAATGAAATTGAAAGGAAGAATATGCATATCTTAAATGAGAACTTGATTTCTAGATGTGTTGCTCAAGATGTGTTTTACATTGTTACAAATTATTCTATTACTGCTTCTTAATTTTATGAATTATTTGTTGCTTTGAAAGTTTCCCATGATCGTGTCATTGAGCTTGAAAACACAAATTCAGAACTGCATGAGAAAATAGAACAGGATGATCATGATAACTTGGTAAAACATTTTTCTAAGCTGGAAGTTGAACATTTTGCTTTGCAATTAAAATAACAACATCTCAAAGAAAATGTTAAAACCTCAAATGTCAAGACATCCTCGGATGCTCCTGAGTTTGATGCAGTTTTTGAAATAAGCAAATGTGATGAACATATTCGAGCTCATTGTAACACGATCAAACGATTGAAAACCCAAATCTCACAATTAAAGAGTGATAAGAATGATGTGACTGGCTCCCAAATGCCTCCTCCTTTAGATTCTCAGAATTCTCAGAATTTTCATCTTCAAAACATCATTAATACATTACAACATGAAAATGAATGTTTTCTAGCAGAAAATGAAGAGGTTAAATTGCATTTCAAAGAGTTATACGAATCAATTAAAGTCACTCGTGACAAGAACAAAGAAAAGATAACTTCCTTTCAAAATAAAATTGAGAATCTGAAGAGTCAGGTAAAAGGGAAAATGCCAATCACAAATTGTGAGACTAGTGCACCAAAGGTGTCTGCTTGTGCAAAATATGCTATGACTGTGAAGTACATTCCACCTCATCTTAGGAATAATGAACTTGCACTTCAAACATATTTTTCGTACCTTAAGGATAGTCTAGAATGTCTCCGTGATATTGTTGAAGAGGATAAGATAGAGAAGCCACTTGATAGTGCGATTAAGGATGCATGCTTATATGCCAAACGATCTTAGGAGCTGTTAGAATGCTTAATAACTATATGTCCTAAATTTGGTACTAAGAATGATAGAGTATTTATGCCTTGCTCTATGCCCAAAGCCAAGCAAGTGTCCTTTGATGTGCCTCCTAATACTTCAGATCCCAGTACTTCTAGACCAGGAATGCAGAAAGTAGTGAAACCAACTAATGTTCCCATTGTTCCCTCTACAGGAGTAATTAATGACACTATGGCAAGCAGATCAAAGTCTCCAGGCAATACAAAATAAGATAGGACCTCACAAGCTAAGAGTGATCAAAGGAAGGAAGTAGAAGACCATCTTAGGAACAATAAGTTTGAGTTTAATAAGATGAATCGTGTTGATTCTAGTATTAGATATAAGCGTACTGTAATTAATTCGAATTCTGCTACGATTTGCAAAAAATGTAATGAATGTTTGGTTTCTGGTACTTATCATGAATGTGCTGTGAATGAAGTAAAATATGTTGCTAAGTCTCCAGTCGAAACTGTTAGAATTTCTAAACAGGCTAAGGATGTCAGAAAACCAAGGTAGAAAAAGGTTAAATGTTAGGAATTAGAAATTCCATGTGAAGTGTCGGTCACCCCAACTATAGACTAGCACAAGTTAGCTCGTAGAAATTTCGTTATTTACTGTTTATTAGATTAGTTTTACCGTAGATTAGTTTAGAGCAACACCGTGGAGGAAGGACGGGTCTTTACCCACTTTATACCTGATCCACGGGCCGTTAGGAGGTCGTTTAGTTTGTAAGTATAAATACCCTTCCCACTAAAGGAAGGGTGGTGCTTCTCATTAATCTAACCTTGCATTTTGTATTACAACTCTCTTTCAAGAACACCCTCTCATCTCTTTCTCTCTCTAAACCATGGCATACTTGATTCATCACCATCCAAGGCCACCTGAATCATCATAACACAATATATTTATGATCCTATAATTGGTATCAAGAGCCATGGTTATTGTGTTGTGTTGATTTATTGTGGTTTTTGAATCCTGTGGTAGACTGTTTTGTACTTTTTTGGTCGGAAAAGTGTTTTTTCCTGATATTATGGTAAAGCAGTTCTTAACATGTTTTATGTATCTTTTATGGTCTAAAATGTTTGTTGTCGAATAACATTTACACAATTGTCTTGTCAATTTTTGGTCCAAGTTGGTTTTTGTTCATGTTTTAATAACATTTTTAAACCAAAGGTTTTGGGCTGATTCTGTTGTGGTTAACTTTGTCCAAACAACTTATAGTCATCTGTGGTCATATGGTCAGATTCAAACTATGGTCAAAACGGGTCTAAGAAGCATTCCGTATGCAATTTTTCTGGGTTTAAATATGAAGATAGTCGAAAAATGGTTGGAATAAATCGCCGGAGCAAAAAGTCAATAAGTCAAAAGAGACTTATCTCAAGCGCATTTTTGAATGCGACTTGACATTAAACTGTCCAGTTTCAATGTATCTTGGGTAGGCGAGTTGTGGCATCAGTACTGCTGCGGTTGACTTTTGAGTCAACTGTGACTGGTCTACATCATATCAATAAGTCTTAAGCGATTTGTGTATGTAAAGACTTAGCGATTTGTTACCTGATTGTGAAAGTGATTTGTCACCAAATTATGCAACTTGGTTATGCGTTTTGACCATACTTCTAAACCATTTTGACTCTGCAAAACTATACGTGGGCTGACAGAAAAACTAGATGAAGAAGAATCAAGACCATGGCAATTAGACTCAAACAAAAAACCTAATCTATACTCATTAATCATCACCAACATCATTCTATCCTAATCCAATCCTCCATCAACTACTATCACTTTCAAGACTCAAAGCATTAAAGGAAAAGATTAAACATTATAAGATCTCAGATTCTTTGTTTATGGGTTAAAGCTGACTTTATGATTCATTTCAGAACCAAAATACCCAAAGAATATCTTCACTGATCTTAACATTTGACTATATCCGAAACCCAATGAAATGAAATCACAACAAATCTGTTATGATTTCTTCCTTCGTTCGATTGGTACAATGGAACTCAAGCACAACAAAATGAAAAACCTTTTTGTTCGGATCTCAGATTTTGGAAAACTCTTGCATAGATCATTAATGATATTATGAGTTTTACACTTTTTCATCATAGATCGTATAAGGAGTTAACTCCTATTATATATCCGAATATAAAAAGGAGTGATATTAACAAATCTGTTAACCCACTTCTTTTATTCGTTAAAGCTTAACATATCAAAGTAAAATGAAAGACCATAAGTTACCTACCTGTGTTGTATATCATGTTCCTGAAGTCGAATCAATGTTAAAGCCATCCCTGTGGCTAACTTCTCTGATTTGATCAAGTCAAATATATGTGAAGGACTTGAAGTATTTCCTCATTACTTTTGTTATCAAATTAACAATGAGATTAGATGACATGTCCACAGATTTTAAATGATATTAATGAGTTGTGAAGATTGATTTCCTTTGGATCTGAGATGGTGGGATTTGTGAGTCGTTTGGTGAGAGAAAACGATATGTGGTAGGCGATATATTTGAGGATATGTTTTAGGGTTAGAGTTAATTATAAACGGTTTTATATGTTGTGTCTTGTAGGTTTAGGTGAAAAGTAGGATACGTCTCTTTATAACCGGTTTCAAGTAGCTTGTGTTGGATTATTAGATCATACATGGGCTTTTCAACCGGAAATATGGGCTTTGGGCTGAGATTTGTTATGGGATTTGGACAGGTTAGTACACTGGGCTGAATTACACGGTTCGTGCATTGGGTTATCAAATGATTTGGACTGAGATTGTCTCAAACGAAACTTGGATTAGTAAAATGTGTTATCTGATTTTTTAGATACATATTCTTGATGATATTTGGTAATTGTGTGGTATTTTGGTCATTATATTTTTCACGGAGGATACAAATTCATGGCTTGAATTAATAATGGAAAAAGAATGACTACGGGGCTTTTGTACGGTATTACTTACGAGGAATTGAAGTGACGTTTCACGGGTGTACTTCTTTATCGTTGAGACGTTGGTTGGTTGGTTGCATGTCTCAAGATAACTTGTTGGAGCATAACTATCACTTAAGAAAGTTGTTGTACTCAGTGTCACACGCTGTAGTGGATTGATCAAGAATATAGAACACGCAGCAAGTCACAAAGTTGGGATGTTTACTTCATTGTCAAGTTTGTCGTATCGGGTTATCTCCATATGTGGTCATTACTATTAGCCGTCAGAATACGTGAATGGTGTGTTTAACAATGTGTTTAATGGATGAGATGTGATCAATGTTAATGGTACTTCACAGTCTAAGCAAAATCTTTCAAGAATCTTCAGCGTCAGTCATGATTTTTCAAGAAGTTTGCTTATGACAAGAACTTCTCGTGCAAATGGTCGTACACGTTATGATGCTTCCGAAAGTTCGAAACCATCATGGAGGAGAAACGTGTACTTTGATATTATAAGGTCAACCTCCAGGGGAAAGTAGCTTATACTACTTGACTTATTATGGTTTGTGAAGTTGTCTACATATGGGTATAGAATTATTGATGATGTTGTTGATGATGGTGATTGAACCGTTGATGAACCGCTGCATGTGCCCCTAAAACCAGATATTCACTGAAACCAAAGTTGTTACAACACATTCAAACTGAAATTGTTTACGGTTTTGTCTTGATTTTGTAAAATCCGGCGAAAGAATCTATTTCTCGGTTTGAATCATAGACTTGTAAAATCCTGTGACAATGAAAACATCCCGGTTAAAGTAATGTGCATTTTCGGATCTATCTTACGGTTTATTCTTGGTTTTGTGAAATCCCGTGAAAGAATCTATTTCTCAGTTTAAACCATAGAATTGTAAAACCCGTAATGATAAAACCATCCTGGAGAAAGGAAAGTGTATTTCTGGATCTTTTCGAATGCTGGTGCTACGGTTTCTGCTTCAAAGAAGGGATAAAAGGGTGTACTTAATGAATTGGGTGTTTTTTTGGATTTTCTTCATGACGGTTTGGTTACTTCATAGTTTTACGGGGTTATGCTCATTAAACCATGGTCGGGGTGAAACCATTATCTTAGTTCACTTAAAACGTCAATGAAGGCTAGATTTGAGCTTTTAACAAGAAAGAGTGACAATGACGTTAATTCAGTATTATTTGTTTGAGGTTGAAGTGAAATATCACGGGCAAGTGTACTTAGTATCTGAAGGTATCGGGGATGGTTGGATGAAGATTCTTCAAGATCCTTGTTCAAGATTATTATCAAAAATGAACACTTGGAAATCTAGTTATTGTTGGGTGACTTTTTCCTTTTCTTTTACCACTTGGGGGAATCGGGCTCTTACCACCACAAAATAACTATCACTTTAAGGAGTTACGTTGTAGTGCTCAGTGTCAAATTCAATTGTGTATTTTCAAGAGGTAATGTACGTCTTATACTTGATGGTTGGTTGGTTGAAGAGTATAGAGTACTTAGAGAGTACTTAGAGATTCTAATGGAAATCGGCACCGCTCTTTGTTACATTTGTGCAAGTTTAAGTCACGAGTTCGGGTTAGTTTACTTCAGGGTCAAATTCATCATATTGGGTTTTCTCCATCAGTTGTCACTACAAAGAGCCTACTGAATGATAATGGGGTTGATTACAAGTTTGTCAAGAGATGATGAAAAGAGAGAGATTATGACGTTTGAACACAACAGTTCAAGCATCGTTCTCTAAAGAAAAGAAAAGTATACGTCTCAGTGCGCTTTATCTTAAAAAGAAGAGAAATCTTCTTATGACGTTTGAACACAACAGTTCAAGCCTCGTTCTATAAAGAAAAGAAATGTGTACGCTTCAGTGCGCATTATCTTCGGAAGAAGAGAAATCTTCTCAATTATGACCATTCTCATCAACATGCTTCATGCTTTTTCCATGCACTTTCAGCTATAAAGTGAACCGGACTATCGTTGCTAGTACTCTTATTCCACTTGCTCAATTATAATGGCCATGGCGACATCATATGCAGTTTTTGCGGGGGAGAAGTGTGAACAGACTACATTTGGATGATCTCACTTGTTTAATCAAGAATGGCATCTCCGCATGCAATTCTTGAGGGGGAGAAGAAGTATGATAGTTCTACATGTTGAGTTATATTTGAGATTATATGGTCATACGGTTCCTAACTCATGTAAGAACCAAGCTTCTTTTTATCGAGTCATCTTCACATGGAGTTTCTTCTATGAGCCGTTGGTTGACACTTTTCAAGGGCTGATATGATTAATGACAAAGTGCTTCCAGCTGCAGGGCTGATTTCCTTGATGAACATCTTTCTGTTCTTGTTTGATTGGGAGGGATTTGAGTTAAGGGGATTTGCTATATACAAGTTAACAGGAATGCATTTGGTGAGAAGAAGATGTTAACTTTCTATTCCCCAAATGGACAATCTTGAAGAAGGTCGAGTCTACAGTCTGTTCTACATTTTCTGCTGCATGTGAGAAGACTAAAAGACGAGTTGCATTTAACGATCTAAAGACTTCTTCTTAATTCAAGCACTCATCATAAAGATTGTTGGTTTAGGGGAGAGCACTAATTGGGGGAGAGTGAAATGTCTGATTTAATCCCCAATTAGACTTGCTCACATTCTTCAGCAAGTTGATTCTCAAAAAGATTTAAAGTGTTCTTCTCAAAAGATTTCTAGAATATGGGCTTTGAATGTGTTGCTGATTCTGAAGTGTCAAAACCAGCAAGGGGGAAGGAGACTCACATCTAAACACAAAGCGAGTAAACTTGATGAACTTAATTCTTCTAAGTGATTGAAGATATCCCGGGAAGACATATGTCATGACCGTAGAGAAACTCAAGGTTTTACTCATCAAGGCTTTTAGTGTTATCATTCCAACTACGTGGGGGAAGTGATGTAATAGAAAAGTTTCTGAAGATAAAAAGAGGTACACAAGTGTGTGATGTTTTTGATGTTATCGCAATCATCAGGGGAGAAAGAATTGGGTACATTGGGGGCGCTCAGCTGTTTCACTTGAGTGCTTAATCAGTGATTCAGAGATATAATCACTTTTTCCGGAGTTGACATCCGCAGATATAGTCATCCGCAGAGATAATCAGTGATTCGGCCTGCTCCTTCAATGTTATCGGTTATTCTCTCTTTGGGAATTCGGGTACTGCGGGTTCTTGAGCTTCATATACTTTCTTCAGGGGAGAGAAAAGTATACATTGGGGTTATTCTTTGGCTATCGGACTTAATCTACTACTTCGATGGTATAAGTTTCTCTGTCTTCTGGTATATGTGTATTCGGGTTCGTGAGCTCTAGTCTAAGAGACTGACTGCATCAATTCATCTACTTGGTGGAAGTGGTCTCTTGACAACTCAATCAATGACTTCAGCGCTTTTAAACTTTTCAGAAAAATAAGTCATTGATTGAGGGGGAGAATGTTTTCAAATATATATCATCTAACGAGCTTATCTAATTATCCTATATACTTAAATGTATAACATGTTAACCTACCTTGAAGGACTAGGTGCCTAGGATATGATTGTTAGGATTAGATGATTAGATTTTGATAAAATCATTATTCCCATGCTTTATATGAACTGATTGATATGTTGGATTGACTTTTATTAGTCGATTGTTGTTTGGGTGATGTCGACCACCATATATCTGTATGTGTGTTCACTAACGTATGCAGGTATATTGGTATATAAGAATGTTCCCAATCCGGATCCCACAATTGAAGATGATTGGATGCCAAAAGGAAAGGGTAACTATATCTTGGATCGACAAAAGAACAAACGGAGCTTAATCAGATCTCTCCATGGATAGTTGGCACGATAGATGCAACTTCAGAGGTCCACTGCATAAGCAGACGGTTTTCTTCAAGCCTTACAGCAACAACATAAGCAGCTTAACCACCTAACGTATCTTTGTACAGTATAATAGTGAATTATACCATTTTTTTAAACAATTTTGAAATATTGTTTTGAAAAATGGAAAAATATTGTTTTGAAAACAAATTGGACTTAATTTTAGAAATCACCGAACTTCATTTTATCAAAACTTAAGTCACTCAATCATCGACTACGGTCATCGATTGAGGGGGAGAGTGATTTAAAATAAAAGTATTTTCAAACGATATTTCTTCATAAAAGTCCGGTTTGTACAAAAATAAGTGGTGATCTAAAGATTTAATGTTATGTCATGGTATGATTTTCTTTAAAACTCAAAGATCTTTCAAAATGAAATTTTTTCTGTTCTTGTTTGATTGTGAAATTGTTTTATTTTAATTAAAGATCTCTTAAAACTGTCATACCTGACACTAACAATCTTTAATGTCTTAAATTGGTCCTCATCAATCAATTTCATAAATTAAATCTTGCCACGTCTTTCTCCAAATTTTTCTAAATGATTTAAATTAATTGGGATCACAAATCTCAAAAGGATTGAAATTTTTGATCGGGGGAGAGATCGTGATTTAAATCTCAAATCAGTTTTAAAGGGTGATTGTTTCAAAAGCACTCCTTTCTTCATGTGCCAAACGATTTCAAATACATGATGCACATGATTATGGAGGAGCATTTAACCAAAAACCAGAAGAGTATTTAAACAAGGCCACAAGTTCTCCCATGTTTTCTAAACCTTTTTAAATCACTTGGGATCCAAAATCTCAAAGGGTTTGATATTTTTGATCGGGAGAGAATTTGTGATTTAATTATGAAATATGATAAAAGGTGATCGTTTGATTCAAAAGTGCATGCTGCTCTCCCATATGTGCTAAATGCTTTCGAATCTCGAAGCACATATTGAGGGGGAGCATTTCAAACGAAAATAAACTATCAAGGTACAAAGATTTCTATGTTTCAACATAATGTACCTTGATTGATTTTCTAATGGTTTTCCGTATGGCAATATGATCGTTAAAGTACTTCTAAGAACTCTTTTCTCTATGTGATAAAATTATTTCAAATATTCTACGCACATATTGAGGGGGAGAATTTACCAAAGAAATTCAAATGGCTTTTTCTACAGAAATTGTGATCAAGAAATTATTTCTAAGAACACTTGCCTCCATGTGCTAAACAATTTCAAAATCATATGCACATGTTGAGGGGGAGCATTTCTAAATGATCAAAACAATTAAGGTACAAAATGCTTTGATATTATATCACAAGTACCTTGATTGATTTTCCAAATGATTTTTCAAGTGGTTTCAAGAAGGAAAGAACAATACCAAAAGACCGACCAATTTACTTTATGCATGGTGTTATAAGGATGGTTAGGTTAGGTATTCGTTCCCACGATCCCACCAGAGCCGGAGGGATCTACCCAGGGACAATCCATTAGATAGTGTAGAAGTCCTTAGGTATAATTAAAAAAGGAGAAAAATGAGAATACGGGAAGAGTGCGGACTGAGACAGAGCTAGAACTGGAATAAACCCAACAAGGTTCTAGTAATGAAGTCTCGGTAAGCATTGAAGGGGTTGAAGAATGAAAAAGAAATGAATGTGAAAAAGGGTGAAAAGAAATAGCCCTCCAATAATTCAACCTTAGGGCTGTAACCGGGTTCAATACATATGCTACTGGTGGTTACTAAGGTAACGCCGGTATTAAAGACAAGACGTCATGGACCCAGTGACGCACTGCACTACACTTCCCAAACTACTCAAGTTCCTCTTAAAAGGGCTTGTTTCATTCTCACGGGGAACCTACGTAATCTATCGACTTGCTCTTAGAGATTGTTGATATTGAAGAAGGAGACCCTCTCCCTAGTCTCCGGCATAGGAAACCAAATGTGCACTATTGAGTCTAGAGCCAAGAGATCATCCACAATATCTCATTAGGACCCTAAATTCTTGAAGACTTGCTGTTTCACACAATGTGGAAAGTAAGAATATATATTAAGAGTCCTATGCATTATCCGTGTGGTATTGCCAGAACATATGAGTGATAGGTAAAAATATTCACGATGAAGATGGAAATCCTTCTAGAGCCAACATCAAACAAGCTCTTGGTGGGTGACGTGAGATCTTCTCGAAAGATCAAGCTTGTGACAACTGGACAGAAACGATGGGGCGATTTATTCTTGAATCATCCTTGGTCCAGGAAATGAATTGACGAATACGTATGGAAAAACCGTTCGATGTGCAAATCTTCTTTTCTCTAGCACATCGAATGTGTATTCATATTTCAAACACAAAAAGTATCTCTGATTAAAAAAATACTTTTGGAAAAAACCGTTCGATGTGAAAATCTCTTCTTTTCTCTAGCACATCGAATGTGTACTCTTTTCAAATACGAAAAGTATTTTTGATTGAAAATTGATCTTTCTCATAAAACCTTCATCGTATTGCAAAACTCTTTCTTCAAGCAATATGCGATTGTTTTAAAATCAATTTTTCATCAATCTGTGAATCTCAATTCGCTGGTTCACTCACTCCGTGTTGTCTTCTTTGAGACGTTCCGGTTTGAGAACAGCTAGAACAGCTGCGAAACCCTGTCAAGGAGCTTCTTCAAAATTATACCTGATCACAGGCAGTACTTGTACTGATCAACGGGGAACCGTGGGCCGTGTACCTCAATTCAACGAAATTGATCAAAGACACTTTCGTGTGTTTTATTGCTAACTGTTGTTTGCGGGTACATTTGGATGGTTGCAGCTGATTAGAATTGAGAAGTCAATCCAAAGCCGCATGCTCACAGCATCCACACTTAAATGAAGAAATCATGACTTGTGCATATCTACAGAACCTGGCTCTGATATTTTTATACTATGTTTCCGCTACACTGCTGCAAATATCATGAGCCAGTAAAGCTTTCGCTACTCTGATGAAAAGATGTCATGATCCAGAAAGTGTGAGCATGTCGGTCCGAAAGTCACAACATCACATGAAGGCAATACTACAAAGGGTGATCCTGAGATCTACTGTGGCTGATGATCTCAATGAAAGCTTGAAGATCATCAAAGATGTGGATCAGTTCAAAGACCTCCACTTAAAGTACAAAGCAGTCAGACTTTGAAGAATCACTGCTAAAGCACAAAGATTGCGGATGTGAAGAATTAACATCTACGAGCTCAAGACTAAAGATAAAATAGAATGTTAGGATTCGAAATGTAAATCATGGGGTGACCTCCCTTAGGGGGAGATTGTTAGGAATTAGAAATTCCATGTGAAGTGTCGGTCATCCCAACTATAGACTAGCACAAGTTAGCTCGTAGACATTTTGTTATTTACTGTTTATTAGATTAGTTTTAGCGTAGATTTGTTTAGAGCAACACCGTGGAGGAAGGACGGGTCTTTACCCATTGTATACCTGATCCATAGGCCGTCAGGAGGTCGTTTAGTTTGTAAGGGGTGACGTATAGTCCGCATTTGGGTCACGAACCCAACCAACGACTGCTACTAGCGAGCCCAGTACGACTGGGCTAACCCGGTAACAGTTTGGGCTCATGAAGACCCAAATCCATATTTATTTATGGTTTGGATATCGGATATCTCTTATTTATGAGATATGTATTAATTGCCCGACTTAGGCGGGATACACCGAAGGTTGGGGAACATGAAACCAACAAGGATTTCGTGTATATATAAAGGGTATCTCGGTCCTCATTAAAGGTACGATCTAATAACCCTAACTCTTAACTAAACCCTAAAATCGATTACTTACTCTCACGCCGGAGGATAATCGTGGGAGACAATCCCACGGTAATCCTAACGGTGTTTTCTGTTTTCTTAGTGCGTAGGTCTCAAGCATTAAGATCCAATTGATACGGAATCGTAGTCCAAACAAGGAACGCCCAACTTTTGTATCAACAAGTGGCGCCATCCGTGGGACCAAACACTAAGAACTAGAATGACAAAGAAAGGAAACCTAAGTCAGCGATCGCATAGTGACCTACAAGGAAAGAAGCAGCAAAGTGGATCAACTCCCAAGCAAGCCTCTGGAACAACCAATACGACCAAAAACCAAGGGTCAGGCTCAAATCTAGTCTTCCCGATAGTGGAACAACGCACGGGGACAAACCATGCCACTACAACCTCCAGCGTAGAAGATCCACTGCGCAACCCTTTTACTACTCCCCGCAATGCGGTGCGAGAAGGACCTCACAAAACGCCAGTGCACCCCTCCAAACAGAGTCCGATGTAGAAAGACACTCTCGCTAGAAGGAGTCGCACCGAACTAGCGCCAAGTGACTTTGTATCTCGAACTACTGAAACCTTGACTGCCCTTATGCAAGAGGAGGCAAAAAAGAGGTCGAGTCAGAGTTTGCGGCACCGACTCAACTTTGACGCGGAGTATGAGACATCCCCATCGCGCCATCAGAGGGATAGACGCGTGAAGGATAAGCCCCAGTGTTTACCATGATTGGGAAGAGAGTGGATAATGATGAAGCAGATGAACTGCAACATCTGGAAGAGTACGAAGAAGATGGACGGCGTACCAATGTCCACGCTAGTCTTGGTAGCCGCAGGATCCGTAACAGACTGGGACGACGGCACTCCCCAAGTGAGAGCTCTTCAAGCTCGGATTCTCGAGGGGATAGAGGGCAAGCCGAAAGAAGGAAGCTCGTCCTCCGGTGACTCCTCGGAGGGTCGGCGCAAGCGCAGCACCAAAGAGCTCACTCCACGATGATTCCTCGGACAACGAGGATAGTGAAACAGACACCGGAAATCCGGAGAAGATATCGCGACCGGAGGAGGAAGATATGTCTCTCCTTGGCGCCGCCAAAAGGTGAATGCGTTCACCGGCGCATCGCTGATTTCTTGAAAATAAAAGAAGGCGCATGCACGCCAATGTAAAACCTATGATGGAACAGCGATCCGAATGATCACCTAAAATTTTCGAATCACGCTACAATCGAAAATTGGCCACAGCCTGTGTGGTGCCATATGTTCAATTCCACATTAGTGGGAAATGCCAAAGCGGTTCAAGAAGCTTCCACGCTTGAAGCATTGATGGATTTGAAGAGTTACGGAAGGCGCCTAAACTTCACCGAAAGGAAAAAGTCGCCAAAAATCTGTCGAACTTGCGGGTTAAACAAATGCCGGGGAATCTACAAGCGCTTATGTGGAGCGCTACAAAGATGAGTGTATACATGTCAAGGCATGTCCTGAAATACTAAAAATCTCGGGGTTCATGAACGGAATCAATAACCCGAACTCATCGAAAGCTGAGCGACAAGGTTCCCCAAACCTTTGATAAACTTATGAAACAGACAAGGTCCTTTATCCAAGGAGAAGCGACGCGGATAGCGAAAGGGCTACTCAAACTATAGGTCACAAGAACGTACCCGGAGACAATCCATCGACCACAGTAGCAACCGCAATAAGAACTACCGCGCCAAGGAAGTGGGACGAGATAATGACAAATATACCCCGCTAACCAAGACTCCAAAGGAGATATTCGCGAACATGAAGGCGCGAACTTCCCGAGGCCCCACCAATGCGCACCCCGAAGATAAGCGTGGGGAAGCGGATAATGCGACTACCATGGGATGAAGGGCCACACCACCAATGAGTGTGTCCAATTGCAACAGCTAATTGATAAGCTAGTAAAAGAAGGCCGATTGGACCATTTGGTTAAAAACATTAAGGAGGGGAAGGATAAGCAGAAGACTAGAAATAAGAAAGAAGTACGCAAGGATAAGGCTGATACCATATACATGATACAATCATGGCAGCGGATGACTAGGCAGAAGACCAGCCAGAAGTTTTCCCGCGGAAGCGAAATCTTCTTCCCTACCTTGGCTGCGGACAACGCAGTGGTAGAACCGCTCACCATTGAAATTAACGCAGGGGGTCACGACATCCACCGCATGTACGTTGATGGAGGATCATCCGCAGATATAATGTATGAACACTGTTTCAAACGACTGCGACCTGAGATACGAAGTCAATTAAGTCCAGTCAAGACGTCGTTGACTGGTTTTACAGGAAAAAGATATGGCCCATGGGGCAAATACGCCTACTAGTTAGTGTTGGTGATAAGGAACACTCTACAACAGCCTGGATGAATTTTATGGTGATCAAATCCCCTTCGCCATACAATGGCATTATTGGAAGACCAGGAATTTCAGCCATACGCGCAGTACCATCTCTAACACATGGGATGCTCAAATTCCCAGTGGAGAGAGGCATTGTTACTCTCTACAATTCCACCGTACCACCTGGAGAATGTAACACAATTACATGTGAGACGGCACACACTCCAGAACAGAGCACAACTAAAGTGCCAAACATAAAGGTCGCAATTCATCCTGATTACCCAGAGCAAGAAGTATCGATCGGGGATCATTTGCCTCGATAACGGCAGGGCAACCGTATGCGCACTCTTGCAAAAGAACTTGGATATCTTTGCATGGGAACCAAAACACATGACCGGTGTACCACGCTCAATTACAGAACACAAGTTGCGAATCCGACAAGGATACCCCCCAGTACGACAAAAGAAACGCTGCCGGGGCTCGAGCGCACAAGCAATTCGGCATAAGTACATAAACTTGTGGAGGCGGTATCATGCGAGAAGTCTACTACCATGACCGCTTTCCAACCCTGATGGTCAAGAAGAGCGATGGTAGTTGGAGGATGTGCGTGGACTTCACAGACCTCAACAAAGCATGTCCACAAGACGCTACCCACTTGCCAGAGATAGACTAGAAGATAGAATCTTTGTGTGGATACCCACTTAAATGCTTCTTAGACGCATACAAGGGATACCACCAAATCCAGATGGCCAAAGAAGATGAAGAAAAAACGGCCTTCCATACAAGCCAAGGCGTCTATTGTTACACTAAGATGCCCTTTGGCTTGAAAAACGCAGGCGCTACCTACCAGCGATTAGTGGACAACGCATTTGAAAAGCAGGTGGGCCGCAACCTAGAAGTCTATGTTGATGACCTTGTTATAAAAAGCCATACGGAGGAGGAATTGGTGCGCGACATTGAGGAGACATTTAAGACATTACGAGAGATCAATATGAAGTTAAATCCTAAGAAATGTACCTTTGGCGCTACAGAAGGCATGTTCCTGGGATACTTGATAGAATTGAATGGCATTAAACCGTGCCCGGAAAAAAACGCAGGCTGTTATCCAACTTCCTTCACCGCGCACGTTGAAGGAGGTTCAATCTCTGAATGGAAAACTAGCCGGCTTAAATAGATTCTTGTCCAAATCAGCAGATAAGTCACTACCTCTCTTCAAAACGCTCAAAAAGTCTACAAATAAAGGAGATTTCTGCTGGACTGCAGAGGCAGAGGAAGCTTTTATACAGCTTAAACAACACTTAGCAGCGCTCCCCACACTAGTCGCTCCCCGCCCAGGGGAGGAACTAATTATGTACCTATCCGCGACTCATGGAGCAGTTAGCGCGGTGCTACTGACGCACATGGATTCAATACAAACACCGGTATACTTTGTAAGCAAAGCGCTCAAGAAAACGGAGGTTAACTATAGCGCAATGGAGAAGTTGGTCTTGGCACTAGTATTCGCCGCTAAACGGCTGCGCAGGTACTTCAAGGCGCACCCAGTAGGAGTGATCACAGACCAACCTATCAAGCAAATCATCTCCAAACCCGACGCATCGGGCCGACTTACGAAGTGGAGCGTGTTGCTAGGTGAGCATAACATCTCCTACAGACCACGTACTGCGGTTAATGGGTAGATACTAGCAGATTTCATCATCGAAAAACCTGACGCCGATGATACACCCTCCCAAAACAAGGTGGAATTACAAGAACCATGGATCTTATTCATGGATGGATCCTCATGTGTGGACGGGTCATGCGCAGGCCTTATTCTCACGAGCCCAGATGGAACGGAATTCACTTACGCACTGCGTTTTGAATTCACAAAGAACAAACAACGAGGCAGAGTATGAAGCCTTGATTGCAGGACTACGCATTGCAGCTCGAATGGGCATATGTAACCTAGAAGCAAATGTGGATTCCCGATTAGTAGCCAACCACGTGTTAGGCGAATATGTGGCTAAGGAAGAAAATATGGTTCAATACCTTGACAAGACGAAGTCCCTATTCCAGGACTTCGACATGTTTACCATCAAACAAGTTCCTAGAGGGGAGAACAGGAAGGAAGATGCACTGAGCAAGATTGCATCTACAAGCTTTGCACATCTATCAAAACAAGTATTAGTGGAAACTCTGAAGAGCAAGTCCATCTCGGAGATGGAGATATCCACAGTGATAGAGGAGCAAGGTCCTACATGGATGAACCCAATCATTGAATTTGTAAGCAAAGGCGTATTGCTCCAAGAACAGAAGGAAGCCCGACGAGTACGGCGCATATCACAGAAGTTTGAACTTCAGAACGGTGTACTATATCGGCTCATTTACGCAACCATGGCTTCGATGTGTAGGACCCCTTCAAGCAGCATTACGCACTCGGGAGATCCACGCCGGTTCATGTAGTATGCACTCGGGACCACGGTCCATTGTGGCGGCGCTTTACGGTCGAGGATACTCTCGGCCTACAATGCACCGTGATGCGGGACTTAATAAGAAAGTATGGCGACCGCCAAGTTCACGAACTGCGTTCCACGCCAACCACAACAGGAACTAACACCTATTACGTCACCATGGCCATTCTATAAGTGGGGTATCGACATTGCAAGTCCCTTCCTCGGCGGGGAGGATTGAAATTCCTCATAGTAGCTATAGACTATTTCACCAAGTGGATTGAAGCAAAGGCGTTCGTAACAATCATAGGAAATCAGGTAAAACGGTTTGTTTGGGATAATATTGTATGCCGTTTGGATTACGGGAAATCATCTCGCACAACGGAAAACAATTCGTGACAACCCTTTCAAGGAATGGTGCGAAAAGCTAAATATTACAAAGACAGATCGGTTAAACACCCGCAAACCAACGGCTTAGTCGAACGTGCAAACTGAAGTCTGGGTGAAGGAATTAAGGCACGCTTAGACAAGCACAAAGGAAGGTGGGTGGAGGAACTATCACATGTTTTGTGGGCGCACCGCACTTCAATCAAAATTAGCACGGGAGACACTCCCTTCTCTCTTGTCTATGGGACAGAAGCCGTCATACCAGCCGAAATTGGGATGCCAACTATTCGCACTTCCATATGTGAAGCGAGAGCTAAGTCAAAAATGAAGGGATACTACGATGCTAAAGTTCGAGGCGTCTCATTCAGGCCAGGCGAGTTCGTATATCGCGCCAATGATGCGAGCCACGCAGAGGATACAGGAAAAATTGAACCGAAGTGGGAAGGACCTTATGAGGTCATTGCATAAAGATTAGGGAAAGGCGCGTATAAGCTGCGAGATATGGATTATAACAACCCGTAAAATTTTGGATTATTATAATAATATTTCTTACGTCAGAAAATTCAAATCAGTTATTTTCTGACATTTGTCAATAATTAAAATTAAAAACAAGAGGTCACCTCATTTCCTTAAAAACCCGACACCGCACACACGATACTTGTCCACTAAAATTCATTATTTGTCCAAGTTAAAATTTAAGGATACATAAGCGTAATTCATTAGTTATTCCGCATACTGCAGCGCAGTAGCATACAAAACTAAAAATGAATACTTAGATAAGAGAAAAATACACTTTTTACCAATCACTGATAATTCACTAAAGAAAACGAGAGATTACCTCGTGAATCCAGAAAATCACGGCACCGCACGCAGACCGACACCAAATTAATAACGGCAAACATTTATAATCAAATTTCTACGTAATAATAAAAATATATTATTACACTTACAAAAACGCTTCTAAAAATATAATTTTTATATTTATCGGGTACCGGGAAGGTACGTTTACTCCAAGATTCGACAAAACACGGGGTACCGATTATACTGTTTGTATAATAAAACAAAAGAGATAACCCTTATCTCTCTCTCTACCCCCTCCCACGTTTCTGTATTACCTGCTCTTTTCTCCCTACCTTCTGTCGACACAAACCAACACAGACAAACATAGAAATAGAAATTTCTTTCTCCCTTGAAGGTCAAACACAAAAGGGATACTCTACACCTTCCTCAAGTGCTCTTCTACACTATAGACCTTCCCACGCATGCTCGGCGGCGGAAAGAAGACTAGAGCAGAATGATACTAGCCACACACTAGGTCAAGGAAGCTACAAAACTCCATTCCCCTTCCTCATCTCTAAATAGAAGCTAAATTTTCAGGAAACTTGCTCATCTTTTGCTCAATCAATCACAATCCAGAAATTAGGGTTCTTAGAAGATTAGGGGTTTTCAAAATTGATAAGGGGGTTTTGTTACTTAGGATATGGAGAGTCTAAATCAAGCTTCAATTCGTTCAAGTCCAACTATTTCGTGCTCAACTAGAGTCTTCATGTGTTCGGTTTTAATCCACTCGACCCACCAAATTGATGTAAGAACATAAAATTTTCATCTTTTGAATCTATTGAGTTTGTAATTTCTTTGTACTATTTGAGTTATATTTTCTTGATCATACCGTATATTATAAATAAAAGAGATGTTGGTTAATATTGATGTTGATTTGATTAAATAACATACATATTGTTGTTGTTGTTGTTGACGAAAAACCCAAAAGAAAACAAACATGATTTCAGAAAAATCAAATAAGTCACAACATGTTAATATAGTGTGGTAAGAAACTGAGAAAGTAAAACAAAAATTGAATCGGCATAGGATTAAATTTGGTAGTAATAAGGCTTGTTCGCTTATTTGGGTTTGCTTAGTTAGCTGTTGTCTCAAATCGATTAGTGTACCGCGTTCGTTGGGTTTGTTGACCCGGACTCATTTGAGTCAAGACTCGGACGACCCGAGCTTAACCGACTCCCGTTGTACCGAGATTCATGCGGGTTTGATTTTCTTGCGGTTGATAATCGACTTTGTTGTTTTCGACTTGTTGCCTGTTATCTCGAATTTTGTTTTAAGCATTCCTTGTTTTGTTCATGTCTTGACCCATGTTGGTGATCTCTCGGCTGTGAGAACACATATAGTCGAGGGGCATTGATCTTGCTCGTACGCGTTTAGTTCATATAATCCTAAGCCACTAGGTAACGAGTCATACCCGACTTCACTAGTCATCAGTCAAATAGGACTCATCGTAATTTTGTTGCCTTGATTTAGTGTGCGCATAGACTCACAAGGGTCTTACATTTGTAGCTGGATCAAGCCACTCAAAAGGGGTCATTTAGATCATGTTGTGTGGACTTGTGAGACCCCGTAACCACAAGAGTAACAAGGTCACGGGTCGTACCCGACCTCGAAATCACTAGTCGAGTATGGGCATCGTCATCCTTGATGTCGTTCTTGTACCAACCGACCCAAAGGAGTCTATATGGTGCGCCTGGTTGAGTCTCGGTGTCAAGACAGTTTGACAAAAATATGAAAATTTTCCATTTACATGAACCTGTATATTGGTTCCCTGCCTATACCTCGCTGGGCCACAACCCAATCCAAATCAAATGAGTATTTAGTTGTCATGGGCTGAAAGCCCATTCATGTTTCATTGAGATGCTTAAGCCCAAACAGTCTTGTAAAATAGTGGGTGTAACAAACTGGTCAAAGCCCTGTGGTGCTAAGGGTCCGTTTGGTTTTCGTACAGCCCACCCGGGCGATTTGTTCTACGCCAGTAACTTATAAGTATGACTTTGACGCCAACCCGACATGATCCATGACTCGATTTCCATCTCATCTCGACTTGTCATTTCACCCGATTCATCCAATTTTAACGTAAAACACAATGGATAGTAAAATATTAGTATTAAAGGAAACATGGGACAAATTTGTAAACATAAGCATTTGTTTGAAATAAAACTATTCAAATTAGTTAACTTTTGATACTTACAACTTAATTAGAATTATGGCACACTTCTAACTTTATAAAAACCTAAATTGGTAGACATGCATTTTTCATTATTAAAAAAAAAACGGATATTAAACTTGTCAAAATATAATGTACAACTTTTGACATTTCATCAAACCAATAGAAAATATACACCCGGTTCATACCAAGTTTTCTAGAAATATATTTCTATTTCACAACTCACGAACGGATTTTAATACTTGAAAACTTATACTTTACCAATATATATAAGATGAGATCGTATATAAAACTCTCAAAACATACTTATTAATGGAAATATTTATAAAATCCTACATTGTAAATTTTAATGCAATCGACACATAAATTAAGTTAAGTTTTAATCCCTTTTCCATAAAAAAAATATACTTATACTAGGTGTCATGAATGTATATATATACACTTAATATATATATATATATATATATATATATATATATATATATATATATATATATATATATATATATATAAATATATATATATATATTTCGCTCGCATCGACGTCTCACAATATACATATTACCCTTCGTACATCACCTTTTGGTCATCATCAAGCCAAGGTCTCGTTCGCCCTTGATATTCCTCCGTCATATGCTTTCCGCGTGTACACTTCCATAAGCCAATACTCACACAAGCTTTTGAAAGCTATTTTCAAACTTAAATAATGGCACACAGGCAACAACAACAACAACAACAAAAACATTTAAAACCTATACAGTTAGTTAAACTTTATCGAGTCTTAAACATGAAGACTAAATATGCCGTACTTAATTAGGTTGCGTGTCGGAGCCGTGCACTATCACTCCTTGATCTAATTCCCCTTAGACTTCATATTGCACATTGCCAAGGTGAGTTTCATAGCCCCTACTTTTACTTGTTTTCATAACTGTTTTGGGGGAGAATATATGCTCATTTTTACATAAACTCAATGCTCATCTTACATGAACTAGTGAATTGTTTACTAAAATTTTGCTAAATGACTTAATGTCTTATGTGTTTACTTGCTAACTACTTGATTACTTTCTAATGCATACAAGTGTAATATTATTGCTTGCTTTTACATATGGACACAAGTACTTGAAAATGTTATGCCTGCATGACCGAGTGAACTGGTCACACGACCGATTGAACTGGTCGCATCTGTTATGTACATACATGACCGAGTGAACTGGTCACATTACCAAGTGAACTGGTAACATGACCGAGTGAACTGGTCACATAACTGAATAAATGGAATACTAAATCTTGTGGTCCACAAAACTTTTACAAACTAAAACCTATGAACTCACCAACCTCGTGTTGACACTTTTTAGCATGTATTTTCAGGTTTTGAGGTGATATTTTATCTTTGGAGGCGCAAGGCAAAGGCATGGCATGGTCATAGATGACTCTGATTTATGTATTGGGACCACATTTTGATAATGGGCCATTTTCCGCACTTAATCAATAATGTAAACATTGTTTTCAAGAATGAATAAAAGTTTCTTTATGAAAATCAGTTGTTCTATGCTTATGTTGTGATATCAATTTAGTAGCACCCCAATACTTGTGTGCTTCCGCTGAGTCATTTTTGGGGGTGTTACATGGATGGACGCGAGCTACCACGCACATGGAACATCTGCAATCTCAAGCGTTGCTACCTCTAAGAATGGCTACGGCCCAGCGCACGGATACTCATGTACTTTAGTATAATGCCCAATAACAATCCGTGTATTTACATTCTGTTTTACTTTGGCAAATGTCTTTTTTCTTTACAAAAACTTGCAAGTATTAATAAAACGTCGCGGTTTCTAGCTAACTCCGCGACACATTTTAAATTGTTATGTACATATTATTCATATCTCAACACTGTTGTTTTATTATCTTTTGCCTACATGGCGTGCATGCACCTACTATACCCTCGGTGGTAAAAAGGATGAGTAAACCTACCAAACAACTCGTTGAGTAAGAGGGTTGCAAACCCATTAACATTGGATCATGCATCCTTGTTAAACACCTTATTTTCAAGACGTTGGAATAAGTTCAATGCGCATTCCACGACGGATGCGCAACGACGCATAATGTGCGCGTTTAACAAAACGTGGAATCAAGACTCTTGGCTCCTTACTATGATATTTACAGTACGCTGCATATCACACCATACACGATTATGTTCACAATACTTAGACATTATAAGTATGATAGTTCATACATGATTATGAACTCCACATATTAGTCGCGCTTATGTAATAGTTTGCTCCTTAAACAATAAGTGCGAAAGCAGGATAACTAAGTACAAACATTATAAGTCGCAACCACATCAGCACGCATTCAACAAAAGGAATATTTCATTAAGGACCATGAGTTCTTACAAGATGATATTTACAAACGAAGATATAAATTACACACTATTACAGTGCCTAAGAGATGAGCCCTCCACACGACTGCTTGCGTGTACCGCCAAACCTCCTCTAGCTTCTTCATTAAATCGAGTCTTGGCGGGATACCATGGCAACACTAACAGTACCCCTTCGGACCTAGGATGATGCGCGCCAATACCACACAAAATAGCCTTTCCTTTAACACCTTTCTTCTTGGCAAGCCTCGTAGCATGAGCTTCTAAGGATTCCTTTAAAGGGATTTCCTTCTCCAGTGCGAAAGGGTTCAAGATGTCGCGGGTGAGCAAAATAGGCACTGCATTTGGGAATCATCGGGCTTCAAATAATAATCAGGCTGCGTCTCTGCATTTTCAGCACGAAGGCGGGCCAAGGTTAGCCCCTCCATAATAACCCCTATGGGATAATCCTTGTCGCGCTCCAAGTATGCAATCAGCGGAAGCTCCAGCAGCTTCATCTTCCCCATTGCTGCGACCAGGTCATCATATGCGTGCTCATTATAACTAGGCACCTTATCAGCAGGAACTTTCAATAGACCACTCTCATGGAGCTCCTCTATATCTTCTGCCTTGCCACGCGAAAGAGCGCACTGCACCACCGCCCCAAACTTGTCTACCACCTCTCGAGACTCTAAGGTATGGGCAAAGCGCAGATCCATGGCCGATGAGCCACCAAGGCCGGAATAGAAGACATGAGCTGAGGATACAACTCCTCATCATACTCAATACTGAGCCTACGCAACTTCATTTCCTGCTCCTCGAGTGCGCTTCCCACAGTTGCACCAAACTCCCCCAACCGAGAGAACAACTAGTTTTTCCCATTGTCCAAATACTTAAGCGCCCAGGAGCAATTAGCCTTATAACCCTCTAACGCGCACGCCTCGCCCACTTGGATCTTCGCGACATTTCTCCTCGGCTAGTTTTTGGGAATGACACTCATTTGCCTCTACCTCCGCCTGAGCACTAGCTAAAAGCCTTCAATGCGCAATTTCTTCATCCTTACGTGGCGCGACTACTTTCTCCGTAATACCTTGCCTTTAAGCTGCGCAACCAGCGTAGCTTGGTGCATAGCAGCCAACACCAAATCTTCAACAACTGATCCATTGGCGCGTCCCGGATGCCAATGGCTCGGCGCCAACTTGGCTCTTTGGTTCGAAGATTCAGCGTGGCAAGGACTAGCCTCGGGGGCGACTCCCGAGTGTTCAATCTGCGAAAAAAGAGAATTAGCAATTGTTTCATCACATAAACAGGGAATGCGATAAGGGCTTTGCAAATACAACTTACTGGGGAGAAGCAGTATTAGGTGAAGGGGGCGAGGCATCATCTGAGGACGACTCCACGTCAAGAACGACAAGACGTTTCTTCCTGGATGAGCTAGCGCCATCGCCACTCAGCACCCTCTTACGCTTCAATCTTTGGCTGGCCTCCTCCTCCTCTTCTTCCATGTTTTCCGCCACATCCATGTGCGACGGCTCCACTAGCGGGGAAGGTACTCTGGGGCTAGGCACGCTTTGAAGAGGGGTCGCCTCCAGCGAGATGGAGGAACTACCTCCCGTCTCTCCCAACTCCATTTCTAGGGTACGCCCCGATGTAGCTTCTAGAATGGGCTCTTCCCCCTCTTTCAAAGGGCGCACGCCCACAATAACTTGGGCGGCCGTAGCGTACAACTCTAAATAGATCCGTCTCTGCGCAACAGAAGACAAACAACAAACAGGTTATGAAAAGTACAAAGATTAAAAGAAAGGCTCACATTACTAAAGCAAAGGAATGCGAAAGGACGAGCACCCACCCTGGCCATCCGCGTCTAAGAAGGTTGGCACCTCATCAGGTCTACCAAAGTAATTACGACTGATGCCCATATGCACCAAAATTCCTCGGGTAGGAACCGATGGGAATACGGTTGGTGTTTATCGTGTCGGCATTCTCAGCTATATGTTCCGGGGTGGCGCTCATCCTTGGCAGATGAACCCGAGTATAGAAGTCAAAATCCCAGGGAAATAGCACCTTATCAACCCAGAAAAATTTTTCCCTCCAGTTCCTAAGCGCGTCCAGTTTATCCGTGTAAAATTGCAGTCTACCGGCGCGCTTAGTGAATGAAACCCACCCATTTGACCACGTTGTGTGCTAAAACGCGCGGAACAAGTAGATGGTGGGGTTAATCGCCAGTAACCGGCAATTAACCTCGAAGTTTGTTATTTTCGCCGCACCTATACAAGGTCTAGTGGGATACGTCGCGAGCGATTGTAGTTTAATACGTCGCACAGGAACAAGGATATTGGCACACGCTGATTCGCAAATTCGAAGAAACGTGTGTATACCCCTACCTTCCCTTCAGGGAAATCCGCTATGGACGCTTGCGCAGCAGGAACCACCGGATGCGGCGCCATCGAATATAATAATCCGAGGTGAACTCGCGAAGTTCATCCCTCGGTCGAGGTAAAGTCAATCAACCCACGGACCATGATACAGTTTTTTAAAGCGCACGCGCGGTTACCTTTGGAATACTAAGGGTTTCTTGGTTGCAAGTTTGGAGCTTTTTTAACAATGGCGGAAATGTTTTTACTGTGATAATCACAGTAATGAGGAGGCGGTAGGTTATATAAGTTTTTACATCCACGCGATGATCGACACGTGGACTCCACTATCTCTAAATGTGTGGATAAGATCTGTTGACATGACACATTTTCAGTTACTTTCCCATGATTTACGAGGTGTGCATTTGAAATATTTTGACTAGATTCACCGTGTATTCTTCAAGGCGGGAACCTTTTTTAGCTTCTCTGCTACGCTTCAATGAATTTATGGTATACGGCTATTAGTCTAGCATTCGTAGGTAGTCCCTGCGCATACTAGACTGGGGGGACATGATGACGTATAGTCCGCATTTGGGTCACGAACCCAACCAACGACTGCTACTAGCGAGCCCAGTACGACTAGGCTAACCCGGTAACAGTTTGGGCTCACGAAAGGCCCAAATCCATATTTATTTATGGTTTGGATATCGGATATCTCTTATTTATGAGATATGTATTAATTTCCCAACTTAGGCGGGATAGAAGGTTGGGAACACGAAACCAACAAGGATTTGTGTATATATAAAGGTATCTCGGTCCTCATTAAAGGTACGATCTAATAACCCTAACTCTTAACTAAACCCTAAAACCGATTACTTACTCTCACGCCGGAGGATAATCGTGGGAGACAATCCCACGGTAAGCCTAACGGTGTTTTCTGTTTTCTTAGTGCGTAGGTATCAAGCATTAAGATCCAATTGATACGGACTCGTAGTCCAAACAAGGAACACCCAACTTTTGTATCAACAGTAAGTATAAATACCCTTCCCACTAAGGGAAGGGTGGTGCTTCTCATTAATCTAACCTTGCATTTTGTATTACAACTCTCTTTCAAGAACACCCTCTCATCTCGTTCTCTCTCTAAACCATGGAATACTTGATTCATCACCATCCAAGGCCACTTGAATCATCATAACACAATATATTTATGATCCTACATTAAAAAACATTGGAAACCAACAGGAAGAAAATTTAGTAATGTAGGTTATCAATGGATACCTACTGGTCATAAATTCAATCTTAATGAATTATGCCCTAAATATCCAGATCAATGCCCATTAGGAAATAGATGCCTACTGGTAGAACTATACCTTTAAGAAGTGAACACACTTTGAATAGATCTACTGTCACTACTAGTCCTGCATCTACCTCTAATGATAACATTGATTATGCTTCTGATGTGGGTGTTCCAATCTCGTTTACTAACCAAATAGAACCCATTCTTGCATGGGGTTCCAAATTATCCAATCATCCATACTTATCTGTGTTCAACTGCAGGTCGTACAAATCGTTCTGTGGTATTTGGACTCAGGCTGTTCCAAGCATATGACTGGAGATCGCTCACGGCTCATGAACTTCGTGAGTAAATTCATCGGGACTATTAGATTCGGGAACGACCACTTTGGGGCAATTATGGGTTACGGAGACTATGTTGTTGGCGACAGTGTAATTCCCAGGGTGTATTATGTTGAAGGTCTTGGTCATAATTTGTTCTCTATTGGTCAATTCTGTGATTATGATCTAGAAGTGGCCTTTAGAAAACGTACTTGCTTCGTTAGAGAACTAGATGGTGTTGAACTTTTAAAGGGAACCCGTGGAACCAATCTTTACACCATCTCTATCGAAGACATGATGAAGTCCTCTCCAATCTGCTTGTTGTCAAGGCTTCAAAAACAAAGTCATGGTTATGGCATCGTCGTCTCAATCATTTAAACTTCGGAACCATAAATGATCTGTCTAGAAAGGACCTAGTAAGAGGTTTGACCAGATTGAAATATGATAAAGATTTTCTTTGTTCAGCATGCCAATTGGGAAAAAGCAAGAAATACGCCTATAAACCCAAACCTGCAAACTCAATTATGGAAGTTCTTCATACTCTTCATATGGATTTGTGCGGACTCATGAGAGTGCAAACTATAAACGAGAAGAAGTATGTGCAAGTCGTGGTTGATGACTACTCTCGGTTTACTTGGGTTAAGTTTTTGAGGTCAAAGGATGAAACTCCAGATTTCATCATCAAACTTATCAAGCATTGCAGTTGACTTAATAAAACTGTCGAATTATCCGAACGGACAATGGAACCGAGTTTGTTAACAAAGAACTAAGTCAGTTTTATGAAAGCATTGGAATCAGCCATCAAAGAATTGTTCCACGTACTCCCCAATGAAGCGGTGTAGTTGAAAGACGAAATCGGACTCTTGTGGAAGCTGCAAGAACTATGCTAATCTACTCAAAGGTTCCAATGTTTCTCTGGGATGAAGCCATTGCCACTGCTTGCTATACCCAAAACCGTTCCCTTATCCACACCAGTCATGGAAAAACTCCATACGAACTAGTCCACAACCGAAAACCAGATCTCTCTTTCCTTCGTGTATTCGGTGCTTTATGCTATCCAACGAATGATGGTCAAGATTTAGGTAAGTTGAGAGCTAAGGCGGACATTGGAGTTTTTCCAGAAAATCGCAGACCAGTTTTTGTCAGGATAACCTGACGGCGTCAGGGTCGCAACGGCGGCATCGGGGAAGGAGTAAAACAACAGATTACTTTTTTCTCGTTTTCTGAGCTACTTATAAATTTTCCAAGTCTTAATTTTCCAGAAATTCTGTAAACATCCATTCCACAAGCATTATATCCTAGTTTAGTCGAGTCTTATATATATTATATTACCGCCGATTTTACGCGAAGGTTTCGTTTGTTTTCTTCAAGTGTGCAGGTTTAATTTATCAAGAAGAAGTTACATAAGATTGGAAGGAGCTTTTCACGCATACATTTTTCGTGGAAAGGATTTAACCACCACTTTACACGGATCCTACCGAGCTAAGCGGGGGAGTATTAGTTTCTTTCGTTTTTAATTACCTTCCATTATCATAACTTTGATACTTTCGGGGAACATTGGGGACAATGTTCAGTTTAAGTGTAGGGAGGGAAAATAAAACGGAACTTTGAAACTATGCTTATCCTTGATTATTTGCTTTGTCCAATTGTATTTGTGTAATAAACCATGAGAAAATGTCGGTTAGGGTAATTTTGGCACCAAATTTAAATTTTTTTATGACATATAGGAGTGGGCCATTAGTCTTAACAAAAGCGTCTCACGGATAGGAAGTTGCATGACTAGCAAAAAAAACCCTTTACCACCTAAATTCCACCCAAAATGTGAGGATCGCCCTTAGATTAGTAGGAATTAAAGCATTCATCTTTAATGCTTAGAGTGTGAACCGGTAGTATAATAGATTCTAGAACTTGTTTTGTGATGCATTCCGAGATCGCTCGTAAGACTACACTTGTGTAGTTAGGAATAACTAAATGATAAGAGGCATTAGGATAACCCTTGTTTGATACCCGTAATATAATTACTTCTTCCACATCGGTTGAGTAATTCCCCACACCCTTTGCGTTGTACTCATCTTTAGTACACGATACCCCTAGTTAACCCCTCAGAGCCTATCCTTTTCGCGGTTCTTGTGATGTTTCGGTTTTTCCAGAATATCAATGAAGAGCATTGTTTACACCCCACCCCAAATGTACACCCAAATCGCCTTAGCCTACCTGTATGCACTCACTTTTAGTGCATTATTGTTATCACCCTAAACCCTTAGTTCAATTATCTAGTTGCTTGCATGAGTTGCTAAGTCGAGTCATATCCTTTGTACACAGTTTTGGGACGATTGGGACTCATGGGAAAAGTTAAAGTTTAATGACTGGAAGGGAACGTTAAATTCCCTTATTTGCGTAATAATATGCCCCAAGTGTTTTGATCTTTTCAATTCGGGTCAAATTAGTGTTAGAGTAATAAAAACTCAAGTGTAGGGATGTGCCTATAAATCCCTATCATTTTGATGTTACCGTAGAGGATGGTAGAGTAAAAGTGTATGAAAAAAAAATCGAAAAAAAAATAGAAAAAGAGAAAAAGAAAAAAAATAGAGTGTTGGAAAAAAAAAACATACGGGCTACCATCCTACATCTATCCTTTAAATTTATGTTTGTTTGTTTTAGTTATTTAGAGTTTCGAGTCTTGGCTTAGCAACGCCATTCTTCGTATGCTTGTAACATAGAGATTTTTGACTTGCCACCACTAAATAGCCTATCCCACCAAACCCTTTGTTTCCCTACTGTAAGCCTAACGGTACAACCCTTTAAAAGACCTCTTTGATAGTCTTTCCTAGGTGCTTACGCCAAAGCGATGGAGGTTTGATCTATTCTCAAGCCTATGGTAATCTATGTACTAGGATCGGTCAATGAGTGTTTATCTTCCATTTCCAACTTGATATATTTCATATACACCGAGAGATGTGAGTATCCAAACACCCCATGTGAGGTGCTAGTATGTAATTTCGTGCTTGTTATGACTTTTGCGGGGCTTATATGTGTTGTTATGCTTGTTTTAAACCAATGCTTCATGACCCCTAACATATAAATTAATTGGCTAAAAGCACATTTGCTTGAGGACAAGCAAATACCAAGTGTAGGGATATTTGATAAGGTTTTAAAATGTACCTTTTTTAGGGGTCGTTTAAGCCCTTATTTGATTACTTTTGTATCCGTTATTACTTAATATCGTTCCTTTTCACTTTTTAGGTCTCTTGAAGGCAAATTGCTGTAATGGCACTTATTTGGACGAAAAGTCGCGGATATACGAAGAAAATGGCCAAAGTCAAGAATCGAGACACTCAAGCTGCTGAAATACAAGGTGGCGGTTGGCCATTGCTTAGCTGCGGCAGCCAGACACTGTGGCGGAGACGATAGCCAAATTGCTTATTTTCAAGTGGACGGTGTCGGGCTTTAAAAGAGTAGGCCGTCGCAACTTCAGGGCGGCCTAGATTTGATCCGGGCGGCGTCGAGGCTGAAGGGGACGGCGTCACAAGCACAAGGTGGCGCCGTCGCAAGACTAACGTGGCCAAGAGCGAAACCCTAATGGGACCCGACGGTGTCACAACTCATAAGGTGACGCCGTCGCACTTGTAATATTATATATAGAATCCGAATTTTTCAGTTTTAGTGGGTAGTCTTTTGGAGTAAAAATCTAAACCGAACCAAGGCTGTCTTGTATAGTATTTTAGGGTTCCAAACCCTAACTTACATCAAGATAAGTATTTCACTTCATTAATTCAATTATGTCTTCAATTATTTGTGTGTATGCTTGCATGTTCTCCATGTCCGGCTAATTTACTTGTGTGTTTGCTTAGGGAATATGATACTTAATTATTGAATATTGATTGGTTGTCTCTTATCTTAATTGTTTAATGATCTAGTAATGCGATAGGTCATTCGTTGTGTTATTAATGCTTGATTAATCTTTGTGAACCTTAGACTATAACACTTAGAGCGGTTGTAGGCTAAACCACCCAAAGAGTGCCTTAGAGTTAGAGTTTATAATTCCTAGAGGTTTTTGTGGACGAGACCCTTTGGTAAGTTCAAAGAGTTAGGGATAAATGCATACCCTATGACTTTAGACACATAACGTGTGACAACCCGTACTTTCAGGTCATTTCTCGACACAATTTATGCCTTACTATTTCAACATTTATCGTAAACTTGGTTTACGTGTTCCAAATTCGCGTAACCTTTATGGTTTAGCGGCAAATTCATGATCATAAATCGCATTACAATTCATATGGACTAAGATTAGTCTACATTTCATTGACATCATTTGCATCGCATTAATTCATTCATGACATTTCATTTCACATTTAGCGCGTAATTTTTATATTTAATAGCGTTAACGCGTGAGTTATTATTTTAAATATTTAATCCGTTACTTTCAAAAATGATCCCGGCACATTTTTATACTTACATTTAGTTATATAAACTATATTTTGAGTTTTCCTAATGTTTTAAATTTATTTGGTACATAAATCGTTAAATTTATATTATTACGACGTGTTTCTTAAAAATTATACGATAATTATTTTATCACTCAAATTTTCACAAAGAATGTATTTTTACAATTTTTATGATCTCATTATATTTTATTTTGATCCATTAAAACTTATTTTTAATCCATACTACTTTAACTTCACAACTATATACAAGTTACAATATATCTTACTTAAATACATTCTCTTCTTACAAACAATTACACACATTTTTATACAAGGTATAAAAGAAAAAAAAAATATATATTGAGGAAACAAAAGTCCTTAAAAACCGGCCCTATGGGTGATTGCATTTATTGATGGGTAAAATTTTTCTACATATTTAGTTCTACACTTCACCTCAAAATTCATACTACACATTTATCATTCACAATCATTCAACAAGTCAAGCAAAGTCTCTCTTGGTTTTCTTCCCTCTAGAACCGGCCTCCATAGATGTTTAGAAGGGATCATCATTTTTTTTCAAGTTCAAGCATAAACACAATCTAGTATACACTCTTGTTTAGGTTTTGAAATAAAAACCTAGGGTGTTTAGGTTTAATCCTTGGTTCTAATCACCTCATCATATCACTTGTAAGCATCTCATGTTTATTTTTCATCTTACATATTCATTTCATACTCATCTCATCATTTTTGAGCAAAACATGCAAGACTTGTGTAGTTTATACCATTTTTACATGATTTTTAGAGATTATTATATATAAGGTCATCCTATAATTATCCCCTTGTTACATATTGGTCTTGATGGTGATTAGGAACCCATGACACCCTAAGAAGGTGTATGGTAGGATTAGATTAGCTTTGGAGTTGATTTGAAGGGATTGGAATATGTTTAGTACGAGAAAAACTATTTTCGACAAGTATATAATAGTGTTCTGTCCTTATTTTATTTTTCTGGAAAATCCGACAGTAGGCACGACTTTTTGGCCTTGATATTTATAAAATATACTTTAAAAAGCGATTCCGTGGCGGCTTGACGGATTAAAAGCGGAGTTATAACGAAGAAGTTATGAATTTTTAAAGTTTGACGACGAAGCATTATACTTTTCAGAAAATTCAGCAAGCTGTTTTTAGTTTTTGTAAGAAAAAGAGCCTTAAGCTTCACAAATTATTTCGACTTGTCAAAAATATATTAGTATACTTCGTCTGAAGCTAAGGACGTATTATATGTAGAAAGCGGATTTGAAGCGACAAATATATGCGCGTTTTACAAAAGTGCGTAACTATTATTTTCTGAAAAACTATATTATTTTTACGATACAAGTGTTACGGTAGGCTATGCGTCCATGTTGAGGCTGTTTTTACCTATGATCACGCGAACTTTTGGAGCGAAATGTCTTCTAGTAAAATCAAGTTACGGACCATATTTTTCAAAATGACAAACTGTTTGTAAAGCGGAGTTGTAGTAAATTATTTACGGATGTTCAAACTTGGCGAAACTCATTTTCGCACAACAATTAGCCAAAACCACCATCTTTAACCCTTATTATCTTTATGTTCGAGACTTTTTGGACGAAAACTCTGGCCCTGAAACTTTTAGACATCGATACAAACTTTCCAAAACCGTCGAGTTCGTTCTCTAACGATCGGCGATACACCGTTACCATTTACGGCTGGTTTTCCAAAGCCATTTTGTTAATTTCATGAAAATTCCGACGACATTGTTTTGCGACGAAAAGTGGAAATTTCACCATAAATCATTATAAAACCATTGTAGGATGACATTTTGGCGTAAATACTTGTAAAGTGATTTTTGATTGGTCAAGACGTCAAACGAGTATTTTTCAACGATAAGTAATATTTTCAAAACTCGCAAATGGTATAAATAACATACGAAATGCATGCATAACATTACATTGCAACTCATTACATGTCATAACATTCATCATAGGTCAAGATTAACGTATCACGCTACATTTCGGTGTACTCACTTTTGTCTTCGCAATCATTCCACCAAGTGAGTTTCCATAGCCCCATTTTCAATTGTTTTAATGTTTTTATTAAACTCTTTGGGGGAGATACATGCTCAATTATTTTCATAACTATCATGATTATTTGCAACTACATGTTTCACTGAACTGAATGTTTAGTCATATTCTATATTATATTCATTGGTCTAACGGACTTGGTATATTCATTGGTCTAACGGTCTTGGTATATTCATTGAGCTAACGGACTTGGTATATTCATTGGTCTAACGGTCTTGGTATATTCATTGGTCTAACGGTCTTGGTATATTCATTGGTCTAACGGTCTTGGTATATTCATTGGTCTAACGGTCTTGGTATATTCATGGACTAACGGTCTTGGAACGATTTGAACAACACTCATATTCATTTGACGATGTGGACTTGAACATTAACTCTACATATTCTGGCAGTGGGTTGTGAACACACAGGATGCAAGTTTTGTATGGCGGGACTTGGGCTGAGTGGATTCACAATGCCTTTCTTTGCATAAAGCGATTCGATACATTGAGCCATGCACTATTTTGTGAATTCATTTGACGATTTCTGTTTGAACATAAACTATATACACATTTTGGAAATGGGTTGTGAACACACAGGTTGCAAGTTTTGTATGGGCGGACTTGGGGAAGGTGGATTTACAATGCCTTTGCTACATAAACGATTTCGAAAGGCTTTACATTTCAACTCAAACTCTATGAACTCACTCAACCTTTGTGTTGACACTTTTAGCATGTTTTATCTCCGGTATCTAAGGCATTCACTTCATGGCATGCATTTGGACACATCATGGAGTCGTGGTGACGAAGCGTCTCACTTGGGTTTTACGTACTTTAAAACATCGTTTGAATTGTAACAAACTTATTTTTCCGCACAAGTTGATTTTCATTTGGGACCTACTTTGTAAACTCTGATTGTTTTATTAAATCAAACGATGTTCTTTTCAAAGGACACTTTAGGTCGTTCAATATAACAATGATTGTGATGCTATGACGGTCAATCCCCGGGAATTCCATTCGTACACGCAAAAAGGTAATTTGGGGTGTGACAGATTGGTATCTGAGCTTCGGTTATAGAGAACTAGGTTGCATCATTGACCCTAGACTATAACTACATTATCATAGCATCTCATCATTTCATCATAAGTGCATGTCCACTTTGCATACGATTTATCGTGCATATTTTTGAGTTATTTACTTTCATTTCATAACGATTGTCACATGGATGCCCTGTCATTCCCTATCACAATTTTAACACCGGTTGACTTAACACAAACAACATATGAGTCGATTAGTCCAAGCATTGCATAGTTACTCCTAAATTATACATAGCCTGATCACCTATGTCTAATTTAGGAAGAATCATGCAATGAAGGGAGTAGTAGGCTTATATGTGTAAGCAAATCCGTAATCGAGCCAAATTTTCAAAAGATTTTCTTCAAACCACTTGTTTCAGTTTGATCCAGCGTGTGATTCTTGTTTGATGAGTTGCAAAGATCGAGCTAGAAACAAGTTGTTACCTAAACCGATTTAGCCTAATCGTATGACAGTTCTTGTTTGATGAGTTGTGGGATTAAGCAAAAATCGGTTACCAAAAGTCTTCGAGGGTTTTGCTCGGGAATGGGAAAGTTTGCCACATCAAACCCTAAACCCGATAGACTAACACTAATGAATTAGGGGAAATTCCTTTTTGATGGGCGAATGTGACAACCCGTACTTTCAGGTCATTTCTCGACACAATTTATGCCTTACTATTTCAACATTTATCGTAAACTTGGTTTACGTGTTCCAAATTCGCTAATCTTTATGGTTTAGCGGTAATTCATGATCATAACGTCACGTACAATTCATATGGACTAAGATTAGTCTACATTTCATTGACATCATTTGCATCGCATTAATTCATTCATGACATTTCATTTCACATTTAACGCGTAAATTTTATATTAAATAAACGTTAGCGCGTGAGTTATTATTTTAAATATTTAATCCGTTACTTTCAAAAATGATCCCGGCACATTTTTATACTTACATTTAGTTATATAAACTATATTTTGAGTTTTCCTAATGTTTTAAATTTATTTGGTACATAAATCGTTAAATTTATATTATTACGACGTGTTTCTTAAAAATTATACGATAATTATTTTATCACTCAAATTTTCACAAAGAATGTATTTTTACAATTTTTATGATCTCATTATATTTTATTTTGATCCATTAAAACTTATTTTTAATCCATACTACTTTAACTTCACAACTATATACAAGTTACAATATATCTTACTTAAATACATTCTCTTCTTACAAACAATTACACACATTTTTATACAAGGTATAAAAGAAAAAAAAATATATTGAGGAAACAAAAGTCCTTAAAAACCGGCCCTATGGGTGATTGCATTAATTGATGGGTAAATTTTTCTACATATATAGTTCTACACTTCACCTCAAAATTCATACTTCACTTTTATCATTCACAATCATTCAACAAGTCAAGCAAAGTCTCTCTTGGTTTTCTTCCCTCTAGAACCGGCCTCCATAGATGTTTAGAAGGGATCATCATTTTTTTCAAGTTCAAGCATAAACACAATCTAGTATACACTCTTGTTTAGGTTTTGAAATAAAAACCTAGGGTGTTTAGGTTTAATCCTTGGTTCTAATCACCTCATCATATCACTTGTAAGCATCTCATGTTTATTTTCATCTTACATATTCATTTCATACTCATCTCATCATTTTTGAGCAAAACATGCAAGACTTGTGTAGTTTATACCATTTTTACATGATTTTTAGAGATTATTATATATAAGGTCATCCTATAATTATCCCCTTGTTACATATTGGTCTTGATGGTGATTAGGAACCCATGACACCCTAAGAAGGTGTATGGTAGGATTAGATTAGCTTTGGAGTTGATTTGAAGGGATTGGAATATGTTTAGTACGAGAAAAACTATTTTCGACAAGTATATAATAGTGTTCTGTCCTTATTTTATTTTTCTGGAAAATCCGACAGTAGGCACGACTTTTTGGCCTTGATATTTAGAAAATATACTTTAAAACGATTCCGTGGCCGCTTGAACGGATTAAAACGGAGTTATAATGAAGAAGTTATGAATTTTTAAAGTTTGGCGACGAAACGTATACTTTTCAGAAAATTCAGCAAGCTGTTTTTAGTTTTATGCGAGTCCAAAAGGAGCCTTAAGCTTCACAAATTATTTCGACTTGTCAAAAATATATTAGTATACTTCGACTGAAGCTAAGGACGTATTATATGTAGAAACGGTTTGAAACGACAAATATATGCACGTTTTTACAAAAGTGCCGTAACTATTATTTTCTGAAAATCTATATTATTTTTACGATACAAGTGTTACGGTAGTTTAATGCGTCCATGTTGAGGGCTGTTTTACCTATGATCGGAACTTTTGGAACGAAATGTCTTCTAGTAAAATCAAGTTCGCCGGCCATATTTTTCAAAATGACAAACTGTTTGTAAAGCGGAGTTGTAGTAAATTATTTACGGATGTTCAAACTTGGCCGAAACTCATTTTCTGCACAACAATTAGCCAAAACCACCATCTTTAACCCTTATTATCTTTATGTTCGAGACCTTTTGGACGAAAACTCCTGAACTGAAACTTTTAGACATCGATACAAACTTTCCAAAACCGTCGAGTTCGTTCTCTAACGATCGACGTACACCGTTTTACGGCTGGTTTTCCAAAGCCATTTTTGTTAATTTCATGAAAATTACGACGACATTGTTTTGCGACGAAAAGTGGAAATTTCACCAAAAATCATTATAAAACCATTGTAGGATGACATTTTGACGTAAATACTTGTAAAGTGATTTTGGATTGGTCAAGACGTCAAACGAGTATTTTTCGACGATAAGTAATATTTTCAAAACTCGTAAATGGTATAAATAACATACGTAATGCATGCATAACATTACATTGCAACTCATTACATGTCATAACATTCATCATAGGTCAAGATTAACGTATCACGCTACATTTCGGTGTACTCACTTTTGTCTTCGCATCATTCCACCAAGTGAGTTTCCATAGCCCCATTTTCAATTGTTTTAATGTTTTTATTAAACTCTTTGGGGGAGATACATGCTCAATTATTTTCATAACTATCATGATTATTTGCAACTACATGTTTCACTGAACTGAATGTTTAGTCATATTCTATATTATATTCATTGGTCTAACGGACTTGGTATATTCATTGGTCTAACGGTCTTGGTATATTCATTGAGCTAACGGACTTGGTATATTCATTGGTCTAACGGTCTTGGTATATTCATTGGTCTGACGGTCTTGGTATATTCATTGGTCTAACGGTCTTGGTATATTCATTGGTCTAACGGTCTTGGTATATTCATGGACTAACGGTCTTGGAACGATTTGAACAACACTCATATTCATTTGACGATGTGGACTTGAACATTAACTCTACATATTCGCGTGGGTTGTGAACACACAGGTTGCAAGTTTTGTATGGGCGGGACTTGGAACGGAGTGGATTCACAATGCCTTTGCTGCATAAACGATTTCGATACATTGAGCCATGCACTATTTTGTGAATTCATTTGACGATTTCTGTTTGAACATAAACTATATACACATTTTGGAAATGGGTTGTGAACACACAGGTTGCAAGTTTTGTATGGGCGGGACTTGGAACTGAGTGGATTTACAATGCCTTTGCTACATAAACGATTTCGAAAGGCTTTACATTTCAACTCAAACTCTATGAACTCACTCAACCTTTGTGTTGACACTTTTAGCATGTTTTATCTCAGGTATCTAAGGCATTCACTTCATGGCATGCATTTGGACACATCATGGAGTCGTGGTGACGACGCGTCTCACTTGGGTTTTACGTACTTTAAAACATCGTTTGAATTGTAACAAACTTATTTTTCCGCACAAGTTGATTTTCATTTGGGACCTACTTTGTAAACTCTGATTGTTTTATTAAATCAAACGATGTTCTTTTCAAACGACACTTTAGGTCGTTCAATATAACTGTGATTGTGATGCTATGACAGTCAATCCCCAGGAATTCCATTCCGCTGCAAAACAGGTAATTTGGGGGTGTGACATAACGCGATTAAGAATAAGGACGTGACAATTCAACCATCAATAGGGGATAATTAAGGAGTAATAAAACCTAAGTAAACACATTTTTAAACTATCATACGAGCACACAATAATTAGACATAGATTACATACACCTTAGATTAGATAATTAGACAAGTAGAGTAATCGGTAGAAATACCAACCCCCAAATCCAAACCCCGAGATTCGTACCTTTCCATTTTCTAAAAACATAAAAAGATAAAAATAATCTTCCTCAACCCCAACCTTAGCGTAGTAACTTCTCACTAGCATTCCTATTCCCCTAGAGAACGATATCAATACCCGTGGCTTACCCTAATACTACACTACAACGATTAGGTTCACTGTCTAGGGTGTTATAAAACTTGCTCGAAGAAAAGAAAGTTCCTTTGACCCCGAACGACGCGTGTAGCGTTATCAACTGCCTTTCTTAATGGAGATCTGAAATAAATCGTTTATGTCAGTCAACCTGAAGGTTTTGTGGATCCAGAACGTCCTACTCATGTCTATCGCTTGAAGAAGGCCCTTTATGGCTTGAAACAAGCTCCAAGGGCATGGTATGATACACTGTCAAAGTTTCTCTTAACTAATGGATTCAGCATAGGAGCAGTTGACCCCACATTGTTCACCAGAAAGTCAGGAAAACACTTAATTCATGTTCAAATCTATGTTGATGATATTATTTTTGCCTCGACCAACCCTAATGAATGTGCCCGGTTTTCAAAGGAGATGGGCTCCAAATTTCAAATATCTATGATGGGACATATGTCATTTTTCTTGGGATTACAAATTTCACAAAATCCCGGAGGCATTTTTATTAATCAATCTAAATATGCAAATGAAATTTTAAAGAAATTTGGATTGGATTCTTGTGACCCTATTTACACTCCCATGGTGGAGTGCACAAAACTGGATGAGGACCACTCAGGGATCATGGTGGATCAAACGAAATATCGAAGTATGATTGGATCCCTGATGTACCTCACTGACCATAGACCTGATATTCTGTTCGTTGTATGCATGTGTGCTAGATACCAGGCTAAGCCTACCAAAAAGCACCTTGAAGTGGTTAAACGAGTCTTTCGGTATCTCCAAGGAACCATTAACATGGGACTTTGGTATCCGAAGGACACCAATATGTCACTAATAGCATATGCAGATGCGACCATGCGAGGTGTCAAGATACATGTCGAAGCACGTCAGGTGGTGCTCAATTCTTGGGAGAAAAGCTTGTAAGCTGGTCTTCTAAGAAACAAATGAGTACGTCTATATCCTCTACAGAGGCGGAATACATAGCCATGTCATCTTGTTGTGCTCAAATCCTATGGATGAGATCCCAATTATCTGACTATGGCTTTGAATTCAACAAAATCCCTCTGTATTGTGATAACAAAAGTGCCATTGCTCTCTCCTGCAACAACGTTCAACATTTAAGAGAAAAGCATATCGAAATTCGACATCACTTCATCAGGAAACAAGTGGAGAAAGGTGTGATGGAACTATATTTTGTGAGAACTGAATATCAGCTGGCAGGCATCTTCACTAAAGCTCTTCCTAGAGAACGTTTCGAGTTCATCCTCCCACGACTTGGACTAAAGAGTCTACAACCGGAGACACTCAAACGTCTTCAAGAGGAAGAAGAGGAGTAAAGACATTTCTTCATTTATTATTTGTACATATTAAACTAAAAACGAAATACAAAATTATAAAACCCACAAAGAGAAAATAGGAAAATAAAAAATTTCAGAATCCATAAAAATCAGAAAATCTTTGAAAAAGCCCAAAAATATTAATTTTCACATCATTTTTCAGTTCTTCGATAACATCTACGGACTTTGACTTGTCACTCAAAAAATGGCACGGGTCTTTAGATGAAGTTCGAATGTACATAAACCTTTTATTAAAAAAAATGAGATGGAGAAAAATGAAGGTTTATTGTCATTTCAGGCAGTAACCAGTTTTTAAAAGGAAAGAACAGAGCAATGCTTAATCTAATTTTTAAAACCTCATGTTCTGATTCTAAAAACAAATATTTGTTGCCAAAAAGACAAATGTTTACTTCACAAATATTTTCCTTCTAAATATTCTTCTGAAAAATATTTGTCATCTAATGAAAACAAAATTGCTTTGAAAATAACTCGGACTATATTTTTGAAAATCATCTGGACTTATCATTTGTCAAAATCTCTAACACTCAATCAACAACTTATGTCATTGATTGATGGGGATAATGATTTCAATCAAAACAAAAAGTTATTTTTCAAACAATTGGCACGTAATCGAGCAAGATCTAATTTTGGATAATAAAAAAGAATAATGTTTTTGTACAATTGGATCCAGACCAAGGCTAATGTTGTGCTTTCATAAGATACTTAAGCATGATTAATCATTGGAGTTTAAAGTCTCTGAATTTGATCCTTATCAGTTAAATGTTTTAAAAGCAAGTCACAATTCTCCTCAAAATCTTTCAAAAACAATTTAAATCAATAGAGATCACAAATCTCAAAGGATTTGAAAATTGTGATCGGGGGAGAATTTGTGATTTAAATTGGATATAACTGATAATTCAATAAATGGTTTTATAAATATAATAAAAAGCACTCCTCCCTACATGTGCCAAACGATTTCAAATTTTCCATGCACATGTTAAGGGGGAGCATCTATCTCAAACCAAAAAGGATTGAAACGTGATTAATTTGTCTCTAAGTGCAGGTTTTCTCTAATACGTGCAAAACACTTTCGAATCTCAATGCACATATTGAGGGGGAGCAATCATTTGAAAACCACATCCTTTCCCAAAATATCTTCAACAAAGTATTTAAAATACTAAATTTGATCGGGAAAGTGATGTTGATATTTTTAGAAAATGTTGATCAAAGAATTGAGTCTTTCATTCTTAATCCAAGATTTCTAAGTCCTCTTGCCTCCATGTGCTAAAACAATTTCAAATACTTGATGCACATGATGAGGGGGAGCATTTCTAGAATATCAAAAACAATTAAGGTACAAAATGTTTTGATTTTATATCACAAGTACCTTGATTGATTTTCAAATGATTTTCAATTGGTTTCGAGGCGGAATGAACAATACCAAAAGACCTACCAATTTATTTTATGCATGGAGATATAAGGATGGTTAGGTTAGCTATTCGTTCCCACGATCCCGCCAGAGCCGGAGGGATCTACCCAGGGACAATCCACTAGATAGTGTAGAGTCCTTAGGTATATTGAAAAAAGGAGAAAAATGAGAATATGGGAAGAGTGTCGACTGAGATAGAGCTAGAACTGGAATAAACCCAACAATGTTCTAGTAATGAAGTCTCGGTAAGCACTGAAGGGGTTGAAGAATGAAAAAGAAATGAATGTGAAGAAGGGTGAAAAGAAATAGCCCTCCAATAATTCAACCTTAGGGTTCAATACATATGCTACTGGTGTTTACTAAGGTAACGCCGGTATTGAAGACAAGACGTCATGGACCCAGTGAGGCACTGCACTAAACTTCCCAAGCTACTCAAGTTCCTCTTAAAAGGGCTTGTTTCATTCTCACGGGGAACCTACATAATCTATCGACTTTCTCTTAGAGATTGTTGATATTGAAGAAGGAGACCCTCTCCCTAGTCTCCGGCATAGGAAACCAAATGAGCACAATTGAGTCTAGAGCCAAGAGATCATCCACAATATCTCATTAGGACACACTATTCTTGAAGACTTGCTGTTTCACACAATGTGGAAAGTAAGAATATATTTAAGAGTCCTACGCATTATCCTTGTGGTATTGCCAGAACATCCGAGTGATATGTAAAGTATTCACGATGAAGATGGAAATCCCTCTAGAGCCAACATCTAACAAGCTCTTGGTGGGTGACATGTGAGATCTTTCTTAAGATCAAGCTTGTGACAACTGGATAGAAACGATGGGGCGGTTCAATCTTGAATCAACCTTGGTCCAGGAAATGGATTGACGGATACCTTTGAAAAACCAGTTGTTGTGCTCAAAAATTATTTTCTATAGCACATCGACTGTTTATTACATTTTCAAAATCAAAAGGTATTTATGATTGAAAATTGATTTTCCTAATAAAACCCTCGTTGTATTGCAAAAATTCTTTCTGTTAAGCTATACACGATTATTTTCAAATCATTTTTCATCAATCAACAAATCTTAATTTGCTGGTTCACTCACTCCGTGTTGTTTTCTTTGAGACGTTCCGGTTTGAGAACGGCTAGAGCAGCTGCGAAACCCTGTCAAGGAGATTCTTCGAAATCATACATGATCACAAGCAGTACTTGTACTGATCAACGGGGAACCGTAGGCCGTGCACCTCAATTCAACGAAAGTGATCAAAGACATTTTCGTGTGCTTTTATTGCTAACTATTATCTGCAGGAACACCCGACGGTTGCAGCTGATCAAAATTGAGGCGTCAATCCATAGCCGCATGCTCACACATCACGTTCATCTCAAAGAAATCATGATAAGTGCGTATCTTCATCAAGTGACTCTGGTATTTTCACTCCATGCTTCTGCTACGCTGCTGCAAATGTCATGAATTAACAAAAGCTTCTGCAAATCTGATGAGAAGATATCATGATCCAGAATGTGAGCATGTCGGTACAAAAGTCACACCTTCACATGATGGCAACACTACAAAGGATGAGTCAATTGAGCCAACACGTGGATCAGTTAAAGACCTCCACTTGAATTAACAAAACATGTGGAACATGAAGAATCAAAGACTACGGGCTACGGAGCAAAGAACTTGATCAAGAATCCAAGAACAATCAAAATGTAATATCTGTTTGTATTCAATGTAAATTGAGGTGACCTCCCTTAGGGGGAGATTGTTAGGATTTAGAAAATCCTGTAGTTAAAGAGTCGGTCACCTCAAGTATATGTATTCGTTAGAAAGCTTGTAGTCGTAGTTATTTAGTGTTAGTAAGTAGTTTGTTAAGTAACACCGTGGAGGACGGACGGGTGTTTACCCACTGTATGTCTGATCAACAGCCCGTAGGAGGCGTTTCTTGTAAGAACCTATAAATACCCTTTGCCTAGCAAGGCAAAGGGTTGGAGCTTTTCAATATCATTTTTCTTTGTCTCACTAAGTTTCCAAAAACTCTTCCACTTTCTCTCTCTAAAACCTTAAACCATACGCCTCATATTGTGATTTGTTATGTGTTTATGAAAACCAAAATGTTACACTTTCCTCCTTGAAACCAATTGAAAAATCATTTGGAAAATCAATCAAGGTACTTGTGATATAATATCAAAGCATTTTGTACCTTAATTGTTTTTGATCATATAGAAATGCTCCCCCTAAACATGTGCTATGTGGTTTTGAAATTGTTTAGCACATGGAGGCAAGAGGACTTTGAAGTATTTTCTTGATCACAATATCCATGAAAAAATCCTTTTGATTTTTTGGTAAATGCTCCCCCTCAATATGTGCGTTGGTTGTTTGAAATCATTTAACACATAGAGGAAGGAGGTTTTTGAAGTACTTCCACGATCACACTTTCCATAAAGAAAACCATTTGAAAATCAATCAAGGTACTTATGTTAAATCGTTGAAACCTTTGTACCTTGATAGTTTATTATCTTTTGAAATGTTCCCCCTCAATATGTGCATCAATTAATGAAAAAGTTTAGCACATATGGGAGAACAACATGCACTTTGAATCAAAATGATCATCTTTTATCAGATTTCATATTTAAATTACATTTTCTCCCCCGATCAAAAATATCAAACCTTTTGAGATTTTTGATCCCAAGTGATTTATATAGGTTTAGAAAACATGAGAGAAATGTGATTCTTAAATCATGCCACATTAAATGCTCTTATGGCTTTTAGATAAATGCTCCCCCTCAACATGTGTATTGTATATTTGAAATCGTTTGGCACATGGAGGGAGAAGTGATTTTGAAAGTCTGAAACAATCACCATTTAAACAGATTTGAGATTTAAATCATGATCTCTCACCCGATCAAAAATTTCAAACCTTTTGAGATTTGTGATCCTAATTGATTTAAATCATTTAGAAAATTTTAGAGAAAGACGTGGCTTGATTTTGAAATTAACTCATAAGGACCAATTTTTTACATTAAAGATTGTTAGTGTCGGGTATGATAATTTTAAGAGATCTTTAAGTAAAATAAAAATTTTATTTTGAAAGATCTTTGAGTTTAACGAAAAATCATACCCTGGCATAACACTAAATCTTTAGATCACCACTTTATATCGTACAAACGGACTTGTTTGAAGAAATATCGTTTGAAAATATTTAATTTAAAATCACTCTCCCCTTCAATCGATGACCGTAGTCTTTGACTGAGTGACTAATTTTTAAAATGAAGTCCGGTTGATTTTCAAAAGTTTGAGTCCGATTTATTTTCGAACAATATTTTTCTACCATGAGAAATAAAACATGGTTTCATCCACTACTTTTCCTACACAAAGATACGTTAGGTGGAGAAATCAAAAGCTGCTTCAGTTGTTGCTGTAAGGATGGAAGAAACCATCTGCAGATGCAGTGAGACCTCTGAAGTAGTATATATCATGCAAAATATCCACATAGATCTGATTAAGTTCCGTTTCTTCTTTTTGTCGACCCAAGATATAGTTGCCCTTTCCAATCGGCATCTAATCATCTACTTTGGCAACATGTTTTCCTCATTTTATTTTTGGATAAGTGCTCGATATTTATGAAAATTGGTTTAGCGCAGCACTTTCCTTTTTTGAAACGCGGGTTGCATATCTGAAATAATAGCAAACCATTGTTTAAAGCACGGGTTACAGTCTAAAATAACTGCAATCCATAGTTTGAGACTTGTTTAGAAAATATTTACACCTTATGCTCGAACTTCATCTAAAGTCCCGTGCCATTATTGAATGACATTTCTAAGACCATAGATGTTATCGATACCAGAAGACATGTCTTGAGAAAAACAATATTTTTGGTATTTTTCAAATTTTCTAATTTTTATGGGTTTTTTTGTTGATTTTATATTTTTCTATTTTGTTTTGTTGGTTTTATATTTTTGTATTTTGGTTTTTGAAAAATATTTACAGAGTAGATGATATAGTTTAAGAAGATGATGATACGAGTAAGGAGATAAGGATATCGTTCAGCACGTTGTAGAAGATAGAACTCATCATCTCTTAAACTTTCACCACCAAAGCTTTCGAGGCTCCTGAATAGTCGTCAGAACTTGAACCTTGGTAGCTTCCCCCTAAACCGAAAATATTCTTGTTGAGCAGATTCAAAGCTTTCTTTCAAGCTTGCCTTAGCCAGATGCACAGCGAAGTACACAATATCATCGATCTTGCTGCTCCTTTTAAGAATGATCTTCGTGATTCTCTGTTCGGGGTATCATCAAATAGAACTGCAACGTATCATCTCACACTTGAATAACTCTTCTCATATTTCTTTCCTCTGAAGTCTTAAGCGATGCATACCAAAAGGTGTCAAGAGACCACTTCCCCCAAGTAGTTGAAGTGATGCAGCCAGTCTCTTTAATAAAGCTCAAGAACCCGAAGTACACATATACCTGAAGAAAGAATAACCGGTAACACCGAAGTAGCAGATTGAATCACTGATCATCTCTGCGGATATCAACTCCGGAATAAATGATTAAGTCCGATCACGTGAATCTGCTGAACATCCCCGATGTACACATTTCTCCCCCTGATGATTTCAATGCCATTGAAGTCATCACATACTTGTGTACCTCTTTTATCATCAAAATCTGTCTCTAACATCTCTTCCCCTACGTAGTTGGAATAAGAACACTAAAAGCCACGGGTTAAGCACTGAGTTTCTCTGCGGTTATGACCTTTGTCTTCCCGGAATAACTTCAATCAAGTAGAAGTATTAATTTCATCACGTGTACTCGATGTGCTTTAAAAGCCATGAGTCAAACACTGAGTTTCTCTGAGGTTATGACATTTGTCTTCCCGGAATAACTTCAATCAGGTAGAAGTGTCAAGTTTATCATGTGTACTCGTTGTGCTTTTAGATGTATGTCTCCTTCCCCCTTGCTGGTTTTGATACTTCAGAATCAACAACACATTGTAAGCCCATATACTAGAAATCTTTAGCGAAGAATACTTGAATTCTTGTGAGAATCAACTTGCCAAAGAACAATGTGAGCAAATCTAATTAGGGATTAAATCAGACTTTTCACTCTCCCCCAATTAGTGCTCTCCCCTAAACTGAGAATCTTTCTGATGAATGCCCGGAATAAGAAGAAGTCTTTTGATAGCTAAATGAAACTCGTCTTTAGTCTTCTAACATGCAACAAAAAATGTAGAACAAACTGTAGACTCGACCTTCTTCAAGATTGTCCGTTTGGGGATCATAAAGTTAACATCTTCAACTCACCAAATGCATTCCCGTTAACTTACATATTGCAAATCCCCTTAACTAAAATCCCTCACATCAAACAAGAACAGAAAGATGTTCATCAAGGAAATCAGCCCCGCAACGAACACATGAAATGGTGACACCAAACTAAATCTTTCACATCAAACAAGAACAGAAAGATGTTCGGAATCATCATGATGATGTGTACGTGATAACATCAAATAGTCCTGAGTATTAAGTGTCAATTTCCCCCGATAATGCTCGTATTTTATATCATTTATAGGGATTTACGCTTGTTTTCCTCTATATTTCACTTTCAGGTAAATTATGAGCATTGGAGCTAATGAGACGCTGATTTGGAGAGTTTATTAAAGATATATGATAGTATGCTCATTTTGAAGATGTTACGGCGTAACTCTCCTCTCACATTACGCCGTAACAGAAGCGTTGCTCAGAAAACCAACTAAACGGAAGATTACAGCGTAACTCCCTCTTAGGATTACGTCGTAACTAATTAGGTCAAATGAGGTTCCGCGCCGCTGGAAGCTACGACGTAACTAATTCCATAATTACGACGTAATCACGATTTATTGAAGATACGGCGTAACTCATTCCTGATGTTACGCCGTAACCAGCTTTTCCGGAGCAAATTACGAAGAAATGGATGTTACGGCGTAAATCTTAACTTAAGTTACGCCATAACCGTGATCTGGCCTATAAATACCGCCCAAATTCCATCGTTTCTAATCATCCACTTCACACACCAATTCAGAGAATGTGTGTAGAAGGTTGAAGGCAGATCTTAGGGAGCATACGGAGCCATCTCCAAGGGAGAAATCACTCCCATACGATAAGCATTAGCATTTTATCATTTCTTTACTTTCAATTAATGTATTTCGTAATGTTAAACATTGAATCAATTGTTTTAGTTAATATGAGCAGCTAAGCACCTCTGGCGCTAGCCTAGTTATGATTCCTTAATTGTTTTGTTTATGTTTACATTGCTTCCGTATAATTGTTTCTAGTGTATGTATGCATAGTTTGTTGCTAGCTACCCTTGTTTTGGTAGTTTTGAATGGCGGTAGTGGCTAGTTACTTAGGAGATATGACCAACTGACCCTAAGTAGTTAGACTGAGTGTGAAGGGTAAGAATTGACCAACTGACGACCCTTCTTCGCTTGTGCGATTTGACCAACTGATCACCTACCGTTTTGATGAACCTAAGAGGTTAGGAATGAGTGTTTAAGATTCTAGCGCCCTGGCACTCATTGTTACAAATCTTGCATGTAGCGGAACTTAATGACTTGGCTTAGGGGACTAAAAACAACTGGACTTTCTAGGGGTCACCCAAGATCTCTGGTGGAAACCTTTGCTGATAGGTTAGGACGAACTGACCAAATGCTGTCCTAGCGACCTTTACCCCCAATTGAGGCAATTGGAAGTAATTAGACCTGAACTTAACTTGATAGGATGAATAACTAGGTTAGCACACTTCTCCTCTATTGATCACAACCCTCGCCTCTATTTGCTTTCTTCGTTTTATTGTTCTAGTAGTTAATTAATCATTTCAACATTAAAATATGTGACACCTAGACTTAGTTAAAATCCGCACACATAGCTCTTGGGACGACCTCAATTTTACTAAATACTACACTACACACGACCGGGTACACTGCCCATTAGTGCATTAGGGTAGAGCATAGGTATAACGAGACAATATAAATATTAAAACCTGCATCAGTACGTGAAGCATTAACTAGAAGCACTTTGTTATTAATCACTTCAGCCCGTGAGAAGATGTCAATCGACGGCTCTTAGAAGAAACTCCATGTGAAGGTGAGCCGATAAGAAGAAGCTCGGTTCTTACATGAGTTTGGAGCCGTATGACCATTTATTCTTAGATGTCAATCAACATGCAGTATTTTCACATTTCTCCCCCTCAAGAATTGCATACGAAGTTGCCATTCTTGATTGAACAAGTGAATATCATCCAAATGTAGTTTATTCACACTTCTCCCCCGCAAAAATTGCATATGAAGTCGCCATTTCCAATTTTGATTAAGCAAGTGAAATAAAAATACAGTCTATGGTAAATAGATCCACTTGAATAAGTGAAATCATCACGATGTAGTTTATTCACACTTCTCCCCCGCAAAATTGCATTTGATGTCGTCATTGCCAATTTTGATTGAGCAGGTGAAATAAGAATACCATAAATGGTAAGTAGATCCACTTGATGACTGAGCGATCATGGAAAAAGCATGAAGCTTGTTGATGAGAATGGTCATTAATAATAAGATTTCTCTTCTTCCGAAGATAAATCGCACTGAGGTGTACACTTTTCTTTTCTTTAAGGAACGAGGTTTGAACTGAAGTATTCAAACGTCATCTCTCTCTTTTCTACATCTCTTGGCTAACTTGTTACCAACCCCATTATCATTCAGTCGGCTCTTTGTCGTGACAGCAGATGGAGAAACCCCAATATGATGAATTTGAAACTGAAGTAAACTAACCCGAACTTGAGACTTAAACTTGCACAAATGTGTGACTAAGAGCGGTCCAGAGAGTTCATGAAACATTGAATCCCTAAGTACTCTATACTCTTCACCCAACCAACCATCAAGTATAAGACGTACATTACCTCTTGAAAATCCACCATTTAATGTGACATTGAGCTCTACAACGTAACTCCTTAAAGTGATAGTTAATTTGTGGTAGTAAACAAGAAAGAATCACCCAAAAATAACTAGATTTCCAAGTCTTCGTCATTGAAAATGTTAAAAGCTCAAACAAGGATCTCGAAGAATCTTCATCCAACCATCCCCGATACCTTCAGATACTAAGTGCACTCGCCCGTGAAATTACACGTCAACCTCAAATAAATAATAATGAATTAACGCCGTTGTCACATCTTGTGGTTAAAATCCCAGATCTAGCCCCCTTTAACGTTTTAAATGAACTTTGATAATGGTTTTATCCCGACCTTAGTCAAATGTACATAACCCCATAAAACTTAATGATAACCAAACTGCCATGAAGAATATCCAAACAATCATCCAAGACATGAAGTACACACTTTATCCCTCTTTGAATTTGAAATCGTAGCACCAGACTCAGATAAGATCCAGAAATACACTTTCCTTTCTCAAGGATAGTTCCATCATCATAGGATTTTACAATTCTATGGTTTAAACCGAGAAATAGTTTCTTTCGTGGGATTTTACAAAGCCAAGAATAAACCGAGAGATAGATCCAGAAATGCACTTTTCTTTCCATTGTCACGGGATTCTACAAATCTATGATTTAAACCGAGAAATGGATTCTTTCGCGGGATTTTACAAAATCAAGATGAAACCGTAAACAATGACAGCTTGAATGTGTTTTGACAAATTAGGTTTTGGTGAATATCTGTTTTAGAGGAACATGCAATGGATCAACAACAATTCTTCTCCCAAATGTAGAATACCTCACAAACCATACTAAGTAAACTAGTATATACTACTTCCCCCTGGAGGTTGAACTTATAACATCAAAATACACGTTTCTCCCCCATGATGGTTTTGAACTTTTGGAAGCATCATTGACGTGTACAACCATTTACACTAGAAGTTCTTGTCATAAGCAAACATCTTGAAAAATCATGAAAGACACTGAAGATTCTTGAGAGATTTTGCTTAGACTGTAAAGTATCTTTAACATTCTCTAGTGACGAATATCCCATGAGAATTGCTGATCACATCTCATCCTTTAAACACTTTGGCTAACACACCATCCACGTATTCTGCCGGCAATTGCAATGACCACTTGTTGAAGTAAACCCGATATACCAAACTTGAACATGAAGTAGAATTCCCCATATTTGTTACTTAAGCTTGTACTATCCTTATGAAAAAGAAATGGTGTACCCAATGTACAAAACCTCTTGACATATCCTCAACTGCGTGAGACACCGAAGTGATAGCTACTTTGTAGGTTAAGCGAGAAAGAGTCACAGAAGTAACTAGATCGCCAAGTCTTCATCACACTCAATAAATGCCCAAACAAGTCATCTCGCGGAATAGAAGAAATAAAGAAGATGAAATAAGTACACTCACCCGGAAAACCTCACTTCAAATCCAAATAAGAAATACCAAACAAAAACAACCCCGTAGTCAACTTTGTTCAAACATCAATTCAAGCCGTGAAATAGTATCTTCCATGAAAATGTATAAACCAAAGTACTAAACCGCATAACACAATAACTCTCATCATCAACTCTCATCAAGTCGCAAGTCTCATCATCAAATCACATGATCAATTTACAACTCGCACGTCTCTAATCGCATCATCTAATCTCATAATATAACAACTCTCACAATCAAATCGCATCATCAACTTACAACTCGCAGCCCATGTGATATACATAACAACCCGCAAAAAATGTAATTATCTAGTGTAATATTCTTCTCCGGGCCCACAATCAAATCCTTAAATATCACCCAATCCAACATATAATCCGAACACCAATCACATAATAACATCGGGGTATATGAGTGCACATAATTACTTTGGCCCAAAAATGATCCGTTACATAATTACTTCGACCCACCAATCACTTAACAACATCCAAGTTCAACATCCAAATCCAAATATGCAAGTGTAACCAATTCATGTTTAAGCAATTGTGTATAAAATCCCAATATCCAAAATCCAAATTCCAAGCCCGGTCCGAAAATAACTTCTCTCACCCGAAACTTATATTAACCAAAATTCACATCCAGGCCCGGTCCATATGTAGGTCCAACTGCTAACCCTAAAAATTTGGGGTATAAAAATGCACATTACACTTAACCTAATCCCAATTTTACTCCAACCAAACCTTAATCTTTCTCTCTTCAAGATTCATCCGCCCCCTCCTTAGTTCTTTCATCAAAACGCAGTAACAAACATAAGCGGAAACTATCGATCATCAAATCCAAGTGTAAAACCAAACGCATATCATCCTCATACTATCAAACCCATCAAAACCAGTCCAAACGGATGTTCTATCTTTGTCATGACCTCGCCACAGGGATGGCTTGAGGTTAGGACATGGCTTCAAGATCTTTGGAAAAATCACGGGTAGGTTTTGTGATATTCGATTATTGATTTCCTTTAACACGAATCAAAGAGATGAAATAACACACTTGCTATTATCATTTCTTAAAACTCGTATATTATCAAAAGTTTAGCACTATGATGATTTCTTTTGATTCGATCTGAAAAAGCCTGAGAAATCTTTTAACCTTAAAAGTCTAGATCAACGAGACTTAAATAAAGATAATAAAAAAGTTGTTATTATCTTATCTAATCGTTCGAACACTTTATTTTTCATTTTTCATGGCCGAAAGAAAAAAAAGATAAAACAACTTTGTTTTTTATCTCTCTTTTTTGATTTTCGAATATAAAAAAATAAAATAAGTGAGGCTTGTTAATAGATCTATGATGATGATAGTCGTGTGTTGGATCTATGATATCTGAGATCATTCTCCTTTTTCATTTTGTTATTTGAATGGGTCTAGTCTTGTGTAGAGTCTTGGTAGATTAGTGATAGATCTATGATGATAGAGGTTCAACATAACACAAATCTTTCAAAGATTAGTTTAAAAGTTGAGCTTAGCTGAGATCTAGTGTCATAAGGTTGTTTGAGTCAAGATAGATCTGTGATGAGAGAGTTTTCGTGGGTTTTGATCCGTTGATGTGGTCTTGATGTAGCAATGAATAACCCCGAAGCAAACCTGAGATCTATAATGTATTACGTTTTTCCTTTTGGTTCGAGTAGTTGATTGATTTATATCTGAAATGGGTTACCGGTTAGATGGTCTTGATAGTCGCTGTTTGTTGATGATGTTTGTGACGAGATAGATTATTGATGTTTGATTATGATGATGTTTGTGATGATTTTGATCTTCAATTCTTTGTTATGTTTACTTGATAGTAATTGATGTTGTATTGATCTTATGATAATGTTTACTTATTAGTGATGATGTTTATGATGTTGAGAATGTGATGACCAATTCTTTAGACCTCTTTTCTCTACAACTCGCAACAAGTAGTCAACAAACCTCATTCATCATTTTCATTATCCTTTCTATTGAGTCAAGTCAAAACGAAACCGTTTTCAGAGTCAGACCGCACCTGTTTTTTTCAAATCGCACCATTCAGTCAAACCGCATAACCCTTTTCATCAAAATGTAAAATGTTTTTATACAAACCGCATTTGAATCAAACCGCGTCCTGGGTCAAAACGCAGTTGACTAAGTCAAACCGCAAACGTTTCATGAACAAACCGCATAAGCAATCAAGTCGCATTGGCTGATCAAATCGCTTTTTAAACACAAACCGCATCTGAAACATCGAATCTGGACAAGCAAAGACGACAAACCACACAGAAGAACCATATGCAAACCGCATACAAGAACTCAAATGTTCAAACCCAGAAAAATTTAATGATGATCAAAGAACAAACAAACTGCTTAACAACAGATTCAGAATCTGTAATATCGTTTAAAAACCAGTATAAAACTGCTTAAAAACAGATAACAAAACTCAACAACATGAAACCATCATTAAAACTGCATAAAACCAGCATCAAAACCGTCATAAAACTGCTTAAGAACTACGGATTTATCAACGACATCAAATCAACAGCAACAATGCATCAAACATCATGCAAACCGTATCAAACCGCATCAAAGAACGCATCAAAAAGCTGTACAAAAATCGAACGAGTCATCAAGAACAACATAGCCTTGGCTCTGCTACCAATTGTAGGATCATTATATTATGTTGTTTGATGATTCGGGTGGTCTAGGATGATGGAAGAACAAGTAAGCCATTTTAAAGAGAGAAAGAGTAGAGAGGGTGTTTTATAAAGAGAGAAAGTAAAAGGAAAATGGAAAATTAGATTAGAAAGCACCACCTCTTCCCAAGTGGGAAGAGATATTTATACTACATACTACACGCCTTCCTTCAGGCTGTGGATCAGGCTAAATTGGGTAAAGACCCGTCCGTCCTCCACGGTGTTGCTCTAAACTAACTAACTAACTAACTAAATAACTAGTAAATAACATAATGTCTACGACCTAAGATATTCTAGACTATAATTGGGGTGACCGACTCTTGAACATGGATTTTCTAAATTCCAACAGCTTGGATCTGCGAAGGACTCTAGAATGTGTCACTTGTGTTCTTATTGTTGAATAGCAAGTGATGAAAAATCAAGGGTTCATAAGAGATCTTTTAATATATCTCGTAGCTCTAGACTCGATTAGTTCGCTTTGGTTTTCCTAAGCGGAGACTAGAGAGAGGGTCTCCTTCTTCAATACCAACGATCTCTAAGAGAGCATCAATAGATTACGTAGGGTTCCCTGTGAGAATGAAACAAGTCCTTTTGAGAGAACTTGAGTGGTTTAGAAGGTTTAGTGCATTGCGTCACTGGGTCCATGACGACTTTATCTTCAATACCGGCGTCACCTTGTGACAACCAGTAGCATATGAGTTGAACCTGGTGTATGCCCTAAGTTGAATCATATGGAGGGCTATTTATTTTCACCCTTTTCTTTAACTTTTCTTTTTAATTCTTCAACTCCTTCTTTCTTCGTTTCTCATTTTCTCCTTTTTCAATCATACCTAAGGACTTCTAAATACTAACTATTTGTGGTGTCCTTGGGTAGATCCTTTTGGCTCTGGCGGATCATAGGACGTTTATTCCTAAACTTAGTCACCTTATAACTCTATGACTATCTTATGTTGCCATAAACTATTTGCTTGAAAATCTCTCAAAGTGTTTACGAATGAAAACATTTTTGAAACACTCCGAGAGTTTTGTATTTTCAGAAATACTCCCCCTCCACATGTGCTTATGAGTTTTAACAGAAATTTGCACATTGAGGGTAGAGAGATCACTTTTGTATTCATCGACTCAAGATAAATAATTCCCCGCGAGATACGGTTACGATGTATAGTTAAAGAGATACATTGTAAGCTTTTAGGTAACAACTAGCTCTAATAACTACCTTGAAGATGTGAACAAACCTTGAAAAGGTTGTCAAACCCGTCAAAGTTCATGTCTATCAAGAGTTCTCGAATTGGTACGATCTACTAAGACAAGTCTTGAGGACAAGTCTTTTCGATTTGTCACATTTTAGAGTTCGTCAATTCGTGAGTTAAGTCTTTGCACACTGAGATTTCATTTACTTTCCAACATATTTTAATCACGGATTTTCCCCCCCTCAAAAATGGCATATTGATGTTATTTTTTATGAAATATTGATTTAAAATATGACCATTTCGAGTTTTACGGGAGGATTTCCACAAAGAACTTTTGTTTGAACAGTTACGTTTGCAAATACTCCCCCTCAACAAGTAGTATTTAACTTTTGAGGTTTTGAAAAACACGAGAGGAAACACTTGTTCTTTTGAGCAAAGTTATGAAAATATTGAAAGATTTGATTAATTTTACTCAAAAGTAAGAAGTTTTCGCTCCCTTTATAAGGATTGTGTGATTATTGCGACTACACAACCAAAATTAGAATTAGAGTATTAGATTATCATATTATCAGCTGATAAATCAAGAATCAGTTATTTTACAGTGATTACTTGTTATCCAAATAAGATTATTTTGAGCTTAAATAATTTGGAAAATCATAATCATGATCAGTTTTTTCCGAACATTAAAAACTGATAGTTACATCTTTAAGTCACGTTAATCGCTTGAATTGCACATCCAAACAACCTTAATAATGCACATCCAAACAACCTTAAAACAATAGCATCCATCAATACTCATACCAACAAGACTACATGAGCAACTTAAGTTCAGTGTGTTTGGTGCTTGGGATGGGATGAACTTCATTCAAATGATACATGAAATGTATTTTCGTATAGCAAATACAACAGGAACAAAGAGAATAAGCAACGATGCTATCAGGAGGCTTGCTGATGCTATAGAAAGATTACTTAATGTCAAAATAGAGAGTATGCAAAGAGTAAGTACACGGTCCAAACTGAAGTCAGTCAGTCTCATGGCAATAAATAGTGATCTTTTTAATTTGAAAAAAAATAGTGTTAGATGCAAAATCCGCCTCCTCTCTAGTGAAACCTAACAAATGATGGATAAACCTATCGCAGAGCAAGGGTTACCTGTAACACAGTTGCTTCTGAGCAGGAGATTACAGAGCCCAACTTGTTATTGGAAAAGGTTGAAATCTTAATGCCTGTCTCATTAAAGCTTCATACAGAGGTTTCATGTCTTGTACTCTAGCAAAATGAAAGAGCTTGTATATAAGAAAAGGTTTGAGAGAATTCGAGGAAGACACACTTGCTTCTAGAATATGAGAGAATGGAGATTGCACTATTAAAAAATGATATATAACCATTATGTCTACGTAAAAAACTGATATTACAAGAATGGGTAGACTTTGGTTTTGTATAATCTCAGATGGGTCAAACTAAAAAAAATAAACAAGGTGAACGGGTCATTACTAGTCGAAAACCTCAAAAGGTATACATTTAGTTAGTCGTTCTTTAGAAGTCATGAAATTATAGTCAACACATTAGCTAGTTATGAAATTACTCAGAAAATGGATAAAGAAATGCTTGAGGGGCAACCTAGCCCATACTACAAATCCCCTTTTCAACAAAAAAATGGTTTTGACCAGTTTTGCAACTCGCCTATCTTGCCACCCCTAGTTATTATAAACAGTAATCATATTGCATATTCACTTATATGTACTTTGCATTTGTAGCTAAAGAAGCTATCGACCGTGCTAGTCTCCTTAAACAAATCAAACGTTGCGTTGTTAATGTCAAAGAGGAAGCTTTTAGCAGGAAAGAAATACTTGAAAAGATAAAGAAGTGGATGGCTGCTTGTGAAGAGGAGTGCTGGCTAGTAAGAGAATTGATTCCTCCCGAACTACCTTCTTTTATTTCTCCGTCACACTTATCAACCGCTTGTGAACGGTCAACCGTAACAGATAATAAAAGGGCGACAGCAGGAGAAATGATAGTTAACCAAGGATTAAAATATCCTTGGATCGTTTATGTCTGGTGAGTGATATCCTAAATACAATGACTTGTGAATTGTTGAAAATAATATTAGTATAGGAAAACAGGAATCTGATTGACTAACACTAGGAATGTGAATAGTAATAGCTCTGTCACAACTACGTCATTAAAAAGCGTCAATCGAAACCTAAAAGCGTGAAAGATATATAAACCTACGTTTAACCTAAATTAAACGTAAACGTATAAAAACAAATCGAATATAACTATAGTAGGGATTTACATGTTTTAGCGACTTAAATGCAAATTAAAGGAAATAAAAGATAAAATATATTAAATAAACGCTATCACTATTTTTAAAATGATGAGCGTTTAAAACCTAAAACGTACGTTTAAATAAAATTACGTAAACGTACAAAATAAAACGTGAGTTTAAAAAAGGCCTACAAATATGAAAATGAAATTTTATAATCCTAATAATAAAAGAAAATTATTAGAAAAAGAAAATTATTTTTAAAACTATTTATTTAATTATTATTAATTAAAAACTATTTATTAAGTATTTAAAATGCACTAGAATATAAGAAAATACAAAATTAACCTAGAAAAATGAAATTTAATTTAGAAAAATCTAAAATAATAGAAAACTAATTTTAAAACTGAAAAGATATTTTTTATGCTTTTTATTTATTTATTATTAATTATTTACTATTATTAATTACTAAAACTATTATAGATTTATTAAAAATATTAAATGAATAAAGAAAAATCTAAAACTTTTTACAAAATTCTAAAATAAATAAAAGAAGCTAGGAAAAATATAAAAACTATATGTGCTTAATGAAAATAAGCTAATAAGCAAATAAGCTGGAAAATAATTAGCTTAAAAATGATTCTTTTGTTTTTCTTTTTAGGACTAACTAAGTACTGATATTATACATATTTAATGAAGACAAAAAGCTACAAACTTAGAAATAAGCAAATTAAGAGCTTATGAGTCCAACAGTTAAGCTTTTGGCTTGACTGTTGGAACTCAAGCTATAAATAAGCTTGAAATAAGCTATACAGATTAAGCAAAAGGCAATATGAGATGTACATAAGTCCACTAGACAAATATGAACAAGAAAATGGACTAGCATAGTGTGAGCTTATGGTTTAGTCAGTTAAGCTTTTGAGCTTAACTTGGATTGAATGGAAGCTTGTTAAAGCTTGGTATAAGCTCCACACAGGAAAACAAAAGAAAAGTAATATGTATACAAGTTATATGGACAAGTATAAACAAGCTGGTGCTTGGATTCAACAAACAAGCTTGTAATAAGCTAATAAGCTCTTCGATTACCTTGTAATACCAAAGACCTGCATACCTTTTTAATGGCAAATTAAGCTAAGAGAATAAGCTAAAAATGGCAAAATAGGAATTGGAGTAGCAAGCTGAGCTGGTGAGGATTCCAAAAAGCCAAAGCTCTCCCTGTGGAGATCACAGATGAGCTTATAAAGAGCTTATGAAAATGCTATTAGTACACCGAGTTCTTTAGCATACTCAGTATGGGACAAATAAAAAGCTTGTTGCAGCTATACTTAATAAGCTGCAACATGGAAATTAAGCACTGGAACTTAGAATTTGGTGGATGAGCTTAACATAAAGCTAAAACACACAAGCTCTAGATCTCTAATGAGCTTTTTAGGAGCTATTGGAAATGGTGTAAGTTAATGGATTTAACCATTTAACTGTTATGAATGAGCAAACAATAAGCTCCTTAAAACTTATCAAATGAGCTTTTGAGAGCTCAACAAACACAGAAACATTGAGTATGACTGGTTAGCCTCAAATGAAGCTAATAATCACAAGCTCAAGCTTAAGGAGGAACTTTTCATTAGCTATTGAAAAACACTCACTTCACTGTTTGCTTCAGTGAAGTGAGTTTGGTGGGACAAAAGATATTGAGTGATTAAGCTATCTAGATAAGCTAAAAAGGTAAAAGCAAGCATGAATATAACAACTAGGCTAGAAGGGCTACACAAATCAGTAAAATACACAAGCTAGGGTCAAGTTATGAAGCTTATGCAAGCTTATGAACTTGACAGCATAAAATACCTCAGGGCATGGTTTGTGACAAAGGACTCAAACTAAGCTAAGAAATAAGCACTAAAAAAACTGATTAAAAGTAAGATATTATTTTTCTAATTAAGATAAGCAACAAAATTTTAATATTCCAAAAGGTTATAAACTAAATCTCAATAATGAGCACACAATAAAATTCTAGATTATATTCAAAAACTGACTACTGAAAAATTTTGACTTTTAACAAGAACACTAAAGTTTGACTTAAGTGAACTTGGATCTTAATCTACTGACTTAATATGTTGTAATGAGCTATAATAAGATGATATTAATCTATGTTAACAAGTTTTAAGCTAATATTATGAATTTGGCAACTCAAAATCCCAACAGATGGCTTGTTAAGGCATAGGATTTGGAATTTTGACTTTTATCAAACAAAGACTATATTTATTGACTTGACTTAGCTATTAGGAACTAAAGTGACATTTAACAATGACAAACAACAACAGACATACACAAGAAATCTTTTTTATCAGCAAATCCAAACAATCCTTTGATTTTCACTTGTCACATGAACTTCAAAGTTTTGAATGAATCTGAATCTAAATCAGATTCCAAACATTATATTGTCACATAATAAGACTAATTGAGCATAAAACTTCAAGAACTCAAGCAAGAAACACAAACTTGTCAAATTTGCAATTTACTTGATTTGTTTCAATTCTAGGCACAAGTGAATCTTAATAAACAAACTGCTTATATTAAGCTAAAATAACACTAAACAATCACAAAGGAACATAAAAACTTAAAAATCAAAGCATTAAAATTAATGAAACAATAACTGGTAAAAATGGTAAAAATGGAACTCACAAGTGATCAAGGTGAAAATTGAGTACCAAGGTTCAGAAACTACTCCTAGCTTAGTGTCAATAAGCTAGAAACCAAAAAACCATCCACAGCTTCTAATCATCCCAGAACGCTTATTGGACCACAGTTGACTTTCATTGACTTATTTTGATTTTTAGTACTCTGAATTTAAAGACTAAAACTTGTTTAAATGAATCTAAAAGTCTTAAAACTTTTGTCAAGAGCTTATAAGAGCTACATAATCCAATAAAACAACTAATTAACTTGAAATTAAAGAACATGTAAAATTAAAGTAAATTAAGCAAATTATGAAACTTAAAAATAACTTGAAATTAAACTGTAAATAACATTTCATTACACTAATTTGAGGAAGCTTACAACATTAAAACATTAAAAGACATGAAATTTAAAGAAAGCTTTTAAAAATTACACTAACGACCAATGGCTAATCCAAAGGTATGTTTCCTTCTCCTTCTTCTCTCTTTTATAGTCCTCTGAATTCTCCTCACCCTTGTGGTCAAATCCCTCCAATAATCCTGACCATTGATGCTCTGAATTGATCTCCACCATTTAAATGATTTTGGCGCCAAAGTCCAAAAGGTTGCTTGCAGCCTGATATATTTCAATTAATGCATTTAGGATTGTAGTAGAGGCTTAGGGAACAAGTATGAGAGATATTTTGGCAAGTTGGGAGAGTTTGGAAGAAAACAGAGGTTTGATTCAGCTTTGGAGGAAAAAAGTAGTGGGTTGTATTTAATGGAAGGTGGGGTGTGAGGGTGGTGGAGGTAGGTTGGTGAGGCTGTAGTGGTGAGATGGAGGTGAAGAGGTGGCAAAACCACCTGGTATGGTGACTGGGGTGGTTTTGGAGAAGATGAATAGTGAAGGCGGGATTGGGTTTGTTTGACCGGTTTTAATTATTTAAGTGGGATTGGGCTTGGGTAAAATACTGGGCCAGCTGGGTTAAGGATTGGATTGGACTAATAATAATACAAGGGTCCGGTTTGGTTTTAGCTAGAACACAAGGACCATTTGTGTAATTCTTGAAAGTATAGGGACTGATCCTGTAACATTTCCAAAGTTATAATAAGGACTAAACCTGCCAAATATGGTTAGTACAAGGACAAATGTTTCATAAAATTCCATTTTTTATAAGTCCAAGGACTAAAACTGCCAATTTTGTAACTCTAGGGACCAAACATGTAATTTTCCAAAAGTTCACCATAAGGACCAATTTTGTCATTTATGAATAGTACAAGGTTAATATTTGATAATTTTCACTTTTTAAATTAACCAAGGACTATATTTGACATTTTCCAAACTTGAGGGACTAAAGTTGTCATATTGTAAATTTTAAACTTTGAAGGGTTTATTTTGACAACTTTTGAATCTCATGGACCTTAAATGACATTTTGATTTATTTTGATTTACCAGGGACTAATTTTGACAAATTTTGTAACTTGGGGGACTAAAACTGCCAATTATGCAAACTTGATACGTTTTTCATCAGATTTTGATGTTTTTGCATTTAAAACATATAAAACACTTGTTTGTGATATTTTTATCATTTTGATGTATTTCTGAGTGTTTTCAGATGTTTTTGGCATTATAAACAGTACAAAAATGATGAGTATTTAGACACTCATCAATCCCCCACACTAAGATATTGCTAGTCCCTAGCAATCTTTAGAGAAAACTTAATGGATTTTATCTCTTTACCAAAAGCCATTACTTCTGGAGTAGCCAATTGTTTCAGTTCAAGTAAGAACCTTGGTACAATGATAACCAAATGATTTTGAGCAAATCATAAGCTTTCAACGGAGTTGATTTGTCTTTACAGAAGTTTGCTCTGGACTAGCCAACTCTTAGATAAATTATCAATATTATCTTTGGTGAGGTGATTACCAATTATGGTTTTTCCACTGCCTTTACCACAAGCCATAAACTTGCGGGCTAGCCAACTTTTCACTAATTAAAGATATGGTGTGCTGAACACCATACAATTTTGGGCAAATTGCAAGCCATAAACGGTTTCGAGATATCTTTACCAAGAGCCGTTTGCTCTGGATTAGCCAATCCTTATGTGGGTTAGACATGGTGGACTGATTACCATTTGTTGTGTTTAGTACATAGTACTTCCACTAAAAAAAACTTTTTAAAATTTGGCCATTTTGGGGAAAAAGGGACTAAAAGGGTACATTTATGATCATATTCGCCAGAATTTCCCCACATAGAAATGAATATTGTCCTCAATATTCAAAGTGTGAAACACACAACAATTATATATATATATATATATATATATATATATATATATATTTTAATATTTCATTTTCAAAATATATATAACATGTGGGGCACACCCCCACACTTAGGTGGTAGAAAGGGAAAAAAGACAGAAATATGGGTGAAAACCCATATTGTATGGCTGTTTTTTGATAACCAAGTCACAAGCTTGACTTGACCCCGAATTAAATTGTTCATGGGGAAGTGGCGTGGGATTGCCACTCAAAGATTTGGTGAGAAATTGGAGTGGGATTGCCACTCACCGAATTATGAATAATCATCACTAAGATGAGTCTAAGAATCTTAGAAAGAAACTCGAGAAAAAGAAGAATCTTTATGATTTTGACTTATAAAAGAAAGGAAAATATTTTTGTATTTTTATCTTTTATATATATATGTACAAAGAAAATTCCTTACAACCGCCTCGAAGGGAATCTGGTTTGACAAGCTCAGCAATTTAAGCACCAACAACCAAATGTTGTAACTTAGGGACTCATCAAACTGGGCAAGTTGTGTGCAAAGGAAAAATGTTTTTGTATTTTATATTGTTTATTGAAAAGAAATATGATACAGTATAAGTAATCACTACCTCCCAGGCTTGTGTCAGGTTTACCACGCTAGCTAATCACTTGTGAATGATTAATTGTAATAAATATGTCTGACGCCCGGTAGTTGAATGATAAGGTTTAATATACAAACAAGGATAGGTATTTCAACAAAATACAAAATACAAGTCATATCATGTGCACAGCCTCCCGGCAGCGGCATAAAATTTGATTCCTCCCGAACTACCTTCTTTTATTTCTCCGTCACACTTATCAACCGCTTGTGAGCGGTCAACCGTAACAGATGATAAAAGGGCGACAGCCCGGGAGAGAATGATAGTTAACCAAGGATTAAAATATCCTTGGATCGTTTATGTCCTGGTGAGGCGTGATATCCTAAATACAATGACTTGTGAATTGTTGAAAATAATATTAGTATAGGAAAACAGGAATCTGATTGACTAACACTAGGAATGTGAATAGTAATAGCTCTGTCACAGCTACGTCATTTAAAAACGTACAATCGAAACCTAAAACATGAAAGATATATAAACGTACGTTTAACCTAAATTAAACGTAAACGTATAAAAACAAATCGAATATAACTATAGTAGGGATTTACATGTTTTAGCGACTTAAATGCAAATTAAAGGAAATAAAAGATATAATATATTAAATAAACGCTATCACTATTTTTAAAATGATGAACGTTTAAAACCTAAAACGTACGTTTAAATACAATTACGTAAACGTACAAAATAAAACGTGAGTTTAAAGAAATAAAAGGCCTACAAATATGAAAATGAAATTTTTATAATCCTAATAATAAAAGAAAATTATTAGAAAAAGAAAATTATTTTTAAAACTATTTATTTAATTATTATTAATTAAAACTATTTATTAAGTATTTAAAATGCACTAAAATATAAGAAAATACAAAATTAACCTAGAAAAATGAAATTTTAATTTAGAAAAATCTAAAATAATAGAAAACTAATTTTAAAACTGAAAAGATATTTTTTATGCTTTTTATTTATTTATTATTAATTATTTACTATTATTAATTACTAAAAACTATCATAGATTTATTAAAAATATTAAATGAATAAAGAAAAATCTGAAACTTTTTACAAAATTCTAAAATAAATAAAAGAAGCTAGGAAAAATATAAAAACTATATGTGCTTAATGAAAATAAGCTAATAAGCAAATAAGCTTCTAAGGAAAAGCTATCAATTAGCTTAAAAATGATTCTTTTTGTTTTTTTTCTTTTTCTGGACTAACTAAGTACTGATATTATACATATTTAATGAAGACAAAAAGCTACAAACTTAGAAATAAGCAAATTAAGAGCTTATGAGTCCAACAGTTAAGCTTTTGGCTTGACTGTTGGAACTCAAGCTATAAATAAGCTTGAAATAAGCTATACAGTGGAAACAAAAAGGTAATATGAGATGTACATAAGTCCACTAGACAAATATGAACAAGAAAATGGACTAGCATAGTGTGAGCTTATGGTTTAGTCAGTTAAGCTTTTGAGCTTAACTTGGATTGAATGGAAGCTTGTTAAAGCTTGGTATAAGCTCCACACAGGAAAACAAAAGAAAAGTAATATGTATACAAGTTATATGGACAAGTATAAACAAGCTGGTGCACTGGATTCAACAAACAAGCTTGTAATAAGCTAATAAGCTCTTTCAGTACACTGTAATACCAAACAGACCTGCATACCTTTTTAATGGCAAATTAAGCTAAGAGAATAAGCTAAAAATGGCAAAATAGGAATTGGAGTAGCAAGCTGAGCTGGTGAGGATTCCAAAAAGCCAAAGCTCTCCCTGTGGAGATCACAGATGAGCTTATAAAGAGCTTATGAAAATGCTATTAGTACACTGAGTTCTTTAGCATACTCAGTATGGGACAAATAAAAAGCTTGTTGCAGCTATACTTAATAAGCTGCAACATGGAAATTAAGCACTGGAACTTAGAATTTGGTGGATGAGCTTAACATAAAGCTAAAACACACAAGCTCTAGATCTCTAATGAGCTTTTTAGGAGCTATTGGAAATGGTGTAAGTTAATGGATTTAACCATTTAACTGTTATGAATGAGCAAACAATAAGCTCCTTAAAACTTATCAAATGAGCTTTTGAGAGCTCAACAAACACAGAAACATTGAGTATGACTGGTTAGCCTCAAATGAAGCTAATAATCACAAGCTCAAGCTTAAGGAGGAACTTTTCATTAGCTATTGAAAAACACTCACTTCACTGTTTGCTTCAGTGAAGTGAGTTTGGTGGGACAAAAGATATTGAGTGATTAAGCTATCTAGATAAGCTAAAAAGGTAAAAGCAAGCATGAATATAACAACTAGGCTAGAAGGGCTACACAAATCAGTAAAATACACAAGCTAGGGTCAAGTTATGAAGCTTATGCAAGCTTATGAACTTGACAGCATAAGCTGTGCACAGGGCATGGTTTGTGACAAAGGACTCAAACTAAGCTAAGAAATAAGCACTAAAAAAACTGATTAAAAGTAAGATATTATTTTTCTAATTAAGATAAGCAACAAAATTTTAATATTCCAAAAGGTTATAAACTAAATCTCAATAATGAGCACACAATAAAATTCTAGATTATATTCAAAAAGCGACTCTTGAAAATTTTGACTTTTAACAAGAACACTAAAGTTTGACTTAAGTGAACTTGGATCTTAATCTACTGACTTAATATGTTGTAATGAGCTATAATAAGATGATATTAATCTATGTTAACAAGTTTTAAGCTAATATTATGAATTTGGCAACTCAAAATCCCAACAGTGAACTGTTAAGGCATAGGATTTGGAATTTTGACTTTTATCAAACAAAGACTATATTTATTGACTTGACTTAGCTATTAGGAACTAAAGTGACATTTAACAATGACAAACAACAACAGACATACACAAGAAATCTTTTTTATCAGCAAATCCAAACAATCCTTTGATTTTCACTTGTCACATGAACTTCAAAGTTTTGAATGAATCTGAATCTAAATCAGATTCCAAACATTATATTATCACATAATAAGACTAATTGAGCATAAAACTTCAAGAACTCAAGCAAGAAACACAAACTTGTCAAATTTGCAATTTACTTGATTTGTTTCAATTCTAGGCACAAGTGAATCTTAATAAACAAACTGCTTATATTAAGCTAAAATAACACTAAACAATCACAAAGGAACATAAAAACTTAAAAATCAAAGCATTAAAAGTAATGAAACAATAACTGGTAAAAATGGTAAAAATGGAACTCACAAGTGATCAAGGTGAAAATTGAGTACCAAGGTTCAGAAACTACTCCTAGCTTAGTGTCAATAAGCTAGAAACCAGAAAAACCATCCAGCTTAGCTTCTAATCATCCCCAGAACTGCTTATTGGACCACAGTTGACTTTCATTGACTTATTTTGATTTTTTAGTACTTTTCTGAATTTAAAGACTAAAACTTGTTTAAATGAATCTAAAAGTCTTAAAACTTTTGTCAAGAGCTTATAAGAGCTACATAATCCAATAAAACAACTAATTAACTTGAAATTAAAGAACATGTAAAATTAAAGTAAATTAAGCAAATTATGAAACTTAAAAATAACTTGAGATTAAACTGTAAATAACATTTCATTACACTAATTTGAGGAAGCTTACAACATTAAAACATTAAAAGACATGAAATTTAAAGAAAGCTTTTAAAAATTACACTAACGACCAATGGCTAATCCAAAGGTATGTTTCCTTCTCCTTCTTCTCTCTTTTATAGTCCTCTGAATTCTCCTCACCCTTGTGGTCAAATCCCTCCAATAATCCTGACCATTGATGCTCTGAATTGATCTCCACCATTTAAATGATTTTGGCGCCAAAGTCCAAAAGGTTGCTTGCAGCCTGATATATTTCAATTAATGCATTTAGGATTGTAGTAGAGGCTTAGGGAACAAGTATGAGAGATATTTTGGCAAGTTGGGAGAGTTTGGAAGAAAACAGAGGTTTGATGCAGCTTTGGAGGAAAAAGTAGTGTGGGTTGTATTTAATGGAAAGGTGGGGTGACAGAGGTGGTGGAGGGAGTAGGTTGGTGGTGGTGAGATGGAGGTGAAGAGGTGGCAAAACCACCGGGTATGGTGTGGGGTGTGGTTTGGAGAAGATGAATAGTGAAGGCGGGATTGGGTTTGTTTGACCGGTTTTAATTATTTAAGTGGGATTGGGCTTGGGTAAAAGACTGGGCGGTGGGTTAAGGATTGGATTGGACTAATAATAATACAAGGGTCCGGTTTGGTTTTAGCTAGAACACAAGGACCATTTGTGTAATTCTTGAAAGTATAGGGACTGATCCTGTAACATTTCCAAAGTTATAATAAGGACTAAACCTGCCAAATATGGTTAGTACAAGGACAAATGTTTCATAAAATTCCATTTTTTATAAGTCCAAGGACTAAAACTGCCAATTTTGTAACTCTAGGGACCAAACATGTAATTTTCCAAAAGTTCACCATAAGGACCAATTTTGTCATTTATGAATAGTACAAGGTTAATATTTGATAATTTTCACTTTTTAAATTAACCAAGGACTATATTTGACATTTTCCAAACTTGAGGGACTAAAGTTGTCATATTGTAAATTTTAAACTTTGAAGGGTTTATTTTGACAACTTTTGAATCTCATGGACCTTAAATGACATTTTGATTTATTTTGATTTACCAGGGACTAATTTTGACAAATTTTGTAACTTGGGGGACTAAAACTGCCAATTATGCAAACTTGATACGTTTTTCATCAGATTTTGATGTTTTTGCATTTAAAACATATAAAACACTTGTTTGTGATATTTTTATCATTTTGATGTATTTCTGAGTGTTTTCAGATGTTTTTGGCATTATAAACAGTACAAAAATGATGAGTATTTAGACACTCATCAAGAATGTTGGTCTTCTTAATTTCCTGTTGATTAACTGTAACTTGTTTGTTTATTGTGCATAAACTAAAATTTGATCTTTAACTAAAAAAAGTCGCATTCTTATTATCTAGGAACATTATCGTATTATATTGGTCAACGTATTCCAATGCTAAAGAATAGCCTTTATGGCCATTGTATTTTGTAAATTTTTACAGCTCTATTTGTAGCTTGGGGTATGTCCAAGTTGCATTTCGTTGGCTGTGGTTATAGTGTTTGAAAGCTTAATATATTTTCACCATTTCACCAAAAACTTATAAATGAAGGTTTAAGGCGATCCCATCCCGATTGAATAGCCCATCTTGAGCCATCCATTTAATTGTGGGTTATGTATGTGTGTTTTAAAAATTTATGGAGGGAGGGGTGCATATAGTTTGGTTTCAAGAACTTTTAGCAACTATCTTGATGGTTGTTCTTCCATCTTTATTTCATAAATTTTGGAAAAGGGGCATTAGCTGTAAAAACAATAACTTGGGAGAATGATTGAGGTATTAATTTCATTTACGACAGGGTATACTCAGACCTTTTGTAAATATATCTAAGCTGTATTATGAGATCTGTTTCATTCCATGCTTGAGGAATATAAGATATCAATGCAAGAAATGAGGTAGAACGAAAATGACCACGTGGTAATTTTGCCCCATCTACTTAAAAAAGATATGGTTGAACGGGTCGAAAGTTACCCACATGCTCTTTCAATACATAGAACCTCCTAAACTGTTTCATTACAAGAAATTATTTTGTGATCACAATAAACATGATAAATAATTGTAAAAAACACGCAAATATGTTTTCTTATTTGATCGAATTTGGAGTAGCTCGTGGAAGAACAGATTCGAGAATCAATAAAAAAGGTTGTGCTGTTGGACCAATTTAATGTCTTGGATGCCAAAAGGAAAATAAAGCATGCAAGTTTCTGGTTTGGGCCAATAGGCCAACAAACCCATTAGGCAGAAACGGTTGTTTAGGTTTAGGGATATAACGTTTAAGAAACATTGCAACGTTTACTTTTAGAGAAACGGTTTGCCTCTTCATGAAAGCACTGATTCATCATATATATATATCTTACTATTATATAAAAAGCATGCATATCCCAAAAACATGCCACATCATACTAGAATAGTTACAAACTTTTCTCTAAAAATTTTTGACCAAATATTTTGCGGGACTCAAAAGTCTTGAAGATGAGTGATTTAAAAATCTTGCCTCATGTAGAACCCATGCCCTGCATCACTGCCATTATTGTTTAAAAGTTGAAATTGTGGTGTTTGATTGTGAAGTACTATATGAAACTATTGACATACTTACCTCTTTGCATTTACACATGTATTAATTCATTCATGTCTTCTACACACAGGCATCCACTCTCACCTTCTTCTCATCTAGATCAATAACTTGTTGGAAAAAATAAAAAAGGTTAGTTCTATTTTTCTTCATCTTTTGTGCCTTTGGTTTCTTATGCATCAGCTCCATATGTATGATCTTAATGGAGCATCTTCATTTTTTTTCAGGTGGTGGAGGAAGATGGTTATCTCACGAGTTAGTAACAACTAACAATTCGAAAGTCTTTGATAGTCGTTAGATTTGCATTTAATTTTGTCACTTGAGGTTTTAATTTTAATTTTGTTTTTTCTCGCAGGTGTGGGTGATGGCCAAGTTTATAGGCAATAAGTTTTTACCCATAAAGAACTTGGTATGATTATCACTTGCTCAGGTATGAAAAAAAAAAAGGCTACTCCCTCTAAGCTGCAATTGACATGGTGATTAATATGGACACAAAGTCGCGTACTCACACAATGCTTTTGTAGAGGTTTTTATTAGAAGTCAGATAAGTATATGTAAGCTTGCTCTATTAATATAACCTATTCCAGAACACTTTGGCTACTTTCATGTGTTACGCTTTTCTAATTGATTGTTAACAAATTATTATTCTTTCTGTAATAATTTGACTATTTCACAGATTACTATTGTGACAATACCTTTTTGTTAGGATTTAGTAAATCCAGTTATTAAAGTGTCGGTCACCTCAAGTATATGTAATCGTTAGAAAGCTCGTAGTCGTAGTTATTTAAAGTTAAGTAGTATTTAGTTTTGTAACACCGTGGAGGACGGACGGGTCTTTACCCACTGTATGCCTGATCCACAGCCCATAGGTGGCGAGTTGTGTAAGACTATAAATACCCTCTACCTCTCAAGGTAGACGGTTGGAGCTCATAATAAGATTTTCACTTTCTCTCACTAAGTTCCCAAACCTCTAACTCTTTCTCTCTCTAAAACCTAATAGTATACGCCTTGAATGATCATGGTTTGAAGTGTTTGAGAAATCCTATGTGTAACAATTGGTATCAGAGAGCCATGGTTTGATCACCTCTCTTACTTATCCTTGGATTTCTAGTGGTTTTATATGGTTTTTGGGTTTGAAAAAGTTTAGTGGTTTTTGCATCATTTGGATCATTTCTTGTGTTAAAGTTTGAATTTTGAGTGTACTTTTGTGTTTATAATCATTGTAAGTGCTTGGGTTTTGATTTGGGAAGCTTGAATCACTGTGGTTGAGCTTGTTTTGGATTGAAAAGTGTGGTTTTGAAGTTTTTCAAGTTAGCGACTTGAGTCTCGGAGTGATATTCTTCGTAGCGACTTGCTTTAGTAATTTCCAGCGAGTTGTAGTTTAAGTTGTAGCGACTTGATCGTAGCGACTTGTCTATTGAGACAAGCCGACAAACAGTACAAGTTAGTGGAGGTTCCACTTCGGCTAGCGACTTGGTTGGTGTAGCGACTTGTCTTTATTATTTCTAGCGACTTGTAATTATTGTACTTAGCGAGTTGCTCTTTAGCGACTTGTCTGCTTAGCGATTTGGTGCAGTAGCGACTTGTGTTCAGCGACTTGATTCTTAGCGACTTGGATACTTAGCGAGTTGTTCTTTAGCGACTTGTCTGCTTAGCGATTTGGTGCAGTAGCGACTTGTGTTCAGCGACTTGGGTCTTAGCGACTTGGTACCTAGCGACTTGGTTCAAGAGTTATAGCGACTTGGTTAATATTTGTTTCTAATACGGTTTTCTCTTGATTTAGTAAAATCCCGTAAAAGAATCTATTTCCCGGTTTAATCATAGAGTTATAAAATTCCGTGAAATCTGTAAACATGTCTACCAATGTCCCGATGGGTTTCACCACAAAAGTGGGGATGTCGCTGGACAGGTGGCTCAGATGGGCGAATATTCTGGCAAAAAGGATAGACCCGCCATGGCTGTAACAGTTCGATGTTACCCTGCCAAGATACGGGACATATCATATTTACCGAAGAAACCCCAATTCATCACAGCCTCAAAAAAGTAACACAAACTCCAACCATGTATCAGGATAACGTAACATTCATTGAGCCTTATTTGTATTTGTAACCCACAATGATGAAATGCATGTTTCTGACAATCACACTTCACCAGGATGAACGCAAAAAAACATACGACTGTCTGCAACAGCATTATTCAGCAGAAGCGGCCATTACAGGCCACCAACATACAGGTCACTGCTATGGCTGCCAGCTCAGCAAGTCTACCCCGCCACAACATCACCTAAAAACATGGCAAACCCACAAACATTTGCAGATGTTATAATATTTCAGTAAAATCTAATTCACAAAAACTATTTAACCATAAGATATAAGAACTGATTCCACCGACATAAGCAGATGGCCAAGTTTTTTTTAACATAGAGTAAATCGACAATAATTATCAAAAGAGGAGTTAATATTACAATTATTAAATTAATACAGAAACTTCAAAATGCAAAATGGCCAAAATAATTTCACAAAATTAAAAACCCTAAACCAAATCTAAACCCTCATTAGTATAAACCATTTAACCTCAGGAATCAAACCTAAACACCAAAAAGTGTAAAACACCCAAACTAATTTCGCAAAACAAAAAAACCTAAAGTAAACCCAAACCCTAATTAATAAAAACCATTTAACCTCATAAACTAAACGCAAACACCAACAATAACGAACCTAGGCAACAACAAAAGGGAAAAAAAACATGCAACCTAGTATCTAATCTTCCAAACAGCAAAGCTGTCGAATCTTATTTGGATCACAAATAATTGATCCACCTAACTTCAATCAAGAAACTTATACAATATATGAAGCCAGAAAAAAATATGTGGAGAAAACAAAGGAATCACCTGTAGCACAGAACAAATGGCAAAAGGCCATCCACAAAATCCATATAAAAAAAAGGATTGATGGTACGACAGACTGTAGCCCCTCACAATCGGCTGTACCAACCACTAAATTCACTTCCTTCGAAGCAAAAAATCACCGGATAATTTTCAGGGGGCACACCCGATCGGATCTAAAAGGTAAGCGTATGTTGTGAGTGAGGATGAATAGCCAACAGTTCGGGTAGGCTAAAGCAAAAAACCCAAAGGGCCCGAGAAAAAATAAAAAAACCCACGTTACTATTCATAAGAAAGCCCAATAAATGTAATTTAGTAGAATATATATATATATATAATCTAGATCAAATAAGATCAAACTTAAAGTTGTTAAAATGAGATCAATCTAAAATTTAACAAGTGACACTCTTCTTACAACAAAAATAATTTTTTTATTAGCTACAACTAAAAATGTTAAAGTTTTGATAGATTTCTTTTTCAAATTTACGAAACCTAGGTGATACACTTTGATTAGAAGTGTAATGTGTATCAGGTTTTTGTATGTGTATCAGATTTTGGAATATTTATTAGTGTAATGTGTATCAGGTGTATCACTAATTCAAACTCATGTATCATTTGGTTATTAGTTTCTAAAATGTTAATTTGTATTAAAATATTATATTTTTGTGTATTATTGCTAAAATTGTTATTTATAAATGTTTTAGTGGTTTTTTAGACTTGATATTATTTTTACAACTTTAAGTTTGATCTCACATTAACCCTCCTATATAATATATATATATATATATATATATATATATATATATATATATATATATATATATATATATATATATATATATATATATATATATATATATATATATATATATATATATATATATATATATTAGTTTTCGAAGCCCGCCCAATGGGCGGGCATGACTTATAATTATTTCTTTGTTGTTTTTTGTTAACTGAAATACATTTTTTTGAATTGTCAAACAATATTATAAAACAATTTTTTTTTTTTTTTTTGTATGGTTTGCATGGATGGTTAATAACACAACATATATAATTTTTACAACATTATGAATTTTATGTATGTTTTAACCTTGAATGATTTTGACAAATCACCCATTTGATCATTTAGGCACATTCACTATAAGGACTGGCTATCAAATACTGGAACCTTATGGCTTTCAGATACACCGTTAAACTCATCCAAATCATTAAAATTTAGGTCTATTTTGTATAAATGACAAAGAAAATCCATAGCTTACATGGCATCTAAGTCAGTGGCATTTCTAAGATGCAAAATAACATAATTCTATATTATTATTTTTTTTTTGCAAATTACTATATACATCACCTAATTAGCCTCAATACCGAAATAATTGTGAGTTTTGAAGAAGTCACGTTTGGATCCTTTATTAAATGGATTGATCACCATGTACCAATGTATCAACACAACATTACTTGCGTAAGTAACAAAATTAAAAAAAAAAAAAAAAAAAAAAAAAAAAAAAAAAAAAGATTGTTAATGATCAAATATGTAAAGTTTTATCAAAATTACATGATTAACAAACATGATATTATATTATAAACTTTAACAGATAAAGTATAATGAATGGTGAAATTATATCACAGCTAGAAATGGAAGTAGGAACAAATTACACATACTTATCGGTGTATCTGATTTGGTCCAACTTTACTCCTCACCAACAAAGATTCGATGGCAAATTTTTCTTTTTCATTTTAAGGAATTTCCTTGGGGATATGTACAACCTACTGATAAGAAACGGTCTATAAATCAATTTGATGTGGTGATGGAAAAGTAAAAATTACTCCATTTTAAAGAAAAAGCACTGGGTCAGATGCACGAACCTCCCTAAGTAACAGCTGGTACCTAGTATAACGAACACGCTCACACATATCATTTTACATTTTAACATGTCGACAGGTGATATTATGCGAGTGGAAATATTATAAGCATATACTTAGATATGGGTTTCATGAGTTCAACTAAGAATTTCTTGGTAAACTTCTGATACATACTAATAGATGTTGGCCATGGCGTCAATGTCAAACTTGCTCGAGAACGGAGTGTGGACAGTTTGTTGTTGGGCTTGAACCCGCCCATTGGTCCTCCCATAACATGCCCATCTGCCTTCTCATAGATTTGGAGTGATTTTAGGATTGACCATGCACCCATAACACAACACCAACCATAAGCAGGTTCAAGACGTGCATCCTTTATTCCCCTACATTGGCCTACAATCAATACAAAAAGATTGTAAAAAAGTATACTGGTTCTTAAAAACTGACGGGATGAATTATGCAATGAGATACATAAAGGTCTTCCTTTGTACATTAATCACTGCAAACGACTCATGAACATGAAATAGACATAGATCTCTCTTATATGCCATCTTAATGAAGTGTATCTCACATCCAATATGTGACGCTTATGATTTCCATTCCAATGACATGATGATAGATTATGACAAGAAAATAGACATGAAAACAAATTTCAAATAAATAAAATGCATAGAAGCTATATTTCCTGTATAATTCTCAATTCTGTAAGTAAATATCATTGCTAAATATGACAATATATCGTAGTTTTTACAGTAAACTGTTTGTAACCACACACACTCATTGAAGGGAGTACATTCGAGGTAACATTGAAAGTACAAAATCGTTACATGAACAAATCAAAACGACAATTACACGTGACTAAACAAATTACAATTGCAATTAAATTAATAAATGAAAGCGACATAATACCTTCCTTTTAGTAGTCTATAGAATCAAAATGCTGGACTTCTATTCAATTGCATAAGGTACTGTTTGTACCTCTGTGGGACGCCATAATGTTTTCTCAACACATAGCATACCCTCGTTGTCCTTGTTGTAAGTCATTCGGACCTTCTAGTTCAAAGACTTTGCCATGTTTTCGACCTCAGCAATGGTCTCAACATTATCACGCACGATCAGTTTACCTTCTGGTCTCAAGATTCTGTCAACTTCTGCCATTAGCCCTTGTAACTTGCACCTGTGACAATTAGATACACGCAAAATGTATTTTTAGTTCTATTTTCAGGGTAAGCTAGCTACTAATTAGATACACGTACATGAAAAAGTTTAAAATTTGTATCTACTCCCCCATGACTCATATTCATTTTCTCATATGATATGTTTTATCCGTCACAGGGCTAAAAGTAACCATTGACTGCAAGCTTGAAAACGGTCACTTCCAAAGAAGAGGTGTTGGAAAGCTGAATGAGGAAGGACTATTCAAGGTGTCACTTTCGGAAAAGATCTTGAAAGATAGAAAGTTGGCTGAAGAATGCTATGTATAATTGCACAATGCAGCAAATGCACCTTGTGCAGTTCACAATGGATTAGAAGCCGCTAAGATCGCTTTCGTTGAAAAGTCAAATGAAAAACACACATTTGGAACCAAAGGAAAACTCAAATTCTCGTCTGCAATTTGAACATCCGCCACCTTTTTGCCTCCTCTTCCAAAACCATATTTCCCTAAAGTACACCCTTGGTTAAAAAAGTTTGGCCACATCCTTCCTCATTATCCATTACCACCCAAACCTTCATTCAAAAAGCCATTTGGCCACGTCTTCCCTCATTATCCATTGCCACCCAAACCTTCGTTCAAAAAGCCATGCCCACCTCTAGTGGTTCCTGTACCAAAACCCGAGCCTAAGCCTGAGCCCAAACCCGATTGCAGTAGCAGCAAGAGCCATTTCCAAGTACACATTAAAGTGTTTCAAGTAACGTACCTAATTCAGGGTCCAAGCCTCGGGCTTTAAGTTCTCGGTATTCTTGGCAAAGTGCACAGCACTCGCAAAATAGGTGTGTCACCCATCCTGGTCCTGGACTCTCCATCAAACCGTAGCGGCTCCTGATCTTAGTACGATATGAGCATCACATGAAAATAAATGCAGCGGCCCCGTGTAGAACTCCACTCGTTGCACACACTGCATAAACACCCCACTATTTAGTCGGTATGGACTTAGTTTAACGGATAATATTGTAAATATTAGTTTTTAAAGATGTTTGAGTTAATTAATAGAACATATAGGTTTATCTCCATGACCTTCTTCTCTAAAGTGTCGTTCTCTTTCAGCCTCTGTTCACCCTGGAAGTTGAGCACATTGAAACAAACTATGTATGGGTCCATAAACAGCATTGTGATTCGTTCTATTTGGCGGTTGAGGGAAACTCACTAAACTCTCTGTAATCCATTTGAGTTGTTCCTTGATACTCAATGCTGAAGGAATGAAATAAAAACCTGAACTCCAAACCACGTCATGATCACGGATATGAATAAACCACATAACAAACAGAGATTATCATCAATATTGTATACTCAAACATTCATATAATGCAAGAGGAACAACAGTATCCGCTGTAGATTATAGAAAACTAAACAAAATAAGTTGGTACGCTGCACCCACAACGACCATATGAAAAGGATTTGACAATTTTTAACCTGAGCCCATTAAGACACATTACCCAACCCGGACAACGTGTCACCTCCAGACACTATATGACAGCAACTATAAACATACCCATAGATGATAGGGTGAGTTTGAAATTCCATATATAACAATTCAAGGGCGAAACAAACCTGACTCGTGGAAAGGGAATTGACATCCTTTTCAAGAGTATCAAGAAGAAAGATTAGCCACCACCAGAAGACATTTGAACCACTGATGTAGATCCTGGAGCTACACCACCAGCATTATCATTTGCTCCAGACGTATTAACTTAACAAAAATAAACTACCATGTATTTTAACATGAATACAAATGTGAATGCCTGGGAAAAATAAACTACCATTCTTTATTTGATTACTGGTCGAAACACATAGGAGCCAATCTCAATGGCTATCTTATTCGTATTCTGTGCTCATCTAATTTTATCTCAAACTACTTATATAATCTGTAATTTTCTTCATGGATTTGTAAACCACAATCAGATGGTTAGTGCTCATAACATAAAAATTTATGTCCTTAAGTATAAAAATAATTGAATCAATATGAGTGCATCATAGGATCGTGTTTTATTTGCTTTCTAATGAAAAAAGTCACAAAATACATAACTCTACTTAACAACAGATGTTAACTCGGTTATGTGATTATGTAACGTATGTTGCGAGTTATGCACTGACCTATTCAGACCCGCCAAAGAAAAATAAATAAATAAATAAATAAATAAATAATTAATTAAAAAAAATTAAAAAAAAAAATGAAGCAAAAGTACAATCAGAATGTGTGTAAAAATTGAAGTTAACGCGTCAGAACGGTCGGTAGCTACTTAGTCTCATTCGAATCCAAATAGGACTCGGCCAACTGGACTCTCTTGACATTCTCTTGTTCTTCAACCAGCATGTTTCCGTACTCCAAGAGCTTATCAATGGTAATCTTGGGTTGCTGGAATGTTGGTGGGTCATCCCTTGAGTTCAAAAGTCTCTTTCCAATGCCCTCAACCCCAGTTTTGCCAATCCACTTCCTCACTTCATCATCATACACTCTAGCCCTCAATGCCCCAAAGAAATCTGGAAAGAAATCAGAGGAAAACTGTTGTAAAGCAATTATTAGAAAACTATATGTATGTATAAATAAACTGTTAGCCTAAACTGTGTGTATGCTAAAATATGCTAATGTGTTGGATAGGAATGCAACAGATAAGCCATTAAAATAAGATTCTCCAAACACGCTGTAAATTCAGAAAAAAGAGCATATTCAAGAATATTTTTATCTGCAAATACAAAATTTGGTAGAAGTATACCGATGGATTGTCCAGGGAAAGTGTCGACAAGCTTGGCAACCTCCTCAGGCGAGACACCATCAGTTCTAAATATACCAATACATAAACCAATACGGTCTTCTATGGTTGGAGCCCAGTAAAATTTCTCCATATGTCTATCACGAATGAGGGGATCATACAGTGTTGAGAAATCGTAATTAGTTATATTTAAACACGACTCCATCCTAATGAATTTTAAACACGAATAACTCCGTGTTAGGGAGAAAAACTATATTTAGCAGAGTCTACCCACATAATAACATAGAAGTTTGCATTACGGCTACGAAGTAGTGAAGTGACACCCTTCCAGGATAACACCATTTTCATCACAACTGCCCAAAATGGGGCCACGTTGCATGACCAGTCTGTTTATTTAATGTCCTGTAAAATGTATCCATTTTAATATTTAAACACTTGAGCTGGTTATAAAAAGAGATGCAGGCTGTCCCCTTTTAATAAATTGTAGTTATTAGAGATATTTAGATGGTATAACAGGGACTTGAAAAACAATGAATTTATCCCCAAAGTTTAACAAATTCGCTCACCCACAATGTGTTACAGATTTCCTAGCTGCGATATGTGGTATCAGGTGGTTCGATAATCATGATTAGTAAAATTCCCTTGCCACATGCCCATTGACAAGTTGCTATTGCATTCACTTTGAATATATAAATGTACGACAAAGAGTCTCATTTTTTATGATAATATCCTGTCCAATCAGGGGGTGTTTGGCTTAGCTTATCTCAAAAGCTTATGGCTTCTGCAAAAAGCCATTTTCTAAGCGTTATTCTAATAAAAGCCTTTTTGTTACTCTTAAATATGCTATTAAGAACTTTGAAGTGTTTAATGAAGCTTATTGTATTCTAATACTTTCATACTCAGCATAAGCTTAGCAAACAACCCACTAAATAAGCAAAAAACGCATTTACCTTGTATATTTCATCCTTTAGCCGATCACACGACAGATTCAAAGTTCCAAGAACAACAACGTGAGGTCGATGATCTATAATGAACTTCTTGAGACGTTGTAGATCATTATTTTTCCACTGCTGTTCGTTAGCACTTGGACTATTGATGCTTATAGCACCAACATATAGCACATCAACCACTTCTCCATACTGATCAGATAGGCATCTTTTATTATATATTTTCTTTGTTCATTCCACTACTGATCAGATTTGCTCATGCCATAATCACTAAGATAATATTCATGCGCATCAGTTATTAATTTATCATGGACGTACATATGCAGGAAGCTTTACAAAGAATTCGATAAGCTTCTCCTCCTCTGCCTTTTGAATAAAAAGCCATTGTGCATCATCAAATCTTGTCAACAGTTTGTCTTTCAACCACTTGACACCTGTAAACTCATGATTTGCATATATGGACTACCTGCCATCAGGGGTGGGCCTCGTTGACACCACCGCATTATCCATGAAGATGCCAACAAATGAAGCCTTTGTTGATCCAACAATAGATCCACTCTTCTGCAAACTACAAAAAAAATTTGATCATATAATATATTAGTACTTTTTTATACTACACAAAGTATAATACGTATATGCATGCTCCATTAAACAAAGTTGTAATTACTCATGTCCGACCTCATGTAAGGTTTAATTTCAAGTTAATGCAATTTAATTTCAGTTTACTTCCAGTTTCCAGTTTATGCAGTTTTAACTTTTACTCATGTTTTTAAAATCTGTCATTTGTGTTTCAAAAGAATTTACTCAAGTGTGTTTAAACTTAGTTTGAGTTTTGATTAATGACCTCAAAGTTTTTTAGCCTACACAATCTTAATTTGCCCTTTTCAAAACTGTTTTCTTCCCCTAAGGGGGTGTTTGGATAAGTACCTTTTCTGGGTCAAACTCCTGTTTTGACCCATGTTGGGTTTCAAAAATCAATTCACTTGATCTCAACTTAGTTTAGTTTATATCATTTTAGACTGTTCAAGTAGATTTAGTAGGATTGATTGTTATTTTTTTTGTTTGCATAATCTGCCATCCATGTCCTAACTGTCCCTTTTCAAGGTTCATTTTAGGTAGGTTATCATTAGAATTGAAGTTTGATTTTTATGTTACAAATAGTTTATAGATAGGTATTTACCTATGCTAGCTTGCTTAGGATTTTAGAGGCCATCTTGGTAGCCTATTTTTGAGCTCAAAAGTCCCTCTTAGGACTGTTTTTAACCCACTGTTACAGCAGCAGGCTTGAGAAGCCCTTTTAGTGCTTATAAGTTTTTCTTTTGCTTTTTGTTATTGCTTATTTTATTACCCTTTAGTTCTCTTAGGTAGTTTAGGTCGTTTGACATTAGGTTTAGCTTATTGAAAGCTTATTGCAGCTTATTTGGTTCCCCTAGCAGACCCTACAAAGCCAAACCCCTAGTGTTAACTGTCTTGGAATAAGCTGTTCATACAGCTTAATTTAGCTTTTTCAAGTTTAGGTTTTTATATTAAAATGCTTTTTTCATTCTATATTTAGTTTCTTAAAAGAAAAAATAAAAAAATAAATAATAAAAAAAATAAAAAAATAAAATTACCAATCATCATAACATTTAATTTATCCAAACTCACTTCATAAAAATAATTGAACCAACAAAAAATCAAATGGGTCACACTTACATAACAGATTTACACCATTTTTTCTATCAGGTGCTTCATCAAGGGTTAGCAATTTACGTCCAAATCTGTATCAAAGAGAAATACTTATCTTTTCATTACACTTACGAACAACAACCTTTCAATTCCATCCTCGTATGATACATCTTGCTAACATGTAGCCACCTTAACAACACACACAAACCTTAAACTCCATTGCTATTCAAGAATTACCATCTTCTTTATATACTAATATCCTAAACCAAAAAATGTCTAAAAAAACCCCCACTATCATAACATCTGATCCTACCAATTTATCCAAATTCGTTTCACAAAAACAATCTAATAAACAGAAACTAATAGAAAGTTTTATGCTGGCATGGAAACTAATTGCCTGATTATAAATTAATAACTATAGCGGAGGTTTAAGTGTAACTCAAATTAAATAGGAAAAAGGTAAGTCATCTTACCACAATCGTCTATAATCTCGTCATCGATTAGCTTCTGAAAGCCCAAAAAGGAAGCCAAAGTAGCTACTGAAGCAGGCCAAAAGGTTCTTTCATCAGATGACTAACTTGACCCTCTATCAGCAGATGGTGTACTTGCACCTGGTACTGACCCACTAACAATATTCATGTTTGTAGGCTGTGTTGGGGATGGGGGTCGTAACCGATTTTGGTTTTTTGGTTTCTGCTATGAAGCCACCGACTACCACCTAGTAATAGAAAGCAATGGTTAAAACAATTTATACCCCTGGTGCGCATTAAAAAAAATGATTACATATAGACAGACCTGTACAGTAGTTTCAGCCACTAACGACCCAACAACTCCACTACCTCAAACCCGGCCCTTTGAATCTGCAAGGGAAACACTCAATCATATTGAATTGCTGATGTGGTTACTATTAATGTCTATGAGCAGGAAGGGGCCCAATAAAGAAATGATGTCAAACCCTGTCCTGAAAGTGACATTAACAACCCAATAAACTTTTACATTCCATTAAAAGGCATTGAAACATTCACAGATTTAAGGTTTATATACCTAGTCTTTCATTTGAAGCGATGTCAAGTACTCAATTACCTCACCGAAAATCATCCTTCAATTCACCACCAAATTACTCTAAATCGACTAAACTTTGCACCAAAGTCCAATCTATTTTTAGGAATTTATAATAATTAGTACCTTAATCCATTTCCTCATCGAGCGCATTTATTTGGTCAAGAAACGGTAGATACATGTCATGGTAGTCTATTATGAATAGCTTAATTTACTCAATATTTTGTCAACGCGGACCAAACTCGGCCTAAAAAATGAATAGGTCAAAAGGCGTATTTCTAATGCATAAGTCATTCTAATGGAAAATACACATTATTATTGATGTATCAAATTCTTTAATCCTATCTGGCAGATTAATCATTATTAAAAAGATGATACCTTTGACTCGTTACTATACTACCATTTTTTACCCGAATCTCTTTGACATGTTATCCAGGCCACCCATTTTTGCGACATATAATGTCACATTTTTTTAGGAATTAAAAGCTTGCCTGATATGAAGAAAAGAAGAATTTTACCTGTTGCACAGTCATGCCGTTATGATAGTGTTCGAAATAAGCTTTACCAAACACCCTTAAAAGTGATCCAAATATAATAACAAAGGTTCACTGATCTTGTGTTATGAAAGAAATTATAGTAGTTTCCACCCTTCGACTTCTGTTTACATTTCTGCACACCCCAACAAAGTTGCTACTGCATCAAAGTCGGGAAAAAATAATTTATTTCAAAACAATTATTTCAGGTGAAACGTGTACTTTTTTAATAGTGTTACATATAATATGCACTTTTTACATTTTTGTAACTTTTTCCCTGTATTGCAAAAGTTAATTTTGCAAATGATAAGCTCATTTCCGGATATATCCAAATAAAAAGGTTACAGTTTATAATAAAACCCACAGCTTAAAGACTCTAGAACTTGGAAACTTGCCCAAACTAAGTACCATTGTCAACAGAAGAAAGCAAAAGTGCCAGAAAATTCATGTACGAAAACAACAAACATGATTACATCGAAGAAAATATACTCATAAACTTCAAAGTGACCCAACTTAAGTTCATTTTTAGGTTAGAAAAAACTAACAGCCGTTAACAAAAACATTTTAAATATAGAACCCAAATGTGCCACCATAATTACAAAATCAGCTTTGCTGGAGATAGAATCTGCTTCTTTGATTCCAGTATTATAGTTTGAACACTAAAATTCACGTTTCGTAATACATGTAATCAGTTAAAAACTTTATATACAATAAAATCGGATGCCAAAATAAGAACAATTCAATAAAGTACAAACAAATGAAATGTTAGAAATCACATAATGTCTATAAAGAATGAGCTATTTTAAAACACTATGGCATAAGATATATTTAATAATGTTTATAAAGAATTAGCTATTTTAAAGAATGAGCTATTTTAAAACACCATGGCATGAGCTATTTTAAAAGAATGAGCTATTTTAATACCGACATATCTGCCTGTGGAGCGCATTTGAGCGCGTGCTTTTGTTCTTTCCACTGCATCTGCTTGTACGTCTTGTATTCCAATCAAAATTAATGTATAACAAATACACTTTTTAGCAGCTTTTCAAAAACCCATAAACAAAATCCAAAACCCTTTTCTTAACAGAAAATTCCTTTCTATCAAAACCGCTATAACTACTTATCCCCCACCCGAAACTAATCTCCCAGATAGCAAAACCAATACCATATTAGGGCATTCCACAATTTAAGATATATTTAAGTACTTTATATTACACAATCACTTTCAAAGAGCTATATCAAACAAACCTAAAACAATATCAGCGTTTATTTTTAAAATTGCATAAGCAAAGCTAATAGACAAATTTTTTAAGAAACTCACCTCAAATATCTCATCCATTCGTTTCATATTCAGCGCACCACTTCCTTCAACTCTCAACTTCATAACCTCCGCCACCATTTCCCTCATAACACCGGCACCCGTAACCCTCATCAACCATATAATGCGATCCTACGTCAGCCTCCCTCTTTAACCCTACTAAAGAATGATCAAGGTGGTCGCCTGGTAATTTTTTCCAACTACCAGAATCACCAAAATCATCGTTCTCTCTCAAATGATTTTTCTTAAACCTGTCCCTCTTTCTGCCACAACTGACTTTATCAACTTCTACAATCTTTTCATCATTTAAATTTATGTGCTCATCCTCTTTGCTCACGACTCTTAGCCTATTTACAATAACCCTCCTAAGATCACCACCAGATCTAGCACGTCCCTCTACTGGCTTATCACCACGTCGCCACACATTTCTCTCTGGATTTTTAGATATAATTTTGGAACGAAATAATGTCATAAGCTTATCTACCTGAAACACATATAACATTTATAAAGTGGAGCAGAACAGAACAGCATAAAGACACAAGCACATATATACCTGATCCTGGTTCAAGCCAAAGTTAAACTTCTTTAGTGAGAAGTAATTATCCTTGATAGCATCCTGGAATTCATGTTCAGCAAGTGGACTACAATTCCAGACAGTGGTAAACTGAACCTATATAGCAGATGAAACCATATAAAAGTAAAGATATTAAAAGAAGAAAAAGAAAAAGTATTAACCCCTTAACAATGCTCTAAGTGCTGCATAACCAAAGGGTGGCACACTCCTGATTATAGAGAGACTGTCCGACTTTACATAGGATGTGGCATATGAATTGTCTGATTAAACTCGGGTAGCAAAATTTCAGTTTTGTCATATCGGTAAAATATAAAGAGAAACATAACTGCCCCTTATGGCTTATTAGAAACCCATACCTGTGCAGGGAACTTCTTTCTATATGCTCCAGGCTGGATGTTGATTTCACCATCGGATGTCGCACGGAATACACCAAACAATAATCTATTTTCAAACTCAAAAAGGAAAAGCAACATTCCTTTTTTAACATTTAACACAAAATCCGACATATTATATGGTAGTCCAAACAACCTCCTATCAAAACATTCCTCTTTTGTTTCACTATTTGACATAAATATTGCACCGCACTCAGGAAACTTCCCAGGGAGATTCTCATCTTTATACCTCGACTCTTTATACCTCGTCTCTTTATACCTTGACCCTTCATACCTCGTCTCTTTATACCTCGTCTCCTGTTTCAGACTGTCACCTCAGTGAACTGCCAATATATCCAAAAACGGAACACACAAATTTAAGGAAGAAAGAACATTAGTTTTCTTAATATGACTGGAATACACAAAGTTAAATAAAGCGCGAAAACTACACATTTTCTGATTTATGTTATGTTACACAAAAGAAGATATATCATTAGCTTCATGGCTGCACATTATCATGTGTTTATTTTATAGATATAATAACATGAATATAGATGTGAAAGTAGTTCAAATAGTATAGCAAATAATCATAAGACTTACCTCTAACTATTTCTCATAATTTGCTAAACTCTTTGTGAGCTCATCCACTCTCTTATTGAGATCACCAGCTCCAACTTGTACACTCTTTACTACAGAAGCCAATCTTCCACATACTACTTAGCTTCTTCAATATTCTTTCTGATCTAGCAACATCAGAAAATGAAATATTACAGCATTATGAAGATAAAAACACGTAAACAAAAAGATGTTATAATTACAACCTGCACAAAAACATATTAAAAATCATTAAAACCCTAAAATCGTGATGAAGTTTTCTTCAGAGTTCTAATGATTAGGGCCTTTTTTTTGGGAAAAATATACGTATGATGAAAATATACGTATGATTTTTTCAGGTTAAAGAAAAAATATATATTTAAGGAAAAGATATGTATAAAAAGTTTTAGAGGAGAGTTATTCTCACATACCAAGGGACTCATCTCCACCATTCATCTAAAAAAAATCAATGGCTGAGATTTAAAAGCATTTTATTATTTCACCCATTTTTTATAATTTAAATATCTCTTAAACCGTTTATCATTAAGCGAAAATATTTACACCGTCGCGACGAGCATTTAATTATCTTTCTATAGACGGGCACTTTGATATACTTTCGAAAAAAGAAAAAAAAATCATTTTTTTCACGTTTTTCGTCTTTTTTTCGTTTATTTTACGTTACTGAAATTTGCATGAAAAAATCATATATGATAAAACACTAAATTGAATATCACATGTGATATTAGTGTTAAATCATATATGATATGTAATATCACATGTGATATCATATGTGATTTTACACTAATATCACATATGATATTACATATCATATATGATTTTACACTAATATCAAATTAGTGTTATATCATATATGATTTTTCAATGCAAATTTCAGTAACGTAAAAAAAACGAAAAAAACTTTAAAAAAAAACGTGAAAAATACGAAAAAAAAAAAATTTGTCGAAAGTATATCAAAGTGCCTATCTATAGAAAGATAATTAAATGCTCGTCGCAATGATATATTTTTTTTCGCTCTACGATTAACGGTTTAAAAGATATTAATATTTGAAAAAAAAAAAGGATGAAAGTTGGTTTTTTATATTGTTGGGATTAATCTCATCCATTAGATCAAATAAAAATGAAAGGTGGAGATTGATCCCTTGGTATGTAAATAATCTTTTGTCCTCAAATGATCTTATATCAAAGTTTTAAAAAATATAATTACTTAATATAATTTTTGTAGATAAATTATATTTAGTATAGGATTCTAATATAATTAATTATAGCCATTTATAGATTATAATATGCAACATAATTATCAAAATAACATGTTGCCTAAGTGGTAAATACACAAGTTATTAATGCTACTCTTACAAACAACCCAAGTTCAAATCTCACCATTGTCATTTTTTATAAAAATCGAATTTCACAAAAAAAATATTAAAAATTTATATAATTTATACATTAAATCCGAAAATTATATACTATTGCTTAAGTGGATTAATAAATTGCTTAGTTGGCTTAAGTGGATTAATAAATTGCTTAGTTGGACCAAAAATGCTTATGTGGCATGAAAAACAATTACTGGGCATTGAGGTGACATTAATGCCAAATGCCTCCTGTTATATATATATATATATATATATTAATTTTTTGAGTCACGCAAAAATCTGTGTTTTATCTAAAAAATCTGCTTTTTATAACTTTTTATCCAAAAGAATCTGAATTCTATCTTAAAAAAATCTCCATAGAAAGTTGTGCGTATTTTATAAATAATAGATTTAGTGATCTGTAAAAAATAAACACTAATAATCAGCAAGAAAATGAGTTTTTCTAAAGGCAAGTTTTCGGTGTGCATTGTATATGGTGGTTGTGGTAGTAACGTTCTTTTGCCAAAAAAGATGAGTTACAAAAGTTTGAAAAAATATGTTTGCACATGGCTTGGTTTAGATGTCACCGGGCTGATCCTTTTATCATACAAAATTCAACCTGACAATCAAGTGTATGAAATAAACGACGATGATGAGTTACTGTATTTTATCAATTATATTGTCATTAATATAATAGATCGTATGGAATTGAACGTTGAAGAACATGTACATAATTCTCAATATTATGTAAATTATTATTTTGATAATCCTAGTCATAACGTTCATTCAAATTATCAAAACTTTGATTTTTATGTTAAACGAGTGTGGAAACCCGCGCGATGCAACGGGATTTGCTTCAAATGACTTACTTTGCAACGACACTTAAACCTTAAGGATTAATTTTGCCAAGTTGCTATAGTTAGCAATTAATGATGCAGGACTTATTTTGCAGCGCCACTTGAACCACAGGGACTGTTTTTGCCAAGTTGGGAAAGTTTGCATTTAATGCATCAGGACTTATTTTGCAGCGCCACTTGAACCTCAGGGACTGTTTTTGCCAAGTTTTGAAACTTTTCATTTAATGCATCCTTTGCACTGTTTTTTTCCCCAACAAATAGTATATATATATAATTTGCACATCAACAAAATTCACAATTTTGGCAACATGTTGAACCCTCACAACATTTTCAAAATAATGCAATATTTGAACAATCTTTAAATTACGAACAATATTATGATCAATATGTTCTTTGTACTCAAAATGAATCGCATTGTACTGAAAATCAAGAAAGTTATGACAATATCTGGGAAACAAACGATAGTCATTTTGATAACGAAGAGGCGGACGATGACGGTCATCAAGATGTGATTGGATATAATCCAGAAATTGATGGTGATGACGAAGAAACAGACGTCGGAGAGGATGTTGAAGACCAATTACATCACAAGTAGCAACAAAATACTTTTCAGCACATGCCTAAAGATATTTTTTACCAACACCTGTTTCTGAATCAAAATTAAAAAACGCAGTTTATTACAATTCATCAAAACTAGTTTATAAATATAAGGATTTTGCTGACAAAAAAGCATGCAAGTTGGCAATTAATCAAAAATATTTTTAGACGACTATGAATGTGTTCCTACACGAACAAACAAAACCACCTGTAATGTTGGTTTTATTGAACCTAAGTGTTCATGGCACATCCACTCTGGAACTGAAAAAGGAAGCAAAGTTTTTATTATTAAAATTTTTTTAGACTTACACATATGTTCAAGAACAGTAGTTCATTCGCATCATCAAAATGCAAGTGGCAAGTTAGTAGGTAACATGCTTCTGAAACAATTATTAGATATAAATCGTGATTTAAAGGCAAAAGACATTATGAATGATATGGCCGCGCAACATGGAGTTCAACTTTCATACATGCAAGCTTATAGGGGTTTAAATAAGGGTTTGGAGATGCTTCGGGGTTGGCCGATTGAATCGTTTGAAAAATTACCTTATTATTGTTATAATTTGAGAAACATAAACCCAGGAACTGTTACAAACATAGAAGTTGACAAACATGGCAGATTTAGTATGTTATTTATCTCCCTTGGGGTAGCGGTAAGTGTATACAAAATGTGATTTCATTTGTTTAGTTATGCTGTTTAACCTACTAATTCGCTATATTATTTTGGTTGTGACAGATTCGAAGCTTCATGAATTGTTTACGACCAATGATCATAATTGATGGAGCTCACTTAAAGAATGACTTCTTCAATGGAGTCAATCTCTTGTCTGTAGGTATGGATGGTAACAACCAAAGCTTACCTATTGCTTATGGTATTTGCCAAGGTGAGGGCGTCAAGGGTTGGTCATGGTTTCTAGTAAAATTTAAAGGGCTGTATCGGTGAACAACCAGACTTGACAATCATCTATGATAGACACCTAGAAATTCTTTCATCTGTGCAAAAGTGTTCCAGAATGCTTTTCATGGTTATTTGTTGGGTTTTGAGATACTGCTGCTCATATTGTTACGGCTGATCATGTGAATATAATGAAAAATGCTCTAAGTGTGTTTTTGCTGCTTGTATGAAAGTTACTACTGCCAGTGTATTTTACTACAACTAGTGTTACTGAAGATGCTCAAGAAAATATAATAAGTAGTTACTACTGCTAGACTTATGGTTACTACCGCTAGTTCTAAGTTGCTACTGCTGAAGACTTAATGATGTCAGGGTAAAAAGTTTCTACTGCTGGTTATTTATTATAGCATTAGGTATAGTGATATCAAAATTTTAGCCATTTGAGCCCCATCATTTCAACACTCAAACTTCAAAATACCCCTTTATAATAACTAACCTCAAAATACAGCTTTATAATAATAAAACTTTTAAAATCAAAACTTTTAAAGATGAAAAGGTAATATTTTTTTGTCTTTACTCTAGTTGGAGAAATGGCTATTTTCATTTTGGCACAACATGGTGGTGTGGTGTTTAAGAGATGACATAGCTAAAATGGTTGCCATGTCATTTTGGCTAGACATCACAACCATTATACCTAATGCTCTTACTACTGCTGAAGTATTAGAGTCAGTTTATGCTTATAGAATATCTCGTATCGAAAGTTTGTATTAGATAAATATGGAAAATATTCTATAAAGATTTATCTTTTGTAGAAATTTATTGTAAGCTGACTAGGACTCTTTAGTCTATAAAAGGAAGTCATAGGGCATTGTGTTTAGTACGTATGTTTTAGAAGCTTCAAGGTTGAAAACCATAATACTATTCAGAGTATTCGTATTATATTACTAATATTGAAGCGTTTTGTTTGTTAATCTCTGTGTTCTTCATTGTTCTTCTTAAACATTAAGTGTTAGATTCCGCATAGCACTTAGTGATGTCACACCCCCAAATTACCTGTTTTGCAGCGGAATGGAATTCCTGGGGATTGACTGTCATAGCATCACAATCACAGTTATATTGAACGACCAAAAGTGTCGTTTTAGAAACACATCGTTTGATATTAATATAAAACATACAGAGTTACAAGATAGGTCCCAAAAGTTGATAAAGTTTGCGGAAAAATAAGTTTATTACAAGTCCAAACGATGTTTTGAAAAGAAAACCATAATATACAATGATATAAGTCGACGCCGCGACTCTATGAGGGTTCCTTATTCGTGCCATGATGCGAATGTCTAGTTACCTGAAAATACATTTCTAAAAGTGTCAACACAATGGTTGAGTGAGTTCATAGAGTTTAAGTAAATGTTTAATACGGCTACCACAAGTATAAATTATATATGACAAATATGTCACAAAAATGTTACAATTGCTATAAGTCCATGACACCGAAACTAGACTGATTATGATGTTCGCCCCAACAGAGTGTTTGCCAAACAACTCAAATAATGATATTAAATGAAATGCATCCGTCCGGTTGGAATCCGCCAACCCGGATGGAGGAGTCACCCTCGATAGATTTATCCACTCACCCTCGCTTCTATGAAATTAACGGTTCATGTTATATAATGGGGACATTCAATTGGCATGAGGTAACTTAAGCAATGTAATGAATTTGAAATACTTGGTATCGTAATAAAAATGATGTGCAATGTATTCTCCCCCGTAGGTTTGAAATAAAGTAAAAACTTGAATAAATCGGGGCTATGAAAACTCACTTGATGAATTGATGCGATGACAAAAGTGAGTACACCGAAATGTAGCGTGAATCTCAAAACTCGACCTATTATGAATGATATGATACATAATAAGTTATGATGTAATGTTATGCATGCAATTCGGATGATATCTATACCACTTATGAATTTTTGAAAATAATACTTTTCGTCGAAAAAATAATCCTTTAACGTCTTGACCATTTTTAAATTACTCCACATGTAATTACGTTGAAATGATATCCTACGATAATCATTTAGTGATTTATTAAGAAATTATAACTTTTCGTCGTAAAAATAATGTTGTTGAAATATTCATGAAAGTGACAAAACGGCCTCTAAAAACTAGTCGTAAAATGGTGCACATCGAGTATTAGGAAACGTACTCAATGGTTTTGGGAAGCTTGTATCATTATCTCAAAGTTTTAGTACATGAGTTTCCATCCTAGAGGTCTCGAACATAAAGAAAAATATAGGTTAAGTATGGTACTTGTGTCCCAAAATATAGTTTAAGGATGGTTTTCGGCAAATGTTTGAGTAGCCATAATTAATTCATTACAACTCCGCTAGTCAAACGGTCGGACATTTTGGAAAATCTACTTGGCAAACTCAATTTTACTAGAAGACTTTACTTTATAAAAAGTTCTACATCAATGTTAAAAACAACCTTCAACATGGTCACTTGTTTTGCCGTAAAACTTGCCTATTAGAAATTTAATAGTTTTTCCTTATATAATAAAGTTACGACAACTTTTGTAAACGTGTATAATTTGATCATTACAAATCCGTTTTCTACGTTTTAAAGGTCCTTAGCTTGGTATCAAAGTATACTAGTATATTTTTGATAAGTCGACATTATTTATAACGCCTAAGTTTCATTTTTGACTCGTACAAAATAAATATAACTTGCTGAAATTTCCAGAAAATTATAGTTTTCGTCGCCAACTTGAAAAATTCATAACTTCTTCGTTATAGCTCCGTTTTAATCCGTTCAAGCGGCCACGTTTTCGTTTTAAAGTGTATTTTCTAATTATCTAGGCCAAAATTTTTTATCCACTGTCGAATTTTCCAGATTTTGAAAATAAGGACAGACCCTTTTGCAAACTTGTTGAAATGAGTTTTTCTCGCACCAAACCTATTCTAACCCATTCAAAACAACTCCGAAGTTATTCTAATCCTACCATACACCTTCTTAGGGTGTCATGGGTTCATAGACATCACCAAGTGTGATTTATAACAAGGAGTAATTATAGGATAACAATATATATATATAACTCTTAAAAATCAAAGAAAAAGTGGTATAAACCTCATGAGACTTGCATGTTTACTCAAATAAAATGAAATGACCATAGCAATGAATATGAAATAAACACATGAATATGAATGCTTACAAGTAACTTGATGAGGTTTAAGGACAATAGGTTTTTCCTAATCACCTTAGGTTTTTATTGCAAAACCTTTACAATAAGATATACTAGAGTGTAATAAAACCTTGTCTTGAAAATTTATGATGAAATCCTCTTGGTCTATGTGGTTTCCGGTTTTGGAAGAGGAAGAGAGGAGCAAATATGTTTTCACCTTGATAATATCTTGAGTATGTGTTTGTTAATGAATTAAAATGCATGTACAAGAAAAGATATTTGCAAATCAATACATGACTCACCCCCCCTTGAGTCGGCAAGGGGGGTCTTAGTCATCACTTGATATATATATTTTTTTATTATTATGTATTATGTAATATTTTGTGAAGTTACTTGAAGATAAGTGATCACTTGTAGGCACATTTGATTATTTAGGGTAGCATTAGATAGAAATAAATTTTAACGGGTCAAGATAAAATATATTAAGGTCATAAAAATTGTAAAAATATATTTCTTGCAAAATTTGAGTGAAATAATAATTATCGTGTCGTATTTAAGAAAAACGTCGTAATTATATAAATATAACAATTTAGTTACAAAATAAATTTAAAACACTGGGTAAACTAATAATAATATTTTTATAAACTTAATATAAGTATAAAAATATTTTGGAATAATTTTTGAAAGTAATGGATCAATTGTTCAAAATAATTAATTACGCGATAACGTTTATTTAATATGAAATTATACGGTTAATGTAAAATGCAAAACCATGAATGAACTAATATGATGATAATGATGATAATGATATGTAGACTAAACTTAGTCCATATGAAATGTCCTTTATGATTATATATGAATTCACAGCTAAACCATTACGGTTACGTGAATTTGATGCTCGTAAACCTAGTTTACGATAAATGATAAATGATGAAGCATGAGTAATGTTTTGAAATATGACCTGAAAATACGAATTGTCACATTCGCCCATCCAAAAAGGAATTCAGTCCTTGTTGGGTCCTACAGTGTTGTCGGTGAAAAGATGAGGATATTTGAGGCGTATCTGGTCTTCCCGTTCCCAAGTAAACTCAGGACCTCTTCGAGAATTCCAGCGAACCTTCACAATAGGAATACGACTCTGTTTCAACTGCTTGACCTCGCGGTCCATAATTTCTACAGGTTCCTCCACGAAATTGAGTTTATCGTCGAGTTGAATTTCTTCCAATGGAATAACAAGTGATTCGTCTGAAAGACATTTCTTCAGGTTTGAAACGTGAAACGTGTTGTGTACATGACCAATTTCTATCGGAAGATCAAGTCGATAAGCTACAGGGCCGACTCTGCTCAAAATTTTGAATGGCCCAATGTACCTCGGGTTCAACTTCCCGCGTTTTCTAAATCGTACCACGCCTTTCCAAGGCGATACTTTCAACATCACTTTGTCGCCGACTTGAAATTCTAACGGTTTGCGTCTAACATCTGCGTAACTTTTCTGTCGACTCCTGGCAGTTCTGAGTCTATCTCGGATTTGGACTATCTTTTATGTTGTTTCCCGTACCATTTCTGGACCAGTGAGTTGTGCGTCTCCAACCTCGGCCCAAAAAACAGGTGATCGGCACTTTCGACCATAGAGTGCCTCAAATGGTGCCGCTTTTATACTGGTGTGATAACTATTGTTGTACGAGAATTCGATTAATGGCAAATGGTTAGCCCAACCATTTCCAAAATCAATCACACATGCCCTCAGCATATCTTCTAAGGTTTGAATTGTCCTTTCACTTTGACCATCGGTTTGTGGATGATATGCTGTGCTCATCTCTAATTTGGTTCCAAATGAATCTTGTAATGATTTCCAGAAGTTTGAAGTGAATCGACTATCTCTGTCGGAAATGATGGAAATTGGTGCTCCATGCCTTGAGACTATTTCCTTGACATATAGTCTAGTAATTTGTTCCATGGAATAAGTTTCTCTAATTGGTATGAAATGAGCTGATTTGGTAAGACGATCGACGATTACCCATATAGCATCGTAACCTCCCGATGTCTTTGGAAGTTTCGTGACAAAGTCCATTGTAATGCGTTCCCATTTCCATTGGGGAATCTCTGGTTGTTGGAGTAATCCTGAAGGTTTCTGATATTCGACTTTTACTTTAGAACAAGTAAGACATTTTCCAACATACGTAGCAATCTCCGCTTTCATGTTCGGCCACCAATAAAATTTCTTGAGATCCTGATACATCTTATCAGATCCTGGGTGAATAGAATACTTTGACTTATGCGACTCATGCATAATCAATTCTCGTATCCCGCCATAAAATGGTACCCACATTCTTTCCTTGAAGCATAATACTCCATCTGCTCTCTTTACAAAGCCATTTGCATTTTCAGGCATACCATAAAGATTTTCACTTGGTCGGTTTACCTCCTTAAGTGCCTCGACTTGTGCCTCGAGTATTCTTGATGGTAAAGGTGAACTGATCGTCATTCCTAATGATCGAACTCTTAAAGGTTTGGGTCTTTCTTTCCGGCTACGAGCATCAGCCACAACATTGGCTTTTCCCGGATGATACTTGATTTCACAATCATAATCGCTGAGTAATTCCAACCAACGACGTTGCCTCATGTTAAGTTCCTTCTGATCAAGAACATATTGCAAACTCTTGTGGTCCGTAAACACTGTGCACTTTGTACCGTAAAGGTAGTGTCTCCAAATCTTGAGTGCAAAAACTACGACCCGCAACTCAAGATCATGAGTGGTGTAATTCTTCTCTTGAACCTTAAGTTGTCGAGAAGCATAAGCTATCACCTTCTCGTTTTGCATTAAAACAGCTCCAAGCCCTTTATGTGAAGCATCGCAGTATACAACGAAGTTCTCAATTCCTTCGGGTAATGCCAAAATTGGCGCACTGCAAAGCTTTTGCTTCAACAACTGAAAAGCAGCTTCTTGTTTCTTTCCCCATTCGTACCTCTTGTTTTTCTGTGTCAACTTGGTCAAAGCCTTAGCTATCTTTGAAAAACCTTCGATGAATCTTCGGTAATACCCGGCAAGTCCTAGAAATTGTCGGATTTCTGTAGGATTTGTTGGAGTAGCCCAATCTTTTATGGCTTCAATCTTTGCAGGGTCAACTTGTAATCCTTGGCTATCAATGACATGACCAAGAAATTGTACTTTGCGATTCCAAAAATCACACTTCGAAAATTTGGCATACAACTTCTCATTCTTGAGTAGTCCTAAAATCGTTCTCAAATGCCCATCGTGCTCTTCTTTGCTCTTTGAGTAAGTCAATATGTCGTCGATGAATACTATAACAAACTCGTCCAAATACGGTTTGCATACCCTATACATGAGATCCATGAATACTTCAGGTGCATTAGTTAATCCGAACGGCATTACATGAAACTCATAATGTCCATAACGTGTTCTAAACGCTGTTTTCGGAATATCCTCCTCCTGTACTCTAAGTTGATGATAACCTGACCTTAGGTCAATCTTTGAATAGATACTAGAGCCTTGCAAATGATCGAACAAGTCGTCGATTCTGGGGAGTGGGTAATGATTTTTCACCATTAACTTGTTCAGCTCTCTATAATCTATACACATTCTGAAGGATCCATCTTTTTACTTCACAAACAAGACCGATGCTCCACAAGGCGAGGAACTTGGCCTAATGAATCCTTTGTCTAAGAGTTCTTGCAACTGATTAGACAACTCTTGCCTCTCCGATGGTGCTAATCGGTAAGGTGCTCGCGCAATTGGTGCAGCTCCGGGCACTAAGTCAATATGAAATTCTACTTGACGTGCCGGTGGGAGTCCTGGCAAGTCTTCGGGAAAGACTTCAGGAAATTCTCGGACAATTGGTACATCCTCAAGTCGTTTCTCTTCCGACTTCTTCTCGGTTATATGTGCTAAGAAAGCAAAACAACCTTTCTTTATGTACTTCTACGTCTTGACGCATGATATAATATTGAGTCTATCGAATTTGAGTTTATGACGAATATCGAGGAGAGAAAACATGAGGAGGTATCGTTACGGTTATCTATGATTAAAGGTGTATAAAACATCAAAGTAAAGAGAATATTAGATGAATCTCCCATGAGTAACACTTTGACTTGGAATTTGTGAAAATTTTTCTTGCACTAAGATTTATAAATAACTGCTCCCAACATAACATGATCCCTCCAGAATTAGACATAGTTAGCTAGGCTATGTATAATTAGGGAACGATAATGTGACATTCGGTTTAGTTGTTATAACTCTCAATGTTTACAAGGATTTAAGCCGTTCGTTAAAATGGTAGTTAAAGTAAAAGGAATTAAAATTCTCGTAAATCATAACAAATCGAAAAGAAAATAAGGTACAATAGATGAGAATATTTTACAACGAGTGGTTTATCAACCAACAATACATCTTAAGTTATAAAGGTTCGGATACGATGGAAGACATAAACTTAGTACGACATAGTACATAAGGAAAGATAAGACTATTAGTTTCCGAACTACTTCAGTCTTTCGCATTGTTGATACCTTGTTGAGCTTCTCCTCCTTCTAACATATTTGCTTTCCCGTGAGCTCCTTCAACTTGTTAACCTTGGTTCCGGGGACGATGGTTCCAATAGTGTCCTTGCTCCCCACATCCGAAGCATGTGACTACGGTTTTACCTCTACAATCCCTGGCTAGGTGTCCCAATTTTTGGCACTTGTAGCACTTGGCAGGGCAAAGACCTGAGTGATGAAGCTTACATTGATTACATAGTGGTTGAGTTCCAACATATCCTTTGCCTTTGCAGTCCTTGGTAAGGTGTCCCACTTTGCGACAACTAAAGCATATACCACATGGGCCATCATGATGTAGCGTGCATTGGTGGCATCTTGGTAAGTTTCCAGCATAAGCTCTTCCCTTTGTTGGTGTAGCAACATAAACCCTGGCGGCTTCTTGTCTTTTGTTCTGTTGTTGGTGATGGTTAGTGTTACGGTTTTGGTTGTTGTTATTATAACCCCTTGGGTCATATTCCCATTTCCTTTTGTTGTATTTGATTTGGTTATCGTTGTTGTTGTTGTTGTTGTTGTTGTTGTTGTCGATAATGTTTTCCCTCTTCACAACTTGAGCCATGAGTATTTGAGTTATCTTAATGGTCTCTTCAATTGATTGTGAATCGAAAAAGGTTACATCTCCTTGAATACATTTTGGAAGTCCTCCAATGAAACCTTTCAGTAGTTTCTCATTGTCCAAAACCATAGATGGACATAAAGCAGCCAACTCTTGAAACCTTCTGATGTAGGTCTCGATGTCATAACCAACAGTCACTAACTTATAAAATTCCATTTCCAATTTCTTCACCTCAGTGTGCGGACAATACTTCTTAGTCAACAACTTCTTGAATTGATCCCATGTGAGCTTGTAAGCATTTTCCATACCAATAGGCTGTGCATAATAATTCCACCATGAGATTGCCTCATCCAAGAGTGTACTAGTAGCGAATTTCACCTTGCAAGCATCTGGGCAATCGCATATAAGAAATAATGACTCGATCTTTTCCAACCAACGGATCATAGCAATGGCTCCTTCTGTGCCCTTGAAACTTGGGGGATCACCGCTCTTAAAGTCCTGGTATGTACCATTTCGAACTCCAGACCCTCCTGCAGCTCCTGCAGCAGTAGCAAGTCTAGTAGTTTCAATAGCAGCAGCGGCAGTAGCAGCAGCTACCGTTGCTTGTTCTTTCTCTAGTGCCCTAGCTATACTATCCTCTATATACTTTTGGATAGCAGCTGTTGTCATAGCTGGTGGAGCTTTCTTCGGCGCCATAACTCTTCAAAATAAGAGGAAAATGAGACGTAGCAAAGTCCTAAAAAAAATAACGCTTTAAGGCGATATGATATAAGATGATAAGTTTGAGGTTATTTTTCAAAATGATCGACGGGTTCCCAAAAGATGGGTTATGAGATGTCGTAAGTGCTTCAAATGTATGATGGCTTAGTGACTTAATGTGTGAATAACGTGTAACTCGACATGTTAGTGGTGGAACAAAGGAGTGAGAGTGACTTCGCCGTACTTAAAGATTTTAGCTCGGCATTCGACATTATCGGTGATGAATCAGCTGATATAAAAAATTTACGATAGGGAATGACAAAGCATTCTCCACATTAGAATATGAGGAAATGATAATGGGATGGGTGTTTAAGGCATCTATGTGACAATCGATTTGAAATGAAAGTAAATAACTCGAATAAAATGTATATGAATCCGCATGTAAAGTGAACGTGCACTTATGATGAAATGATGAGATGCTATGATGATGTAGTTATAGTCTAGGGTCAATGATGCAACCTAGTTCTCTATAACTAAAGCTCTGATGCCAATCTGTCACACCCCCAAATTACCTGTTTTGCAGCGGAATGGAATTCCTGGGGATTGACTGTCATAGCATCACAATCACAGTTATATTGAACGACCAAAAGTGTCGTTTTAGAAACACATCGTTTGATATTAATATAAAACATACAGAGTTATAAGATAGGTCCCAAAAGTTGATAAAGTTTGCGGAAAAATAAGTTTATTACAAGTCCAAACGATGTTTTGAAAAGAAAACCATAATATACAATGATATAAGTCGACGCCGCGACTCTATGAGGGTTCCTTATTCGTGCCATGATGCGAATGTCTAGTTACCTGAAAATACATTTCTAAAAGTGTCAACACAATGGTTGAGTGAGTTCATAGAGTTTAAGTAAATGTTTAATACGGCTACCACAAGTATAAATTATATATGACAAATATGTCACAAAAATGTTACAATTTCTATAAGTCCATGACACCGAAACTAGACTGATTATGATGTTCGCCCCAACAGAGTGTTTGCCAAACAACTCAAATAATGATATTAAATGAAATGCATTCGTCCGGTTGGAATCCGCCAACCCTGATGGAGGAGTCACCCTCGATAGATCTATCCACTCACCCTCGCTTCTATGAAATTAATGGTTCATGTTATATAATGGGGACATTCAATTGGCATGAGGTAACTTAAGCAATGTAATGAATTTGAAATACTTGGTATCGTAATAAAAATGATGTGCAATGTATTCTCCCCCGTAGGTTTGAAATAAAGTAAAAACTTGAATAAATCGGGGCTATGAAAACTCACTTGATGAATTGATGCGATGACAAAAGTGAGTACACCGAAATGTAGCGTGAATCTCAAAACTCGACCTATTATGAATGATATGATACATAATAAGTTATGATGTAATGTTATGCATGCAATTCGGATGATATCTATACCACTTATGAATTTTTGAAAATAATACTTTTCGTCGAAAAAATAATCCTTTAACGTCTTGACCATTTTTAAATTACTCCACATGTAATTACGTTGAAATGATATCCTACGATAATCATTTAGTGATTTATTAAGAAATTATAACTTTTCGTCGTAAAAATAATGTTGTTGAAATATTCATGAAAGTGACAAAACGGCCTCTAAAAACTAGTCGTAAAATGGTGCCATCGAGTATTAGGAAACGTACTCAATGGTTTTGGGAAGCTTGTATCATTATCTCAAAGTTTTAGTACATGAGTTTCCATCCTAGAGGTCTCGAACATAAAGAAAAATATAGATTAAGTATGGTACTTGTGTCCCAAAATATAGTTTAAGGATGGTTTTCGGCAAATGTTTGAGTAGCCATAATTAATTCATTACAACTCCGCTAGTCAAACGGTCGGACATTTTGGAAAATCTACTTGGCAAACTCACTTTTACTAGAAGACTTTACTTTATAAAAAGTTCTACATCAATGTTAAAAACAACCTTCAACATGGTCACTTGTTTTGCCGTAAAACTTGCCTATTAGAAATTTAATAGTTTTTCCTTATATAATAAAGTTACGACAACTTTTGTAAACGTGTATAATTTGATCATTACAAATCCGTTTTCTACGTTTTAAAGGTCCTTAGCTTGGTATCAAAGTATACTAGTATATTTTTGATAAGTCGACATTATTTATAACGCCTAAGTTTCATTTTTGACTCGTACAAAATAAATATAACTTGCTGAAATTTCCAGAAAATTATAGTTTTCGTCGCCAACTTGAAAAATTCATAACTTCTTCGTTATAGCTCCGTTTTAATCCGTTCAAGCGGCCACGTTTTCGTTTTAAAGTGTATTTTCTAATTATCTAGGCCAAAATTTTTTATCCACTGTCGAATTTTCCAGATTTTGAAAATAAGGACAGACCCTTTTGCAAACTTGTCGAAATGAGTTTTTCTCGCGCCAAACCTATTCTAACCCATTCAAAACAACTCCGAAGCTATTCTAATCCTACCATACACCTTCTTAGGGTGTCATGGGTTCCTAGACATCACCAAGTGTGATTTATAACAAGGAGTAATTATAGGATAACAATATATATATATAACTCTTAAAAATCAAAGAAAAAGTGGTATAAACCTCATGAGACTTGCATGTTTACTCAAATAAAATGAAATGACCATAAAAATGAATATGAAATAAACACATGAATATGAATGCTTACAAGTAACTTGATGAGGTTTAAGGACAATAGGTTTTTCCTAATCACCTTAGGTTTTTATTGCAAAACCTTTACAATAAGTGATACTAGAGTGTAATAAAACCTTGTCTTGAAAATTTATGATGAAATCCTCTTGGTCTATGTGGTTGCCGGTTTTGGAAGAGGAAGAGAGGAGAAAATATGTTTTCACCTTGATAATATCTTGAGTATGTGTTTGTTAATGAATTAAAATGCATGTGCAAGAAAAGATATTTGCAAATCAATACATGACTCACCCCCCCTTGAGTCGGCAAGGGGGGTATTAGTCATCACTTGATATATATATATTTTTTTATTATTATGTATTATGTAATATTTTGTGAAGTTACTTGAAGATAAGTGATCACTTGTAGACACATTTGATTATTTAGGGTAGCATTAGATAGAAATAAATTTTAACGGGTCAAGATAAAATATATTAAGGTCATAAAAATTGTAAAAATATATTTCTTGCAAAATTTGAGTGAAATAATAATTATCGTGTCGTATTTAAGAAAAACGTCGTAATTATATAAATATAACAATTTAGTTACAAAATAAATTTAAAACACTGGGTAAACTAATAATAATATTTTTATAAACTTAATATAAGTATAAAAATATTTTGGAATAATTTTTGAAAGTAATGGATCAATTGTTCAAAATAATTAATTACGCGATAACGTTTATTTAATATGAAATTATACGGTTAATGTAAAATGCAAAACCATGAATGAACTAATATGATGATAATAATGATAATGATATGTAGACTAAACTTAGTCCATATGAAATGTCCTTTATGATTATATATGAATTCACAGCTAAACCATTACGGTTACGTGAATTTGATGCTCGTAAACCTAGTTTACGATAAATGATAAATGATGAAGCATGAGTAATGTTTTGAAATATGACCTGAAAATACGAATTGTCATAAGTGAATCAAACAGTTTCTTAACCTAAACTATATTAGACTTGATCTAGTATAGTTTAACCTTTTACAAGATAAAGAGATCGATCTATATTTACAAGAGTAATCTGGGATCAACAAGTGGTATCAATGCTTATGTGATCTAGAAGTTGTTATACAAAGAAGAATACCAATTGTAAAGATCATTTAAGATGGATTCAAACTCTGCACATATTTTGGTAGCAAAAAAGGTTCCCATGCTCAAGCCTAATGAGTATGAGATGTGGCTACTAAGAATCGAGCAACACATATAGATGATTGATATAGGTCTCTGGGAGGTCATAGAAAATGGTAATACTGCTGTGAAAACAGGAACACATGGAATGATAATTCCACTTACTACTGCAGAAGATAAAGCACTAAGAAGGTTGGAAGTCAAGGCTAGATCGATTCTAATGATGGCCATACCTGATGAATATCGGTTGACATTCAACACCTTCAAGGATGCCAAGCTATTACTGGAAGCTTTGGAGAAGAAGTTGGGTGTGAATGAGGCTACCAAAAAGACCAAGAAGAATTACCTCAAACAACAATATGAAAACTTCTCTATCTCAAGTTTTGAAAGTCTTGATCAGATATTTGACAGGGTGTAGAAGATTGTAAGCCAGCTAGAGCTTTTGGGGGTGACTATTGAGCAAGAAGATTTGAATCAAAAGCTGTTGAGCAGCCTTCCACCTGAATGGAACACACATTCAATTGTATGGAGAAACAAACATGAGTTAGAGAAGTCAACATTGGATGATTTGCATAGCAATCTCAAGGTTTTTGAATCTGAAGTGAAACAGATGTCAAATTCTAGCACTAGTTCACCTAATATTGCATTTGTTCCATCCAACAGTACTAGCAGCATAAATGGTGAAGTTTCTACTGCTCAGGGAGTTAGTGCTACTAGCACTCAGGTTAATACTGCTGGTGTTGATAACCTAAGTGATGTTGTTATATGTTCTTTCTTTGCTAGTCAGGGAAATAGCCCTCAATTTTCAAATGAGGATCTACAACAGATTCACCCAGATGATGTGGAGGATATGGATCTTAGATGGCAGGAGAGCCAGAAGATACTTGCAAAGGACTCAAATAAACTTGCATGTGAATGGTAATGACAGAGTGGGCTTTGACAAGTCCAAAATAGAATGCTTCAACTGCAAGAAGAAGGGTCACTTTGCAAGGGAGTGCAGATTCCCAAGGACACAGGACAATAGGTCAAGAGAAGTGGAGAGAAGAACTGTACCAGTGCAAGAGATTTCCGCTACAAATGCTTTGGTGTCTTGTGATGGATTGGGAGGCTATGACTGAAGTGACCAAGCAGCGGATGGTCCTACAGATTATGCACTGATGGCATACAAATCAAGCTCAAGCTCTTCAGGATCAGACTCAGAGGTATCCTATGAGTCAATTTGTTCAGATTCTTGTTATTATAAATCTGAGTACAATAAATTGTTTAAAGAACTTGAAGATACTAAGTTAATGCTTTTAGGCTATAAAGAGGGTTTGAAATCTGTTGAGGCTGGGTTAGAATTATTTAAATCTAATGAACTTGCTTTGTGTAAGAAAATTAGAACATTAGATGTTGAAGTTTACATTAGAAATCAAACCATTGATGAGCTTAAAATGAAAGTTGATAAGGTTCAACAAGAGAAAGATAGTATCGAGTTAACTGTTAAGAAATATCAACATATATCTAAAACTGGCAGGTTTTTAATAAGATGAAAGGAATAGGGTATAATGCTGTTGCACCTCCCTTAACTGGAAAATTTTCTCCTCCTATGCCTTATTTATCTTTTACAGGTGAAGAAGAGATTGTTGCAACAGCTAGAGATAACGTGTCAGATAGTGTAGAGTCTGAGGAGGATAGAAGGAAATCTGGTACCCTACTAATAGAGGAATGGGTGTCAGATGATGAGGATCATGTTGTGGTCAAACCTACGGTTCACAATAAAACTAGTCAACCTAGCTGTGAAAAGAAAAAGATTGATGATACAACTGCTGCTAGGGAAAATGTAGAAAATGTAGAGTTTCCTAAGAGAAACACTTCTAGTCGTAGAGAAAATCAAAGAATATGGAATGATATGATGTCTAATAGACTAGGAAGTGATTTTGTAATGATTAATAAAGCTTGTTTTATTTGTGGTAGTTTTGATCACTTGCAATCTCAATGTAAACATAATACAAAGGAAAAAGTAATAAAACCTGTTTGGAACTACGAAGAAAGGGTGAATCATACAAATTTTGCTAAGAACACTCACCCTCATGCTAAAAAGTCTCCAGTTCCAAGAGCAGTCTTAATGAAACCAGGCTTAAAAACTGTTAATGCTGCCTAATCAGTTATTACTGCTTCCACAAAACCTATAGTTAATGTTGCCCATTCAAAGTCATGTTTTTCAAAAGGGGTACATTCAACTGTTGATAGACCCATTCGAAAGAAAACATCATTAGTAAATAAAAGGGGTAATCACAAGGTTAATACTGATATAAGAAAACCTATTAATGCTGCTAGGCATAGAGTTAATACTGCTAAGCCTAAGGCAACTGTTAATGCTGTTAAGGGTAAAGAGGTTAAAGTTGTTAAGGCCACAGCATGTTGGGTTTAGAGACCAAATATTCAAGTTTTAGACCATATCTTCAAAGAAAATAATTCATCATATGTTCTTAAGAGATTTGATTACATGGATGCACAAGGCAGATCCAAGTCAATCATGGCTTGGGTGCCCAAGAGAAACTAATTCTCTTACTTTATGTGCAGGACAATCCACATGTGGACTTACAGGAAAGAGGAGTATTTGACAGTGGATGCTTTAGGTACATGACAGGAAACATGTCCTATCTTTCTGATTATGAGCCTATTGATGGAGGATATGTTGCATTTGGAAGCAACCCAAAAGGTGGAAAGATCACTGGGAAAGGTAAAATTAAAACCAGTACTCTAGATTTTGAGGATGTGTATTTTGTCAAAGATCTTAAGTTTAATCTCCTTAGTGTCTCACAAGTGTGTGACAAAAAGAATAGTGTTCTTTTGACTGACACTGAGTGTATCATCTTATCTCCAAACTTTAAGCTAATTGATGAAAGTCATATCCTACTTAAAGTTCCTAGAACATATAATATATACAATGTTGATCTAAAGAACATGATTCCTAAAAGTGGTTTAACTTGTCTATTTGCAAAGGCCACATCTGATGAGTCTAGACTTTGGCATAGAAGGCTTGGACACTTGAATTTTAAAACAGTGAATAAACTTGTGAAGGGAAATCTTTTAAGATGTTTACCTTCCAAGTTTTTTGAATTTAATGAAACATGTGTTGCTTGTTAGAAGGAAAAGCAACATAAAGCCTCATGTAAGACCAAGACTGTGAGCTCAATCAGCCAGCCCTTACAAATGTTATACATGGATTTATTTGGACCTACTTTTGTAAAGAGCTTAATGAAAAGTTGTATTGCCTAGTTGTCATAGATGACATCAGTAGATTCACTCGGGTTTTCTTTTTATCAGCTAAGGATGAAACTAGTGGGATCCTTTAGTCTTTCCTAACCAGAGTTGAAAACCAAATTGATCTTAAAGTTAAAATAATAAGATGCGACAATGGAATGGAGTTTAAGAACAAAGAGATGAACTAGTTTTGTGAAGTGAATGGTATTATGAGACAGTTTAGTGTAGCTAGAACTCCTCAATAAAATGTTGTTGCTGAGAGGAGAAATAGAACACTTATTGAGGCTGCTAGGACTATGCTTGTAGATTACAAATTGTTAATACAAATAAGCCATAAAAACATTTATTTATATTTTACGATTTTCTAATGTTTTGTCGATAATAAACGTAAAATCATTTTAACGAAACAAATAAAATACGTAAATGGTTTGAGCCAATAGTTTACTAACACACTTACATTTTCATATAAAACACTAAAGAAGTAATATTGTTTACATCTTATAAAAATGGATGTGTATAAACTAGTGTTTACATAATATGGAAATGTACATATATACTTTGTATATATTGTAATAGGTAATGTAATGGGTAAAAACCTAAGTCCATGACCCATGACCCATGATCCATTGACTAGGTACAATGAATGTTGTTGGGTAAAACCCAAAGTCCATGACCCATGCCCATGGAGCTTGACCCATAACCCATGACCCATTGCATGACATCATGCATGAAGTCATGATGAGTATTATCCATGATCCATGACCCAAGACCCAAGACCCAAGACCCATGAACCAATGTCTAGATACATTGCATCTTGTTGGGTATCCATAAAAACATTACGCATAACCCATGGTTCATAAACCATAACCCATAACCAGATTTGCAACCCGAAATCTGGACTTATGCTGACCCAGCAGCCGGATCCCTAGGATTGCACTAGCTAGATCCCTTTAGGGAGGAATTCGTGGGAACCGTGGGACAATAGACATTTTTGTCTATAAATAGTGAGCCATTTCTCTCTTCCTCACTATACCTTTTACACATACTCTCTCTTAGTATTGTAACATCTCTAACCTCAGATCCAAAGGATCATTCTATGTAGTTTTATGTTTGTGTGATTCTCTAGGTTCCTCTAAAAGGCGAGATCACCACCTCTTGAAGACGTGCAAGCTCAAGGTCATGAGTTGCTAAGCTTCGTCATCATCAAGACCACTAAAGTGTATCTTGTTGATAGTTCTTTTCTTCTTCCATAGAAGTGTTGTGATGAAGGAATTAGTGAAAGGTACCTAAGGGTCGTGTCGAAGGTATTAGTGAAAGGTGCTTAAGGGTCGTGTCAAAGGAATTAGTGAAAGGTGCCAAGGGTGTACATTCGATATGATGCATCGATGTAAAAGATAGTTAGTTTGGGGTTAAAAGGATATTGATATCCTTATGATGTTGTAATAAGGAGTGTGTATCTTTGGGGTAGTCATGTAGTGGTGTAGTGTTGGGTAGTAGTTCCTCCTTTGTAATGGAACTCGGTATCTAGCCTTGTACCGGATAAAGTGTAGGCGACATTGTGATAGGTGTGGTTCTACCTCGTGGAAGAACTCGGTGTCTAGCCTTGTCCTGGTTAAAGAGTAGGCAATGTTGTGAAGGCTTCTCCGCCACATTAAGCAGCTTGTGTTGTGTAGTGCTTACGAACTCTCGAGTGGGAAACTCGGGGAGTGGAGTAGGGCAAGGAAGGTGTCCTTGTAACCGAACCACTATAAATACTCGTGTCGTGGTTTTGTGTTCCTTTGCTCTTTATCTTTGCGTTACTTATTTTTATGCTTATCTATCATCATCCAACACACACATTAAATAGATTGACATAAGTCGATCAAAATAGTTTAAAACAAAGTTTGAATCGATAAAACTATTTAACCCCTCTTCTAGTTTTCCACAATTGGTACCAAAGCTTCGTTACTAAGTTTCTTAGAGTATATTGTACTTTATAAACTTGATACGATCTGTGTATATTTGAAAACTACAAAGAAGAAAACTTTATAAAAACAATTACTATGTTTTAAGAACACTCTTGTTGTATGTTGATGACAACATCAATTTTTCTACATCTTATTTTGTATTACAAAATGCACTCACTATTCTTGTCATTTTGTTTAGTTAAACTCATATTAAGCAAGCCATCAGGAATCCTTGGTAATAAGATAACCTTTTCAAAAAAGGTGTCTAAACATACTACCAACTAGATCTCGAAGAAACCGGAGTTCTCCATTGATACATTTTGTCAAAAGAAAGGGACACTAAAAATTGCATTAGAGGTATGATTTTTATAAAGCTTCTCTCTAAGTAACATTAGCTAAGAATGAGTATGCTTGCATATCACTAAATGAAAACTTATATGGTTATATTTATTTTTTATATCCAATATATGTTTTGGTGTTATACGTGGTTTCATTAGAAAACCTTTGTGCATACGTGTTCTCATTCGTCTAAACATAGGTATATTATTAGGTGTTGTCTTAACCTAATTCCTAAAAAAGCAAATCCTTCTAATTACTAATAAAACAAAACTAAAATCTCAAAAATTCCTCCTTCCCCATCAATCTCCCCCAATCGTCCAATATCACCAACAAACCCCATTTTTTCAAATCTTCCACTTTCAAATTAACTCACATTCAAACTTCATCTTATTCACTATCTCACTTTGAGAAATATAAACCAAGAAAGATCTCCATCACCATGGTTTACATCGGCCTCGTGCTCATCATCATATCGCTCATCGCTCTAGTGTATCCCATGATCAAGGTTTCTCATGGAGACATGTACTTTGTCTCACTGATCTACATTTGTATCATCTATCTGATCCTTTGTATTTCTCTAAGCATTGAAATGAAATATAATTAATGGCGTAGTTTATCTCATTTATTTCTCATAATGTGTTTGTTATATTGTTTTTCTTTTTCACACATTTCAAACCTTGACATGTTTCGAAATCACCCATGCATGCTTGAGTAGTAACATTGGCTAAAAAACATTACTCTTTATAACTTAAAAGTTGCAAAAATCAATTTTACATCAAGATCATTTTTCTGTCAAAGCTACAGATCCACGGATCCCTGAATTTTAACTAGCCGGATCCTTTTTAAAAGGGAACTGGCAGAACCGTGGACCTGGTGACAGAAACTCATGCAACATAAAAAACACCTCATAAAACTTACCATAAAAGGGAAAACCCTACTAGAATATTAGAACAAAGTAAGTTAATTGTCATTGTTAATAAAAATAGAATAGTCTTTCAAAACATTAGGAGATCATATCATTTCAACATTAAAGATGGATAGAACTAAGTTGTCACCATTCAAAAATGTTCTCACTCTTGAAAAATTTCTTTGTCCTAACATATTCATGTAAATTATTCATTTCATGTCTATAGGTATCATCATGACTCATGAGTATGAATTCGATCATCAACTCACTTGTGTCTACATTCCTAATATATCTCTTGAGCCCAACACACCTGGGAATCATGTTCATGGGTTTAATAATCTCGAAACTCGTTTCTTTCAAGAAGGACGTGTTGTTGACTCACCTCTATTATACCAAGAAGGTATCAATACCTCATTCCGCACCATAGGACTAGAAGGTCTTCTCGGGATTAATGAGAAAATTTGTCCGCGGTTTGTTTTGGAATTCTTCCGTCAAGTTGAACTCGTTCGTAACGCGGATCGCTCTCTATCACTATGGTTTTGGATCAAAAACCAAAAGTTTGTTTTGACTCTTGAGCAATTTGCTCACATTCTCCGAATTCCAAATCATGGACAATGTGCCTTCACTGAAGATTGGTCTCTTGATTCTCTCTTTAACTACCTTGAAGAAAACAGTTCATATTGTTCATACATACCCTATCCTTAAGAAATAACATGCATTTTATTCACTCCTCAATCCAAATACTCAAATCCAAACATAATCCATACACATAATGTCCGAGATGATCTCAAAACTCTCGCAGTTATTCTACGTGAAAATGTTTGGAGTCTTAGAGGAAACCATGAGATACTTCCTGCATATTGTGCTCACATAATCTACTGTCTCCTAACTCAACAACCATACAATCTCGCCTACTTCTTCGCAAGGTGAATTGTAAACCTCCAAGGTAACAAGAACAAGCTAATTCCATATGGAATGTTCCTAACACGCCTTTATCATCATGTCATGTACTATCATACTCAATTTCAAAGTCCTTTATTATACTTGTGAACAAAATGATGGAACCGTTGAACACATCTCTCATCACTTCATTCTTCATTCCTGAATCATCTAATACTCATAACCCACTCGACGATCCTTAAAAAAAAGAATTTAGTTCCCTTTTTATATAAAATCAATCCCTAGGAATTGTTGTTCGTCTTCCTTTATAACTTAATCATAACATATGAAATGAATCGTTAGTTGATAATTTGATGTTCTTACATACCACTCTTACCCTGTCTTGTTTGTATAATTACCGTGGATATCATTAGTTTCAAGACTTACCATATAGAACAAATTATTGCATGTTCACTGCTGAGTAATCTGTCCCTGATGACCGGATCCCTGACTTATAACTAACCGGTTCCCTCGTGTAAGGGATCTGTAGGATCCGAGCAACAGGAAATAGATTTTGTTTTTATCATTTTCACATCATTCCAATTTTTCATATCTTATTAGATTAGTTTAACATGATACTTCAGGATCACTTAAATCTTCCTCAAGCTCAGTTGGTCTCACATTCACTCATAGATAACTTAGGATCACATTCAAGGTACTTTTGATTTATCACTTCATCAAGAATCACCACATTTCCGTTCCAATCCTCACACATTGTTTATCTCATCTCATAACACCTAGTTTGATATTTCTCTCAATTTTAGCGAATTAATTTTAGTCATCTTTTTCTCAAAATAGGCTAAACAAAACTATTTTTTCATTCCTTGTAATTTTTTTTAGGAATTTTCTAAATTTCCTTTAGATCGTCATCTGATCTCTAGGATCATTTGACTCTAGTTGACACTCTCAAATTTCTTAGTTTCATCTTTGATCACCCATTGTTGTTCATAAAAACCTGATTTCTTTCCATAAAAGACAATCATTAGCTGCACTCAGTCATTTCACTTGATCATTTAAGTCTCATATCATTTAAGACATCCGAGGAGACTGAAACACTCAATATGTGTAGGTACTAAACCTTACAAAACATCATCTTCCTTTTCTTTGGCTGCTGAGAGCCGGATCCCTAGGTTTAGCCTAGACGGATCCCTCATTTGAAGGATCTGTGGGAACCGGCTGCTCAGACAAAGGTAATCTTATCTTGAACACTCCACCTTTTCTTAATTGACTTCCTAGATCAGTGCAACTCTGTAGTTGACTCTTATGCATGCAAATCATGGCAATTTGAAGGATTTTTTGTGGCTTAAGCTTTAACCCACTTACCAATCCTTTCCCCTTATAAAACCTCCTTATTAAAACTTCCAAATCACCATTCACACACTTATTCTCAGTAGCTAAAACTCTCCTTTCACATATTATTTTTCTACCATCTCATCATAAGGAAAGCACCTAGTGTTAACTCATCCACTAAAGGACCTCCCAAGAAACTTGCTCGGGTTGTTCATGAAATCTCCTCAAGCAAATCATCACCAGTTAAAAAATCAAACACTAGAATTCCATCACAACCAACTCTACCAATCAAACCAATTCCCAAAAGGATTGTTCCCACAAGACAACCCTTGCCACTATACCTCCTAAACCAAACACCCCTACTTCCATTAAACCATCACCTCTAGTTCCTAGAGCTATCTCTTTCACCACTCCACTCTCATCTCCACACCTGTACAACTTAGAGGACTTACCTTGTAGGCCATCTCATCTACCACCATTGCCAACATTTTCCTCAATTGAGAAAATAGCTCAACAACAAAACTTTGGTGTTGAAACAAAACTAGCACCCATATCCTTTTCTCCATCACCCTCAAATAGTCCATTTTGGATTATAAGGAATCAACAACCGGATCACATGGAAGTAGATACCTCTCTACCACCATCATCAACACATATTCCACCACCTTCATCCTTAGTTGAACCACCTCTAAACGTGCCTCCACAAATCCCTCCATCTTTTGTGGAACCTCCACCTTCTTCATCCAACCTTCCACCTCAAACCACTTCATTTCTACCACCACCATTCCCTAGCTATGAAAAAGATTGTTATCACTGTTAACATGTTGAAGGCTTAGTACATGAAGTACGAGACGAGCTACGCTTCATGTTCTATCACCTCCTCGAACGCTTCGATGAGGTCAACAAATCTAATCACCCTCAAGCGTAGGAACTCAAGTGGTGTTCTCATCTTAGGTGTAACTTAGACTTGCTAGGATTCATACTTGGTGTTTTGATCATTTTCTTAGTTTTAAAGTTATGTACATAATTTCTCTTGTTTTATTGAATGATATTACATGTTTTGTGCTATACGATTATGAGAATATGTTTAGTGCCATAATACATAACTTGTTTTGATGTTAATATCACATTTCACATCCATATTGTTGTCATAAGAATGCAGGTATACGGATCCCTCATTTTTGCCTAGACGGATCCCTCACAGGGAGGAACCGTGGGATCCGTGCAAGAGAAGATCTCTTATTACTAATTTGAATATCATTTGCAGGATATTATGCATCATATACTTGCTTTCTAACCTTGGTTTTGTAGATTTTCAAAATACACATGAAGACTTTGACACCCTCAACAAGGGGGAGTTTTTTGTCAAAGCAAAGCAATTGCAAAAACGATTGCAATACTTTCACTTAGGATTTTTTTACTACTTGACGTCCTCCTCAAAAGGGAGCACTCGTCAAGGGGGAGCATTTCGTAAAAAATGAGACCATTTGCAAACATAATTGCAACACACTCGCTTAATCTTCCTAATTACTTGATGCCCTCAACAACGGGAAGCATCCGTCAAGGGGGAGATAAGAAGAGAATCCGTCTCTCCTCTTACTCTCTACTTTACTTTTCACATATTTTTCTCAAAACAATGTGTTAGTTTCTTTTCGACGCTCTTTTTGTTTCGACAAAAAAGGGGGAGAAGAGAGTAAAAACTCCAATTCAAACTTTTACGAATTTTAGTTTTTCCTTAAAATAATCTTATGTTTTGTCATCAACAAAAGGGGGGAGATTGTTAATACAAATAAGCCACAAAAATGTTTATTTATATTTTACGATCTTCTAATGTTTTGTCGATAACAAACTTAAAATCATTTTAACGAAACAAATAAAATACGTAAATGGTTTGAGCCAATAGTGTACTAAGACACTTAAATTTTCATATAAAACACTAAACAAGTAATATTGTTTACATCTTATAAAAATGCATATTTATAACAACTAGTGTTTACATAATATGGAAATGTACATATACACTTTGTATATATTGTAATGGGTAATGTAATGAGTAAAAACCTAATTCCATGACCCATGACCCATGATCCATTGACTAGGTAAAATGAATATTTTTGGGTAAAACCCAAAGTCATGACCCATACCCATAGAGCTTGATCCATAACCCATGACCCATTGCAAGACATCATGCATGAAGTCATGATGGGTATTATCCATGATCCATGACCCAAGACCCATGACCCAATGTCTAGATACATTGCATCTTGTTGGTTATCTATAAACCATTACCAATAACCCATAACCCGGTTTACAACCCAAAATCCGGAATTAAGCTGACCTAGCAGCCGGATCCCTAGGATTGCACTAGCCGGATCCCTCTAGGGAGGGATCCCTAGGAACTCTGGGACAGTAGATATTTTTGTCTATAAATAGTGATCCATTCCTCTCTTGTTCATTACACCTTTTACGCATACTCTCTCTTAGTATTGTAACATCTCTAACCTCAGATCTAAAGGACCATTCTATGTAGTTTTATGTTTGTGTGATTCTCTAGGTTCCTCTTAAAGGCGAGATCACCACCTCTTGAAGACGTGCAAGCTCAAGGTCATGAGTTTCTAAGCTTCGTCTTCATCAAGACCAATGAAGTGTATCTTGTTGATAGTTCTTTTCTTCCTCTATAAAATTGTTGTGTTGAAGGCATTAGTGAAAGGTGCCGAAGGGTCGTATTGAAGGCATTACTGAAAGGTGCCAAGGGTGTACATTCGATATGATGCATCAATGTACAAGATAGTTAGTTTAGGGTTAAAAGGATATTGATATCCATATGATGTTGTAATAAGGAGTGTATCTCCTTTGGGGTAGTCGTGTAGTGGTATAGTGTTGGATAGTAGTTCCTCCTTTGTAATGGAACTCGGTATCTAGCCTTGTATCGGATAAAGTGTAGGCGACGTTGTGATAGGTGTGGTTCTACCTCGTGAATGAACTCGGTGTCTAGCCTTGTACCGGATAAATAGTAGGCGACGTTGTGAAGGCTTCTCTGCCACATTAAGGAGCTTGTGTTGTGTAGTACTTAGGAAATCTCGAGTGGGGAAATCGGGGAGTGAAGTAGGGCAAGGAAGGTGTCCTTGTAGCCGAACCACTATAAAGACTCGTGTCGTGGTTTTGTGTTCCTTTACTCTTTATTTTTGCATTGCTTATTTTTATGCTTATCTATCATCATCCAACACACACATTAAATAGATTGACATAAGTCGATCAAAATAGTTTAAAACAAAGTTTTAATCAGTAAAACTATTCAACCCCCCCTCCTTCTAAATTTCCACACAAATTACCAACTACTTTTTGGGCTGAGGTAGTTAATACTGCTTGTTATGTGCAGAATAAATTTTTGGTAATAAAGCCTCATAATAAAACCCCTTATGAACTATTTCATGGTAGAACCCCTACCTTAGGACATTATGAAACCATTTTGGTGTCATGTCACTATCCTTAATACCATAGATCACCTAGAGAAGTTTGATGGAAAGGCTGATGAGGGATTCTTTGTTAGGTACTCACTAAATAGTAAAGCATTTAGGGTATTTAACAGTAGAACTAGGAAGGTAGAGGAGATTCTACATATTAGGTTTACTGAAAATACACCTAATTTTGTAGGAAAGGGACCATATTGGCTGTTTGATATAAATATACTAACAAAATCTATGAATTATGAGCCAATTGTTGTAGGAAACAAGACTAACAATAGTGCAGGTACAAAAGAAAATGTTGTTGCAGATCAAACTAGGATGGAGAAAGAACCTGTTATAGACTACATATTGCTGCTTATTTGGACTGGTGATACACCTCTCTCCTTAATTTCAAAGGGTTCACATGATGCTGCTAAGAAAGCTTCCAATGATGATAAAGTGGTTAATGAAGATCCCGGGAACAAGAGCACAACTGCTGATGAAGAAGTTCCTAGTTCAGATCTTGGAAGTAAAGATCCTAAGAAGGATGATAATGTATCAGTTGAAGGAAATAACACTAGCAGCACTAAGTCTGTTAATATTGCTAAGCTTAGTCTTACTTCTGCTAGAGCCAATCTTATGAAAATAACACTAGCAACACCAACTCTGTTAATGCTACTAAGCCTAATGTTACTGCTGATGGAACCAATCTTAATGAAAATGATACTTATGATGACATGCCTCTATTGGAAGACATATATATTGATATTGATGATGAAGTATTTGGTGGATTTGGTGCAGAGGCTGACATAAACAATTTAGTAGATGAAATTCCTGTCAGTCCTATAGCTACTACCAGAATTCACAAAGATCATCGAAAAGAGCAAATCATTAGAGAGTTGTAGTCTGCTGTTCAAACAAGAAATAAGTCCAGGAGTTTGAAGGACTTGACAAACAAAAGTTTCTTTGCTAGATCCCTTCATCAAAGAAACAGTCATAAAGATCTCCCAAATTGTCTCTTTGCCTGTTTCTTATCACAAGTAGAGCCCAAGAGAGTACATCAAGCTTTAGTAGAATCAAGTTGGGTGGAAGCTATGCAGGAAGAGTTGTTGCAGTTTAAATTGCAAGAAGTTTGGACTTTAGTAAGTTACCCAATGGAAAAAGGGCTATTGGTACTAAATAGGTATTCAGAAACAAGAAAGATGAAAGAGGTATTGTGGTCAGAAACAAGGCAAGATTAGTTGCTCAAGGGTATACACAAGTAGAAGGACTTGATTATGATGAAGTGTTTGCTTCAGTTGCAAGAATTTTATCTATTAGATTGTTTCTAGCATATGCTTCTTTCAGGGACTTTGTTGTATATCAGATGGATGTTAAGAGTGCCTTCTTGTATGGGAAAATAGAAGAGGAAGTTTATGTTTGTCAGCCTCCTGGTTTTGAAGATCCTGACTTTCTAAACAAAGTTTACAAGGTAGAGAAGGAAATGTATGGTCTACATCAAGCTCCAAGAGCCTGGTATGAAACCTTGTCCACATACTTATTGGATAATGGATTTCAAAGGGGTACTATTGACAAAACATTGTTTATCCTAAGATCAAAAGATGATATATTTTTGGTGCAAATATATGTTTATGACATCATCTTTGGGTCTACTAAAAAGGAGCTGTGTGTAGGGTTTGAGAAGCTTATGTATGATAAGTTTCAGATGAGCTCAATGGGAGAGCTTACCTTCTTTATGGGACTACAAGTGAAGCAGAAGAATGAGGGTATTTTCATTAGCCAAGAAAAGTATGTGGCCAAGATTTAAAAGAAGTTTGGGTTTAAAGATGTCAGGAGTGCAAGCACACCAATGGAAACCCTTAAGCCATTGATCCCAGATGATGATAGCAAATATGTGGATGTCCATATTTATAGATCCATGATAGGTTCTTTCATGTATCTTACTTTGTCAAGACCAGATATCATGTTTGCAGTCTGTGTGTGTGCAAGATTTCAAGTTACACCTAAAGCTTCACATCTTAATGCTGTGAAGAGAATCTTTAGATATTTGAAGGGTCAACCTAAATTACGCCTTTGGTATCCTAAAGATTCACCATTTTATTTGATAACATACATAGACATTTATTATGCAGGATCTAGCTTGGATAGAAAGTCTACTACAGGAGGATGTCAGTTTTTCGGTTGTAGATTAATCTCATGGCAGTGTAAGAAACAGAAAGTGGTGGCCAATTCCACAACTTAAGCAGAGTATGTGGCTGATGTAAGTTGCCGTGGTCAAGTGCTATGGATTCAGAATCAGTTGCTGGACTATGGGTACAACTTTATGAATACTAAAATCTTTATTGACAATAATAGTACAAACTACATTATTAAAAATCCTGTTTTGCATTCTAGAACAAAACATATTGAGATTAGACATCACTTTATTAGAGATTGTAATGATAAGAAATTGATTCAAATGGTTTTAATCCATCCTGATAAAAATGTTGCAGATCTACGTACAAAAGCATTTGATGTAGGTACGTTTCAATATATGATTGCCAGTATTGGAATGTTAAATCTCTAAAATTTTGATCTTACTATGTTTTTGTAAAGTTTTGTAAAGATTTGTATTGTTATTATGTAATACCCCGCCCCATTTCACCCAGGTTACCCATACTTATGCCTTACATAGTATTATTTTTTACGGGTAAAATTTTAGTGTTATCACATCACTACTACTTACATAACCCCTTAGACCTGCTCACGTATCCTCCCATGCCAAATATCCTTACGTTACAACATGTAAACCCCTGGTATGTCAAGTCTAAGTTCTAAACATTATTTTATTAAGTAATCTATCAATCTAGCATACTATATCTATCATAACACAAAAACAAGACCTATCTGGTTACGGTTAGTTCTAAAACCCTAATTTCATAACGAAACAAGTTTAATTGCGTTCAAGGCTTATGCATAAGTTACCCTAGAAACCATAGAGTATCTTAGCCTTCCCTAAACCCTAGTACAACCCCTTAGAGCCTAGGTACAAGTCCTTTAAGCACAAAATACTAAATAGGTCATTTAGGCCCCTAAACTAGGTCTAAACCTTCCCGTTTCTTTAGCACAAGTTACTACCACTTAGTACATGAATCCTAAGCCTAAACCTTAGTCACTAATCACCCTAGGATCACTAACCTAAGTGCTAAACCTTAATCTAGAACCCTAAACCTAGTTAGACCCTAAAACTAAACCTAACATAGATTAAGCCCTATGTTAAGCTACTTAAGCACCACCATCAGCCCTAGAAGCCTACCACCCTCCTCCATCACCTCCTTACCACCAGAAAAAACCACCCTAGCACCACCACAGTAGGTTACAAGTAGGTGATGCACCTACTTGTCACCTACTCTTGTCGTGGCAACACCACGACACAACCCCTACCACCGCATCTATCCCCCCTCCTAGCCTTCAATACTCAGTTATTGCTTAAATTAGTCACCTTCCCCTATTTCAACCTTTCCCCTCCTTTCCTTAGCCTACACCCTAAACAAGCCCTATAAATACCCCGCCTCCCTATTTCACTTCAAACCATCCCATTTCACTTCACCCTCACCTATAGCCTAGTCTTAGAAATAGTATAAGAGTCCTAGGAAGCCAAGAAGTGGAGCACACCAAGTTAGAATCCCTCCCCTAGTCCTTACTTTGTCGAGAAAACCCTAAACCCCCAAGCGACCCGTTTCTTGACCACGTAAACTCAAAACTAATTCTATTAGTTATGTTTCAGTACTAGGATAGTTATTAGGTGCATTAGATTACAACAAAAACCCTTGCCCAAGCCTTGATCACAAAAACGTACACGTTTTCCTTTTAAAACCCTAATTGGAGTCCAATTCACGTTTCTAGGTAATAATCTCTTGTCATAAGGCATAAGCTATTTTAAGTTACTCAAATAAGCTTCTACTAATAATAAATAAAGTATAAAACACTTTCGTGTCATAAAAATATAGTTTGCATGGTTTTAGGACTAGTTTCATAACGCTTTCAATGCATATTGGTATATATTGTAACTTTTTGAAACTATTAAGTACAAGGGCTATTTTGTCATTTATTAGAATTCCTAAGTCTAAGGACCTAAATTGGAAAGTTTTAAAGTCTAAGGATAAGTATATAATTAGTTATTTTCATAAAGGACTAATTTCGTAAAAGTTTATAACCTAAGGGTTGTTTTTGTCAAGTTATAAACTTAAGGGTCTTAAAAGTATTTTCTATAAATACGTAACACAATAATAGGGAGCTTCATGTGAGGGGTTCATTTGGGTATTCGTTTTGACGAGTTTGATGGGTTTACGACTTAAAGTGCCCTGGCTCCTTAAACGTTTACGACATGACCGCTGGATTATGATGTCCCGAACGGTGTTACATTATTTATAACATAGTACTTAGAAATGTAACACAATAATAGGGAGCTTCATGTGAGGGGTTTCATACCTCTGAATTATGATGGCCCGAACGGTGTTACGTTATATCTAAATCAATGTATACTTAGGAATACATACTTAGGAAATATAGACAACCCAATTAGGACTTGACATACCTACGCACACACTACCTCAGGATACGTAAGTAAGTCTTCTAAATCCCTATCACATTTCCTCAAACCCAGGTGAGTTCATAGCATCACTTTATAATGTTTTCAAAACCCCTGAGGGGGATACATGCTTTAAACCAAATACAAGTCCTTTTCTTTGGTAATTGCATGAGTACCTTCTATGCCACTATTTCCCCCAAATTTCATGATCCATAATCACTTGCGAGTGAACGCAAGTATAGTGAGTAGATCTACTTAGGGTTTGACAACTATCATTGGTTTGCCTCAGCCGGGCACCAATTAGCACTATACTTCAGAACACCCTAAAAGGTTAACTTCTGAAAGTTAACCTTAATTACCCCGATCATGAATTTGTCTACAGCCATCATGATACAAACTGTTAATGTGAGGTTTCATGAGCTTAGTGAAATAACAATAACACTATCACCTTTTCAAAACCCCTTCCACTGTCCTCAGTGGAGCTTGTATTCAAACAAATTACAAACTAAAACCTATGACCTCACTTAACCTTAGTGTTGACCTCTAAGCATGTTATCTCAGGTAGCTAGGCCCCCTTCCTTTAGGACTTATGGCACGGTGTGACAGTGGAATTAAGGACGTCTATACCTGTTATCGTTCATCTTCTTTTGCTTTAAAACGTATCTTTGGGACCTCTCTTTTGGTAAACGTACATCTTTTACTATAAAACTCTGATAAAATAATGAATGAGAACTTCTCTTTTCCAAAAACGTCTCTTTCTGAGTCATTTTCTATTATCATGACTTTGTATCTATGAAGTAATACCCCAAGATCAAATTACGTTGCGATCTATAAAAATGAGGTTGTTACAAATTGGTATAAGAGCCACGGTTATAGAGAACAAGGTTTTTCCTAAACTATAACTACTTTTTCTAAAAATGTCCTCTGTGCCATTAGAATCCCCATTGCACTCCCCGAATAGCCTTTAGGTTCCCTGAATTGCCTTTAGGATAGATCCCCCATCGCACTCCCCGAATAGCCTCTAAGTTCCCCAAATGGCCTTTAAGATAGATTCCCTATTGCGTTTTCCGAATTTCCTCTAGGAAAGTAGCCTATTCCTAAGTAAGTATATGCTTAAAATACTTTCTCCTGGATATTACAGTCAACCATGTCTTCCCCTAATCACCCTATCATCGTGTATGATACCGATGATGAGAATTCCTCTTCTGCATCGAATAGTTATGAATATGCCCCGGCTACATCGAGTTATTCTCCCGATTCTGACTCTAATCCTTTCGAGTGATTTTCTTAAAATCCTTTAGTTTCCCTAGCCTAAGAACCCTCCTCGAATGATCCTTATATGCAAACATATAATAGTTATATTCAAGCATATAATAGTGATATCCCTATCATTCCCTCCTTATCCCCAACTCCTATGCCATATTCTCGAGACTTTTATGTTCCTGAAGTAGTTTCCCCTCCCCGTAAGAAAATCCGTTTTATACCCCTAGGCCACCTTTATTTGAAGTCGAAAGTAGTACTTATAGGACACCTTTGGAGAGACATGAGAAACAAATAGAATATATTCTAAATCACTTAGATAAGTTATCCCTACAACATATCAAGGAAGTAGAAAATAAGATTAGTAGTCTTGGAAAAGGGTGAGTCATCGTTCAAAGAGACTTTGGTAGGTTAGATAAGGATTTAAGAAAAACCCGTACCAGATCTTAAGCTTACAAAAGAAACATATGGGACATGATGATGAAGTAGTTTTAGCTCGTGTTAGGATTTCCACTCTAGAAATGATAATTGAGGACATCTGAGAGAATCATAGGTCAGATATTAAGAGTATTTTAGATGCTATCCAGGAACTTAAGAACAATAAGTGAGCAACATCGGACTAGTAGACCTCTAGAACCACTAGTATAGAAACCTAAGTACATAGCCTAGCTACGGATATAAGGTACTTATCAAATTTTCACCTTGTAAGATAAATAGGCAAGTCGTTAATGAAGTCGTAGTTTTCCCACACCTAGTTTTTATAAGTTGCCTATCCTGATTAAGACCCCTTATACTTCGGTATAATCTTAGGAAATATTAGGAACCCAAGTTTACCCTAAGTCTTAGACACCTAGGTTTGGTAACTTAGGATCTTTAGTATAACCTAGAAACTTAGCAAAATAGTTTTACTTAGGAAACTTAGGATCTTTAGATAGACTACATGACCCAACTACTTCTTGAGTAAGTTATCTAGTTAGATAGACCTTAATTCCCTAAAAGTCATACTAGAACCTTTAGATGGGGAAACGACCTTCTGAGGAGCTTAATATATCTCATTCCTATTAGGATAACCACCTCTATAGTCTTAGGTTTCCTATTCCTTCCTCACTCTACCATTACGTCCTACAAGATTCTAAGAGTTAGAACTTGTATTTCCTGTCATTCTCTAATCCTTCGTCATCCTACAAGATTCTAAGAGTTAGAACTTGTATTTCTCGTCATTCTCTAATCCTTCGTCATTCCGTAAGATCTAAGAGTTAGAACTTGTATTCGCGTCTTTCTCTAATCCTCCGTCATTTCGCAAGTTTCTATTAGTTAGAACTTGTAAGAATATCTACGTAGAATTACAATCCTCATTATGTTTGACTTATGATATTATTCCCATTCCTCCATCGTACTACAATATTCTATTATCTAGAACTTGTTAGGAATATCTACGTCGAATAATAATCCTCATTATGTTTGACTTACGATATTATTCTTATCTCATCCTATCTTACGAAAGTCTATAGAATGCCTCCCAAACGATCATCCACGTCTGCTACTCCAGCCATGACTCAGGATGTCATCCGGCAACTAGTCGTCGATAGTGTGACTGCGGCACTAGAATCCCGAGCTGCTAACATGGCTAACGCTGATAACACTAATAGAAACCCCGAGCCGGGAGAAGTTCCTGTAGCGAAGAAGAGTAGCTACAAGGAATTCATGAGCTGTCAACCTTTTAATTTCAAAGGTACAGAAGGGGCCATAGGATTAATCCGCTGGTTCGAACGAAGCGAATCAGTATTCTCCCGTAGTAACTGCTCCGAGGACTGTAAGGTTAAGTTTGCTACCGGTACTCTTACCAAAGAAGCTTTGTCTTGGTGGAACTCATATGCCCAGCCAATAGGAATTGATGAGGCATATAAGATCACTTAGACCCAATTTAAAAAGCTTATGATTAAGAAATATTGTCCCCGAAAGTCAAGAAAATGGAAGATGAGTTTTATAACTTGACTGTGAAGGGGAACGATATTAAAACTTAGAGATTTTAGGAATTGGCAACCTTGTGTCCCACAATGGTGCCAACTACTGAAAAGACAATGGAAGTTTTCATTGGGGGTTTGCCTCAAAGTATCGAAGGGAATGTTACTGCCGCTAAACCTCAAACCTTAGAGGAAGCCATTACCATCACTCAAAGGTTAATAGATCAAGTAACAAAGCACAATCCTATGCTAGTGCCCAACGATAAAAATGAAATTTCGATGATAGAAGAGCTTTCAATAACAACCGCAACCCCACTAATCATACTAGCCCCTATCCCCAATCAAACCCAAGGCAAGAAGCTACTAGATATTATGCCGCCATTCCAACTAAGGGAAGTGGTTATGGTGGGAAAGCCCCTTTGTGTAGGAGATTTGATTTACATCACACAGGGCCTTGTTTTGTTAAGTATAGCACTTGCAACAGGGTGGGTCATCAAACCAAGGATTGCAAGCACAAGGGACCAGCCACTGGGAGCAATCAGCTACTAATAACGGTCACTTGTCATGCTTATAGAGAAAAAGGGACACTTTGATAACAAATTTCCTAAGAATAATACTGATGGTGCCCAGGGAAGAGCTTACATGTTAAGGGATAGAAATGCTCAGCAAGATCCGAACGTAGTCACGGGTACGTTCCTTATAAACCGTCATTTGGGTAGAGTATTATTTGACTCTAGAGCCGATAAAAGCTTCGTACCCTTATCTCTTTCCTCTAGAATTAGGAGCCCACACCTTGCCTTAGATACCTCTTACGATAGAAATGACCAACGAAGACCTAGTTAGTACTAACTCCATCATCCAGGGTTGTACCCTATCCTTACTTAACCACCCTTTCAAAATCGACCTCATTCCGATCAAACTCGGTAGTTTTGACGTTGTCGTTGGTATGGATTGGTTGTCCAAGAATCATCACAAGATTCTTTGTGACGAGAAAACCGTTCATATTTCAACAAACAACGGTGAAACTTTAATCGTCCGAGGAGATCAAAGTAAAACTCGACTAAATCTCGTCTCCTGTATCAAAACTGAGTGATATGTATCCCGAGGTTGTCAAGTCTTCATAATCCAAGTAACGGAGAGAAAGCCAGATGAAAAATGAATGGATGAGATCCCTATAGTCAGGGAATACCCAAAAGTTTTTCCCAAGGATTTACCTGGTCTTCCTACCGTGCGTCAAATAGAATTTAGAATCGACTTAATTCCTGGAGCGAAACCTGTAGCCCAAGCACCCTATAGGTTAGCCCCGTCAGAGATGAAGGAACTCTCTAAACAACTCCAGGAATTAGTCGATCGAGGTTTCATCCGCCCGAGTACGTCACCCTGGGGAGCTCCAGTCCTATTTGTTAAGAAAAAATATAGATATTTCAGGATATGTAGTGATTATCGTGGGTTGAACAAACTAACCATTAGGAATCGTTACCCATTACCCAGGATTGATGACTTATTCGATCAACTTCAAGGTTCGAGAGTTTACTCGGAAATCGACTTACGGTCTGGCTATCATCAACTGAGAGTGAGGGATGAAGATATCCCTAAGACGCTTTTAGAACGAGATATGGACACTACAAATTTTAAGTAATGTCGTTTGGTTTAACAAACGCACCTGCGATTTTCATGGATCTCATGAACCGAGTGTGTAAACCATATCTGGATAAATTCATAATCGTATTCATTGATGATATCTGGTATATGTGAAAATATATACCTTTTTCGTTATCAAAACCGGACCTAAAAGACCAAAAACTAACCCCTAAAGCCATAAAAAGCTGTGTTTTTGTGTTTGTGTATGTGCAGGTAACGGATATTGCAAAATGGACAAAAGGAAGACAAATCCGGACAAAAACGAGCACGAGATTGGAAAGAGCACAAAATTACGGACCAATGATAATTTTATTTGGAGCATTGAGGCAAGAGTGGGAATGGTGTAAGAATAAATGAAGCCCGAACGAAGATTGCAATTAATTAAGATGCTTAAAAAGAAAGAAAAATGGATTAGCAGAAAAAATGAGATTAAATGGAAATTAAATGCAACACTTAACACAAAAAGACTCTTGGTCTAGTGGGTGGGGACATGTTTATCAAGTAAGAGGTCTTGGGTTCAAATCCCCACTAATGGCATAATTGTTGGTTAATTTTTTTGTATTAACTCTTAACTGCTGCAGCCTCCCACGACATTGGGCCCAGCTGCATCCATGCAGCCCAGATCAGATCCTCCAAGCCCAGCCTGTGAAATTCAGGCCCAAGAGATAAAATGCAAATTGAAGAGTTGCAGCCCAGCAAGCCCAAGAACATTCTCAGCCCACACGAAGATTAAATAGAAGCAGCTAGCCTCATTCTCACGCTAATTAAATTTGATCCAGCCATTTCATCTCCACGTGGCAGTTGATAAGTGGTATACGAGGATGTTTTGGAGGAAGGATCGAGAAACCTTGAGGCTATAAATTCAGACGCACATTTTTATTTCCAGGGACACATCCTTTTTTTTATGTAGTTTTTTTTATGTTCAAGTGTTTCTTTTAGTGCTTATTGCTTATTGTAGCTTATTTTCAAAGACTTATTGTAATTTTTTATTTAATGAAAATTATGTTTATGGTTTACTTAAATGCTTATTTCTTCTTCTCATCTCTTTCTTTATTTTCTTTTTCTTTTCTTACCTATTAAGTTATATTAGCTTATTATAACTTATTAAGGTTTTGCTTTTTTTTTTGGGTTAGCTTTTTTCTATAAGTTTATCCATTAAGCTCTTTTATTTGTTTTTTTTCTATAAAACTTTCTTTAATACTTTTCATAAATAGTTTTTATTTCATTTATTTTATAAAAAGTTTACATTTTTATAAGTTTTAGCTTATTATGTCTTATTATCTCTTCTCTTCTTCATCCTCTAGCTCGATTCAAACAACAAAAGAGATGCATGAGCTTATTAAGCTCGGCTTATTTTACAAATAAGCCTTGACATCTCTTAAGTTTGAGAGCACATTTTCTATTTTTTAGCTTATTAATTAGATCTATTAGTTTTATCAAGTTTTTCATAAAAAGTTTGCAACTTTTTAAGTTTTTAGTGAACAATAAGCTATTTAATAGCTTGTTCATTTAGATCAAGTCCTTAAATATACCCGATTCAAGTTTAATCTTCGGATGGAACAACTTAGCTTCGGGTGGACTTAGATCTAATAGTTTTTAGTTATAAAGTTTAAATCTTTTCAATTTTTAGATCACTTTTAGTTTATTACATTTAGTAGTAGTGCTTATTATTACTTATTATTGCTTATTATTGCTAACCTCTAATAAAGTTCTTGTTTTTCTTTGATTTCTCATCACAATCTACCGCTAAGGCCGGAGCTTAAGGGTCTTTAAGCATTTTTAATACATAAAGTTTGAAACTTTAGTAATTTTTAAGCTTGTTGGTGAATAAAGTTTTAAACTTTACTTACTAATTAGTGGATAAGATTAATAAAGTTGTAAACTTTTGTGTTAATTTGTGCTTATTTGATCGGGTGGTTTTATTCCTCTCGTTTTATCATTCGGGTTCTACTCTCTTTATTTTTTTGAATATTTAGGTGTTATTAATTTTAATATAATAGTTATGCTTATTTTTATTGAATTAATTGCTATGTGTTAGTTTGCTATGCTTAGTGAGTAGGCTTTTTATATACTTGTTGAGTAGATTATTCCGTGAATTAAGTGTGGTTTTATAAAAGTTAGAAAATATATTGGTTAGTAATTTTAAGTTACTTAGATTGAAATTTTGGTTGTTTAAGCGGGCAAAAGCCGTGAAAATAATTGGGTTTTAATCTAGATATTGATATCTCTTTATGAAAATTATTGTGACAAAATAATTATTTGTAAAAGATATTAATTCATCAATAAAGGACTTAATTGAAATAATAAACCACACTTAAGGATCTTGATAATTTGCTTAACAAGTATATATTTTCATCATATATTTCTTATTCGCTTGCTTAGCATATTTTAGTTCGTATTTTTAGTTGTTATCTTTTATCGTTAACTTTAGTTTATTTATTTAATTGCTACTAGTTTTATTATTGTTTTTGCTTTAACTATTATCCTTTTAATCTAAAACCTACAAACTTTAAACGTTTTTAGTTAAATTTTCATAATTGCTTATTTGTGTTTAGCTTTCTTGTTTTACATGCTTAATTGTTTATTTCTTATTAAGTTCCAAAACCCAAAATATTTTTATCCTATTCAAATCGCTCGACCTTTAAACAACGAATCGATTTTCCATTACACCCTCGTTGGGAGAACGACCCGGGAGTTCCATACTTCCGGTAAATTATATGTACTACGAAAACGAACAAATCAAAAATGGCGCCGCTGCCGGGGAGGTGTGTTAGCGATTTTTCGTTTCGGAGTTTGAAGTTTGGTGTTTGAAGACCCTCCTCCGTGGAGTTCCCTCGCTTTTGTAAATACTTTTCATAAATTATAAAAATACAAAAATAAAATAATCATAAACACTTTTCCTTAAGTGTTTAAAAAAAAAACCCAAAAATATTTTCCTTTTCAAAATTTGTTTTCCTTTTATGTTTGATTTGTTTTAAAAACCCAAAAAATATTCTTCTTTACCCTCTGATTTGATAATTCTTTCCTCTTATCCCTCTTATATTTGATTCTTATGGACTCCTTCGACTATTTTTGTCAGTGTTGTAATTCACGTTTGGGATATGATTATCGATGTTATAATCATATGTGCCCCATTTCTTTCAATAATCCTCAAAATTTTTCCGACTACCCTCCACAGCCCGAGATATCTTCGTTTGATCCATATTATTGTTATGGTTGTGGAGATATGGTAAATTCGTCGAACGATTTTCGTTGTTTACGGTGTATGCCCGAGATACATCCTATTTATGAAGAACCCGTTCCGATTGTTAATAATGATTTCATGAATGAAGAACCCACCGGGGGTGTCGTGGACGATTATTCATGGCTTGAGGACAATAATGAGCGACGACGAATAGAAATGGAATGCTGGTTCACAGTTTTCTTCAATCAATGGCAAGCTCAACAAAGTATAAATGAAGAACCCGTCCAAGTTACGGAAGTCAATCACACCATTCCGGAGCCACCCGAAGAACCCACCGAGGGTTACGGAGACGATTTCTTCGAACGTCGTGCTTTTCTTAACAACATTGAAAAACTTGAAGCATTGTCAAAAATTTTGAAATATAAGCTTGATGAACCCTCGATTCCTACTCCCTCTCCGGTGAGGGAGATGGAACATGTTTTTGAATCCGAGGTGACTCCCGTTTGTACTCTCGACTCTAATCCGAAGAATTCTAGAATCGATCCTTATCTTTCACGATTCGCTGTTACGAGTTCGTCGAGTTACAACAAAACGAAATTACATTATGAACTTAAAACGATTTCTCAGGAAGAACCGGAGACCACAACGGAAGTGGTGGAAATTGCTAGCTCTAAGAGCACACCACTTTTCCCATCTCCGGAATCTTCGACATACACTTCGTCTCTCATTTCTGAGCCTTTCATTTCTGACCCTTCCCCTTCACTCACGCCGGTTGAGCGAAGTGACGTCGTTTTGGAAGAGGTCGATGATCATATTTCTACGGACATCGTTGAACCCATTGACTCTCTCATAATGGGGGATGAGCATCTTAGTTCTATTCCGGAAATGGAATCTTCTAATGTTGAGATCCTTATCCCAATCCTAAGAGAGTCCGAGGTTGTTCTTAATGATATTTGTGATGAGCCTTCTCTTGATATTTCGAATGATCATGATGAGATGTTCTCCGATTCCGATAATGATTCTTATGGAGACTTTGATTTTGTCGACGATTTACCTTCTGATCCCATCGACATAGAAGAAGTAAATGATTTTGAGCCAGAAGATGAAGAGATTGAGCCCGGTGATATAGAGATCAAGGATGAAGCACTACGTGAAACATTGTTGAATGTTAATCTTCTCATTTCTAAGATTGAAGCCCTTAACGATAATTCGAGTTCGCATCCTATCTCCGTTAAAGATAGTGACTTCTTACCCGAGCTTGAGACTTTCCGATTTGATGAAGAGATTAGTGGCAGTCCCACTATGTCCGATGTTTATCCTCCGATTCTTGAACGATTCTACTTTGATGTCGATATGAGCAAAGTTTTGAACGAGATTTCCGATACTCCGGTTGATGACCCGATCATGGAGGATGCTATTGATGACTTGATACCGCCGGGTATTGAGGATGCCATGAATGATCCCGAGGGGGATACGTTGTTACTTGCTGATGATTCTCCTTCCTCTGATGAGTCGACCATCACTTATCCCGTTGAGCCCTCATGTGAAGACAAAATTTTTAAACCCGGGATATTCATTGATGACTTTCATGTTATAACCATCATTCGAGATAAGGATCCTCTGATGGATGCCTTCGTTGTTGAGCCTACACCTCTTATCCATTACCATGAGCTCCCATCTTCTTTGGAGTTTTCTCATTGTGATCCGTCATCCCTTCGTCCACCCGCAAAACCACCAGATGATGGATCACTCTTTCTTGAAAAACCTTTTGTGAGTTTGGGAGATGTTATTCCGTATGTGCTGAAGCCCGACATTTTCTTTCTCTCCCAACCCACCCATTCTCTTTCCCTCCGGAGTGAGGATACCATCTTTGATCCGGGTATCTCTTCCGCTTGCTTCCCCAAGGACAAATGAATTCGGGGACGAGTCAAGCTAGCGACTCGGTGACCAAAAACAGTAGCGCTTCGTGGGAGGCACCCCATGCTTATCCTTTTATCTTATTTATGTTTTCTAATAAGTGACGTGAGGAGGTTCGCCTCTTCCATTTCTCGTGTTTCGTGTTGTTGTTGTTTATGTCCAGGATTTTCTCGATACATGAAGACTCTCGTGCTCGAAGCTTTGTCTTTTCTCCGCTCGAGTTTCATGATCGACGCTCTTATGGAAATCCGATATCCAAATCTTTATCGATTATCGTTTATCTATTAGCATAACTAACCAATGGCTTTAGATTTACGTTGAGAACCCTTACCTTTAAACATTGAGGACAATGTTTGATTTTAGTCTGGGGTGGGTAATCTTCGATTTGATTTGACCGCACTTGCTTGTTTTTTTGCCGTGTACTCTCGCAACCCCGTTTTTCCTTAGAAATTGAAAAAAAAATTGTGCAAAAATTGTGAAAAATTTAAAAATTTTGAAGCTTTTGTTAAGTCTTTTTGATTGAAAAGTTTGCTAGTCTCTTTGACAAGAAGCTATAAAATGCGAATTCTAGCTCACAAGGCCAAGAATTTGCAAGTTTCCTTGAGTGACTTTAAATATGCATGACTTAATTTCATTAGACGAAGCATTTGCCAAATTAATATATGTTTTGACACCTTGTTGACTTTCCGCTGGTGAGAGTAAGAATAGAATTCTGACTTGACCGGGCGTGTTGAGCCCTAGCTTGTTCCCTTAACCATAGATAATTAAATTATCGGCTAAGCATCCACGGATTTCATTATTTGGGATTTTAAATTTGCGGAGATCGAGGAATGATAGAGTTACTTATGAGTTTAGATGCTAAGCGTGGAGTAGTTGGTTCTCTTTAGAGCCCATCGAAGGTACTTATGGCTTTTTGTTCCCACAAGATTGTTTCACCTCATATCTGTTAAAAAATAATTAGAGATGTTGAGTTTTTGGCGATATTTAGTTCTTTGTCTTCTTTAGAGAATCCTTGCCCATGAGAGTTGGGTACACATCAAGGTACTGTCAGTGTTGCGGTGTAATAGACAACTGATTCCTGATAGTTTGCTGCTATTGTTTCTGTTGTTATAAAAGCCGTAGGATTCGGAGTTTGGCACAAAAATTAACATGAAATAAAGCCCAAATGTATTAAAGTTGAAAAATCCAAAGCCATAAAAGTTGTCATAGACTTCTAAAAAGGCAGAGGAAAATCCAAAGTCGTAATAAGACTTCAGATTAAACGGTAATCCCGTTGAGTTAGTGGTTGAAAAGACCAAGGGCCTAAGTTGCAAAAATGCAAATGTGCTGAAATAAGTGTTATGCCAAACTTTGAATCCGGGAGATGTCTAAATAAAGCCTCTGTCTCTGGACTCGTAGATGAGTTGTCTCGGTCGCCATAAAAAGGATATTCTCCCTAAATCGTGTGAAATTAGGACCTTGATGTGGACCTCATTCTTGTGTGCAACGGTTTTCAAGGGAAGATGGATAACTAATTATCGACTTAGCTTTATATCTTTATCGGAATAAAACCTATCGAAACGAGAAACTTGAAGAAATTCAGTTCTCACAAAAATAAAATAAATAGAGGAAAATAGGAAAATGGGAGCAAACGGTAATTACACAAGTAACTTCCATGGGTAGTGTTAGCATCTAGAGTCATATTTAACAATGATTTTGATTTTACGCTTAGTTTGGGAACTTGTGAAAAATCAGAGACGATGTATTCTATCCGTATGGTCACTTCACGCTGTGTTGTGTTTCTTACTCCGTGATCCTAACGTGTCGTTTGAAAAATGTTGGAGTTATTGATCGACATGAAAGTTCAACAAACCGTCACTCATAATTGGAATGTGCTTAACCGTAATATCTATATGTGAATTAAAAGGTAAACGGGGCGTTTTTAGAATTGAGGGTTTCTTAATCTCTTTTGAGGAATCTTTGCTACTTTTCATAGGTTTAGTAGAAAGAGGTTGAAATCTTTGTTTTTAGAAGCGTGAGTTGATTACATTGCGTGAGGACACGACAATATTCTCGTTTGGGGTATTTTGGTATATGTGAAAACATATACCTTTTTCGTTATCAAAACCGGACCAAAAAGACCAAAAACTAACCCCTAAAGCCATAAAAAGCTGTGTTTTTGTGTTTGTGTATGTGCAGGTAACGGATATTGCAAAATGGACAAAAGGAAGACAAATCCGGACAAAAACGAGCACGAGATTGGAAAGAGCACAAAATTACGGACCAATGATAATTTTATTTGGAGCATTGAGGCAAGAGTGGGAATGGTGTAAGAATAAACGAAGCCCGAACGAATATTGCAATTAATTAAGATGCTTAAAAAGAAAGAAAAATGGATTAGCAGAAAAAATGAGATTAAATGAAAATTAAATGCAACACCTAGCACAAAAAGACTCTTGGTCTAGTGGGTGGGGACATGTTTATCAAGCAAGAGGTCTTGGGTTCAAATCCCCACTAATGGCATAATTATTGGTTAATTTTTTTGTATTAACTCTTAACTGCTGCAGCCTCCCACGACATTGGGCCCAACTGCATCCATGCAGCCCAGATCAGATCCTCCAAGCCCAGCCTGCGAAATTCAGGCCCAAGAGATAAAATGCAAATTGAAGAGTTGCAGCCCAGCAAGCCCAAGAACATTCTCAGCCCACACGAAGATTAAATAGAAGCAGCTAGCCTCATTCTCACGCTAATTAAATTTGATCCAGCCATTTCATCTCCACGTGGCAGTTGATAAGTGGTATACGAGGATGTTTTGGAGGAAGGATCGAGAAACCTTGAGGCTATAAATTCAGACGCACATTTTTATTTCCAGGGACACATCCTTTTTTTTATGTAGTTTTTTTTATGTTCAAGTTTTTCTTTTAGTGCTTATTGCTTATTGTAGCTTATTTTTAGTAGCTTATTTTCAAAGACTTATTGTAATTTTTTATTTAATGAAAATTATGTTTATTGTTTACTTAAATGCTTATTTCTTCTTCTCATCTCTTTCTTTATTTTCTTTTTCTTTTCTTACCTATTAAGTTATATTAGCTTATTATAACTTATTAAGGTTTTGCTTTTTTTTTTGGGTTAGCTTTTTTCTATAAGTTTATCCATTAAGCTCTTTTATTTGTTTTTTTTTCTATAAAACTTTCTTTAATACTTTTCATAAATAGTTTTTATTTCATTTATTTTATAAAATGTTTACATTTTTATAAGTTTTAGCTTATTATGTCTTATTATCTCTTCTCTTCTTCATCCTCTAGCTCGAGTCAAACAACAAAAGAGATGCATGAGCTTATTAAGCTCGGCTTATTTTACAAATAAGCCTTGACATCTCTTAAGTTTGAGAGCACATTTTCTATTTTTTAGCTTATTAATTAGATCTATTAGTTTTATCAAGTTTTTCATAAAAAGTTTGCAACTTTTTAAGTTTTTAGTGAACAATAAGCTATTTAATAGCTTGTTCATTTAGATCAAGTCCTTAAATATACCCGATTCAAGTTTAATCTTCGGATGGAACAACTTAGCTTCGGGTGGACTTAGATCTAATAGTTTTTAGTTATAAAGTTTAAATCTTTTCAATTTTTAGATCACTTTTAGTTTATTACATTTAGTAGTAGTGCTTATTATTACTTATTATTGCTTATTATTGCTAACCTCTAATAAAGTTCTTGTTTTTCTTTGATTTCTCATCACAATCTACCGCTAAGGCCGGAGCTTAAGGGTCTTTAAGCATTTTTAATACATAAAGTTTGAAACTTTAGTAATTTTTAAGCTTGTTGGTGAATAAAGTTTTAAACTTTACTTACTAATTAGTGGATAAGATTAATAAAGTTGTAAACTTTTGTGTTAATTTGTGCTTATTTGATCGGGTGGTTTTATTCCTCTCGTTTTATCATTCGGGTTCTACTTTCTTTATTTTTTTGAATATTTAGGTGTTATTAATTTTAATATAATAGTTATGCTTATTTTTATTGAATTAATTGCTATGTGTTGGTTTGCTATGCTTAGTGAGTAGGCTTTTTATATACTTGTTGAGTAGATTATTCCGTGAATTAAGTGTGGTTTTATAAAAGTTAGAAAATATATTGGTTAGTAATTTTAAGTTACTTAGATTGAAATTTTGGTTGTTTAAGCGGGCAAAAGCCGTGAAAATAATTGGGTTTTAATCTAGATATTGATATCTCTTTATGAAAATTATTGTGACAAAATAATTATTTGTAAAAGATATTAATTCATCAATACAGGACTTAATTGAAATAATAAACCACACTTAAGGATCTTGATAATTTGCTTAACAAGTATATCTTTTCATCATATATTTCTTATTCGCTTGCTTAGCATATTTTAGTTCGTATTTTTAGTTGTTATCTTTTATCGTTAACTTTAGTTTATTTATTTAATTGCTACTAGTTTTATTATTGTTTTTGCTTTAACTATTATCCTTTTAATCTAAAACCTACAAACTTTAAACGTTTTTAGTTAAATTTTCATAATTGCTTATTTGTGTTTAGCTTTCTTGTTTTACATGCTTAATTGTTTATTTCTTATTAAGTTCCAAAACCCAAAATATTTTTATCCTATTCAAATCGCTCGACCTTTAACAACGAATCGATTTTCCATTACACCCTCGTTGGGAGAACGACCCGGGAGTTCCATACTTCCGGTAAATTATATGTACTACGAAAACGAACAAATCAATATCCTTATCTATTCTCGTAACGAGGAAGAGCACGCCGAACACCTGAGAATAATCCTTGAATTACTTAAGATGGAGAAACTTTAAGCAAAGTTCTCTAAGTGCGATTTTTGGATTAACGTCTTGCAATTTCTCGGACACCTGATAGATAAACAAGGAATCCATGTCGATCATGCTAAAATAGAAGCCGTTAAGAATTGGACATCTCCCATGACTCCCACTAAAATACGCCAATTCTTAGGACTCGTCGATTACTATCGAAGGTTTATTGAGGGATTTTCAAAGATTGCAAAACCTTTGACTGAGTTAACCCAGAAAAACATGAAGTTTATCTGGGGAAAGGACCAGGAGTCAACTTTCCAACTTATAAAGAGGAAATTGTGTGAATCTCTGATCTTAGCATTACCAGAAGGAAACGACGATTTCATTGTCTACTGTGATGCTTCGCATCTGAGGTCTTGGAGCTGTGTTGATGCAACGAGACAAGGTAATCGCCTGTGTATCACGACAACTCAAGACAAACAAGGAAAACTACACCACACATGATCTAGAATTAGGAGCAGTCGTGTTCGCTCTTAGAATATGGAGATACTATCTGCATGGCACGAAATGTACGGTTTTCACCGATCTTAAAAGCCTACAACATTCTTAACCAAAAAGAGCTGAACATGAGAAAACAACGTTGGATAGAACTGCTCACTGATTACGATTGTGAGATTCGTTACCACCGTGGCAAGGAAAACGTAGTGGCAGATTCCTTGAGCCGTAAGTAATGAATCAAACCTCTTAGGGTTAGGTCATTAGTAATGACTCTCCATCCTAACCTCCCTTACCAAGTACTCAAAGCCCAAAACGAAGCCCTCAAAGAAGAGAATCTCAAATTTGAGAACTTACGAGGGATAGACAAGGCTTTTGAAGTACGTCCTGATGGAACTCGTTGTATCAAGAATCGAAGTTGGTTACCATATTATGGTAACTTAAGAAACTTGATCATGTATGAGTCCCACAAATCCAAGTACTCTATTCACCCGGGTTCTGCTAAGATGTATCAAGATCTGAAGAAACACTATTGGTGGCCTAATATGAAAGCAATCATTCCTCGATATATTGGCAAGTGTTTAACATTCTCCAAAGTGAAGGTTGAATGTCAAAAGCCATCCGGCTTACTGATAGAGCCAGAGACTCCCATGTGGAAATGGAAAAGAATCACTATGGACTTCGTCACAAAACTCCCAAAAGCATCCAGTGGACATGACACAATATGGGTAATTGTGGATCGTCTCACAAAATCCGCTCACTTTATTCCTATACGAGAAACTAATGGTATGGAAACCCTTCCTAGGTTATACCTAAAGGAAATAGTTTCCCGACATGGAGTGCCAGTATCTATCATATAATATCTTGATTCTCGTTTCACGTCTAGATTTTGGAAATCCTTGCAAAGTGCCCTAGGTACTCAGATAGACATGAGTACGGCATATCATCCTCAGACCGATGGATAATGTGATGGAACTATCCAAACACTCGAGTGTGATAGATTTTGGAAAAAGATGGGAGAAACACTTACCGTTGATCGAGTTCTCGTATAATAATAGTTATCACGCTAGTATTAGGGCAGCTCCTTTCGAAGCACTTTATGGAAGAAAGTGCAGATCCCCTGTCTACTGGGCCGAAGTTGGTGAAGTCCAACTTACAGGACCAGAGATAATCCATGAGACCACTGAGAAAATCATTCAAATCCGACAACGCTTGCAAGCTAAAAGTGATCGGCAAAAAAATTATGCTGATATAAGACGTAAACCCCTAGAATTACAAGTCAGAGAATGGGTTATGTTGAAAGTATCACCTAGGAAAGGTGTCTTTCGTTTCGGAAGGCAAGGAAAACTTAATCCGAGATACATTAGACCATTTAGGATCTTAGAGCGTATTGGTACAGTGGCGTACATAATTGAGCTTCCGGAAGAGCTCAATAATGTACATAACGTCCTTCACATCTCTAACCTTAAGAAATGTCTATCCGACGAGTCACTCGTCATCCCTATGAAAGAGCATCATCTGGATGATAAGCTCAATTTCATTGAAGAACCCGTCAAAATCATGGATTGTGAGGTCAAACAACTGAAACGTAGTCTTATTCCTATCTTTAAGGTCCACAGGAACTCTAAAAGAGGACCAGAATTCACGTAGGAATGTGAGGACCAAATTCATGCTAAATACCCTCACCTTTTCTCACCCTCTCCTCCTACCCCTAGTTAAATCTCGGGACGAGATTTCTTTTAGGATGGGAGACTGTAATACCCCACCCCATTTCACCCAGGTTAACCATACTTATGCCTTATATAGTATCATTTTTACGGGTAAAATTTTTGCGTGATCTCATCACTACTACTTACATAACCCCCTAGACCTGCTCACGTATCCACCCATGCTAAATATCCTTATGTTTATATCATGTAAACCCCTGGTATGTTAAGTCTAAGTTCTAAGCATCATTTTATTAAGTAATCTATCAACCTAGCATACTATATCTATCCGGTTACGGTTAGTTCTAAAACCCTAATTTCAAAACGAAACTAGTTTAATTGTGTTCAAGGATTATGCATAAATTACCCTAGAAACCTTAGAGTATCCTAGCCTCCGCTAAACCCTAGTACAACCCCTTAGAGCGTAGGTACAAGTACCTTAAGCACAAAACACCAAATAGGTCATTTAGGCCCCTAAACTAGGTATAAACCTCCCACTTTCTTTAGCACAAGTTACCACCACTTAGTACATGAATCCTAAGCCTAAAAATTAGTCACTAATCACCCTAGGATCACTAACATAAGTGCTAAACCCTAATCTAGAACCCTAAACCTAGTTAGACCCTAAAAGTAAACCTAAGCTAGATTAACCTATTTAAGCACCACCATCATCCCTAGCATCCTGCCACCCTCCTTCATCACCTCCTTACCACCATAAACAACCACCCTAGAACCACCATAGTAGGTTACAAGTAGGTGATGCACCTACTTGTCACCTACTCTTGTCGCGACAATACCACCACCACACAACCCTTACCACCGCCTCTAGCCCCCTTACTAGCCTTCATTAGTCACTTATAGCTTACATTAGTCACCTCCCCCCTATTTCCACCTTGCCCCTCCTTTCCTTAGCCTACACCCCTAACAACCCCTATAAATACACCGCCTCCCCATTTCACTTCAAACCATCTTATTTCACTTCACCCTCCCCCATAGCCTAGTCCTAGTAGTATTATAAAAGTCCTAGGAAGCCAAGAAATCAAGCACACCAAGCTAGAAGCCCTCCCCTAGTCCTTACTTTGTCAAGAAACCCTAAACCCCATAGCGACCCATTTCTTGATCACATAAGCTCTAAACTTGTTCTATAAGTTATGTTTCAGTACTTGGATAGCTATTAGGTGCATTAGATAACAACAGAAACCCTTGGCCAAGCCTTGATCACAAAAACCTACACGTTTTCCTTTTAAAACCCTAATTGGAGTCAATTCATGTTTCTAGGTAATAAGCCCTTGTCATAAGCCATAAACTAGTTTAAGTAACTTAAATAAGCTTCTAATAATAATAAATAAGCTATAAAACACTTTCGTGTCATAAAAATATAGTTTGCATGGTTTTAGGACTAGTTTCGTAATGCTTTCCATGCATAGGGGTATATATTATAACTTTTTGAAACTATTAAGTACATGGGTTGTTTTTGTCAGTTCTTAGAAGTCTTAAGTCTAAGGATCTAAATTGGAAAGTTTTAAAGTCTAAGGATAAGTATATAATTAGTTATTTTTATAACTTAAGGGTAGTTTTTGTCAAGTTATAAAATTAAAGGTCTTAAAAGTATTTTCTATAAATACGTAACACATACTAGGGACCTTCAGGTGAGGGGTCCATTTGGGTATTCGTTTTGACGAGTTTGTTGGGTTTAAAAACTTAAAGTGCCCTGGCTCCTCAAACGTTTACTACATGACATCTGGATTATGATGGCCCGAACGGTGTTACATTATATATAACATAGTACTTAACAATGTAACACAATACTAGGGAGCTTCATGTGAGGGGTTTCATACCTCTGAATTATGATGGCCCGAACGGTGTTACGTTATATCTAAATCTAGGTATACTTAGGAAAACATACTTAAGAAATATAGACATACCAATTAAGACTTGACATACCTACGCACACACTACCTCAGGATACGTGAGCAAGCCTTCTAAATCCCTAACACATTTCCCCGAACCTAGGTGAGTTCATAGCCTCAATTTTTAAATGTTTTTAAAACCCGGGAGGGGGATACATGCTTTAAACCGAATACAAATCTTTTTCTTTGGTTATTGCACGCGTACCTTTTATGCCACTATTTACCCCAAATTTCATGAACCATAATCACTTGTGAGTGAACGCGAGTATAGTAAGTAGATTTACTTAGGGTTTGACAACTCTCGTTGGTTTGCCTCAGCTGGGCACTAATTAGCACTATACTTGAGAACACCCTAAAAGGTTAACTTTAGCATGTTAATCTTAATTACACCGGTCACTCAATTTTACTGGTTAACCTTTAAGCATGTTATCCCAGGTAACTAGGCCCCATTCCTTTAGGAATTATGGCACGGTGTGACATTGGACATAAGGACGTCCATACCTGTTATCATTCATCTTCTTTTGCTTTAAAATATATCTTTAGGACCTCTCTTTTGGTAAAAGTATATCTTTTACTATAAAACCCTGATAAAATAATGAATGATAACTCCTCTTTTTCAAAAACGTCTCTTTTCAAGTCGTTTTCTATTATCATGACTTTGTATCAATGAAGTAATACCCCAAGATCAAATTCCGCTACGATCTATAAAAATGGGGGTGTTACATATTGAAGTCAGTAAATTTTCTACTGTCTTTTATTGTTTCTACTGCTAGTGGTAGTTAGTGTTGCTTGTTATTGATAAGGATTTAAAAGGTACACTTTTTGAGGGATCATTTAAGCCCTTAATCGACCACTTTTATATCCGTTACTGCTTAATTTCATTCCTTTTCACTTTTTAGGTCTCTTGAAGGCAAATTACTAGAATGACACTTATTTGGACGAAAAGGCGTGAATATATGAAGAAAATAGCCAGATCAAGATCAAGACACTCAAGCTGCTTGAATTGAAGGTGACGGCGTCAAAGTTAGAAGGCGACGCCGTCGCAACATGCTCCAAATTTGTGACAGCTCAGTAGCGAAATTGCTATTTTGTACCCGACGGCGTCAGGTTTTAAAGAGTAGGGCGTCACAACTCAGACGACCTAGATTCAGATCTCGACGGCGTCAGAAGATGAAGCCGACAGTGTCACAGCCATAAGGTGATGCCGTCACAAGGTTGACGTATTCAAGACGAAACCCTAATGGCGGCGATCCGACAGCGTCACATTTAAAGAGTGACGCCGTCACAAGTTGTAACTCTATATATAGAATTCGAATTTTCAGACTTTTAGAGAGGTAGTTTTGTGGAGTAAAACCTAATAACGATTTTTGGCTATCTTGGGCAGTATCTTAGGGTTCTCATACCCTATTTTACAACAAGATAAGTAATTTACTTCATTCATTCAATTATGTCTTCAATTGTATGTGTGTATGCTTGCATGTTTTCCATGTCGGGCTAATTTACTTGTGTGTTTGCTTAGATCTATGAAACCTAGGTATTGAATGTTGATTGGTTGTCTCTTATCTTTATTGTAATTGACATAGGATTGCGATAGGTCATTCGTTGTGTTTCTAATGCTTGAGTAATCTTTGTGAACATTAGTTTATAATCGCCTAGAGTTATTGTAGGCTAAACATCCAAAGATAACCTTAGAGTTAGTTTATGAATCCTAGAGATTTTGTAGGCAATAACCTTAAGGTAGTCTCAAAGAGTTAGGGAAGAAAGCATACCCTACGACCTAAGAAGACACAACACGTTAAGAATAAAGACGTGACAATTCAACCATCAATAGGAGATAACTAGGGAGTAATAGTATCTAGGTGAACACATCTTTAATCATCATACGAGCACACATCAATTAGACATAGACTACCCCTTAGTTAATTAGATAATTAGAATAGTAGAGTAATCGGTAGAAATACCAACCCACCAAATCCAATACCCCGAGATTCGTACCTTTCAATTTCCTAAAAAATATAAAAAAGAAAAAAAATAATCTTCCTCAACCCCAACCTTAGCGAAGTAATTTCTCACTAGCATTCCTATTCCACTAGAGAACGATGTCAATCCCGAGGCTTACCCTAATACTACACTACAACAATTAGGTTCACTGCCTAGGTGGTTGAAAAAATTGCTCGAAGAAAAGGAAGTTTCCTTTGACCCCGAACGCGCGTTGTACGCGTATCAAGTTTTTGGCGCCGCTGCCGGGGAATAGAATAGCTAGTTATATTTCCACCTCGTTTAGGTTCCCTTGCTTGATTCCTATCAAGTGAGATTGTTTCTAATTTTTTAGCTTCCTCGTAGTCTATCCCCCTTCTTTGTGACCTTTGTTCGTAAAACCCATCACCCACCATGATTCGCATCTTTCGCCAAAGAGTCTTCACACTACCCGCCCCCAATCCTCCTCCCAATCCCGAAATAGAAAACGCAATCCCACAAAACCCTTCACCTGTTCACCACTTTGGAAATTACCTAGGGCATAATGACATAAATTGGCAAAAACATAGTCCCTTCTATGACTCGGATTCCGATGAGGAGTTTAACTATGGTGAAGCACAAGATAATGGGGAGGTCATCGATGAAGTTAATTTTGAAATGAAAGAAGACTTCTCGCAATGTTTTGACCCTAGGTGTAGAATCGAGGCTAATGGCCCCTTTAACATGTAATTCCCTGTGTAAGATAGGATTTGAAAGCTTTGATGCTAACTTGCACTCATTCTTACCTTTAAACTTAATCTCAAGAAATCTATATAAAAAAATAAAGGTAGATGAACTAGCATATCAAGGGGATAATGTTGTTGATGCGGTCACTTACTTGGATGTGTTTGTCGGAAGTTTTGCCTATGTGGTTGAATTCATGGTCCTAGAAGATTTAGGAGAATTCATCGATGGAAGCCTAACTCAAGTTATATTTGGAACAAACTTTAAGAGAATGACTAGGTTGAATAAACGGATGATTGATGGTCTAATCACATTCTCCGATGGAGTTGAAGATTTTGTCTATCAAATGCCCCGTACACATCCTAGGTTTAAGCACAAAGATATAGAGGCATGCAATCGGATGGCTCCCATTTTGATACTTAGTGAGAGAGATAAACAACAAGGACTTAGGCATACTTATGAAAAAAATGAGCGATACTATAAAAAATGCCTAGAGTTAGGAGATGATTACAAGAAGAGTGAGAAAACATTGGAATGGCTTAGGTATGGGCACGTAAGCATGCACGAGACAACGTAGGAGCACGACTTCGAGTCTAGCTACAAGACTCATAAATAAAGAAAAGCGCTTCATGGGAGGAAACCCATGCTTAATTGTTTGCTTGTTTGTGTGTCGTGTATCCTTTATTGATTATTTATTTTCATGTTTAAATTTGTAAAAATGCTTTATTTTTTCTTTAACCTCGTCTTAATTACATATAAAGGTATTTTACAAAAGGGATAAGTGTAGGGAGGATTACACACGTTTTCAAAAAGAACGTGAACATGAGAATTACGATTATTAAAAAGATATACATGTGTGTTTGTTAGAGTCAAATGCTTGTATCGAGTCATAATGGATGTTTTGCAGAAATTTTTTTTCCAGATTCTAAAGATATAAATTTTCCAGAATTTTTTCCAGAAAATCGCAGACCAGTTTCTGTCAGGATAACCTGACGAAGTCAGGATCGCAACTTGACGACGTCAGGAGGAGCAGAAACAGCTTATAACTTTTTCTCGTTTTCTATGCTACTTACAAATTTTTGGAATTTCTAAGGTCTTAATTTTCCAGAAAATCTGTAAACATCCATTCCACAAGCATTATATCCTAGTTTAGTAGAGTCATATATAGTGTTACCGCCGATTTTACGCGAAGGTTTCATTTGTTTTCTTCAAGTGTGCAGGTTTTATTTATCAAGAAGAAGATACATAAGATTGGATGGAGCTTTTCACGCATACATTCTTCTTGAAGAAGGATTTAGCCACTACTTCACACGGATCCTACCGAGCTAATCAGGTGAGTATTAGTTTCTTTTGTTTTTAATTACCTTACATTATCATAACTTTGATACTTTCGGGGAACATTGGGGACAATGTTCAGTTTAAGTGTAGGGAGGGAAAATAAAACGGGAACTTTAAAACTATGCTTATCCTTGACTATTTGCCTTGTCTAATCTCAATTGTGTAATAAACCATGAGAAATATCGGTTAGGGTAATTTTGGCACCGAGTGTAAAAGTTTTCATGACATGTAGGAGTGGGCCATTAGTCTTAATAAAGCGTCTCAGGGATAGGAAGTTATATGACTAGCACAAAACCCTTTACCACTCAAATTCCACCCCAAAATGTGAGGATCGCCCTTAGATTTGTAGGAATTAAAGCATCCATCTTTAATTCTTCGAGAGTGTACCGGTAGTATAATAGATTCTAGAACTTGTTTTGTGATGCATTCCGAGATCGCTAGTGAGACTACACTTGTGTAGTAAGGAATAACTAAATGATAAGAGGCATTAGGATAACCCTTGTTTGATACCCGTATTATAATTACTTCTTCCACATCGATTGAGTAATTCCCCCACACTCTTGCATTGTACTCATCTTTAGTACACGATACCCCTAGTTAACCCCTCAGAGCCTATCCTTTTCGCGGTTCTTGTGATGTTTCGGTTTTCCGAAATATCAATGAAGAGCATTGTTTACAATCCACCCCCAAATGTACACCCAAATCGCCTTAGCCTACCTTGTATGCAGTCACTTTTAGTGCATTATTGTTATCATACTAAACCCTTAGTTCAATTATCTAGTTTGTGGAAAACTAGAAGGAGGGGTTGAATAGTTTTGCCAATTAAAACTTTCTTTTAAACTATTTAGATCGACTTATGTCAATCTATTTAGATATGTGTTAAATGTTGATAAAAATCATATAGAGGTATGTAATGAAAAGATAAGAGTAAGAAGCACAAAACCACAACGCGAGTATTTATAGTGGTTTGGCTACAAGGACACCTTCCTTGCCCTACTCCACTCCTCGAGTCACCTACTCGAGAGTTTGTAATCACTACACGACACCGACTCCTTATGTGGAGAAACCTTCACAACGTTGCCTACTCTTTTTCCGGTACTAGGCTAACCACCGGGTTCTTTCACACCAAGGTGAACCACACCTACCACAACGTCGCCTACCCTTTATCCGGTACTAGGCTTGATACCGAGTTCCATTACAATGGAGGAAGTACTACCTAACACTACACCAACGATTAATCCCAAAGGAGAGCAACTCCTTATTACAACATCATCAAGGATATCAATATCCTTGGATCCAATACTAATCTATCTTGTACATCGAAACACACCATATCAAATGTACATCTATGGCACCTTTCACTTAATGCCTTTAACTAGATCTTCAAGACACCCTTCACTAATGTCTTGTGACTTGACTTCTAGGCACCCTTCACTAATGCTTACAATACTGACGATTGACACCTTTCACCAATGTCTTCGTCTTGACACTTGAGACATCTTTCACTATTGTCTTCAATATTACACTTCTTAGAAGAAAGAAAAGAACCATCAATAAGAGGACTTCAGTAGTCTTGATGATGAGGAAGCATAGCAACTCATGTACTTAAGCTTACTTGACTTCAAAGGTGGTGATCTCGCCTTTAAGAGTAACCTAGAGAATCACACAAAAACAAAACTACAAACATAGATCACTTGGATCTGGGGTTAGAGAGTTTTAAACTCATGGAGAAAGTATGTTAGAAAGGGGTGAGAAACAATGAAGAAATGGCTATCTATTTATAGGCAAAACTTGCCACTGTTCCCCGGATCCCACGGATCCCTCCCTCAAGGGATCCGTCTAGGGTAAATCTAGGGATCCGTGGGACGCTCCTCTTTGTCATGGTTATTTTGGTTATGGGTCATGGGTCATGGGTCATGGGTTATGAGTTGATCCATGGGTCTTTTACTAGATACAATGTATCTCATGAGTGCAATGCACCTAGTCAAATGGGTATGGGTCAATACCATAGGTTATGGATATTATCCATATATGATATAAGCATGATGTCATACAATGGGTTATGGTCAAGCTCCATCGACTTTAGGTTGTACCCAACTACATTCAATGTATTTGGTCAATGGGTTATGATACTTAAGTTTCTACCCATTTATATTACCCAATATACTACATACTAGTTATGTGTATATTTTACCCAAATATGTAAACACTAGTTGTTGTACATATGTAATACTAAATCATAAAATCACTTATACTTGTTTTAGTGTTTTATGTGAAAGCATAAGTGTGTTAGAAAACTATTGGCTAATACCATTTACGTATTTTATTTGTTTCGTTAACATGATTTTACGTTTGTTATCGACAAAACGTTAGAAGATCGTAAAATATAAATAAACGTTTGTACGACTTATTTGTATTAACAATCTCCCCCTTTTTGTTGATGACAAAACATAAAATTATTTTAAGGAAAAGCTAAAATTCGTAAAAGTTTGAATTTGTAGTTTTTACTTTCTTCTCCCCCTTTTTGTCGAAACAAAAAGAGTTTGGAAAGAAAACTAACACATTGTTTTAAGAAAAACATGTAAAAAGAAAGAAAAAGTAGAGAGAAAGTAACGGGAAAGGATCTCGTCTTAACTCCCCCTTGATGAGTCCATCCCTATGTGAGGGCGTCAATAAAATAATACTAAGCTAGCTCATTTGTAGCTAAGTTTGAAAAATATTTCGTCTATGTGACGAATGTGCTCCCCTTTGATGATTGCAATTTTGCAAAGGGATGTCATGAAATGTAACTCTAATATTGCAAGTAATTTTGCAATGTGTTGCTTTGGCACAAAGCTCCCCCTATCTTTAGGGTGTCAAAGTCTTCATATGTAAATTGAATAACTACAAAATAAAGGTTAGAAAACGAGTGTAATGCATAATTTCCTGCAAATATGACTTAAGTTAGTAGAAAAATAGTTTTCTGTTTCACGGATCCTACGGTTCCCTCCTTGTAGGGATCTGTCTAGGAAATTTTAAGGGATCCGTCTGGCTGATTATTAATTTCAGCAATGGTGATATAACAAGTTATGTTAATATCAAAGTGAGAAATGTATTATACAACATAATCATATACTCAGAAATATATCAAGTAGCATGTATTTTCACTTAATAAAACTAGAGATATACATGACTCTAAAAACTAAGAAAATGATCGATACATGACTTGGAATTACTAGACTTATCTAAGTAACGCTTGATACTAGGACACCACTAAAATCCTCTAGCTCAAGTTTGTTTAGGTTTAATCTCGTCGAAACGTTCGAGGAGGTGATAGAACATGAAACGTTGATCTTCTCGTACTTCATGTATCAAACTTTCAACATGTTGACAATGATAACAATCTTTGTCATGGCTAGGTAGTGGTGGTGGAAGAAATGAAATTGCTTGATGCGATGGGTCAAGTGAATCGGGTTGTGGAGCCTCAAACGACGGAGGGATTGGTGGAGGCGCATTTGAAGATGGCTCGACCAAGAATAATGGTGGTGGTAGACAAGTGTCAACTTCCATATGGTTGGGTGGTTGACTTTGATAATTTCTCATAATCCAAATGGGATTATAAGATGGTGACGGCAAAAAGTAAGCCGGAGCTAGTGTTGACTCAACACCTTGATTTTGCACCATTATTCCTCCTAATGAGGAGAATGTTGATGGTGGAGGAGGATGAGACGGCCTAGGAGGCAAATCCTCTAAATTGTAGAGGTGTGGTGATGATAGTGGAGTTGTAAATGAGATAGCTCTAGGAACCAATGGTGATGGTTTAGTGGAGATGGGATTGTTTGGCCTAGGAGGTATGATGGTGTTTGGCATAGGTAGTTTTGTAGGTACTATCCTTTTAGGAATTGGTTTGATTGGTTGAGTTGGTGGAGGAGGAATCCTTGCATTTGTGGACTTGACCGGCGATGATTCGGTTGACGAGATTTCGTGTACTGCACGAGCAATTTTGTTGGGTGGTTCTTTGGTAGATAAGTTGCTACTTGGAGTTTTCCTCATGATGAGATGATTTCAACAGGTTTGTGAAGGTTTCGAAGTGCTGAAAATGAGGATAAAGATGATGACTTTAGAAGTCCTAACAATGTGGTTTATAAACCAAGGGATTTGGTAAGTGCATTCAAGACTTAAGCTTCTAAAATTCATTGGAATGTGATGATTAACATGCACAAGAGTCAACTTCAGAGTTGTACTGATCTAAGAACTCATTTAAGATGAGACGGAGTGTTTAAGTTAGAAAGATGAGCTTGAAATGATTGTTTTAGCTAGAGTTGACATAATCTGTCACCCGGATCCCACGGTTCCCTCCAACGAGGGATCCGCCTAGGCTAATCCTAGGGATCCGTCTATCAACAGCTAAGAAAAGATAGCAATGATGTTTGTAAGGTCTAATGCCTATTTCTTCTTGAGTGTTTCAGTTTATCTAAGTGTCTTAAGTGAAGGGGTGCTTAAGTACTTGAGGGTAATGAGTGATGTAGCTAATGATTGCCTTTTATGGAAAAAATTGGAACTTTCATGAGTACCAATGAATGAACAAAGATGACACTAAAGATTTTGAGAGTGTCAAGTGGAGCTAAATGATCCTAGAGATCAGATAGTGACTTAGGATAATGTTTTGGAGAATATCCTAAAGGCTTAAGTTGGAAAAACTAGAATTTGATCAATTTCGACCAATTTTGAGGTAAGGATGATTATGATCAATTTTGTCATAATCGAAAGATTTCAAAAGATAGATATGATGGATTATGTGAGAAATGATGTGTGAGATTGAGAGCGGAAGAGTAATGGGTTTAAGTGAAACGATAGATTTACAAGCGTCTTGATTATGATCTAGGTGAGTTATGTGTGAGTAGGAAGGATCTACTTAACTTGATAAGGACTTAATTTGCCTTAGGACACTATGTCTAGCTTAGTGTGAGTTGTTCTAAGGACACATTTGAAATACGATGTTTGCAATTGCATTTTCTGTTTGCCGGATCCCACGGTTCCCTAAGAGTAGGGATCCGTCTAGCACAACCTTTGGGATCCGTCTAAGCAGAACCTCTACTAAAGTTATGCAATGATTTTGACAATGCATTATATTTCAAGGTTAGTTAAAGAGGTTCTATTACTAAGATATCAAATGTAAGATGTTTTATTTCATGAAGGAAATTAGATTACATTGATAAAGCATGAGTACAAAAGGATTGATCCTATTTGAAAGACTACTAAGTTCCTTGAGTGTTTTCGCTAGAAGGATCATCAAATGGTTGATGAGTGTTGGTGGGATCAAGAATGAAGAAATTCTTCATGAGAGATGTGTTTAGCGGTTCCATCATCTTGTTCACAAGTACGTACAACGGACTTTGAAATTGAGGATGAAAATGCATGACGTTATGATAGACGCGAGTCAAGAACATTCCATAAGGGATGAGTTTATTCTTGGAGCCTTGAAGATTTACAATTCGCCTTACGAAGAAGTAGGCGAGATTATATGGTTGTTGTGTTAGCAAACAATACATTATGTGAGCACAACAAGCGGGAAGGATTTCTCGATTTCCCCTAAGACTCCAAACATTTTCACGTAGAATGAGTGCAAGAGGTTTTTACTCTTCTCGAATGTCCCGTGTAAACAATACATTATGCGAGCACAACAAGCGGGAAGGATTTCTCGATTTCCCCTAAGACTCCAAACATTTTCACGTAGAATGAGTGCAAGAGGTTTTTACTCTTCTCGAATGTCCCGTGTAAAGATAATGTTTGGATCAGAGTAATATGGTCGAGGTTTGCATATTATGCGATTCAAATCCTCCGGGGAGGGTATGTGTGAACAATATGGACTATTTTCTTCACGAAAGTTGAAGAGAGAATCAAGAGACCAATCTTCGGTGAAGGCACATTGTCCATGATTTGGAATCCGGAGGATGTGAGCAAATTGCCCAAGGTTTAAAACACACTTTTGGTTTTTGATCTAAAACCATTGAGATAGAGAGCGATCCTCGTTAAGAACGAGTTCGACTTGATGGAAGAATTCTAATACAAACCTTGGACATATTTTATCGTTAATTTTGAGAATACATTCCAATCCTATGGCTCGGAAGGAGGTATTGATACCTTCTTCGAATTGTAGAGAGGTATCTACAATACGTCCTTCGTGGAAGTGACGGTTTTCGAAATTATTGAACCCACGGACATGATTGTCAGGTGTGTTGGGCTCAAGGGAGATGTTAGGAGTGTAGACGCTAGTGAGTGAAAAATCAAACTCATATTCATGCGACATAGTTGAACCTATAGAAATGATGAGTTAATAGAAAGTGATGTTTTGTGGTCAACCAATGATTATCTAACGTTTTTACTAGATTTTTATTAACAATGGTTTTTTAACAACAATGATACTTAACTCACCTAAGGTTTTGACATTCTAGTGGAATATTACTTTTAGAAAGAAAGTGGTTTTTATTTTGAAAGAAAAACTGTTATCCAGGAGTACGGTTCCCACGGTTCCCTTCTATAAGGGATCCGGCTAGTATACTTGTCGGGATCCGTGGGTCTGTAGCAACAGAAACAAATTTGATAAAGATATAGTTTTTACAATTTTATACTAAGATACGTGTTTTAGCCTACATTTTCTTTTAGCATGCATACATGACTTCTAATGTATCATGAGAGAATATGAAACATATAAATCAAAAGAAATGACAAACACATTATGATAATAATAACCTAGATAAACTAGACTATTAATAATATTTCATTTCAATGCTAAGAATGATACAAAGGATTGGGTATATGATCCCAATGTAGATTAACAACACAAAGTATATGTCTTCGTATGAGAACTTCATCATAGGGAACACAAGAGCGATGAGTGTTAAGGCGATGAGCACGAGGGCGATGTAAACCATGTTGATGACGAACCTTCTTGGTTTCGGTTTGAGATGAGATGAGATGAAGATGAAGATGGAATTTTGAATGAGAGTTAATTTTTTGAAAGTGGAAGATTTGAAAAGTGGGGATTTGATAGAAGGGTCGACGGATGGTTTATTATGGGGAAGGAGGAATTTTTGAGATTTGTGTTTTGTTTTATTATTAGAAAAATATGATTTTTGGATTAAATGAAATAAAACACAATTTTTATATACCACGACTTTAGACGAAAAAATAATACGTATGTGAGAAAAGGCTTCCTAATGAAGCTTCATGTAATACATGAATATGCGCAAAAGATAATCATATAAATACCTATGTAGGCATACTTAATTATCAAGCTAATGTCATTTTAGAGATAAGTAGAAAATCATACCTCTAACGCACTTAGGAATGTCTTTACAAATGACACAACAAATGTCAGTAGAAAATTCCGGCTCCTTTGTGTTTAGGATACCTTCTTAGGGAAGGTATTCTTGTTACCAAGCGATTCCTATGGCTTGGTAGGTATGAGCTTTGACTAATCAACATGACAAAGAGGAATAGTACATTTAAATAAAAAAATAAATAATGAGAAAAATGTTGTCATCTAATCAATATCTAAACAAAGAGTTTTAAAAGACATGGTGTTTATTTTTATGAAAAACCTTCTTTGTAGTTTTCAATTAACCATGGATCGTATCAAGTTTTTAAAGTACAATATACTTCAAGAAACTTGGTAACGAAGCTCTGATACCAATTATGGAAAACTAGAAGGGGGAGTTGAATAGTTTTACCAATTAAAACTTTCTTTTAAACTATTTAGATCGACTTATGTCAATCTATTTGGATGTGTGTTAGATGTTGATAAACAATCATATAGAGGTATGTAATGAAAAGATAAGAGTAAGAAGCACAAAACCAAAATGCAAGTATTTATAGTGGTTCGGCTACAAGGACACCTTCCTTGCCCTACTCTACTCCCCGAGTCACCTACTCGAGAGTTTGTAATCACTACACGACACCGACTCCTTATGGTGGAGAAACCTTCACAACGTTGCCTACTCTTTTTTCAGTACTAGGCTAAACACCGGGTTCTTTCACACCAAGGTGAACCACACCTACCACAACGTCGCCTACCCTTTATCCGGTACTAGGCTAGATACCGAGTTCCATTACAATGGAGGAACTACTACCCAACACTACACCAACGACTAATCCCAAAGGAGACCAACTCCTTATTACAACATCATCAAGGATATCAATATCCTTGGATCCAATACTAATCTAACTTGTACATCGAAACACACCATATCGAAAGTACATCTAAGGCACCTTTCACTTAATGTCTTTAACTAGATCTTCAAGAAACCCTTCACTAATGTCTTGTAACTTGACTTCTAGGCACCCTTCACTAATGCCTACAATACGAACGATTGACACCTTTCACCAATGTCTTCGTCTTGACACTTGAGACATCTTTCACTAATGTCTTCAACACTACACTTCTTAGAAGAAAGAAAAGAACCATCAACAAGAGGACTTCAGTAGTCTTGATGATGAGGAAGCATAGCAACTCATGGACTTGAGCTTGCTTGACTTCAAAGGTGGTGATCTCGCCTTTAAGAGGAACCTAGAGAATCATACAAAAACAAAACTACAAACATAGATCACTTGGATCTGGGGTTAGAGAGTCAGGGAGAAAGTATGTTAAAAAGCGGTGAGAAACAATGAAGAAATGACTCTCTATTTCTAGGTAAAACTTGCCACTGTTCCCCGGATCCCACAGATCCCTCCCACAAGGGATCCGTCTAGCGTAAAGCTAGGGATCCTCGGGACGCTCCTCTTTGCCCATGGGTATTTTGGTTATGGGTTATGGGTCATGAGTTATGATTTGATCTATGGGTCTTTTACTAGATACAATGTATCTCATTAGTGCAATGCACCTAGTCAAATGGGTATGGGTCAATACCATGGGTTATGGATATTATCCATATATGATATAAGCATGATGTAATGCAATGGGTTATGGGTCAAGCTCCATGGACTTTGGGTTGTACCCAACTACATTCAATGTATTTGGTCAATGGGTTATGATACTTAAATTTCTACCCATTTATATTACCCAATATACTACATACTAGTTATGCGTATATTTTACCCAAATATGTAAACACTAGTTCTTGTACATATGTAATACTAAATTATAAAATCACTTATAATTGTTTTAGTGTTTTGTGTGAAAGCGTAAGTGTGTTAGAAAACTATTGGCTCAAACCATTTACGTATTTTATTTGTTTCGTTAACATGATTTTACGTTTGTTATCGACAAAACATTAGAAGATCGTAAAATATAAATAAACATTTTTACGACTTATTTGTATTAACATAGTTGCTTGCATAAGTTGCTAAGTCGAGTCATATCCTTTGTACGCAGTTTTGGGACGATTGGAGCTCATGGAAAAAGATAAATTTTATGAAGTGATGGTAAGGAACGTTAAATTCAAATTCCCTTTATTTGTACTCCAAGTGTTTTGATCTTTTCAATTCGGGTCAAATTAGTGTTAGTGTAATAAAAAACTCAAGTGTAGGGATGGTAGAGTAAAAGTGTATGAAAAAAAATCGAAAAAAAAGAGTGTTGAAAAAAAAATGAAAAATTGAAAAAAACATCTTACATCTATCTTTAAATTTATGTTTGTTTGTTTCAAATTATCTAGAGTTTAGAGTGTCGAGTCTTGGCTTAGCAACGTCATTCTTCTCATGCTTGTAACATAAAGATTTTTGACTTGCCACCACTAAATCGCCTATCCAACCAAACTCTTTGTTTCCCTACCGTAAGAATAACATTACAACCCTTTAAAAGACCTCTTGGATAGTTTTCCTAGGTGCTTACGCCAAAGCGATGGAGGTTTGATCTAGTCTCAAGCCTATGGTAATCTATGTACTAGGACCGGCTAATGAGTGTTTATCTTCCATTTCCAACTTGATATATTTCATATACACCCGAGAGATGAGAGTATCCAAACACCACTTGTGAGTTGCTAGTATGTAATTTCCGTGCTTGTTATGAGTTTTGCGGGGCTTATTCTTGTTGTGAATTGTTCTAAACTAATGCTTCATGACCCCTAACTTATAAATTAATTGGCCGAAAGCACATTTGCTTGAAGACAAGCAAATACCAAGTGTAGGGATATTTGATAAGGATTTAAAAGGTACACTTTTGAGGGGTCATTTAAGCCCTTAATCGGCCACTTTTATATCCGTTACTGCTTAATTTCGTTCCTTTTCACTTTTTAGGTCTCTTGAAGGCAAATTGCTGGAATGACACTTATTCGGATGAAAAGGCGTAAATATATGAAGAAAATGGCCAAGTCAAAATCAAGACACTCAAGCTGCTGGAATTGAAGGTGACGGCATCACAGTTAGAAGGCGACGCAGTCGCAACGTGCTCCAAATTTGAGACGGCTCAGTAGCGAAATTTTATTTTGTACATGACGGTGTCAAGTTTTAAAGAGTAGGGCGTCACAACTTAGAAAGCCTAGATTCAGATCCCCGATGCGTCAGAAGATGAAGCCGACGACATGACAACGCTACACGCGTCGTTCGGGGTCAAAGGAAATTCCTTTTTGTCGAGCAAGTTTTTCAACACCCTAGGCAGTGAACCTAATCGTTGTAGTGTAGTATTAGGGTAAGCCACGGGAATTGATATCGTTCTCTAGGGGAATAGGAATGCTAGTGAGAAGTTACTACGCTAAGGTTGGGGTTGAGGAAGATTATTTTTTTATCTTTTTATGTCTTTTAGGAAATGGAAAGGTACGAATCTCGGGGTTTGGATTTGGGGGTTGGTATTTCTACCGATTACTTCTACTTATCTAATTATCTAAACTAAGGTGTATGTAGTCTATGTCTAATTATTGTGTGCTCGTATGATGATTTAAAGATGTGTTTACTTAGGTTTTATTACTCCTTAATTATCTCCTATTGATGGTTGAATTGTCACGTCCTTATTCTTAATCGCGTTGTGTGTCTAAGGTCGTAGGGTATGCGTTTATCCCTAACTCTTTGAAACTACCAAAGGTTATTGCCTACAAAATCTATAGGATTTATAAACTTAACGCTAAGGTACTCTTCGGATGGTTTAGCCTACAATGACTCTAGGTACTATAAGCTAATGTTCAACAAAGATTAATCAAGCATTAAGTACACAACGGATGACCTATCGCAATACTAGATCATTAACAATTAAGATAAGAGACAACCAATCAATATTCAATAATTAAGTTTCATATTTCCTAAGCAAACACACAAGTAAATTAGCCGGACATAGGAAACATGCAAGCATACACACAATTAATTGAAGACATACTTGAATTAATGAAGTAAAACACTTATCTTGATGTAAGATAGGGTATGGAACCCTAAAATACTATACAAGACAGTCTTGGTTCGGTTTAGGTTTTTACTCCCAAAGACTACACACTGAAAACTAAAAAATTCGGGTTCTATATATAAGATTACAAATGCGACGGCGTCACCCTTTGATTTGTGACGCCGTCGGTTCACGTCATTAGGGTTTCGTCTTGGCCACGTTAGTCTTGCGACGGCGTCACCTTATGCTTGTAACGCCGTCCCCTTCAGTCTCTAACGTCGTCTGGATCAAACTAGGCCGTCTGAGTTACGATGCCCTACTCTTTTAAAACCTGAAGCCGTCACTTGTAAATGAGCAATTTGGCTTCTGAGCCGTCACAAAAGTTGTTCGACGGCATCACTATTTTGTTCCTGACGCCGTCCCCTTCAGTTCCAGCAGCCTGAGTGTCTCGATTCTTGACTTTGGCCATTTTCTTCGTATATTCGGGCCTTTTCGTCCGAATAAGTGTCATTCCAGCATTTTGCCTTCAAGATACCTAAAAACTGAAAAAGAACGATATTAAGTAATAACGGATACAAAAGTGATCAAATAAGGGCTTAAACGAACCCTCAAAAAGGTACATTTTAAAACCTTATCACAGCATCACAGCCATAAGGTGACGCTGTCACAAGGTTGACGTGGTCAAGACGAAACCCTAATGGCGGCGATCCGACGGCGTCACATTTAAAGAGTGACGCCGTCGCAAGTTGTAACTCTATATATAGAATTCGAATTTTCAGACTTTTAGAGAGCTAGTTTTGTGGAGTAAAACCTAATAACGATTTTTGTCTGTCTTGGGCCGTATCTTAGGGTTCTCATACCCTATTTTACAACAAGATAAGTAATTTACTTCATTGATTCAATTATGACTTCAATTGTATGTGTGTATGCTTGCATGTTTTCCATGTCCGGCTAATTTACTTGTGTGTTTGCTTAGATCTATGAAACCTAGGTATTGAATATTGATTGGTTGTCTCTTATCTTAATTGTAATTGACCTAGAATTGCGATAGGTTATTCGTTGTGTTTTTAATGCTTGAGTAATCTTTATGAATATTAGTTTATAATCACCTAGAGTTATTGTAGGCTAAACATCCAAAGATAACCTTGGAGTTAGTTTATGAATCATAGAGATTTTGTAGGCAATAACCTTAAGGTAGTCTCAAAGAGTTAGGGAAGAAAGCATACCGTACGACCTTAGAAGACACAACGCCTTAAGAATAAGGACGTGACAATTCAACCATCAATAGGAGATAACTAGGGAGTAATAGTATCTAGGTGAACACATCTTTAATCATCATACGAGCACACATCAATTAGACATAGACTACCCATTAGCTTAGTTAATTAGATAATTAGAATAGTAGAGTAATCGGTAGAAATACCAATCCCCCAAATCTAATACCTCGAGATTCGTACCTTTCAATTTCCTAAAAAATATAAAAAAGAAAAAAAATAATCTTCCTCAACCCCAACCTTAGCATAGTAATTTCTCACTAGCATTTCTATTCCCCTAGAGAACGATATCAATCCCGAGGCTTACCCTAATACTACACTACAACGATTAGGTTCACTGCCTAGGTAGTTGAAAAACTTGCTCGAAGAAAAGGAAGTTTCCTTTGACCCCGAACGTGCGTTGTACTCGTATCAGTTATACTTAGTGCTGTTGGTTTCTACTGCTAGTTTTATTTCCAGCTGCTAAGTATCACTCAATGTTATGGTTATTGTGAAATATTCTTTCTTGTATTTTTGTGGTTTTGGACTAACATTTTGCAGATTAAGCAAAAGGAGAATGATTGGTTTGATGTAGAATTGGAGTTTGTATTGATGAAACAGACTTACTGCTACTGGGAAAAAGTTAGTGCTGTTGAGCCAAACTTACTATTGCTAGGTTAATGCGGCTAGGTCTGTAAGTGCAGGGACGATTTTGTAACTTTTTGATTATAAATCCCTAATTGATTTATTCAATCCGATTTACACACTCAAAATTCTATCAATTACAAACCCTTACACTCTCTTTATCATCAAAGTTCAAAAAATCCCTAAATCACAAAACCTAATTCACAATGTCGTTACGCGTCTTTGCTGACAGTCATAACATGGTTGCTTTTCTTGATAAACCCATACCGGAGTCTGAAGGATTCAGTCAAATCATTGATTTCTTGAATGCTAACCCTATTAGGTTTGCATTAATAGTGAATCTTACTATATTTATTTCTTTCATTAAGCAGTTTTGGTCTACTGCTAAGACCTGAACTATTAATGGGGAAGTATAGATAAGGGCTATTGTAAATTCCCAAGAGATTCTTTTCATTGAGTCATCTGTTAGAGAATCACTTCAACTAGCAGATGATAATGGTGTTGAGTGTCTCTCAAACTCTGCAATTTTTGATGGTATTGAAAAATGGGTTATGAGAAGCAAAATAACTTTTTGAAATTTTACAAAAGACTCTTCTCATATCAATGGAAATTCTTAATTCATACCTTCTTACATTGTTTAAGCCCTAAAACAACTCACTGGAATGAATTTGGAACTGTTATGGCTTCTGGTATAATATGACTGACTCAAGGACAGTAGTTTAATTTTTCTAAAACGATTTTAGAATGTATGATTAAGAACTTGGATGAATCAAGTAACTATTTTCTTTATCCAATATTTGTGCAAATTTTTGTGGATCAACAGCTTTCCAAAAATAGAACTCATAAAGGAACTTTAGATACACCCTTTCTCACAAGAAAGTTTTTGCATACATGAGAATGGTGGGAAAATATTTTTCTGGAAAGGAGACACCATTATTTGAAAATATGGTGGATCTTGCTCAAAATCAGGATAAGGGTGCAGAAATACCATCTGTTACCCATCACACATCCACTATTTTACCATCCTCATCACAACCTCAAAAGACCTATCAACGTAGGATCACCAAAAAGGGTAATCAGCTTCCTCAGGCTAGTACTAGTATGGGACCAGATGAGGCTACCCATAAGGAGTTGGAAGGTAGTTTAGAAAGGGCTGCCACTACTGCTGCTAGCTTAGAAGAAGAGCAGGTCAGTGGTAACATCTTTAAGACTCAATCCAAGGCAACTTATAATGAATCAAGTTCCCATGGAACTGATTTAGGTGAAGGAATCCCCAGGCGCCAAGAAATCAAGGGGGCATAGATGCTAATTCTAGGGATGAGGTTGTGTCAAACATTCCCATTGATCTATCTCTCAGGGTAGGTAACATAACCCGAAGTGGTAAGGGAAGTCTGTAACTTTTACATGAATTGATAAAAACTTGTACCACTTTGTCTGCCCAAGTTCATGATCTACAACAACTGACTGTTTCTTAAGGATCTGAAATCAAGTTATTAAAGAGAAGAGTTAGGTTTTTAGAGGGTGTCAACAGGTCAAGAACTCAAAAGCTTAAAAGAATACATAAGTTGGGCACAACTCAAAGACTTAGTTCTTCTGAAGCTACAAGTTTGGGGGAGGATGAAAAAGAATGTTAGAGAGTAAAAAGAAGACGAATGTTAGATAATCGATTCGTCTAAACTTAACTGATTTTATATTTTCATCGATGATTATCTGTTGGTACATTTATTAAAACCAACATGTTCAGTTTTTGTTGTATATTATTAGAGTTGGTACGTAATATAAACCAACTATGTATTTGTTTATTAATGATCGATATCAACCATTAGTGTTGTATTATTGTTAGGATTTAATGGGAGTTGGTTGATTGGTTGAGCCAACTAGGTATGTTTTCATGGTAAGTCAAGGATGTTAATTGAGATTTCTTTGAGTCTAATTTATGTGTCACTAAAGCATGTGTATTCTGTGTTAAAGCGTGAGTTAGTCCAAGATAAGAGTCTTTTTCAGGTTTGTGGTAATATTAGTAACTAGTAGCATTTGGTTGTGTGGATTTAATCTATTTGTTTGTAATTTTTTATTTCTAACCATTTATAAATGCTTCCTCACGCCTTATCCTACCTTTAAATCATCATTTTTTTTATTTCACAATTCCAAGCCTTTAGCATGCTTGAGTAGAGGATTTGAGAAATCACTTTTGGTTTTGTCGTCTTTCGAGATGAGCAATCATCAGTGGTTTTGTCGTCGTTGCTTGAGTATCATTGATGGTAAAGATTGTTAGTGCAAATATTACGATAGTTAATCAATACGGTCTTGTTTTTTTATTAATGACAAACATGTAACTTGTAATACATAACGTAAAATTTACAAGTTACTCGTAATCATATCTTATCTCTACATACATTCAACACCTCTCGACATCTCGAGTTCTCTTATGCTACAACAAAGGTTCGTACATGTTTATTATTGTAACACCCCCAAAATTTCATAATCACAGCGGAAGACTAATTTTGGGTGTTACGGGGAGGATCACAGTCATAATCATAGAAAACGACTCAAAAGAGACATTTTAAAAGTCATTATTTATTTAATTTAAAATGCATAAGCGTTTCCATTTTTTCACAAAATAAAAATGACATTAGTGTGGGTGATGACTGATAAATTTGTTTACACCAATGACTCTTGGTCAAAATGCCCATTCCGTGCCTTCAATTCTTGCTTCAATTACCTGATATAAACATGCTAAAAGTCAACATAATGAGTGAATCCATAGTGTTTGTAATAATAATCATTTGAACACAAGGTGTAATCATTCAAATAAATTAGTATGTATATTTCCATAAGTCTCATGAACTCAACTTTAACGTGTGTGTTATAATAAGGGTGCCCTCGGTGTAGGAGTTTGTCATTCTCCTAGTATAAATCAAATAGTGTGCATTTGGCTATCAATCTGGCTAACACAAGGTTATCTATCCAGCTAGCTCAAATGGGTTGTCAATTCCCAATAGATCTATTCACAGTATTCGCGTTCACTCGCAAGTGACTAAGGTTCATGCTAAGAGGGCTTTGTAAAGGGGGCAACAGAGTGTCTTATGCAATAACTTTTTAGGATAGCATACATAAAAATACTTTTGTTCTATATGTAGCATGTATCTCCCCACGGGTTTGTAAAACATGTAAAATGTGGGACTATGAACTCACCTTTGCTGGGGGGTGTATGGGTAAGCAATTATATAATATCAAATGCAACTCGAAAACAGCTCCAACACGCAACCTGGATAATATAGGAAAACTCATTATGGAGGGTGTGTGGGTGTTTCGTGTTTGTATAAAATGTTTGAAGTTCAAAAATATTAGTTATAGTATTTATTTGCCCTTCTATGCACTACGCATAGCATATAGGGGCAACGCAAAATTTTATGTGGTCGAGTGTTCTGGTTGTGTGGTGACTTATCGTACCTCAGTGTTTTTATTAAATTTGCTCATTGAACCTTCAAGTTTCCAGAAATTCACTTTTCAAACCTTAATAATGAAAATTTACATTTTTGGTCCCTATACTTTTGTAAAGTTACACTTTTAACCCATCTTTTCATATGTGTCAATTAAATGCATGGTTTTCTAAAATATTCACCTTTTTCCCTTCCAATTATCAAAGTGTCAGTTTTGGTACTAGTTTATGAGAATTTGAACTTTTAGTCCTTAGACTCCAAATAAGTTACATCTTTGGTAATAAATGATATAATTTCACCTTTTGTTGATAAATATTACTTCTCTACTTTTAGTTTACCAAGCGTGGCAGTTTTGAACTTTTTTGCATTTCTAGTCCTTAAGTATATAATCATTCATTTTTGGTCTAACTCTTTCCAAAATGATATTTTTTGCTCAGAAGTACTTTTATAGACATTTTATAACCTCAGTTTACCCACTTGACAATTTGTACCCTTAATTTACAAAGTGGCATATTTAGTCCTTGTATTCGTATATATTGCAAAAATAGTCCTTATACTTTCAAATTCATATTTTTGACTAAAAAACTTCCATACATTCTGTTTGTACCTTCAGTTTTCTGTTCTGATAGTTTTAACCCTCAAGTTCCAAAAATTACACTTCGACCCCTCAACTTTACAAAAGTTGCATTTTTAGTCCAAAATCAATGTTTAGTTTAAGTTACCATTTCTTTTAGCTTAGTACGTTCTTAGAAGCTAGTTGACCTTTTAAAACAACTTATTAGGGGGTTTTAAGTGCTTTTTTGTGTTATTGGGCCTTAACGAGACAAACTAAGGCCCATTAGTGTTTTCATGGGTCTATTGGACTTGGGGTTTTAGGGGATCGTTCATTGGCTTAATATCATCAATTTCCAATTTACAAACTGCTTATATAGTGCTTATTTGCGTGTGTGCTTATTTAGTGTAAATGGGCTTGAAGGCCCGTTTAAGGTGTTTGTGCATTTTAGAAAAGGTGCGAGGGGGCTAAGCTTGTAGCTTGAGAACGATAGTGAACAAGCTTGTAGCTTGTGAACGATAGTGAACAAGCTTGTAGCTTGCGAACGATAGTGAACAAGCTTGTTTGATGGGTAACTTTGTATTTCATAATTCTTGGGTGAGTATAGAAACGGGTCGTATCATTTGTTTGTATGGGTGTACGTATAAATACGAATTTACAAGCTCATTCCTTAGGACAAAATTGTTTATGTGTATGTATTTATACTTGGACAGTTTTACGTATAGGTTCAACAGATACAAGGAACGTGTGTTTTTAAGTGTTTAAACGTTGTTGTGAGTGTGTATCAAGTGTGTATCTCCATTCTTGGGTGTGTTAGGAAACAAGTGAGTACACTTGTGTGTTTCATGGTTAACAAGAGTAGGTGGGACAACATGTAAAGGTTAGGTCATTTGAGCAAGTCAAGAGAGGATTCAAAGTATCAAAAACGACCAAGTGTTGAGAATAACTTAAGACATCTAAAAGGTGGGTAGATATACGATCATGTAGACTTGGTGAGGATATGTGGACCTTGTAACTCGTTTGCTAGCACACCAAAGTGTTGGGGAGAGCTCTTGGATGTCTTGGGCACTTTTGGGATCACCTAGTACTTAACCACTTCCTTCACGACTTAGGGACAGGAACGGGTGGTATAGTTGTGTGATTTTTGTGTTTGTGTTTTGAGTTTGAGTATGTGAGCTTGCATGGGAGTATTATAGCATGATATAAGGTCAAGTGGGGGAGCAAAAGGAATATGCAACATGATAACAAGTAGGAGGGAGGTTAGGGAGGTAGGAGTACTTGAGAACTAGCCAATTTGGCTTCCAAGTGTGTTTGGGAACTCGTTCAAGAGGGTGACGAGGCTTAGGCTTCTAGAAAGGGATTTTATTTCTTGTACTCATGAGTTAGTAAACTAAACGAGATACTTGGGTGCTAGACTAGTTAGACATGTAGTGGAAATGATGTTTGAGACCTTGGTTTGCATGTCTTAGGGTGCGTTTAGTTTGTGAATACTCAACGGGTCCAAACGACATTGTAATGTCCGATATAGTGTTTAGGAAGCACTTGAGTGTCGAGTGAGGTGTTGGAGGGCTTATAACATAGTTTGGAAGACTTCACAAGTGATTAGAGATACTTGGAAACAAGTTAGAAACATTTTGGTTTCATTTGTATAAGTTTTGTAAAGGCGATAGGTTCATTTACTTTGGCTTTCGTTTGCTATTCATATGTACGTATTTTTTTAATGTAATTATTGATCTTGATTCTCGACATTGTGGTGATTCGAACCACATAATTTATTATATGTGTTGTGTGTATGGATCGCGAATAAAAGGTGCAAAGCAAACGCATCTCTCATCCATGTAGGTGTGTTTATTTGAGGTGTTGGGCCTATTGGGCTTGGGATTTGGTTCGGGCCCAATGGACTTAAATAGGGTCCGATTGGTTGTGAAATGGGTCCATTAGTATGCTTAGGTATATTCGAGGCCCATTGAGTGTTGTGGGGCCCACTTGGGCATATCAGGCCCAATTAGTGAAATGTGGGATCCAAGGGGGGGGTGAGTATGTTGTGGGGTGTGGGTGAGCATAGTTAGTCTAGGGTGGATTTGTATCTAATTGTGAATGTCGTGGTACGCGTGTGAGCTTGTTTCCATAAAGGTGTGAATCACATACATGTACTGATTCATATGTGCATAGTGTGGACAAAAGTTTAAATTTTTTCCTAAAAAATGGGTGTAAACAATAATATGTACTTACTCCATGATTAACGTTTATTAATAACTGTGGAAACGTACCCAACGACGTCACAAATAAAGGGTGACGCCGTCCCTCTAATTGCGACGGCTCGGAAGTGAAATTATTGTTTTGTTCCTGACGGCGTCAGGCTATAAAGAGTAGGGCGTCACAACTCAGACGGGCCTAGATCCAGATTCAGACGGTGTCAAAAGATGAAGCCGACGGTGTCACAACCCCAACGTGACGCCGTCACAAAGTTGACTTGGTCAAGACGAAACCCTAATGGTGGCAATCCGACGGGGTCATAATTAAAGAATGGCTGTCGATTTGTAACTCTATATATAGAATTCGAATTTTTAGACTTTTAGAGGGGTAGAATTGTGGAGTAAAACCTAATAATGATTTTTGGCTGTCTTGGGCAGTATCTTAGGGTTCATACCTTATTTTACAACAAGATAAGTAATTTAGTTCATTGATTTAATTATGTCTTCGATTGTATGTGTGTATGCTTGCATGTTTACCATGTTCGGCTAATTTACTTGTGTGTTTGCCTAGATCTATGAAACCTAGTTATTGAATATTGATTGGTTTTCTCTTCTCTTAATTGTAATTGGCTTAGGATTGCAATAGGCCATCGTTGTATTTTTAATGCTTGAGTAATCTTTGTGAACGTTAGTTTATAATCGCCTAGAGTTATTGTACGCTAAAAATCCAAAGATAACCTTAGAGTTAGTTTATAAATCCTAGAGATTTTGTTGGTAATAACCTTAAGGTATCCTCAAAGAGTTAGGGAAAAAAGCATACCCTACAACCTTAGAAGACACAACGCGTTAAGAATAAGGACGTGACAATTCAACCATCAATAAAAGATAACAAGGGAGTAATAGCATCTAGGTAGACACATTTTTAATCATCATACGAGCACACATCAATTAGAAATAGACTACCCTTTAGCTTAGTTAATTAGAATAGATAATAGCAGAGTAATCGGTAGAAATACCAACCCCCCAAATCCAATACCCCGAGATCCGTACCTTTCAATTTTCTAAAACATTTAAAAAGGATAAAAAAAAATAATCTTCCTCAACCCCAACCTTAGCGTAGTAATTTCTCACTAGCATTCCTATTCCCCTAGAGAACGATATCAATCCAGGAGGCTTACCCTAATACAACACTAGAGCGATTAGGTTCACTTTGCCTAGGTGGTTAAAAACTTGCTCGAAGAAAACGGTTTCCTTTGACCCACGACACGTTATGCGGCGTATTATCAAGTTTTTGGCCAGCGTAGGGAATAGAATAGCTAGTTAAGTCTATCGTTTAGGTTCCCTTGCTTGATTCCTATCAAGTAAGATTTTTTTCTCAATTTTAGCTTCCTCGTAGTCTATCCTCCTTCTTCGTGACCTTTGTTTGTAATCCTATCACTTTTCATCATGGAAGGTGATAATCAACCACCACTCATCAACCCACCACCAAATGACCGCCCAAGAGGCCGCACTCTTGGTGAATACTCAAGACCAAGCAACCTAGGCTATAGGAACACCATTGAGCTCCCTGATCAAGCTCAAACTACGATACGCCTCGATCCGACACCATCCGTTTGGTGCAAAACGGATGTTGGGATATCGAAAGTCTTTGAAGATATGAAAATCTTGAAGAATGATAAAAGTAATCGAAAGCGCAAAATCTTGGAAAGAGTCAAATAGTCGAGAAGTCTGCTAAAGATAAAGTCAAAGTCTTGCACAATGAAGTCAAAAATCTTTTGCAAGAACAAGAATTGTTATATTAGTTTATAGAAAGTATTGTAACTCTAGAATGTTCTATATTAGATTACTTGTAGTACAAAGGATACAATTTTTAAACTGACTAGGATATCCTTGAGCCTATAAAAGGACTCCTAGATTGGCATTAGAGGTACGAGTTTATAAGTTTTAAAGTTTACAAATTCACAAGTTATTTAGTGTTTTAGAGAGAAGTTCGATATTCTTAGAAGTTGTTTAGAGTATACGCGCATAATAGCTGATTTAGAGTTAATAATAAAAGTTATTCTTCTTAGCTTTGTTAAGTAAATTCGGCATACTTGATAAAGATTGCTCAGTGTTTCTTTGTTAATAACTTAGATTTATCGAGGGTTATTAAGCCTTAACAAGCTATTTAAAGTTAGTTTGATTAAAGTATATATCAATCAACAAGTGGTATCAAAGCTTGTGTGGAAACTCGACTAAGAAGAAAACACGAAGATGTCATCGTGGTTGCATCAACTCCTATCACCGAGGTATGTTCTAAGTGTCATGATTTTTATCAAAAAGTATTTAATGCTTATGTTTACGAAAGAGATAATTGTGTTAGGGCTAGGTCTGAGGTAGCTGGTTACCAAATTACCTTAGAATCTATGGAAGCTAAAATCTTAACACATGAAAATAATGAAGTAGCTTGGAATTTTGAAAAATATGCACAACGAGGATTATCAGTTAAAACTAAGTGAATGGAAATTAAACGTAAAATTCTGAAATAGAGAAATTGACTAAGGAAAGAGATGATTTGTTAGCTAAGTTTCTTTGCTTGGGTGATGAGTGCGTCACATGTTACTTATGTTCAAAAATAGAAGAGCTTATATTAAAAAGGCTTAGGTTTTTGGAATGGACTTTGATAACATAGAAGAGAATCAAGCTGATGATGACCTTGAGGATATAACCACTAGTGATGATGAACTCATTAATTATGTAGACACATCTAGTAATGAGGATTCAATTAGTGAACCACCTCCCGAGTATAAGAAAGACAATGGTTATCATGCAGTTCCATCCCACGAAAAGTCATCAACCCCTTAGGCCTGATGTTTCTCGTTTTGGAGTAGACAGTCTAGAGTTTAGGAAAAAGCTACTTGGTCAATCTAGGTTTGAAAACCCCAAAGAGACTACTGAAAACAATGTTCAAAGTCAAAGCGTATTGCCTTCAACTCAAAATCTTGCTCCACAAAAGTACCTTCAGGGAAAACCTTTTCAAAACAGATCTTTGCTAAACCTTTTTGGGATAACTTTGGTCAAAACAAGTTTAATCATTCACCTAGAAGGCACAATAGTTTTGGTCATAGACATAGAAGAAGTCACTTTGGAAGTATGGGTCAAAAACCGTGTTTTGTGTGTTTTAGTCCTACTCATTTAATCAAGGATTGTGAACATCACTCAAAATACCTTAGAAAATTTCCAAAGAACATGTGCGCCAACCGAAACCTAGAGAGCACAAACCCGATCTAAGGAATAATTCAAATAGGGTCAATCAGAAATCACTCACCGGATCATAGATACCCACACGAGAGAAGACCTTTTCAAAACCTTCAGTATCTCATAGTACTTTCCAAAGAATGTGACAATTACTGGTACTTTCTCAAAGTCTGCTTTCGGTAAAACAAAGGTGCCGATCACTCTCATTGGAATAGGAACCCTAGGAGATCTCACTATCAACCTAGAAGGTATTATAATTCACATAGGGATCTAGATCACAGGAACCAAGTGTTAAACCAGAATGGGTTAAGAGGGAAAATACTGTGAGAGGACAAACAGTACTTTCAACAAAAGTGAATCAGGATGTTTTTGTGATACAAGAAAAAGAGAATGAACTTGTAAAAGAGAGTTGTGTTGAAAATCCACATGCTAAAAATCAAAAGATAATTATGGATCATGTTTTGAAAAATAGTGGAAATTACATACTCAAAGAATTTGAGTTTGTGACTCCACAAAGAGACACAAGTCGAATGGCTTGGGTTCCTAAAGATCACTAACTCTTTTCTTTTTGTGCAGGGCAACCCAGAAGAGGAGCTTAAAGATCATCCGATTGTAGATAGTGGTTGCTCTGGAAGTATGACAGGAGACAAAGAGATCACAATCTGATTTTAGAAATATTAGTGGAGGAAGAGTTGCATTTGGGAATGATCCCAATGGAGGAAGGATTACTTGAAAAGGAACTATCAAAGCAGGGCGTATTGATTTTGAGAATGTTAGATATGAAGGAGCATAATTTCAACTTAGTGTCGAGTCTCTCAAATCTGTGATAAAAAGCATCTGTGTTATTCAGCGACCTGAAGAATGTCTCATCCTTTCCCCTGACTTTAAGCACATTGATGATGACTTGGTAGTTCTTAGAGTACCAAGGACAAATGATGTGTATAGTTTAGACATGAAGAGTCTACATTCTTATGAAAGAGCCACATGTTTGGTGGCTAAAGCAACAACTGAAGAGGAACATCAATGGCATAGAAGATTGGGCCATGTTAATTACAAGAATATCAACAAACTGGTCAAAGGCAATTTAGTTAGAGGTTTACCTTCAAAGACTTACAAAAATGATCATTCATGCTTGGCATGCAAGAAGGGTAAACAACACAAAGCTTCATGCAAGAAGCTTGAGGAGAGGATAATTAGAGAACCTTTGGGTACATTTACATATGGATTTATTTGGACTGTCTCTGTGGCAAGTTTAAACAAGAAAAAAATTTGCTTGGTTTATTCACGGATGATTGCATAGATGGGTCAGTTGGGTATTCTTTTTAGGATTTAAAGATGATACTTTTGATGCTATTCAGACTCTCATAATAGCACTTGAAAACCAATTGAGACTCAAGGTTAGAGGTATTGGATGTGACAATGGGACTGAATTCAAGAACAAGCTTATGGATGAATTTTGTGCAAACAAAGGAATCAAGAGGAGTTCACATTGCAAGAACACCCAGCAATGAGAATGGTGTTGCGAGAGAGGAAGAATAGGACTTTGATTGAAGCGACCAGAACAATGCTGCGATTCTCATCTACCTATTCAATGCAGGTAGAGAAATTTTGAATACCGTAGTATCGCTTGCTATGTACTTAGCGAGTATCGTTACTAAGCCACGAGATGAAGACACCTTATAAGGAGTTCTTTGATGGGCAACAAACCCAACATTAGTTTTATGAAGCCTTTTGGATGCCCTCTCACTATTTTAAATACAATTGATAATCCAGGGAATGTTTGATGGCAAGTCAGAAGAAGGATATTTATTGGGTTATTGTACCAACAATAAGGGATTTAGAGTGTACAATAGAGTCACTAAGAAGGTTCAAGATTGTCTTCATGTTGAGTTTTTAGAAGATCAAGTTAATGAGAAAGGTAAAGGTTCTGATTGGATGTTTGATCTTGAAGTTTTAACTCCTTCCATGAACTATGTACTGTTAGAGAAGAAAATCAACATGTGCATGATGGAGAAGACTTACAATATGTTGTTCATAGAGTTCATCTTAGACATGATCTTTGTATCTGGTGAAGATCCTATTAGTCCAAAGCAAAAGTCTTGATGTTCCAAAGCAATCTTGATCCTCATTAATGTCTGAGGATCAATCTATTCAAGAGGAACTTAATCAGATGCTGCTTCAAGATGTTTTAGCACATTCTTACGATGAACAAAGCTTATGAAGAGGCAAAGAAGAAGAACAAGGCTGAGAGTACTCTCACGCAGTACTTTGGGCGGTACTTTTGAACAAAGAAAATCTTGCCGCACCGGTTCAATGATTACTTTAGATGATTTGGATGATCCTACCATACCTGGATTAGAAGAAACTGATGATGAGTTTGAAGATGAAGGTATTTTCTCATATTCCAATGAAGATGTTGATGTTACTAATTTGGAGGATACTTATGGAGTTCCACAGTCTCCAAGCTTAAGAATTCATAAGAATCATCCTTCTGATCAAATCATTGGTCTTTCTACTTCTAGAGTGATGACTAGACACAGAGCTAAGACTTTTTCAACACCTCACAATGCTTTACTTAGCTCTGTGTATAAACAAAAACAAATTTTGAATCATAAGGACCATCAAACACGCCTATTTACTTGTTTTATCTCTCAAGAAGAACCTAAGAATATTGCTCAAGCTTTGACTAAAGAAAGCCGTTGAAGCTATGCACGGGAAGAACTTCTTCAATTTAAACTTCAAGAAGTTTGGGTTTTATGTGACCTTCGGAAGGAAAGAGGTTATTGGAACGGATGGGTTTTGAGTTAAAGAGAGATGAAAGAGGTAATGGTATCAAGAATAAAGCAAGGTTAGTTGCACAAGGCTTTCACTGACATAAGAAGAAGGAGTAGATTATGATGAAGTGTTTGCTCCTGTAGCAAGAATTGAATCTATTAGGATATTTCTTGCTTTTGCTTCTTATATGGGATTTCGGGTTTACGGATGGATGTTAAAAGTGCCTTTTATATGGCAAGATAACGAGAGGAAGTTTATGTCAAACAACCTCCTGGTTTTGAAGATCCTAAACATCCAAACAAAGTCTACAAGGTGGTTAAGGCTCTTTATGGCCTTCATCGGGCACCTAGAGCTTGGTATGAGAGACTCTCTACATTCTTATTGCTACATGGCTACTGAGAAGGGAGCTATTGACAAGACTTTGTTTATCAAGAGAGACAAGAAGGATATCATGTTAGTACAAGTCTATGTTGATGATATCATCTTTGGGGCTACCAAGCGATCCATGGTTAGGAGTTTGAGCGGTGATGCGAGAAGGAATTTCAAATGAGTTCAATGGGAGAGTTAACATTCTTTTTGGGACTTCAAGTTAAGCAGTCAAAGGAAGGAATTTTCATAAGTCAAGACAAGTATGTTACAGACATACTTAAGAAGTTCATTTTTGATGATATGAAGCATTACTACACCTATTAAATATATCAATTCATTGGGCAAGATGAAGATGGACAACTTTGTTGTTGAAGTCAAGTTATCTGAGATCAATGATTGGCTCTCTTATGTATCTCACAGCATCAAGGCACGATATCATGTTTGCAGTTTGTTTATGTGCAAGTTATCAAGTCTCACCAAAGATCTCTCACATGAATCTTGCGGTGAAAGAGAATTTTTACGCATTATTTGAAACAACAACCTAAGTTGGGGTTGTGGTATCCAAAAGAGTCACCTTTTCTTTTAGAAGCTTTTTCAGTTGTGATTATGCGGTGATATCTATGATAGACGATCAACCACATGGTGGATGCCAATATCTTGGAAGAATATTAGTCTCCGGCAATGTAAGAAACAAACAATTGCTGACAACATCCTCTCTTGAAGCGAATAATATGGCTAAGCCGCAAGTTTGTGGACAAGTTTTGTGGATCTTGAGAATCAACTCTTGGACTATGGGTTCAATTTCAAGAATACTCCTATCAATATTGATAATGAGAGTATCATTTGTATTGTGAATAATCGGTTTATCATTCCAAGACCAAGCACACTTTTACTGAGATAAGGCATCACTTTATTAGAGATTCTTGCTATGAGCACGAGCTCATTAATGTTGTTAAGGTTTACACAGATGATAATGTAGATGACTTACTCACCAAAGGTTTTGATGTTTCTAGATTCACTCACTTGGTGGTGAGCATTGGCATGATTAACTCCTGAGCTACATTTAAGGGGAGGACTATTTAGTATTAGTATAGTCACATTGCTTAACGAGGAGGATATTTACTTAGCTTATCTGAAGAAGAATTTGGAAAAGAATCTGTGTTTTCATCAAAAGTCTTGCTTGGGAAAGTGCGCATGCGTGGAAATCTTGTTTGTCTTATTTAAAGTATTGTTCCAACGGTAATATTGAGGAAATTAATTCTAACTGCCACTTGGTTGTATAAGAACGTGATTTTTCAAATCTCACCTATAAATAAATACTTTCCGATTTTCCCTCTTCTATTGATACTTTAGAATCTTTTCCATATTTCTCTCATCTCCTCTATATTATTCGATTATATTCATTCTTGTGCTTATCTACTCAACAATGGCTTTCGTCCTACGAGTTTGAAGCACAATATGGTGGCTAACTTAGATAAGACTGAAGCGAATGCACCTTTTCATGATATTGTAAGATATAACTTTTCACATACACATCATAACATTAACACAAGGTAGCATATAGATGGAATTCTAGAGAGAGAAAGTTAGAGGTTTAGGGAACTTAGTGAGAGAAAGTGAAAGATATTATTATGAGCTCCAACTCTCTACCTTGGGAGGTAGAGAGTATTTATAGTCTTACATAAAACGCCACACATCGGGCTGTGGATCAGGCATACAGTGGGTAAAGACCCGTCCGTCCTCCACGGTGTTACTTAACTAAATACTACTTAACTTAATATTACTATGACTACGAGCTTTCTAACGATTACATATACTTGAGGTGACCGACTCTTTAATACCTGGAATTTCTAATTCCTAACAATCTCCCCCTAAGGGAGGTCACCTCAATCATGCACTAAAATTACATTGAATACAAACAGATATGACATTAACAATTGTTCTTGCATTCTTGATGTAGTCCTTTGTTCCTAAGCTCGTAGTCATTGATTCTTCACATTGCATGTTTGGTTACTTCAAGTGGAGGTCTTTTACTGATCCACGTGATAATAATTTTGAGCCATCTTTTGAGATCATCAGCAATCAAAAATCTCTGAGACATCCATTGTGGTGTTGGTATTATGTGATGTTGTGACATTCGGACCGACATGCTCACATTCTGGATCATGATATCTTCTCATCGAGTAGCGGAAGCATTTGTTGATTCATGATATTGGCAGCAGCGTAGCAGAAGCATGGAGTGAAAATATCCGAGTCATTGATGCACTAATCATGATTTCTTTTGAGATGAATGTGTTAGGTGAGCATGCGGCTATGGATTGACCGCTTCATTCTGATCAGCTGCAAACGTCGGGGTGTACCTGCATAAACTAGTTAGCAATAAAGCGCACGAAAGTGTCTTTGATCACTTTCGATGAATTGAGGTACACGGCCCACGGTTCCCCGTTGATCAGTACAAGTACTGCCTGTGATCAGGTATAATTCTGAAGAATTTCCTTGACAGGGTTTCGCAGCTGCTCTAGCTGTTCTCAAACCGGAACGTCTCAAAGAAGACAACACGGAGTGAGTGAACCAGCGAATTTACGTCCACTGATTGATGAAAAGAGATTTGAAAAACAATCGTGTATTGCTCAATAGAAATTGTTTTTGCAATATAACGAAGGTTTTAATGAAAATCAATTATCAATCATAAAACACCTTTTGATTTGAAAAATTAGTACACGGTCGACGTGCTAATGAAAAGAGTTTTTAAAGCACAAAGACCGGTTTTTCAAAGGTATCCGTCAATCCATAACCTGAACCAGGATTGATTCAAAAGAATGAATCGCCCCATTGTTTCTGTTCAGTTGTCACATGGTTGATCTGTATAATAGATCTCACATGCCACCTACCAGGAGCTTGTTAGATGTTGGCTCCAGAAGGCTTTCCATCTTCATTGTGAGTATGTAAACACATCACTCAGATGTTCTGGCAATACCACAAGGATAATGCGTAGGACTCAAGATATAATCTCTCTTTCCACATTGTGTGAAACAGAGAGTCTTCATTGAAAGTGTCCTAATGAGATTTATTGATGATCTCGTGGCTCTAGACTCAATTTGTGCATATTTGGATCCTATATCGGAGACTAGGGAGAGGGTCTCCTTCTTCAATATCAACAATCTCTAAGAGAAAGTCGATAGATAATGTCGGTTCCCCGTGAGAATGAAACAAGTCCTTTTAAGAGGAACTTGAGTGGTTTGGAAAGTTGAAGTGCAGTGCGTCACTGGGTCCATGACGTCTTGTCTTCAATACCGATGTTACCATCAGTAGCATATGAATTGAACCCGGTTTCTGCCCTAAGGTTGAATAAATGGAGGGCTATTTGTTTTCACCCTTTTCTCATTCAATTCTTTTTAATTCTTCAACCCCTTCAGCGCTTACCGAGACTTCATAGCTAGAACCTTGTTGGGTTTATTCCAGTACTAGCTCAGTCTTAGTCCGCACTCTTCCCATATCTCATTTTTCTCCTTTTATCATCATACCTAAGAACTCTACACTAACTAGTGGATAGTCCCTGGGTAGATCCCTCCGGTTCTGGCGGATCATGGGAACCAATACCTAACCTTATCATCCTTATATCACCGTACATAAAGTAAAGTTGGTCGGTCTATTTGGTATTGTTCATCTGCCATTGGAACCAATTGAAAACCATTTGAAAATCAATTCAGATACTTGTGATATATTATCAAAGCATTTTGTACCTGAATTGTTTTTGATATTTTTAGAACGAGAACTCCCCTCAACATGTGCATCAAGTATTTGAAAATGTTTTGCACACGGAGGCAAGAGAAAGAATTAACTTCTTTGATTACCATTTTCTAAAAGATATCAACATCACTTCCCTAATCGAATCAAGTAGATAAAGCATTTTGGGGAAGGATGAGGTTTTCATGATTTTGCTCCCCTCAATATGTGCCTCGAGATTTGAAAAGAGTTTTGCACATACTAGAGGGAACCTGCACATTGAGATAAGTGATCACGTTTCAAATCATTGTGGTTTAATATAGATGCTCCCCCTCAATGTGCATGGAAAATTTGAAATCGTTTGTCACTTACGGGGAGGCAAACATGCTAATCACTTAAGAAACCATTTATCGAATTATCAGTTTAAATCCTATTTAAATCACAACTTCTTCCCCGATCACAATTATTAAAACATTTGAGATTTGTGATCTCTGTAGATTTAAATTGATTTTGAAAGCTTTTAAGGAGAATTGTGACTTGATTATGAAAGCGTTTTAACCGATAAGGATCTGATGTTGAGATTTTAAACTCCATTGGTTAAACATGCATGTACATCTTTTGAAAACAATTGAATGCCAAATAATTTTTAATTTAATTGAAATCATTCTCCCCCTCAATCAATGACATAGGTTGTTGATTGAGAGATAGAGATTTTGACAGATAAGTCCTGATGATTATCAAAAATAGAGACCGAGTTATTTTTCAAAGCATTTAGTTTTCAGCAGATAAATGTTATAGAATCCGAGCATGGAATTTGAAAACATGGTAAAACATGGCTCTGTTCTTTCTTTTAAAATCGGGTTATTGCTTGAAAATGACAATAAACCATTTTTTTTCTCTTTCTCTCAAACATAATTTTTTGATTTTTTTTTTTGGAATTCGACCAACATCTAAAGTCCCGTGTCATTCTTTGAATGACAGCACAAAGACCGTAGATATTATCGAACCGAGAAAACGCATGACAAAAAGACAATATTTTTGAAGATTTTTTTTTCGAATTTTTTAGATTTTTATGGATTTTGAAGGTTTTATAATTTTGTATTTTGATTTTTCGAATAGATATATACAAGAGATAGATGAAGATAGACCTTTACTCCTCGTCTTCCTCCTGAAGACGTTTGAGAGTATCTGGTTGAAGGCTTTTCAAGCCAAGACGTGGAAGAATAAACTCAAAACGTTCTCTTGGAAGAGCTTTGGTGAAGATGTCCGCTAACCGATATTCAGACCTCACAAAATATAGTTCCACCACACCTTTTTCCACTTGTTCCCTGATGAAATGATGTCGAATGTCGATATGCTTTGCTCTTGAGTGTTGAACGTTGTTGCATGAGAGAGCAATAGCACTTTTATTATCACAGTACAGAGGGATTTTGTTGAATTCAAAGCCATAGTCCGATAATTGAGATCTCATCCATAAGATTTGAGCACAACAAGATGACATGGCTATGTATTCAGCCTCTGTAGAGGAAATAGAAGTACTCATTTGCTTCTTTGAAGACCAGCTCACAAGCTTATCACCCAAAAACTGAGCACCTCCACATGTACTTCGACGTGTATCTTGACAACCTGCATGATCAGCATCTGCATAGGCCGTTAGTGACATACCGGTGTCCTTCGGGTACCATAGTCCCATATTGATGGTTCCTTGGAGATACCGAAAGACCCGTTTAACGGCTTCAAGGTGCTTTTTAGTAGGCTTAGCCTGGTATCTAGCACACATGCAAACAGCGAACAAGATGTCTGGTCTACTAGCTGTGAGGTACATCAGGGATCCAATCATACTACGATATTTCGTTTGGTCAATCATGATCCCTGAGTGGTCCTCATCTAGTTTGGTTCGATCAATCATGGGGGTGTCAACAGGGTCACTTGAATCAAATCCAAATTTCTTTAAAATCTCTGTTGCATATTTAGATTGATTTATGAAAATGCCTCCGGGACTTTGTGAAATTTGTAATCCCAAGAAAAATGACATTTGTCCCATCATTGACATTTGAAACTTTGAACTCATTTCATTAGAAAACGATCACATTCCATTGGGTCAGTCGAGGCAAAAATAATATCATCAACATAAATTTGAACATGAGTTAAATGTTTGCCTGACTTCCTGGTGAACAATGTAGGATCAACTGCTCCTTTACTGAATCCGGTTGATAGAAGAAACTTTGACAGTGTATCATACCATGCCCTTGGAGCTTGCTTTAAACCGTAAAGAGCCTTCTTCAGACGATAAACGTGAGTAGGATGCTCTTGATTCACAAATCCTTCAGGTTGGCACGTAGACGACTTCTTTAAGATCTCCGTTCGAAATGCCGTCTTCACATCCATCCGATACACTACCATGTTCTTACTAGCAGCGTTAGCCAAAAGATTCTAATTGCCTCGATTCGAGCCACTGGAGCAAAAGATTCTTCAAAGTCTATACCCTCCTCTTGACGATATCCTTTAGCAACTAATCGAGCCTTGTTCTTCAACACATCACCATGCTCATCAAGTTTTACTTTGAAGATCCATTTGAGAGCTATAATCATAGCACAGTCTGGAGCAGGTACTAACTCCCATACATCAAGTCGATCAAACTCATGAATTTCATCTTGCATGGCATTGAACCAGCTGTCTTCATTCATGGCGGTTTTAACATCTTTTGGTTCGATCTTAGAAAGTACGGAGTTGAAGAAACACCATAAGGCATCGGTTGCAAGTTGTTTCCGGGTTGATACAGGACGAGAGGGATTTCCAATGATGTTGTCTAATGGATGATCGTGAGTCCATTTTCTAAGGTGTTCATGTGGTAGTTGTTGAGGAACTGAGGTAGCTGAGTCGATGTCTCCTGAAGAAGATGGTTCTGATGATGATTCGGAGCAAATATGTTTTCAAATGGAGCATCTTCAGGAGTAGCAAAGGGATTAACTTCATCATTGATGCCCGAAACATTTCCATGATGTACATTTGAAGAATGATGATTTGTTGATGAGACTGAAGGATCAGCAGCAGGTGCTTCTTGACTTAAAGATATTGAGACTGAAGGATTGACTTCATTCACAGGAATATGAGCATCCTCTGTTGCAGGAATCATCACCTCATTAGTGTTTGAATCATACAGTTCATCAAACATAGGATCAAACAATTTCTTTACATCATCTTCAGATGGAGGTACATATGGAGTTTCTTGTGTAGAGTTTGGAACAAGAGATGAACCAATGGGACTGTCTTGAAGTGCGGGTCCCTGAGCTGGGATTGTCCAGGAGCCATTTGACCGGTCAACTCATCAAACGTAACGTGAATGGTTTCCATGATATTTCGGGTTCTTTTGTTATAGATTCGGTATCCCTTTTTGTTTGGTGCATATCCTACAAATACTCCAATGTCAGCTTTAGCCCTAAGTTTCCCTAAGTCTTGACCCCCATTAGTTGGATAGCACAATGCACCAAACACACGAAGAAAGAGAGATTAGGTTTTCTGTTGTGGACAAGTTCATATGGAGTTTTTCCATGTACGGTGTGGATTAGGGAACGATTTTGTGTATAGCATGCAGTGGCGATTGCTTCAGCCCAGAGAAACATTGGAACCTTTGAGTAAATCAACATTGTTCTAGCGGCTTCAACCAGAGTCCGATTTCGTCTTTCAACTACACCGTTCTGTTGAGGAGTTCGTGAAACACTTCTTTGATGACTGATTCCAACGCTTTCATAGAATTCATTAAGTTGTTTGTTGACAAACTCAGTTCCATTGTCTGTTCCGACAATTCTGACGGTTTTGTTAAGTCGAACCTGCAGCTGTTTGATGAGTTTGATGATGATATAAAGAGTTTCATCCTTTGTCCTTAAGAACTTGACCCAGGTGAATCTAGAGTAATCATCAACCACAACTAACACATATTTCTTCCCAAAGATATTCTGTACCCTCATTGGTCCACATAAATCCATATGAATCATATGAAGAACTTCTGTGACAGAGTTAGTAGGTTTGGGTTTATGGGCATATTTCTTGCTTTTTCCCAATTGACATGCTGAACAAAGATGATCCTTTTCATACTTTAGTCTAGGTAAACCTACAACTAAGTCCTTTCTGGAAAGATCATTGATGGTGCCGAAGTTCAAGTGATTGAGACGACGATGCCATAACCATGACTTTGTTTTTGAAGCCTTTGATAACAAGCAGATTGGAGAAGACCTCATCATGTCATCGATAGAGATGGTGTAAAGGTTTGACCCACGAGTTCCTTTTAACAGTTCCTTACCATTAAGATCTCTAACAAAGCAAGTATGTTTTCTGAAGGCAACTTCTAGATCAGAGTCACAGAATTGACCAACAGAGAACAGATTATGACCCAAACCTTCAACATAGTAGACTCTCGAGATGACACTATCACCAACAACATAATCTCCATAACCCATAATAGCACCGAAATGATCATTACCAAATCTAACAGTCCCGATGAACTTGCTCACGAAGTTCATGAGCCGCGACCGGTCTCCAGTCATATGCTTGGAACAGACTGAGTCCAGGTACCACATAACGATTTGAACGATCTGCAGTTGAACACAGACAAAAATGGATAACTGGATAATTGGGATCCCCATGCAAGAATGGGTTCCACTTGGTTAGTAATTGGAACACCCACATCAATCAGAAACATCCATATCGAAGTAGAAGCAATGGAATCATTGGGAATAGATGCAATGTCTGGTGTCTCAGTATTTGACCTATTCAAAGTATGTTTACTTCTTAAGGGAATAGTTCTACCAGTAGGCATCCATTTTCTAGTGGGCATAATCTTAGCAGTTTGAGAACACAACTGATTATTCTTATGGCCAAAAGGTATCCAATAATAACCTATCTTTATAAAAGTTCTTCCTGTGGGTTTCCACTGTTTTCTAACAATCTTTCGCTTTTGCCTTTTTGCCTTATTTGCACGATTATTAGCATTAACAATTTTAACTGGGCATTTGACAGCATTAGACAAAGCATTCACACCACATTCTTGATTAGCAAATGAATTCAAGCATACAGCATTACAAGGTTTGCAGATAGTATCAGAATTCGAATTAATTACAGGACGCCTAAGGCTAATACTAGAATCAACACGATTCGTTTTATTCAACTCAAGCCTAAAGTTCCTAGATTGGTCTTCTACTCTCTTCCAGTGCACATTCTTAGCTTGCAAGGTCCTATCATTCCTTGTATTGTCGTGAGACTTTGACCTGCTCGCTTTAAAGTCACTGATTACTCCTGTAGAGGGAATGGGAACATTAGTTGGTTGATCTAATTTTTGCATTCCTGAACTTGATGTGCAAGGATCTGAAGTACTAGAAGGCACATTAGTGTATACTTTAAGACTGTGATTTGAGCTTTTTGCAGGCACACTAAAGTTCACTTTCTTAGCACTAACATATCCGGAATCTGAACTACTTGAAGGCACATTAGTGTTTCCTTTTTTAAGACTGGGCATAGAACGGATTTCCTGCTTGGCACTAGGCATAGAACAAGGCATCACAGCTTTGCCTTTTGCACCTAAGGTTAAGGATTTTGGACATGTGGCAATTACACATTCTAGCAACTCTTGAGATCGTTTGGCCTGGAGGCAAGCAAACCTAATTTCACTATCAAGAGGTTTGTTAATGAAATCCTCTTCGACAATCTCACGGAGACATTCTAGACTATCCTTAAGGTGAGCACAGTATTCATGAAAAGCATGTTCATTATTCCTAAGATGAGGAGGAATATATTTAACTGTCACAGTGTATTTGCAGTCTAAGGGTGACTTTGAGACAACATTCTTATTGAAAACAAGTGGCAGTTTCCCATTTTCCCGACTTCTCAGATTCTCAATTTCCTTTTGTAAAGACGTTATTTTTTCGTTGTTTTGGTCACGGGTGACTTTTATTGAATCATATAACTCTTTAAAATGTCGTTTAACTTTTTCATTTTCTTCTAGAAAACTCTCGTTTTCCTTTTGTAAGGCATCAACTAAGTTTTGAAGATGAAAAGTTTGAGAATTTCGAGAATCTAAAGGAGGAGGCATTTGGGAGCCTGTCATATTGTTCGTTTGACCCTTTAATTGAGAGATTTGGGCTTTCAACTTTCTGATCGTGTTGCACTGAGCTTGAATCCGTTCATCACGTTTGTTAATTTGAAAAACTGCATCAAACTCTGGAGCATCTGACGATGTCTTGATATTTGAAGTTTTAACATTTTCTTTAAGATGTTGATATTTTAGTTGTAAATTAAAATGCTCAACTTCCAGTTTAGAAAAATGTTTAACCAAATTGTCGTGATCATCCAGTTCAATTTTCTCGTTTAGTTTAGAATTAGTTTTTCAAGCTCAATGACACGATCATGGGAGACTTTCAGGGCCACAGATAGTTCATGAAATTTGGAAGCATTAATAGAGCAATTTGAAGCAGTGAAAAAGATATCTTGAGCAACACATTCAGTAATAAGAGTCTCATTTAATGTATGCAAGTTCTTCCTCTCAATCTCATTATATTTTAGTGCACGCTCATAATCACTAACTTCAACTACCATTGCATCAAATTCCTTTTCCATTCCCTTAATATCAGTTTCTATCCCCCTTTTAAGACTCTCAAAGTGATCTTTTAGAAGTTTAAAGAAGGGCATGACCTCAGTTAAATAACATTCTTTCATTTGTTCAAAACCCCTTTCTCCTTCAGTTATACCAGTGGGTGTGATCCTTTTCTTGCAAGTTTTCTCAAAATCAACAAATAGTTGAAATATAACATATTGGCTAATTAGGGTCTTGCTTTTAGTGGCAATTTTTCTAGGAACAAGATGCATTGGTGTATTAGGAGGATACTCAGTCGCTCTAGGCATTTTCCATAAAGGGGGTTTGTTTCAACAATATTTTCAGCTTTCTGCTTATCTAAATCCTTTTTCCAGAAAACTTGTTCGGGAGTCAACAATGTTTGAGGCTTAAACATGTTCAAGGAAATCCAGTTTTCCTTCTTGTAGTCATGGGGAGTGATAATAATCTTTTTCTCTTTGCATTTCGGGTCATCTAGTTTTTGTTCATCCTTTCCCTAGTGACTTCATCTGATTTCTTATCTTCCTCGGTGCACTCAACGCAACTAGGTTTCTGCCTAGGCTTAAGAATTTCATTACCATCATAAAGCACCTTATGAGCATTTCTAGCCTTTTTAATCACCTCTGGATTTGGTTCCTCAACAAGGGGAATGCTATGCTTATCGCTTAAGACTCGATGTTTAGTGACCATGTGAGCAGTCTGAATGGTGTTTCCTTGTATGTACAACTTGTTCTCAAGTTTGTTTTTCAAAGTTTTCAGATTAGAAAAATCTCTCAAGAGTTTTGATTCCTTTGCATTAAATTCTTGCTTAAGCATTTTCACATTTTCTTGAAGTTCTTGTTTTTGTTTAGATGTTTTAGAAAGTTTTTCTTGCAAGGAATTTAATTCTTGTTTCAATACTTCTTCTCTAAACTTACTTTTTCTAATTATTGTACTTACTTGGTCATCCATTTCCTGCTCACGAGTGGTCAACTCAAACTTAGCACGTTGTTCATAAATAGCAACACGTTCTTTATAGGCATTTAGTTCAGAAATAATGGAATCATCAGGGGCACATGCAGTGTATTCATCAAAAACATAGTCATTGTTGACTGCAGAAGATGCATCACTTGGTACAACTTCACTTTCACTTTGTTTCACATATTGATCATATGGGACAATATTGATATTACCCATATTTTCAATATTTGATTCAATAGTTTCAGTTGATTGTACTTTGTCATGCATCTTTTGCACATCAGCATCATCGTATAGTTTTAATACCTCTGAGATGAGCTTGTCATGGGATGGCCCAGCTAATGGTGAAGAAGAGACCTTGGGAGAAACCATTGGAGAAATGCTAGCCATAAAAATTGTGTGTGCCGTAGGTCCATCATCCACATCAGAGTCGTATGCATCACAGTCAACGACTTGAAAGGCATTCGATGATTGTGACCTATCTCCTGAATAGGCTGCTCATCCACATCTGCATCATAGGTCTTGGCATTGCCCTCAGCAAGAAACAACAATTCCTCTTCATTTAGAGTAGCACCATTGTCCGAGCTTGAGCCAAGCAGCATCTTATCTCTGAAGTAATCAGCATTCTGTGGGCGCTTTGGAGATGTACCGTTCCTTGCAATGTGTCCCTCTCCACCACAGTTATAACATTTGATGAGCTTAGCTTGACCTTGGTTACCATTCCTTCCTCGATTCTGGTTTCCAACATAACCTCTCCCAGCTCCACCTCGTCCCCGATCATACTGTCTTTCCTGAACTGGTTGCACCACGATCCTTCCATCTTTAATAGTGGCTTGATTGTGTGGGTTAGATGCCGTTCTGAGGTTGTTGTTGGTTTGTGGGAGAGTATTCATGTTTTGACTGATGAGAAGAGCTAGTTGATTAATGAAGCTACCCACGTGAGCATCAGCATCAGCTTGTTTGTACATAGGATCAGGAATGAGTTTGTGATTACCATTACCCAAGGGTATGACTTGTGATGCTTTGGTTGTGATTCCGATGTTTGAGTAGAAAGCTGTAGAGTCATTAGACGAGCTTGTCTCTCCCTGGTTGGTTTTGAACTGATTGAGAATTAATTTTTCAAACATAGCATGTCTCTCATTCTGAAGGAGGAAGGCATAGAGTTGCTCATAGTTTGTATTCTTCAATCCTTTAGTGAGCTTCACAGAGGTAACAAACTTGTGCCATTCGGGATTCATGTTGTTCACAAATTTTGAGTTCAACTGAATGTTAGGCATAGTCATTCTGATGTTCCTCATGTCATTAACTAACTTATGAAATCTCACATAGTACTCATAGACACTCTCACCTGGTTTCATCTTGAAATGCTCAAATTCGTCATAGAGTTGGGATTCTCTGTCTTCCATAGTTAATTCAGAACCTGAGAGAAGCATCTTAACATTGTCCCAAACTGCCTTAGCATCTGTGTTATGATTGATCAGCTTGTAGATGTCTTTAGGAAGACCTTGAAGAACAATGTTTGAAGCCCCGATATCTGCATCAAATCTCTTTTTATCCTTATCATCAAGCTCATCATACATCTTAGGTCTGTCCATTCCGTAAACAGGAGTACCATCTGCATTAGTATCAAGTATGTCTCTAGTCGTCTCAACTCGATATGGTCCTTCATCAATGGATTTGAGAATGTTGACACCATTTTCCTTTCCAAGGCAATACAATCTAATTCGTTGAGCCCAAGAGTCGTAGTCAGTTCTGTCAAGCATGGGTGGACGAGTATCTGAGCCTGCTGCTTGAACATCCTCGCAAATGGAGATGACAGTGGGAACGTTGGTAGACATGTTAACAGATTATACGGGATTTTATAACTCTATGATTAAACCGGGAAATAGATTCTTTCACGGGATTTTACTGAATCAAGAGAAAACCGTAAACAATCACTCAAGACTCTAGAAGATAAAATACTAAATCGCTAGAAGATAATGCACTAAGTCGCTAGAAATTAATGCACTAAGTCGCTAACCCTTAATTCGCTACACCCCTAAGTCGCTAGAGTCCCAAGTCGCTAACAGAAAAGCAAGTCGCTAAGTAGTAACTCGCTACAGACCAAGTCGCTAACCAAATTTTGGCAGCAATTCGCTACACAAGTCGCTAGAGACACAAGTCGCTAAAGAGCAACTCGCTACTGACCAAGTCGCTACCACAAGTCGCTACCCGTAGTGGAGAATCCACTACTTGTACTTTAACTCGCTAGATCTAACTCGCTAGCTCCAACACTGTAAGTCGCTACAAAAATGTGAAGCAAGTCGCTACCAAGAAAATATTCCGTGAGCTAAGTCGCTAGCTTGAAAAAACCATATAAACCTCACTTTTCAATCCAAAAACAACCCAACCAAGATGATTCAAGCTTACCAAATGAAAACCTAAACACTTTTGATGATTCTAAACATAAAAGTACCAACAAAATTCAAACTTTAACACAAGAAATCAACCAAATGATGCAAAAACCACTAAACTTTTTCAAACTCAAAAACCACCTAAAAATCACTAGAAATCCAAAGATGTGTAAGATATGATCTAACCATGGCTCTTGATACCAATTGTAAGATATAACTTTTCACATACACATCATAACATTAACACAAGGTAGCATATAGATGGAATTCTAGAGAGAGAAAGTTAGAGGTTTAGGGAACTTAGTGAGAGAAAGTGAAAGATATTATTATGAGCTCCAACTCTCTACCTTGGGAGGTAGAGAGTATTTATAGTCTTACATAAAAAGCCACACATCGGGCTGTGGATCAGGCATACAGTGGGTAAAGACCCGTCCGTCCTCCACGGTGTTACTTAACTAAATACTACTTAACTTAATATTACTATGACTACGAGCTTTCTAACGATTACATATACTTGAGGTGACCGACTCTTTAATACCTGGAATTTCTAATTCCTAACAGATATTATTAATTATCTTACTGGATCGCCTATCAATTATGCTCTGTTAGTAGAGCCGGATATAATTGAGCCCTGGATTCAAGAATTTTTGGGCTATGCTCTTTGGGAAAACATGGAGAATGAAGAATTTACATTAGAGCTATAAGTTCTTTGGACGAATGACTGTGAAGATTATGAAGCCTCTATAGAGAAGATTTATTGTTTAATGATGAAGATGGGGCTATTCAGTTTGATAAGCAGCTTGATTGATTTGGGATACTTTTAGACATATTGGTTATGAAGGATCTTTGAATGAACAAACTTTTAGAAAACAACTCTTTTGTCCTCAATGGAAGTTCTTAGCACATGTGTTGCTTCACTATATTAGTTCAAAAAGTACTTCATGGGAACAGTTTGGATCAAATATAGCATCTGCTATTATGGGTTTGGCCTAAGACATTGTTTTAATTTTTCAAGACTCATTCTTGATGGAATGCTTTCCCACATCACAAATTGTTCAAAGTGGCTTATATATCCAAGATTTGTTCAAGTATTTCACAATAAGCAACTTTCTGATGTTCCAAAGCCAACGGATCTTTTTACACATTGTGTGATTCAACAAGCCAAAATTTTCACATTTATGGCTAAGAAGAGTGATCAATTCACTGGAAGGGATACTCCTTTAACTACTTCCATGATGGAAGTTGTTGCTGTTGTTATTTGAGCTGAAAGCTGAAGAAGAAGAAGATAGTGAAGGTATCTTTGCACGGCAGTACCTGCATCTGCAAGTCTGCTTCTCAACTTTATATTGCATTGAAAGAGCTGCATCTCAAGAAGGTACTGCATCTCCAAAAGGTACTGCTTCTCCAAGTACTGAAGTTCAAGAAGATGTTGCAGTTTCACCTTCTCCATCTCCTCAAAGATCTGTTCCTGCTTTTCAATCAGAGGAACATTCCTCACTTCAAGGAGATGATTCACATACCATACCCCCTAAAGAATTAAATTTGGATAATTATGTTTTGACAAGGGAGTTAGTTAAGTTGAAAAAGACTACTAAGGCTCAGGCTAAACAGATAAAGAAATTGAAGCTGAAATTTAGAAGGCTCAAGACTTTTGTGTGGCCTTTGGTGTAAGAATTTCGTATCTGGGTCAAATCAAAGAAGAAGGAACAAAGGTAGTCTAAGAAAATCAAACGCCAAAAGGTTCACCAACAATCTTCTGTCCAATTGGGGAGGAATTTAGATGAAGAGAATTTGAAAGAAGATGTTGTTAGGAGAATGACAAAAGTGCTGAAAAGATTTGAAGAACAGATCATTCAAGATACTGAGGAACAAGTTCAAGTTAAAAGTACGATGATAAAGGTAACTTGAAGATCAAAGTCTTGCTTTTCAACAAGGATCTTACAGGCAAGAATTGTTAACACCAAGGTTGTTGAACTTTGAAGGGAAGCTGGTCCTTCAACAACTGTACATGAAGAAGTTGTTGGTCCCTCAACTGTTATACAAGAGGAGGAAGCTACATTCAAACCCATCCATTGCGCAGTGATGATGAGTTCATTGCTGTAATTTTTCAAGATTTATCACAACCAAGAGGTGGTCTTACTATTCCAAGAGTGCAAGAAGAAGAACAACAAAGAACTTCTCAACCTACAATTGATCCTAAGGATAAAGGAAAGAGGTGTTCGGTAGAAACTAAGAAGAAAAAGCTAACTTTGTCTAAGAACATAGAAATTGAAGTTGCTAGGAATGAAGATGCAGCTAGAAAGCTTCAAGAGGAATTAAATGCTAAAGATAGAGAAGCTCAAGAAGCTGAAGAAGCTTCAGAGTAGAGAACTGACTAAGAAGTTACAAGATGAATTAAATCTTTGAAATTTCTTTGAACCATTACAGTCACCTACAAATTGTTAGATTTATGCCAAGAAGACCTAATAAAGCTAAAGACATAAATGCTATGATGGCTTATCTTAAAAGTCAAGGGTATAAAGGATTGCAAAGGTTTAATTATTTTGAGATGAAAAGATTGTATGATGCTGCAAGGGAAGCTTATAAGCAACATGTTGAAGGCATCAAAGATTTTAGAGATGAAAAGATTGTATGATGCTGACCAGGTCTTAATATTTATAATGTCTCGCTATACCTATGGTCTACCCTAATGCACTAACGGGCAGTGTAACAGGTCGTGTGTAGTGTAGTAAATGGTAAAGCCGAGGTCGTCCCAAGAGCTATGTGTGTCGGATAATTACTAAGTCTAATTGTCACAGAATATAAATGGTTTGATAGGGTTTTAATTAATTAAACTACTAATGCAGAATATAAAAGCAATTAAATGGTAGAAAGGAAATCAATAGAGGAATAGTGGTGCTAACCTAGTTAATCCTCCTAACTAGTTATGTCTACGTCTACCTACTTCCAATTACTTCAAGTGGGGTCAAATTCGAGAGGACATCATTTGGTCAATTCGCCCTAACCTATCAACAAAGATGCCACCACAGGAGAAATTAGGCGCACCATCATAAGTCCTGTTGTTCCTGGTCCCCTAAGCCGAGTCATTAAGTACCGCTACATGCTAGATTCAAAATAGTGAGTACCCGGCCGTTAGGAACTTAGACACTACACCCCCAATTCTTAAGTTCAACCAAACGATAGGTGATCAGTTGGTCAAATCGCACAAGTAGAAAGGGTCGTCAGTTGGTCATATCTTACCCTTCCCGTCTCAGTCCGCTCACCTAGGGTCAGTTGGTCATATCTCCTAGGCAATTGGCCTCTACCGCCATTCAAAACTACTGAAACAGGGGTGACTACCAAAGAACTATGCATGCATACACTTAGAAATAATTATACGGAAGTAAAGGTAAATGCAAACAAAACAATTAAGGAATCATAACTAGGCTAGCACCAAAGGGTGCTTAGCCGCTCATATTAATCGTGCACATCAATTCAATATTCAAAGGTACGAAATACATGAATTGAAAGTAAAAGAAATAATAAACGCTAAAGCTTATCGTAATGGTGTGACTTCTCCCTTGGAAACAGCTCCGTATGCTTCCCTAGACCTTCCTTGAGTGTTTTCCCACGTTCTCAGAGTATTGTGTGCGGAATGGAATAATTAGAAATGCTGAAATTCATGGGGTATTTATAGGCCAGTGCGGGTTGACGGCGTAACCAATAGATTATTACGCCGTAACCTTCTATTAAAGTCCATAAAAGCACTAGATCTGCTAGTTACGGCGTAACCTTATAAGTGGTTACGTCATAGTCTTCAATAAACCGGTTCGTAGTGATGCAGCAGTAGTTACGGTAAGTATCACGGCGTGGAACCTCTTTTGACCTAATGGAGTTACGTCGTAATCTTTGGATTGAGTTACGCCGTAACCTGTTGATGAGTTGGACTTGGGGTCTTGCAATAGTTCGGCAGTAATGTGAGAGGACAGGGAGAGTTCCGCCGTAACTTCTTCAAAATAAGCATACTGTGATAAATCCTTAGTAACGTTTCCATTTCAAGCATCTCTTTAGCTCCAATTATCGCAATTTACCTGAAAGTGTAAAACAATGGAAAACAAGCGTAAATCCATATAAATGATATAAATAACGAGCATTAACGGGGGGAATTGACACTTAATATTCAGGACTATTTGATGTTATCAAATATCCCCCACTTGAACTCTACTTGCCCTCAAGTAGACCTTATTAGATAGATTCCTAAAAAGATATCTCCCAAAACCTGGAAAATAAGAGTTTACAAATCCCTTATGCTAGAATAAAACAAAGCCGAACATCTCACGAAATGGAACAAACACTCAAATCTCTCAACTATTCTAAGTGTCAATTTCGGGGTGATCACTCAATCGCACAGTCATAGCATGTATTCTATCATAAGCTTGGCGGTTACACAAATCTCCACCACTGGAGTTAAGGGCTAAACAATTCTCGAAGGCAATATGGGTAGACACGACAAAGGTTAAGGGGTGACTCGTCATTACTAACATGTCACGGCGAAGTGGACAAAATCAATGATACATGACCAAATCCATGGCCAAGACACCAAAGATTGCTCATTGCATCACCTAGACACGCTTCATGACTAAAGGGTAGGATAAGACATGGGATATATAATTGGTGTAAAATGAAAAACAAGCAGGTAGTCTATATCTATAACTAAGTCATCACCACTTACCGTCCGCCCAAAGTTCAAGCTTAGAAGTCTAGAGACCGAATCATGAAATGCAAGGTAGATGTGTCATTAGAGGACGTCGTGATGGGCACACTACCTTTTCTTCATCAGTTGGTATCACTCCAACTCCAATCTTCAAATGTGACCAAGGTGGCCTCCTCGATACTAAACAATAAAGCTCATACTATAGTGCTTATAACATTGCACTTTACAAAATCATAACTGAATCAACTATTTTTTTTTCGATTTTTTTTGAATCATAACTGATAACATAACATCCCCTTACTTGAGATGAACAAAGGAAATTCGGGGGGCTTCAATGATCTTCATAATTGTTGTCGATGAAAGCGTGATTTCCAAACCTTTCCTCTCGAACCTTGAACTTAGGAAAATGATGACTTCCCAATTACAAATAAAGACTACAGGGTAGGCTAAGGTGTAAGGGTGTAACGAAACAATATATTGGGGTGACAAAATGAAAGGAATGGCTCAAAAGGGTGTATCTAGGGGTATCTTGCACTAAAGGGGAGTGCAACAAAAGGGTTTCACATGGGGGTCGAAAAGTCGATGTGACTAATCGATAGACTCACAATGGTAGGCTGTTTGGGTGATAATGCTATAATACTGCCTTCTAAAACCGAAAAGTCCAAATACATCGAGCTAACTCAACATACCTCGTCTATGGTCTCGAAATGATGCAAAGGCCCAGTTCTAAAGTTTACAAGCTACCGGCACACTCATAATTTGGTGGATTTGGGTAAATATAGGAAACGGATAAGGCTAATCTCACCATGTAATATCAAGGGTTGTATGTGCTCGGCTAAGGTCTAATCTAGTTAGGTTCGGAAAAACATGTCAAAATATAAAAAATGGCATAATTTTTCAAAATAAACTAGAAAAATGAGGGCGAAATAAAGTTCAAGAGATAATTTTACTCCTGTCCCCCCACTTGAATTGTACAAAGTCCCTTTTGTACTAGGCATTAAAATTAAGGTGAAGAGAAAGGTAGAATTAGAGCGAGAACTTCCCTGAAATTTTCTCCAAAAAAGAAGAAGGCCCACGAGAAAGGATCGTGCATTCCTTAAAGCGTCATGAGCAAACTTCAATCCCTGAAATCACAATACCGACAAGCATAATTCTAAAAAGAAAAAAAAATAAAATGAAAAACAAACCTAACTCACTTTTGTAGGAATCACGGTTGCATTTAGCGAATGCAACAAGCCTTTTAAACCACTTGGTGTCCCAAGTGGACAAGTGAAGTCTCGTGAGGGTTTATAGGGAACACACCCACAAAGTTCATTTAAAACTAATACAAGGTTATTGTGTTTTAAAATGAAAGAATTAAAGCAGAGGAGAGTTACGTCGTAACTCCAATAAAAGAGTTACGCCGTAACTTGCAAAACTTGGATATGAGTGAGAAGCGAATAGTTACGGCGTAACCACTGAGATGGTATTACGCCGTAGTTGGTAATGCGTCAAGAATTCTGCTGCTAAAATGTTGGTTACGGCGTAATCACCAAGATGAGTTCGCCGTAACTCTGTTCGATCAGGCAAGCAATGCAGCAGTAATCACTTCATTGTCTCCTGCAAAAATGGTTAGAAAACACAAAACCCAACAGAAAGGAAATAAAGACAAAAGAAATGGATAATTCGGGTTGTCTCCCGAAAGAGCACTTTTCTTTATTAACGAGTCTTTAAGTTAGACTCAGAGCCGTGGGCTACCAGTGTTTGTCTGTTACTGGCCGATCTCCATGTTGTAGCCAGTTGATCAAATTCTCATCCCGTTTGTATCCATCTCCAAGGTCTAAACACCCTAAGTAAAAATTTTTGATCTTTTGGTAGGGGTGATCAAAACCTTTGGCTTTATCTTCTTCACTAATACCAAGCAGGGGTCTAGCATAACTCAACTGTTTTTAGTCCAATTTTTAAAGTTTTTGACAGTCCTTGGCATTTTGAAAATAGTTTTATCATCGCCAATTTTTAGCCAAACCAGTCCTTCCTTCACGTTTTTATCAAGCCGAGATATTTCTTTAAAGGGTTTTCGAAAATCACCCCACGGCCCACATCTCACGAATTCGCTAACATCTTCCAAAACCACAAAGTCGACTAAAAACGAGTGTGTTCCTACAAAAACTCATTATGTTTGTTGCTATCCCGACGAAGTTGTTTCCTTTAATCAATCTCCTTTTCCATAACTGGTTGTAGCATTCCTTAGAGATAATATTGAGGGGAATCAGTAATGTGATAAAAGGGTGAAAGTCAATGAATATAATTTTGCATGAGATCTTCAGATAATAGGGATTCCTATGATGGATTCGTGCCCCCATCTCATAAAAATGCGGTTGGTTTGATTGCAAGAATGTTTTTTCAGAGTTGTCTTGCCAATGGGTCATCTCAACATCACTACAAAGGTCTTCAGCACTTAATCCTACGTTATCTTCTTCCTCAAAATTCACGAAAACATCAAAATCTTTCCCTGAGTCAATCTCTCCAGGATCCGGGGGGTCGCTAAGAAACTTTTCAAGGGCTTCACCAAGATCCCCCACTTGGTCAATAGCACACACCTTCTCCGGGGTGGACAAATGTGCATTAGGTCTGAAAGTGGCGACCTCTCCATTAGCCTCCAGAGTCAATTTACCGGCAAAGACATCTACTTTAGTGTGAGCAGTAGCAAGCATGGGTCTTCCTAAAATGACAGGTATCCTTTTGTCTTAGGGATATCAAGAATCACATAAAATCTCTGGAAAAAAGGAATCTCTTTATCTTCACTAATACATTTTCAACAATTCCTAATGGCGATTGCATGGATCGATCGGCCATTTCAATTTTCATCTTGGCCGGTTTTAAGTTGCCAATTCCCATACGCAAAAACATCGAACGAGGCATTATACTAATACTAGCTCCAAGATCAGCCTGGGCGTTACACAAGTTCAGGCTCCCGATATAGCAAGGGAGAGTAAAACATCCTGGATCTTTTTCCTTTTGTCGTAACTCGTTACTCAAAACCGCTGAGCATCTTTCGTTGAGGCGAATAGTATTATCACCACTTAATTCCCGCGTAGCATCATTGGGAGGGTTCACCAGCAGAGTTTGGTCCAAAAGTGATTGCTTCTCCATGCTGATTTGTCGCTTAACCTTTTCTGAAAAGGTCAAGGGTTCTTCGAGGATAGTTTCTACAGTGTGGACAACTTCTTCTTCCCGAGCTGCTAGGTAATCAGAGATGGCTTCTGAACATGAACTGACACTTTCCTTTAATCTTTTTATCCTATCGTCGTGAATTTTAATAGAAGAGATTGTATTATCCACGAATGCTCTCATCATCTTTTCAATCCTATCGTCGTGCTCTCTTGATTCCTTGATGTGGTCGAGAATCTTTTTCTCAATATTGCTTCCCGAATCGGTCTCAAATACACTATTAACTTTTTCAATCCTACATGCTTCAGCTTCTCTTTCCAATCTCTGTTTTTCGAAAATTTCCCCGTAATTGTATTCTTGTTTTGTTATAGTCTTCATTACTTTATGATTGAAGTTATCTCTCAGTCCATATCCAGTATCCATGTGCCACTTGTAACAATGTTCAGAAATCGTAATACATTCCAAGGCCTGATCAGGAGTCATGATAGGAATGGGTCTTGGTGAATCAAGGAGTTCTCGTGTTTGCCCATTAATCCCCCGATAGAAAACGTATACGATCTGATGTTTGTTTAAATCATGAGTAGGGCAACGATAGAGAAGCTCATTGAATCTCTCCCATGCTTGGTACAGCGTTTCTTCACTAATCTGCACGAATTGATAGATTCTCCCAAGAAGCCTAGCCATTTTAGAAGGAGGGCAAAATTGCTGGACGAACTCCTTTCTTAGTTTTCCCCATGCTTCTTTACTTTCACTAGGAAGTTTGTTATACCATCTCTTAGCTGTTCCAGTGAGAGTCATAGGAAAAATCCTTGCAGTTACTGAGTAACTAGGAGTACCCCTGACGTTGAAAAGGGAGGATAAGTGAAGAACTTCATCTACGTGATCCTGAACATCCTCATCTTTGTCTCCAGAGAACTCAAGCTTATGTAACTCCCGGATAATATGATCTGGGATGGAGTATTTTTGGGCAGCAGAATCCTTAGTGAAGCTTCGTTGGCAGTTATTGTTAGGTCGGTCCAAATACTGCTCCACGGTAAGGTCATTGATATTATTTTAATTGATGAATTCTGGTTCTGTGTCCGACTGGTCTGATTCTTAAAATGAGAAGATGTTGTGAATAGGAACCGGAGAATAGATCCTCTTTTTCCGAAATTGCTTCTCCGGGTCAATAAATGGGGTAGCCAGAAAGGGCCTAGAGCTGCGAGTCTTGTATCCTGACATTATCAGAAAGAAAATTAAAAACAGACTTAATATGAAATCCTAATATAGCTCCCCGGCAGCGACGCCAAAAACTTGATGTAGGTTTTACTGACCAGGTCTTAATATTTATAATGTCTCGCTATACCTATGGTCTACCCTAATGCACTAACGGGCAGTGTAACCGGTCGTGTGTAGTGTAGTAAATGGTAAAGCCGAGGTCGTCCCAAGAGCTATGTGTGTCGGATAATTACTAAGTCTAATTGTCACAGAATATAAATGGTTTGATAGGGTTTTAATTAGCTAAACTACTAATGCAGAATATAAAAGAAATTAAATGGTAGAAAGGAAATCAATAGAGGAATAGTGGTGCTAACCTAGTTAATCCCCCTAACTAGTTATGTCTACGTCTACCTACTTCCAATTACTTTAGGTGGGGTCAAATTCGAGAGGACAGCATTTGGTTAATTCGCCCAAACCTATCAGCAAAGATGCCACCACAGGAGAAATCAGGCGCACCGTCATAAGTCCTGTTGTTCCTGGTCCCCTAAGCCGAGTCATTAAGTACCGCTACATGCTAGATTCTAAATAGTGAGTGCCCGGCCGTTAGGAACTTAGACACTACACCCCCAATTCTTAAGTTCATCCAAACGATAGGTGATCAGTTGGTCAAATCGCACAAGTAGAAAGGGTCGTCAGTTGGTCATATCTTACCCTTCCCATCTCAGTCCGCTCACCTAGGGTCAGTTGGTCATATCTCCTAGGCAATTGGCCTCTACCGCCATTCAAAACTACCGAAACAGGGGTGACTACCTAAGAACTATGCATGCATACACTTAGAAATAATTATACGGAAGTAAAGGTAAACGCAAACAAAACAATTAAGGAATCATAACTAGGCTAGCACCAAAGGGTGCTTAGCCACTCATATTAATCGTGCACATCAATTCAATATTCAAAAGTACGAAATACATGAATTGAAAGTAAAAGAAATAATAAACGCTAAAGCTTATCTTAATGGTGTGACTTCTCCCTTGGAAACAGCTCCGTATGCTTCCCTAGACCTTCCTTGAGTGTTTTCCCACGTTCTCAGAGTATTGTGTGCGGAATGGAATGATTAGAAATGCTGGAATTCGTAGGGTATTTATAGGCCAGGTCTGGGTTACGGCGTAACCAATAGATTAGTTACGCCGTAACCTTCTATTCCGTCGTAAAAGCACTAGATCTGCTAGTTACGGCGTAACCTTATAAGTGGTTACGCCGTAGACTTCAATAAACCTGGTTACGTCATAAGTGATGCAGTATTTACGACGTAAGTATCAGCGGCGTGGAACCTCTTTTGACCTAATAGAGTTACGTCGTAATCTTTGGAAGGATTTACGCCGTAACCTCTTGATGAGTTGGACTTCAGGGTCACGTAATAGTTACGGCGTAATGTGAGAGACGAGTTACGCCGTAACTTCTTCAAAATAAGAATACTGTGATAAATCCTTAGTAACGTTTCCATTTCCGCGTCTCTTTAGCTCCAATGCTCGCAATTTACCTGAAAGTGTAAAACAATGGAAAACTAGCGTAAATCCATATAAATGATACAAATAACGAGCATTAACGGGGGAAATTGACACTTAATATTCAGGACTATTTGATGTTATCACCCCCCCCCTCACGGCCCAACCCAACAAAACATAGAAGGGATGTTGCAACACCTAGTTACATCCCAAGAAGCTCAAATAGCCAAGCTTTCAGACCGCTTTAATCAACAACAAGCCGAGATGGATAGGAAGATTGATAACCTTTTGAAAGCTATGACCAATAGTGATAGGAAGACCACCGAAAAGGTTAATGCCATCTTGACTCACTCTCCTGAATCTTCCGGTGTGAAAATTAAGGACCTAAGTAAGTTAGCCAAGCACGTTCAATTCGTCAATACCATCACCTTAGTGAAACCTAATAGGCCTAATGACGAAGCTATCCATGAGACGGTACTCGAGGTTAGTGAGACTCCTAAGAATGAATCGACCGATGAAGTAGATGAAGTAGGCAATGACTATTTCAATAAGTTTCCTACGGAATAGGAACTCTCTCACCACCCACACTTAGTGCGCGACCTCCGTCACATGTATGTTAGGAAAAGCCCTAAGATCAAGTTTGGGAACCCTTGGAATCTCAACATACCATGTTGCATAGGACATCTATTTGTGGCAAAGGCCTACATTGACCACAAGTCCCCAATAAACATCATGACTAGCACGTACTATAATTGGGTGATGAAGAAGCCTATACCAACTAGGCAAGATCCCGATAATCCTAGAGTTAGATATAATTTCCTTGGTAGAGTTAAGGGATTGCCCGTCTATGTAGGTAGTTTCACGTATCCTACAGATTTCATAATTGTGGATGATATTAGTACGGCCATAGATCCTAGTTTGTCCCACGTTATTCTAGGAAAGCCTTTCATAAAGAACACTGGGATAACTTATGATCTGTCGTTAGGAATAGTGAGATTCAAGGATGAGATCGATGACATAGCTTACCAAATGCCATTTAAGATTGAAAAATTTTCCTCATTATCCAATGATGAAAAAGAACTTAAGCTATCGGTCTACTATAGGAATGAGGAGGATAAGGAGAAGGGAGTAGATTATGTGATGGATAAGATTTTCGGTTTCTATAAGGATTGCTTGAAACTAGGACCGGAATATAGAACCGATTGGGGAGAATATGACTTCTTAAAAAGGTGCATAATAGGGCACTACTTTAACATGGAAAACCCCAATAGAGACCATCATGAGGAAGAAGGTGATGGTAATGAAGTCACGTAGGGGCACGACTTCAATTCTAGCTACAAGACTCATAAATAATGAAAAGCGCTTCGTGGGAGGCAACCCATGCTTGATTGTTTGCTTGTTTTTGTGTCATATATCTTTTCATTGATTGTTTATTCTCATGTTTGAATTTGTGAAAATGCTTTATTTTGTCTTTAACCTCGTCTTAATTACATATAAAGGTATTTTACAAAAAGGATAAGTGTAGGGAAGATTACACACGTTTTTAAAAGAACGTGAACATGAGAATTACAATTCTTGAAAAAGATATATATGTGTGTTTGTTAGAGTCAAATGCTTGTATCGAGTTATAATGGATGTTTTGCAGGAATTTTTTCCATATTCTAAAGATGTAATTTTTCTAGAATTTTTCCAGAAAAACGCAACAGACCAGTTTCTGTCAGGATAACCTGACGGCGTCAGGATTGCAACCTGACGGCGTCAGGAGGAGCAGAAATAGCTTATCTTATTTTCTCTCGTTTTCTGTGCTACTTATAAATTTTTGGAATTTCTCAGGTCTTAATTTTCTAGAAAACCTGTAAACATCCATTCCACAAGCATTATATCCTAGTATAGTAGAGTCATAGATAGTTTTACCGCTGATTTTACGCGAAGGTTTCGTCTGTTTTCGTAAAGTGTGAAGGTTTTATTTATCAAGAAGAAGAAACATAAGATTGGATGGAGCTTTTCACGCATACATTCTTCTTGAAGAAGAATTTAACTACTACTTCACACAGATCCTACCGAGCTAATCAGGGGAGTATTAGTTTCTTTCGTTTTTAATTGCCTTCCATTATCATAATTTTGATACTTTCGGAGAACATTGGGGACAATGTTCAGTTTAAGTGTATGGAGGGAAAATAAAACGGGAACTTTGAAACTATGCTTATCCTTGATTATTTTTCTTATCCAATTTCATTTGTGTTATAAACCATGAGAAATGTAGGTTAGGGTAGTTTTGGCTCCAAATTTAAAATTTTTCATGACATGTGGGAGTGGGCCATTAGTCATAATAAAGCGTCTCATGGATAGGAAGTTATATGACGAGTACAAAACCTTTTACCACTCAAATTCCACCCCAAAAATGTAAGGTTCGCCCCTAGATTTATAGGAATTAAAGCATTCACCTTGAATGCTTCGAGAGTGTACCGGTAGTAAAATAGATTCTAGAACTTGTTTTGTGATGCATCCCGATATCGCTAGTGAGACTACACTTGTGTAGTTAGGAATAACTAAATGATAAGAGGCATTAGGATAACCCTTGTTTGATACCCGTATTATAATTAATTCTTCCACATCGATTGAGTAATTCCCCCACACCCTTGCGATGTACTCATCTTTAGTACACGATACCCCTAGTTAACCCCTCAGAGCCTATCCTTTTCGCGGTTCTCGTGATGTTTCGGTTTTCCGGAATATCAATAAAGAGCATTGTTTATAATCCACCCCCAAATGTACACCCAAATCGCCTTAGCCTGCCTTGTATGCACTCACTTTTAGTGCATTATTGTTATCATTATAAACCCTTAGTTCAATTATCTAGTTACTTGCATAAGTTGCTAAGTCGAGTCATATCCTTTGTACACAGTTTTGGGACGACTGGGACTCACGGGAAAAGTTAAATTTTATGAAGTGACGGGAAAGAATGTTAAATTCAAATTTCCTTTATTTATGTAATAATGTACTCCAAGTGTTTTGATCTTTTCAATTCGGGTAGAATTAGTGTTAGAGTAATAAAAACTCAAGTGTAGGGATGTGCCTATAAATCCCTATTATTTTGATGTTATCGTAGAGGATGGTAGAGTAAAAGTGCATGAAAAAAAATCGGAAAAAAAGAGTGTAAAAAAATGAAAAAAACATACGGGCTACCATCCTACATCTATCTTTAAATTTATGTTTGTTTGTTTCAAGTTATCTAGAGTTTAGAGTGTCAAGTCTTGGCTTAGCAACGCCATTCTTCTCATGCTTGTAACATAAAGATTTTTTACTTGCCACCACTAAATCGCCTATCCAACCAAACCCTTGGTTTCCCTACCGTAAGCCTAACGTTACAACCCTTTAAAAGACCTTTTAGATAGTTTCTCCTAGGTGCCTACGCCAAAGCGATGGAGGTTTGATCTAGTCTCAAGCCTTTGGTAATCTATGTACTAGGACCGGTTAATGACTGTTTATCTTCCATTTCCAATTTGATATATTTCATATACACCCGAGAGATGAGAGTATCCAAACACCACTTGTGAGGTACTAGTTTGTAATTTCCGTGCTTGTTATGAATTTTTCGAGGCTTATACTTGTTGTGAATTATTCTAAACCAATGCTTCATGCCCCCTAACTTATAAATTAATCGGCCAAAAGCACATTTGCTTGAGAACAAGCAAATACCAAGTGTAGGGATATTTGATAAGGATTTAAAAGGTACACTTTTGAGGGGTCATTTAAGCCCTTAATCGACCACTTTTATATCCGTTACTGCTTAATTTCGTTCCTTTTCACTTTCTAGGTCTCTTGAAGGCAAAATGCTGGAATGACACTTATTTGGATGAAAAGGGATGAATATGTGAAGAAAATGGCTAAAGTCAAGATCAAGACACTCAAGCTACTGGAATCGCACCCAACGGCGTCAAAGATAAAGGGCGACGACGTCCCTCTAATTGCGACGGCTCAGAAGTGAAATTGTTGTTTTGTACCTGACGGCGTCAGGCTTTAAAGAGCAGGGCGTCACAACTCAGACGACCTAGATCCAAATTCAGACGGCGTCAGAAGATGAAGCCGACGGCGTCACAACCCCAACGTGACGCCGTCACAAAGTTGACTTGGTCAAGACGAAACCTTAATGGCGGCGATCCGACGGCGTCACAATTAAAGAGTGATGTTGTCGTATTTGTAACTCTATATATAGAATTCGAATTTTCAGACTTTTAGAGGGGTAGAATTGTGGAGTAAAACCTAATAATGATTTTTGGCTGTCTTGGGCAGTATCTTAGGGTTCTCATACCCTATTTTACAACAAGATAAGTAATTTACTTTATTGATTTAATTATGTCTTCGATTGTATGTGTGTATGCTTGCATGTTTACCATGTCTGGCTAATTTACTTGTGTGTTTGCCTAGATCTATGAAACCTAGTTATTGAATATTGATTGGTTGTCTCTTCTCTTAATTGTAATTGGCTTAGGATTGCAATAGGCCATCTTTGTGTTTTTAATGCTTGAGTAATCTTTGTGAACATTAGTTTATAATCTCCTAGAGTTATTGTACGCTAAAAATCCGAAGATAACCTTAGAGTTAGTTCATAAATCTTAGAGATTTTGTAGGCAATAACCTTAAGGTATCCTCAAAGAGTTAGGGAAAAAAGCATACCCTACGACCTTAGAAGACACAACGCGTTAAGAATAAGGATGTGACAATTCAACCATCAATAAAAGATAACTAGGGAGTACTAGCATCTAGGTAGACACATTTTTAATCATCAAACGAGCACACATCAATTAGACATAGACTACCCCTTAGCTTAGTTAATTAGAATAGATAATAGTAGAGTAATCGGTAGAAATACCAACCCCCCAAATACAATACCCCGAGATCCGTACATTTCAATTTTTCTAAAAAATATAAAAAATATGAAAAAATAATAATCTTCCTCAACCCCAACCTTAGCGTAGTAATTTCTCACTAGCATTCCTATTCCCCTAGAGGAACGATATCAATCCTGAGGCTTACAATAATACTACACTACAATGATTAGGTTCACTACCTAGGTGGTTGAAAAACTTGATCGAAGAAAAGGAAGTTTCCTTTGGCCCCGAATGCGCGTTGTATGCGTATCAGTTAACACCTAAAGGTGTTAGCCCATAATCTTAGTAGCAATACACAATGATTGAATCAAAGCTATACGAGTAGAATTCGTAATGAAATCGATACGATAAATAACGATTAAACAAGGTAAGAAATACTTGAGATGCCCTCCTAACGAGTCGTGCTTATTCCCGACCTTCCTTGCCTCCGAAAGTCGTTTTTGACGTGGGATTGTGTGAAAACTGTGGAATTAGCCATCTTCTATACTTTTTGTCAGTGGGTCGCGTATTCAGGTCCATTGATACGGCATATTGGCTCTTTTGGCATGGGCTCCACTCATAAAATATTCTGGTATCATCATTTAGCCACCATTCATAAGAAGATTAATAAAATTTGAACATATTTTGCTTCTATGATTTTCGGACGAAGTGTTATTAGTTTTGGTTAATTTTGGTAATGATTCATGTTTAACTTTTATGATTTTATTAAATGTTAATAATGCATAATTTAGCTACCGTGCGTTGCGGAGAAACCACTTTAAGTCTAATATTCGTGCCATAGAATTCTTAGTATAAGGTACCACGTGGTATAGCCGAATACGCGTATAACGCGCGTTCGGGGTCAAATGAAACTTCCTTTTCTTAGAGCAAGTTTTCAACCACCTAGGCAGTGAACCTAATCGTTGTAGTGTAGTATTAGGGTAAGCCTCGGGATTGATATCGTTCTCTAGGGGAATAGGAATGCTAGTGAGAAATTACTACGCTAAGGTTGGGGTTGAGGAAGATTATTTTTTTATCTTTTAATATTTTTTAGAAAATTGAAATTACGAATCTCGGGTTTGGGGGGTGGTATTTCTACCAATTACTCTACTATTCTAATTATCTAATTAACTAAGCTAAGGGGTACTCTATGTCTAATTGATGTGTGCTCGTATGATGATTAAAGATGTGTTTACCTAGATGCTATTACTCCCTAGTTATCTCCTATTGATGGTTGAATTATCACGTTCTTATTCTTAACGCGTTGTGTCTTCTAAGGTCGTAGGGTATGCTTTTTTCCCTAACTCTTTGAGACTACCTTAAGGTTATTGCCTACAAAATCTCTAGGATTCATAAACTAACTCTAATGTTATCTTTGGATTTTTAGCCTACAACAACTCTAGGCGATCATAAACTAATGTTCAAAAAGATTACTCAAGCATTAAAAACACAACGATGGCATATTGCAATCCTAGGCCAATTACAATTAAGATAAGAGACAACCAATCAATATTCAATACCTAGGTTTCATAGATCTAAGCAAACACACGAGTAAAGTAGCCGGACATGGTGAACATGCAAGCATACACACATACAATTGAAGACATAATTAAATCAATGAAGTAAATTACTTATCTTGTTGTAAAATAGGGTACGAGAACCCTAAGATACTGCCCAAGACAGCCAAAAATCGTTATTAGGTTTTACTCCACAAAACTACCTCTCTCAAAGTCCAAAATTCAAATTCTATATATAGAGTTACAACTGCGATGGCGTCACTCTTTAATTGTGACGCCGTCGGATCGCCGCCATTAGGGTTTTGTCTTGACCAAGTCAACTTTGTGACGGCGTCACCTTGTGTTTGTGATGCCTGTCGGCTTCATCTTCTGACGCCTTCGGAATCTGAATCTAAGCCGTCTGAGTTGTGACGCCCTACTCTTTAAAGCCTGACGCCGTCAGGTACAAAATAGCAATTTCACTTCTGAGCCGTCGCAATTATAAGGACGGCGTCGCACTTTATCTGTGTCGCCGTCAGGTGCGTTTCCAGCAGCTTGAGTGTCTCGATCTTGACTTTGGCCATTTTCTTCACATATTCACGCATTTTCGTCCAAATAAGTGTCATTCCAGCATTTTGCCTTCAAGAGACATAAAAAGTGAAAAGGAACGAAATTAAGCAGTAACAGATATAAAAGTGGTCGATTAAGGGCTTAAACGACCCCTCAAAAGTGTACCTTTTAAATCCTTATCAAATATCCCTACACTTGGTATTTGCTTGTCCTCAATCAAATGTGCTTTTGGCTAATTTATTTATAAATGAAGCATTAGTTTAGAACAATTCACAACAAGTATAATCCCCGCAAAAGTCATAACAAGCACGGAAATTACATACTAGCACCTCACAAGTGGTGTTTGGATACTCTCATCTCTTGGGTGTACATGAAATATATCAAATTGGAAATGGAAGATAAACACTCATTAACCGGTCCTAGTACATAGATTACCATAGGCTTGTGCCACACCCTCAAATTACCTGTTTTGCAGCGGAATGGAATTCCTGGGGATTGACTGTCATAGCATCACAATCACAGTTATATTGAACGACCTAAAGTGTCGTTTTAGAAACACATCGTTTGATATTTATATAAAACATTCAGAGTTACAAGATAGGTCCCAAAAGTTAATAAAGTTTGCGGAAATATAAGTTTATTACAAGTCCAAACGATGTTTTGAAAAGAAAACCATAATATACAATGAGACAAGTCGACGCCGCGACTCTATGAGGGTTCCTTAATCGTGCCATGATGCGAATGTCTTAATTACCTGAAAATACATTTCTAAAAGTGTCAACACAATGGTTGAGTGAGTTCATAGAGTTTAACTAAATGTTTAATACGGCTACCACAAGTATAAATTATATATGACAAGTATGTCACAAAAATGTTACAATTGCTATAAGTCCATGACACCGAAACTAGACTGATTATGATGTTCGCCCCAACAGAGTGTTTGCCAAACAACTCAAATAATGATATTAAATGAAATGCATCCGTCCGGTTGGAATCCGCCAACCCGGATGGAGGAGTCACCCTCGATAGATCTATCCACTCACCCTCGCTTCTATGAAATTAACGGTTCATGTTATATAATGGGGACATTCAATTGGCATGAGGTAACTTAAGCAATGTAATGAATTTGAATATACTTGGGCTCGCATAAAAATAATGATGTGCAATGTATTCTCCCCCGTAGGTTTGAAATAAAGTAAAAACTTGAATAATTCGGGGCTATGAAAACTCACTTGATGAATTGATGCGATGACAAAAGTGAGTACACCGAAATGTAGCGTGAATCTCAAAACTTGACCTATTATGAATGATATGATAGGTAATAAGTTATGATGTAATGTTATGCATGCAATTCGGATGATATCTATACCACTTATGAATTTTTGAAAATAATACTTTTCGTCCAAAATATAATCTTTTAACGTCTTGACCATTTTTAAATTACTCCACTTGTAATTACGTTGAAATGATATCCGACGATAATCATTTAGTGATTTATTAAGAAATTATAACTTTTCGTCGTAAAATAATGTTGTTGAAATATTCATGAAAGTGACAAAACGGCCTCTAAAAACTAGTCGTAAAATGGTGCACATCGAGTATTAGGAAACGTACTCAATGGTTTTGGGAAGCTTGTATCATTATCTCAAAGTTTTAGTACATGAGTTTCCATCCTAAAGGTCCCGAACATAAAGAAAAATATAGGTTAAGTATGGTACTTGTGTCCCAAAATATAGATTAAGGATGGTTTTCGCAAATTTTAAGTAGCCATAATTAATTCATTACAACTCCGCTATTCAAACGGTCGGACATTTTGGAAAATATACTTGGTAAACTCACTTTTACTAGAAGACATCACTTTATAAAAAGTTCCACATCAATGTTAAAAACGTCCTCCAACTTGGTCTCTTGTTTTGCCGTAAAACTTGCCTATTAGAAATTAATAGTTTTCCTTATAGAATGAAGTTACTACAACTTTTGTAAACATGTATATTTTGATCATTACAAATCCGTTTTCTACGTTTTATAAGTCCTTAGCTTTGTATCAAAGTATACTAATATAATTTTGATAAGTCGACATAATTTATAACGCCTAAGTTTCATTTTTGACTCGTACAAAATAAATATAACATGCTGAAATTTCCAGAAAATTATAGTTTTTGTCGCCAACATGAAAAATTCATAACTTCTTCGTTATAGCTCCGTTTTAATCCGTTCAAGCGACCACGTTTTCGTTTTAAAGTGTATTTTCTAATTATCTAGGCCAAAAATTTTTATCCACTGTCGAATTTTCCAGATTTTAAAAATAAGGACAGACCCTTTTGCAAACTTGTCGAAATGAGTTTTTCTCGCGCCAAACCTATTCTAACCCATTCAAAACAACTCCGAAGCTATTCTAATCCTACCATACACCTTCTTAGGGTGTCATGGGTTCCTAGACATCACCAAAAGTGATTTATAACAAGAAGTAATTATAGGATGACAAAATATATATATAACTCTTAAAAATCAATGAAAAAGTGGTATAAACCTCATGAGACTTGCATGTTTTCTCAAGTAAAATGAAATGAATGTAACAATGAATATGAAATAAAAACATGAATATGAATGCTTACAAGTAACTTGATGAGGTTTAAGGACAATGGGTTTTTCCTAATCACCTTAGGTTTTTATTGCAAAACCTTTACAATAAGTGATACTAGAGTGTAATAAAACCTTGTCTTGAAAATTTATGATGAAATCCTCTTGGTCTATGTGGTTGCCGGTTTTGGAAGAGAAGAGAGGAAGGAGATAAATATTTTTCACCTTGATAATATCTTGAGTATGTGTGTGTTTGTTTAATTGAGTAAGACTTTAACTAAAGATATTTTGTAAATCCTCTCATGACTCACCCCTTGTGTCGACAAGGGGTGTTAGTCATCCAATTTGTATGTTTTTTTTTAAATATGTACAAGAGTAGTTTAGTGTAAGTAATTTGAGGACTTGTGATAAATTAAATACACATTTGAGTATTTAGGGTAGCGTTAGATAAAAATAACTTTTAACGGGTCAAGATAAAATATTTTAAGGTCATAAAAATTATAAAAATACATTTCTTGAAAAATTTGAGTGAAATAATAATTATCGTGTCGTATTTAAGAAAAATCGTCGTAATTATATAAATATAACAATTTAGATACAAAATAAATTTGAAACACTAGGTAAACTAATAATAATATTTTTATAAACTTAATATGAGTATAAAAATATATTTTGGAATAATTTTTGAAAGTAATGGATCAATTGTTCAAAATAATTAATTACGCGATAACGTTTATTTAATATGAAATTATACGGTTGATGTAAAAATGCAAATCCATGAATGAGCTAATATGATGATAATGATGATAATGATATGTAGACTAAACTTAGTCCATATGGAATGTCCTTGATGATTATATATGAATTAACAGCTAAACCATTACGGTTACGTGAATTTGATGCTCGTAAATCTAATTTACGATAAATGATAAATGATGAAGCATGAGTAATGTTTTGAAATATGACCTGAAAATACGAGTTGTCACATTCGCCCATCCAAAAAGGAATTCAGTCCCTGAATTCAGTCCTTGTTGGGTCCTACAGTGTTGTTGGTGAAAAGATGAGGATATTTGAGGCGCATCTGGTCTTCCCGTTCCCAAGTAAACTCAGGACCTCTTCGAGAATTCTAGCGAACCTTCACAATAGGAATACGACTCTGTTTCAACTGCTTGACCTCGCGGTCCATGATTTCTACAGGTTCCTCCACGAAATTGAGTTTATCGTCGAGTTGAATTTCTTCCAATGGAATAACAAGTGATTCGTCCGAAAGACATTTCTTCAGGTTTGAAACGTGAAACGTGTTGTGTATGTGACCAAGTTCTGTCGGAAGATCAAGTCAATAAGCTACAGGGCCGACTCTGCTCAAAATTTTGAATGGCCCATGTACCTCGGGTTCAATTTCCCGCGTTTTCCAAATCGTTCCACGCCTTTCCAAGGCGATACTTTCAACATTACTTTGTCGCCGACTTGAAATTCTAATGGTTTGCGTCTAACATCTGCGTAACTTTTCGTCGACTCTGGCGTTCTGAGTCTATCTCGGATTTGGACTATCTTTTTCTTGTTCCCCGTACCATTTCGGACCAGTGAGTTGTGCGTCTCCAACCTCGGCCCACAAACGGTGATCGGCATTTTCGACCATAAAGTGCCTCAAATGGTGCCGCTTTTATACTGGTGTGATAACTATTGTTGTACGAGAATTCAATCAATGGCAAATGGTTAGCCCAACCATTTCCAAAATCAATCACACATGCCCTCAGCATATATTCTAATGTTTGAATGGTCCTTTCACTTTGACCATCGGTTTGTGGATGATATGCTGTGCTCGTCTCTAATTTGGTTCCAAATGAATCTTGTAATGATTTCCAGAAGTTTGAAGTGAATCGACTATCTCTGTCGAAAATGATGGAAATTGGTGCTCCATGCCTCGAGACTATTTCCTTGACATAAAGTCTAGTAAGTTTTTCCATGGAATAAGTCTCTCTAATTGGTATGAAATGAGCAGATTTGGTAAGACGATCGACAATTACCCATATAGCATCGTAACCTCCCGATGTTTTTGGAAGTTTCATGACAAAGTCCATTGTAATGCGTTCCCATTTCCATTGGGGAATCTCTGGTTGTTCGAGTAACCCTGACGGTTTCTGATATTCGACTTTTACTTTAGAACAAGTAAGACATTTGCCAACATACGTGGCAATCTCCGCTTTCATGTTCGGCCACCAATAAAGTTTCTTGAGATCCTGATACATCTTATCAGATCCTGGGTGAATAGAATACTTTGACTTATGCGACTCATGCATAATCAATTCTCGTATCCCGCCATAAAATGGTACCCACATTCTATCTTGAAGCATAGTATTCCATCTGCTCTCTTTACATAGCCGTTTGCATTTTCAGGCATACCATAAAGATTTTCACTTGGTCGATTTTCCTCCTTAAGTGCTTCGATTTGTGCCTCAAGTATTCTTGATGGTAAAGGTGAACTGATCGTCATTCCTAATGATCGAACTCTTAAAGGTTTGGGTCTTTCTTTCCGGTTAAGAGCATCAGCCACAACATTGGCTTTTCCCGGATGATACTTGATTTCACAATCATAATCGCTGAGTAATTCCAACCAACGACGTTGCCTCATGTTAAGTTCCTTCTGATCAAGAACATATTGTAAACTCTTGTGGTCCGTAAACACTGTGCACTTTGTACCGTAAAGGTAGTGTCTCCAAATCTTAAGTGCAAAAACTACGGCCCCAACTCAAGATCATGTGTGGTGTAATTCTTCTCATGAACCTTAAGTTGTCGAGAAGCATAAGCTATCACCTTCTCGTTTTGCATTAATACAGTTCCAAGCCCTTTATGTGAAGCATCGTAAACGAAGTTCTCAATTCCTTCGGGTAGTGCCAAAATTGGCGCTGCAAAGCTTTGCTTCAACAACTGAAAAAGCACTTCTTGTTTCTTTCCCCATTCGTACCTCTTGTTTTTCTGTGTCAATTTGGTCAAAGCCTTAGCTATCTTTGAAAATCCTTCAATGAATCTTCGGTAATACCCGGCGAGTCCTAGAAATTGTCGGATTTCCATAGGATTTGTGGGAGTAGCCCAATCATTTACGGCTTCAATCTTTGCAGGATCAACTTGTAGTCCTTGACTATCAATGACATGACCAAGAAATTGTACTTTGCGATTCCAAAAATCACACTTCGAAAATTTGGCATACAACTTCTCATTCTTGAGTAGTCCTAAAATCGTTCTCAAATGCCCTTCGTGCTCTTCCTTGCTCTTTGAGTAAATCAATATGTCGTCGATGAATACTATAACAAACTTGTCCAAATACAGTTTACATACCCTATTCATGAGATCCATGAATACTGCAGGTGCATTAGTTAATCCGAACGGCATTACTTGAAACTCATAATGTCCATAACGTGTTCTAAACGCTGTTTTTGGAATATCCTCCTCCCGCACTCTAAGTTGATGATAACCTGACCTTAGGTCAATCTTTGAATAGATACTAGAGCCTTGCAACTGATCGAACAAGTCGTCGATTATGGGGAGTGGGTAACGATTCTTCACCGTTAACTTGTTCAGCTCTCTATAATCTATACACATTCGGAAAGATCCATCCTTGTTCTTCACAAACAAGACCGGTGCTCCCCAAGGCGAGGAACTTGGCCTAATGAATCCTTTGTCTAAGAGTTCTTGCAACTGTTTAGACAACTCTTGCATTTCTGATGGTGCTAATCGGTAAGGTGCTCGCGCAATTAGTGCAGCTCCGGGCACTAAGTCAATATGAAATTCTACTTGACGTGCGGTGGAGTCCCGCAAGTCTTCGGGAAAGACTTCAGGAAATTCTCGGACAATTGATACATCCTCAAGTCGTTTCTCTTCCGACTTCTCTCGGTTATATGTGCTAAGAAAGCAAAACAACCTTTCTTTATGTACTTCTACGTCTTGGACCATGATATAATACTGAGTCTATCGAATATGAGTTTATGACGAATATCGAGGAGAGAAAACATGAGGAGGTGTCGTTACGGTTATCTATGATTAAAGGTGTATAAAACATCAAAGTAAAGAGAATATTAGATGAATCTCCCATGAGTAACACTTTGACTTGGAATATGTGAAAATTTTGCTTGCACTAAGATTTATAAATAACTGCTCCCAACATAACATGATCCCTCCAGAATTAGACATAGTTAGCTAGGCTATGTATAATTAGGGAACGATAATGTGACATTCGGTTTAGTTGTTATAACTCTCAATGTTTACAAGGATTTAAGCCGTTCGTTAAAATGGTAGTTAAAGTAAAAGGAATTAAAATTCTCGTAAATGATAACAAATCGAAAAGAAAATAAAGTACAATAGATGAGAATATTTTACAACGAGTGGTTTATCAAACAGTAATACATCCTAAGTTATAAAGGTTCGGATACGATGGAAGACAAAAACTTAGTACGACATAGTACATAAGGAAAGATAAGACTATTAGTTTCTGAACTACTTCAGTCTTTCGCTTTGTTGATACCTTGTTGAGCTTCTCCTCCTTCTAACATATTTGCTTTCGCATGAGCTCCTTCAACTTGTTAACCTTGGTTCCGGGGACATTGGTTCCAATAGTGTCCTTGCTCCCCACATCCGAAGCATGTGACCACGGATTTACCTCTACAATCCCTGGCTAGGTGTCCCAATTTTTGGCACTTGTAGCACTTGGCAGGGCAAAGACCTGTGTGATGAAGCTTACATTGATTACATAGTGGTTGAGTTCCAACATATCCTTTGCCTTTGCAGTCCTTGGTAAGGTGTCCCACTTTGTGACAACTAAAGCATATACCACATGAACCATCATGATGTAGCGTGCATTGGTGGTATCTTGGTAAGTTTCCAGCATAAGCTCTTCCCTTTGTTGGTGTAGCAACATAAACCCTGGCGGCTTCTTGTCTTTTGTTCTGTTGTTGGTGATGGTTAGTGTTACGGTTTTGGTTGTTATTATAACCTCTTGGGTCATATTCCCATTTCCTTTTGTTGGTGTAGTTGATTTGGTTATCGTCGTTGTTGTTGTTGTTGTTATTGTCGATAATGTTTTCCCTCTTTACAACCTGATCCATGAGTATTTGAGTTATCTTAATGGTCTCTTCAATTGTTTGTGAATCGAAAGAGGTTACATCTCCTTGAATACATTTTGGAAGTCCTCCAATGAAACCTTTCAGTAGTTTCTCATTGTCCAAAACCATAGATGGACATAAAGCAGCCAACTCTTGAAACCTTCTGATGTAGGTCTCGATGTCATAACCAACGGTCACTAACTTATAAAATTCCATTTCCAATTTTTTCACCTCAGTGTGCGGACAATACTTCTTAGTCAACAACCTCTTGAATTGATCCCATGTGAGCTTGTAAGAATTTTCCATACCAATAGGCTCTGCATAATAATTCCACCATGACATTGCCTCATCCAAGAGTGTACTAGTAGCGAATTTCACCTTGCAAGCATCTGGGCAATCGCATATAAGAAATAATGACTCGATCTTTTCCATCCAACGGATCATGGCAATGGCTCCTTCTGTGCCCTTGAAACTTGGGGATCACCACCTTAAAGTCCTGGTATGTACCATTTTGAACTCCAGACCCTCCTGCGGCTCTGGCAGTAGCAAATCTAGCATTTCAATAGTAGCGCGTGAGCAGCTACCATTGCTCGTTCTTTCTCTAGTGCCCTAGCTATACTATCCTTTATATACCTTTGGATAGCAGCTGGTGTCATAGCTGGTGGAGCTTTCTTCGGCGCCATAACTCTTCAAAATAAGAGGAAAATGAGACGTAGCAAAGTCCTATGTTAAAGGAAAAAAAACGCTCTAAGGAGATATGATATGAGGTGATAAGTTTAAGGCTATTTTCAAAATGAACGACGGGTTCCCAAAAGATGGGTTATGAGATGTCGTAAGTGCTTCAAATGTATTATGGTTTAGTGACTTAATGTGTGAATAACATGTAACTCGACATGTTAGTGTTGGAACAAAGGAGTGAGAGTGACTTCGCCGTTCTTAAAGATTTTAGCTCGGCATTCGACATTATCGGTGATGAATCAGCTGATATAAAAATTGAGATAGGGAATGACAAAGCATTCTCCACTTTAGAATATGAGGAAATGATAATGGGATGGGTATTTAAAGGCATCTATGTGACAATCGATTTGAAATGAAAATAAATAACTCGAATAAAATGTATATTAATCCGCATGTAAAGTAAACATGCACTTATGATGAAATGATGAGATGCTATGATGATGTAGTTATAGTCTAGGGTCAATGATGCAACCTAGTTCTCTATAACTGAAGCTCTGATACCAATCTGTCACACCCCCAAATTACCTGTTTTGCAGCGGAATGGAATTCCTGGGGATTGACTGTCATAGCATCACAATCACAGTTATATCGAACGACCAAAAGTGTCGTTTTAGAAACACATCGTTTGATATTTATATAAAACATTCAGAGTTACAAGATAGGTCCCAAAAGTTAATAAAGTTTTGGAAATATAAGTTTATTACAAGTCCAAATGATGTTTTGAAAAGAAAACCATAATATACAATGAGACAAGTCGACGACTCTATGAGGGTTCCTTAATCGTGCCATGATGCGAATGTCTTAATTACCTGAAAATACATTTCTAAAAGTGTCAACACAATGGTTGAGTGAGTTCATAGAGTTTAACTAAATGTTTAATACGGCTACCACAAGTATAAATTATATATGACAAGTATGTCACAAAAATGTTACAGTTGCTATAACTCCATGCCACCGAAACTAGACTGATTATGATGTTCGCCCCAACAGAGTGTTTGCAAAACAACTCAAATAATGATATTAAATGAAATGCATCCGTCCGGTTGGAATCCGCCAACCCGGATGGAGGAGTCACCCTCGATAGATCTATCCACTCACCCTCGCTTCTATGAAATTAATGGTTCATGTTATATAATGGGGACATTCAATTGGAATGAGGTAACTTAAGCAATGTAATGAATTTGAATATACTTGGGCTCGCATAAAAATAATGATGTGCAATGTATTCACCCCCGTAGGTTTGAAATAAAGTAAAAACTTGAATAATTCGGGGCTATGAAAACTCACTTGATGAATTGATGCGATGACAAAAGTGAGTACACCGAAATGTAGCGTGAATCTCAAAACTTGACCTATTATGAATGATATGATAGGTAATAAGTTATGATGTAATGTTATGCATGCAATTCGGATGATATCTATACCACTTATGAATTTTTGAAAATAATACTTTTCGTCCAAAATATAATCTTTTAACGTCTTGACCATTTTTAAATTACTCTACTTGTAATTACGTTGAAATGATATCCGACGATAATCATTTAGTGATTTATTAAGAAATTATAACTTTTCGTCGTAAAATAATGTTGTTGAAATATTCATGAAAGTGACAAAACGGCCTCTAAAAACTAGTCGTAAAATGGTGCACATCGAGTATTAGGAAACGTACTCAATGGTTTTGGGAAGCTTGTATCATTATCTCAAAGTTTTAGTACATGAGTTTCCATCCTAAAGGTCTCGAACATAAAGAAAAATATAGGTTAAGTATGGTACTTGTGTCCCAAAATATAGTTTAAGGATGGTTTTCGGCAAATTTTTAAGTAGCCATAATTAATTCATTACAACTCCGCTATTCAAACGGTCGGACATTTTGGAAAATATACTTGGTAAACTCACTTTTACTAGAAGACATCACTTTATAAAAAGTTCCACATCAATGTTAAAAACGTCCTCCAACTTGGTCTCTTGTTTTGCCGTAAAACTTGCCTATTAGAAATTAATAGTTTTCCTTATAGAATGAAGTTACGACAACTTTTGTAAACATGTATATTTTGATCATTACAAATCCGTTTTCTACGTTTTATAAGTCCTTAGCTTTGTATCAAAGTATACTAATATAATTTTGATAAGTCGACATAATTTATAACGCCTAAGTTTCATTTTTGACTCGTACAAAATAAATATAACATGCTGAAATTTCCAGAAAATTATAGTTTTTGTCGCCAACTTGAAAAATTCATAACTTCTTCGTTATAGCTCCGTTTTAATCCGTTCAAGCGACCACGTTTTCGTTTTAAAGTGTATTTTCTAATTATCTAGGCCAAAAAATTTTATCCACTGTCGAATTTTCCAGATTTTAAAAATAAGGACAGACCCTTTTGCAAACTTGTCGAAATGAGTTTTTCTCGCGCCAAACCTATTATATCCCATTCAAAACAACTCGAAGCTATTCTAATCCTACCATACACCTTCTTAGGGTGTCATGGGTTCCTAGACATCACCAAAAGTGATTTATAACAAGGAGTAATTATAGGATGACAAAATATATATATAACTCTTAAAAATCAATGAAAAAGTGGTATAAACCTCATGAGACTTGCATGCTTTCTCAAGTAAAATGAAATGAATGTAACAATGAATATGAAATAAAAACATGAATATGAATGCTTACAAGTAACTTGATGAGGTTTAAGGACAATGGGTTTTTCCTAATCACCTTAGGTTTTTATTGCAAAACCTTTACAATAAGTGATACTAGAGTGTAATAAAACCTTGTCTTGAAAATTTATGATGAAATCCTCTTGGTCTATGTGGTTGCCGGTTTTGGAAGAGAAGAGAGGAAGGAGATAAATATTTTTCACCTTGATAATATCTTGAGTATGTGTGTGTTTGTTTAATTGAGTAAGACTTTAACTAAAGATATTTTGTAAATCCTCTCATGACTCACCCCTTGTGTCGACAAGGGGTGTTAGTCATCCACTTTGTATGTTTTTTTTTTTTTTAAATATGTACAAGAGTAGTTTAGTGTAAGTAATTTGAGGACTTGTGATAAATTAAATACACATTTGAGTATTTAGGGTAGCGTTAGATAAAAATAACTTTTAACGGGTCAAGATAAAATATTTTAAGGTCATAAAAATTATAAAAATACATTTCTTGCAAAATTTGAGTGAAATAATAATTATCGTGTCGTATTTAAGAAAAACCGTCGTAATTATATAAATATAACAATTTAGATACAAAATAAATTTAAAACACTGGGTAAACTAATAATAATATTTTTATAAACTTAATATGAGTATAAAAATATATTTTGGAATAATTTTTGAAAGTAATGGATCAATTGTTCAAAATAATTAATTATGCGATAGCGTTTATTTAATATGAAATTATACGGTTGATGTAAAATGCAAATCCATGAATGAGCTAATATGATGATAATGATGATAATGATATGTAGACTAAACTTAGTCCATATGGAATGTCCTTGATGATTATATATGAATTCACAGCTAAACCATTACGGTTACGTGAATTTGATGCTCGTAAATCTAATTTACGATAAATGATAAATGATGAAGCATGAGTAATGTTTTGAAATATGACCTGAAAATACGAGTTGTCACAGCTTGAGACTAGATCAAACCTCCATCGCTTTGGCTTAAGCACCTAGGAAAAACTATCCAAGAGGTCTTTTAAAGGGTTGTAACGTTAGGCTTATGGTAGGGAAACAAAGGGTTTGTTTGGATAGGCGATTTAGTGGTGGCAAGTCAAACATCTTTATGTTACAAACAAGAGAAGAGTGGCGTCGCTAAGCCAAGACTCGATACTTTAAACTCTAGATAACTTTGAAACAACCAAATATAAATTTAAAGATAGATGTAGGATAGTAGACAGTATGTTTTTTTTCATTTTTTTTTCAACACTCTTTTTTTTCGATTTTTTTTCCATACACTTTTACTCTACCATCCTCTACGATAACATCAAAATAATATGGATTTATAGGCACATCCCTCCACTTGAGTTTTTATTACTCTAACCTAATTTGACCCGAATAGAAAAGATCAAAACACTTGTAGTACATTATTACGTAAATAAAGGGAATTTGAATTTAACGTTCCTTCCCGTCACTTCATAAAATTTAACTTTCCTATGAGTCTCAGTCGTCCCAAAACTGTATACAAATGATATGACTCGACTTAGCAACTTATGCAAGTAACTAGATAATTGAACTAAGGGTTTAATATGATAACAATAATGCACTAAAAGTGAGTGCATACAAGGTAGGATAAGGCGATTTGGGTGTACATTTGGGGGTGGATTGTAAACAATGCTCTTCATTGATATTCTGGAAAACCGAAACATCACGAGAACCGTGAAAAGGATAGACTCTGAGGGGTTAACTAAGGGTATCCTGTACTAAAGATGAATACATCGCAAGGGTGTGGGGGAATTACTCAACCGATGTGGAATAAGTAATTATAATACGGGTATCAAAAAAGGGTTATCCTAATCCCTCTTATCATTTAGTTATTCCTAACTACACAAGTACATTCTCACTACTGATCTCGAAATGCATCACAAAACAAGTTCTAAAAACTATTATACTACCGATACACTTTCTAAGCATTAAAGGTGAATGCTTTAATTCCTACAAATCTAAGGGTGAACCTCACATTTTTGGGGTGGAATTTGAGTGGTAAAAGGTTTTGTGCTAGTCATATAACTTCCTATCCATGAGACACTTTATTAAGACTAATGGCCCACTCCTACATGTCATGAAAAATTTTAAATTTGGTGCCAAAATTACCCTAACCGATATTTATCATGGTTTATTACACAAATTATATTGGACAAGGCAAATAATCAAGGATAAGCATAGTTTCAAAGTTCCCGTTTTATTTTCCCTCCCTACACTTAAACTGAACATTGTCCCCAATGTTCCCCGAAAGTATCAAAGTTATGATAGTGGAAGGTAATTAAAAACGAAATAAACTAATACTCCCCTGATTAGCTCGGTAGGATCCGTGTGAAGTAGTGGTTAAATTCTTCTTCAAGAAGAATGTATGCGTGAGAAGCTCCTTCCAATCTTATGTATCTTCTTCTTGATAAATAAAACCTGCACACTTTAAGAAAACAAACGAAACCTTCGCGTAGAATCGGTGGTAACACTATATATGATTCTACTAAACTAGGATATAATGCTTGTGCAATGGATGTTTGCAAATTTTCTGGAAAATTAAGATCTGGAAAATTCCAAAAATTTATAAGTAGCACAGAAAACGAGAGAAAATAGGATAAACTATTTCTATTCCTCCTGGCGCCGTCAAGTTGAAATCCTAATGCCGTCAGGTTATCAATGGCCAGCTGGTCTCACTGGATTTTGGAAAAATTATATCTTTAGAATCTGGAAAAATTCCTGCAAAACATCCATTATGACTCAATACAAGCATTTGACTCTAACAAACACACATATATATATCTTTTCAATAATCGTAATTCTCATGTTCACGTTCTTTTTGAAAACGTGTGTAATCTTCCCTACACTTATCCCTTTTGTAAAATACATTTATATGTAATTAAGACGAGGTTAAAGACAAAATAAAGCATTTTCACAAATTCAAACATGAGAATAAACAACCAATAAAAAGATATACGACACACAAACAAGCAAACAATTAAGCATGGGTTGCCTCCCACGAAGCGATTTTCTTTATTTATGAGTCTTGTAGCTAGACTCGAAGTCATGCCCCCTACGTGGTCTCGTGCACGCTTACGTGCCCATACCTAAGCCATTCCAATGTTCTCTCACTTTTCTTGTAATCATCTCCTAACTCTAGGCATTTTTTATAGTATCGCTCATTTTTTTCATAAGTATGCCTAAGTCCTTGTTGTTTATCTCTTTCGCTAAGTATCGGAATGGGAGCCATCCGATTGCATGCCTCTATATCTTTGTGCTTAAACCTAGGATGTGTACGGGGCATTTGATAGACAAGATCTTCAACTCTATCGGAGAACGTGAATAGACCATCAATCATCCGTTCATTCAACCTAGTCATTCTCTTAAAGTTTGTTCCAAATATCACTTGAGTAAAGCTTCCATCAATGAATTCTCCTAAATCTTCTAGGACCATGAATTCAACCACATATGCAAAGCTTCCGACAAACACATCCAAGTAAGTGACCGCATCAACAACATTATCCCCTTGATAGGCTAATTCATCAACCTTTATTTTGTTATATAGATGTCTTGAGATTAAGTTTAAAGGTAAGAATGAGTGCAAGTTAGCATCAAAACTTTCAAATCCTATCTTACAAGGGAACTGCATGTTAAAGGGGCCATTAGCCTTGATTCTACACCTAGGGTCAAAACATTGTGAGAAGTCTTCTTCCATTTTAAAATTAACTTCATCGAAGACCTCCCCATTATCAAGTGCTTCACCATAGTCAAACTTCTCATCGGAATCCGAGTCATAGAAGGGACTATGTTGTTGCCAATTTATTTCATTATGCCCTAGGTGATTTCCAAAGTGGTGAACGGGTGAAGGGTTTTTGTGGGATTGCGTTTTCTATTTCGGGATTGGGAGGAGGATTGGGGGCGGGTAGTGTGAAGGCTCTTCGGCGAAAGATGCGAATCATGGTGAGTGATGGGCTTTACGAACAAAGGTCACGAAGAAGGGGGATAGACTACGAGGAAGCTAAAAATGACAAAAAATCTTACTTGATAGGAATCAAGCAAGGGAACCTAAACGAGATAGACTCATAACTAGCTATTCTATTCCCCGGCAGCGGCACCAAGAACTTGATACGCGTACAACGCGCGTTCGGGGTCAAAGGAAACTTCCTTTTATTCAAGCAAGTTTTTCAACCACCTAAGCAGTGAACCTAATCGTTGTAGTGTAGTATTAGGGTAAGCATAAGGATTGATATCGTTCTCTAGGGGAATAGGAATGCTAGTGAGAAATTACTACGCTAAGGTTGGGGTTGAGGAAGATTATTTTTTTTATCTTTTTATATTTTTTAGAAAATTGAAATTACGAATTTCGGGGTATTGGATTTGGGGGGTGGTATTTCTACCGATTAGTCTACTATTCTAATTATCTAATTAACTAAGCTAAGGGGTAGTCTATGTCTAATGATGTGTGCTTGTATGATGATTAAAGATGTGTTTACCTAGATGCTATTATTCCTTAGTTATCTCCTATTGATGGTTGAATTGTCACGTCCTTATTCTTAACGCGTTGTGTCTTCTAAGGACGTATGGTATCCTTTTTTCCCTAACTCTTTGAGAATACCTTAAGGTTATTGCCTACAAAATCTCTAGGATTCATAAACTAACTCTAAGGTTATCTTTGGATTTTTAGCCTACAACAACTCTAGGCGATCATAAACTAATGTTCACAAAGATTACTCAAGCATTAAAAACACAACGATGGCCTATTGCAATCCTAGGCCAATTACAATTAAGATAAGAGACAACCAATCAATATTCAATACCTAGGTTTCATAGATCTAAGCAAACACACGAGTAAATTAGCCGGACATGGTGAACATGCAAGCATACACACATACAATTGAAGTCATAATTAAATCAATGAAGTAAATTACTTATCTTGTTATAAAATAGGGTATGAGAACCCTAAGATACTTCCCAAGACAGCCAAAAATTGTTATTAGGTTTTACTCCACAAACTACCTCTCTCAAAGTCTAAAAATTCGAATTCTATATATAGAGTTACAACTGCGACGGCGTCACTCTTTAATTGTGGCGCCGTCGGATCGCCGCCATTAGGGTTTCATCTTGACCAAGTCAACTTTGTGACGGCATCACCTTGTGGTTGTGATGTCGCCGGCTTCATCTTTGACGGCCGTCGGAATCTGAATCTAGGTCGCCCGAGTTGTGGCCCTACTCTTTAAAGCGGCCGTCGGTACAAAATAGCAATTTCACCTCGAAGTCGTCGCAATTATAGGGGCGGCGTCGCCATTTATAGTGGCCCGTCGAAGCGTTTCCAAGACTTGAGTGTCTCGATCTTTACTTTGGCCATTTTCTTCACATATTCACGCCTTTTCGTCCAAATAAGTGTCATTCCAGCATTTTGCCTTCAAGAGACCTAAAAAGTGAAAAGGAACGAAATTAAGCAGTAACGGATATAAAAGTGGTCGATTAAGGGCTTAAATGACCCCTCAAAAGTGTACCTTTTAAATCTTTACCATAGCCATTTTGTTATATCTTAAATTGCAAACGGGAATATAAACAAATCCACAAACTGTATATAAAGACAATTAACATATATACTATAAAAAATATACACTTTACAATTAACATATATCCAAAACACACAATAATATCGCTAAACGCTTTGTTTTCAATGTATAATTTACATAACTTTCTAGTACTACAATCGCCCTTCATCGCTAAAAAAAGATTACTAATTCAATCAAGAACTGACTAAAAAAAGTCAGAGAACTCACAAATAGAGCTCGAAATCTAATCCATCTTTGCGAAGACCCTTCATTCTGAGATAATTATGTCGTCTAAACATTTTATTTATACAAAACACTCGTAAACAAAACCTTGGGTGAAGCATACATGATCAGGCAGCCTCACCTTATCAAATTTTATGACAGCCCTTGCAATACTCATTGGATTTTCATGGTTATGTATGTTGTATGTGAATGTGGGTTTATTTGGACTATGAATGATTCTACCTCAAAATTTGTGTGTTTGATTGCAATATTTGGGAAAAGGGTACACGTGTTTATTTAGTGGAATTCGTATGGAGCTTTAAGGAGATATTCAAATGGATAAAGAAGATGCAGATGGAGCAATAAGAAGCTATCCAGCTGGAGGGAAGAAGATAGTGAAGGAAGAAACAACATAATTTTGATGAAGAGTTTTAGTAGAGACCAAAACGACATAGTTTTGGGAGGGATGTGAGGCAGAATACAGATGGAGCAACAAGAAGCTATCCAAATGAAGGGAAGAAGATGGTGGAGGAAAAAACAAAATAGTTTGGTTGAAGAGTTTTAGTAGGGATCAAAACGGCATAGTTTGGGAGGGATGCGAGGCTAATATTTAGGAAGATACAATGATGTAGTTTTGTGTTATACCAAAACGGCGTCATTTCTCATGGTTAACGGTTTTTTAGAATAGTTTTGGAGACGTTTAGAATGGTGTAGTTTTGGTGAAGCTATGAGGGAGAATTTTTTGGAGCAATGATACGCGTACAACGCGCGTTCGGGGTCAAAGGAACTTCCTTTTCGTCGAGCGGCAGTGAACCTAATCATTGTAGGGTAGTATTAGGGTAAGCCTCGGGAATTGATATCGTTCTCTAGGGGAATAGGAATGCTAGTGAGAAATTACTACGCTAAGGTTGGGGTTGAGGAAGATTATTTTTTTTATCTTTTTTATGTTTTTTGGAAAATGGAAAGATACGAATCTTGGGGTATTGGATTTGGGGGGTTGGTATTTCTACCGATTACTCTACTTATCTAATTATCTAAACTAAGGTGAGTGTAGTCTATGTCTATTGTTGTGTGCTCTTATGATGATTAAAAATGTGTTTACTTAGATGCTATTACTCCCTAGTTATCTCCTATTGATGGTTGAATTGTCATGTCCTTATTCTTAACGCGTTGTGTCTTCTAAGGTCGTAGGGTATGCGTTCCTCCCTAACTCTTTAAGTCTACCTTAAGGTTATTGCCTACGAAATCTCTAGGATTCATAAACTAATTCTAACGTTATCTTCGGATGTTTAGATTACAATAACTCTAGGTGATTATAAACTAATGTTCACAAAGATTGCTCGAGCATTAAAAACGCAACGAATGACCTATCGCAATACTAGGTCAATCACAATTAAGATAAGAGACAACCAATCAATATTCAATACCTAGGTTTCATAGATCTAAGCAAACACACAAGTAAATTAGCCGGACATAGAAAACATGCAAGCATACACACAAACAATTGAAGACATAATTGAATTAATAAATTAAATCACTTATCTTGTTGTAAAATAGGGTATGGAACCCTAAGATACTGCCCAAGACAGCCTATGTTCGGTTTAGGTTCTAATCCACAAAACTACCTCTCTAAAATCTTGAAAATTCGAATTCTATATATATAGTTTACAATATGCGACGGCGTCAATCTTTAATTGTGACGCCGTCCGGTAGGCTTCTCATTAGGTTTTCATCTGGCCACGTCAACTCTGTGACATCACCTTATGATTGTGACGATATGCGCTTCAACCTCGGCGTAGGGATCCAAATCTAGGCCGCGAGGTTTGACGCCCTTTCTTTTAAACCCGATGACGCGTCACTTGTAAAATAGCAATTTGCTCTCTGAGTCGTCTCAAGGTGTGTCGCGACGCCGTCGCTATTAAACTGTGACGCCGTCCCAATCAGTTCCAGCAGCTTGAGTGTCTCGATTCTTGACTTTGGCCATTTTCTTCGTATATTCGCGCCTTTTCGTCCGAATAAGTGTCATTCTAGCAATTTGTCTTCAAGAGACCTAAAAAGTGAAAAGGAACAAAATTAAGTAGTAACGGATACAAAAGTGATCAATTAAAGGCTTAAATGACCCCTCAAAAGTGTACCTTTTAAATCCTTATCAAGCAAAAAACGACGCACTTATGGCCACCCCAAAACGACGTCGTTTCCCACGACATAACTTACCCGATAACCTGACTGCGTGTTTTGTTGTTAGATACCATGCGGCGCTATTAGCTTGTAAGGTGGCACGACACTGAGCAATAAACTCATCTACACTCAGGGACGGAGCTACTTAGAGCCTTGGATGGGCCATGGCCTACCCCAAATTTGTATTCCTTACTAGTTACTAATGGGTTCCATATATTGTAGGGTAGTTATTTCACAAGATGGTCTTTTTGCTCACCCAAAGATAACAAAGAGAGCCCCATTCAAATATTAATTTGGGGTAATGTGTGTTGTTCAATTAAGTATAAGAATGGAAGTTTGATCGGCAATAAAAATGGACAAAAATACATGACCACGTAATTATATATTGTTCAAACTACATCCATCTTCAATTAATGACTTGTTTTTTGCTTCAGAGTTGCAAGATTATTTCATTCTTTTCTTTAATATTACTCGTAATGAGTATTGAAATCTATATTTAGGTACTGTCAAGGAATAGGATAGCAACACTTGTATTACGTTGGTTCAAAAATAAAAAAAGAAGTATTATAGTTGTTGAGAGGTAAAAATAATAGTGGAAGTGTATGTAATAAGTATTGAACCTCAATTACTCTTTCAATTTTTACATACACTTCCACTATTATTTTTACCTCTCAACAACTATAATACTTCTTTTTTCTTCAAAAACACTATGAATCCCAACAACGATGGTCCCAAATATGATCATTACGATATTTATTTTCAAGACGACCCGGAATGGTATATGCGGGGTTTTGAAGCTTATCAATAATTTCTAGCTTTCTGTAATCAAGAAGTCGGGAGTTCGGGTTCGGGTCAAAATACTATGACATACATACCACGTGAATTGGAAGAGGCGGAACAACGGCTATTTTTGGCGACGAAAACAATCCTCCTAAATACCCGGATAGATATTTTAGGCGAAGGTATCGTATGAGTTCTAAACTTTTTAAAGAAATAGTCAATGATATTATCAATTACAATGTCGACCCTCTTCCCGAATACTTTCTTTTTTTAAACAATGACCGGATTGTACGGGTCATTTAAGTATTAGTCCTATTTAGCCCATGGAATTTATCCTGAGTGGTCTACGTTTGTCAAAACGTACTCTATTGCAAGTGATGAAAAAACAATGAAGTTTAAAAGAGTTCAAAAACGTTCAAGAAAATATATTGAACGAGCTTTGAGAGTCCTGCAAGATTGTTGGGGAATTATACAACAACCCGCACTTGCATACCAAGTTAACATGCTACGAAAAATCATGTATTGTTGTATAATATTACATAACATGATAGTGAAAGATCTAGAATTCGTTGTTACTGAATTTAACGAAATCTTTGTTTCTCCACAACCGAACATTCAACGTACTTGGATCGAACGATGTGACTTGCATATTAGGAAAACCGAAGAACTTCAAGATAGAAGAGCGCACAACAAACTTCGACAAGACATCGTCGAACATTTATGGAACCTTAATCACTAAATTGTATTTTTTTTTACCGTATCGTTATTTTAATTTTGTATTGTCATTTTATATACTTGTTTATTAATGAAATTTAATTTAGTTAAATATATTGTTTTATTTAAATAAATAAAAAAATTGTGCACTATGCCAAAGAGAGGTTTTTTTATGTCATGGACAAAAGTAATGTCATAAACAAAAACTGTTGAGATGACACCACTTTTTTTATAACACCCCCTCATGACACCACACTATACATAAGCCACTTCCGTTGACAAACTTTTTCTTATTCACAAAATTAATTATTTGTTGCAGTTAGTGATCTACTCGACTTCTTAACATAAGCTTTATATCGCTGTATAACTTTTATAACTGATAATATACAACATACATGATTTAAAATACTACTAAAAAAATATTACTTGTAACAATCACATAAATTGTTTTTTATTGCATAATAATATTCAACTGACAATGAGTGACATTAGAGGTGGATGACGAAATATTGTACTTCACTCACCGGTTTTGTTAAAGCATCTCAGTTATAAACTTTTTGAAAACTATAGATTTTTCATGACTGTCTATTACATCAATTTATAAACTTTACATATTGTAAACCTGAGTAAGGATCAAATGAGAAATAAAATTAAAATGAGAAAGGTGAGAAGAAACAACAACCGCATATTTCAGATGTACCTACAAATATAGATGCATCTCTCTTTAAATTTCTTCACCTTATTTAAAATGTGTGGCTCAAATTTCTTCTCATTCTTCTCATTTCAAATTTTCTTCTCGCTAGATCTTTTCCCACTTGTAAACCTTTTGTTACTATGTTTAAGCTTCGTAAATCTTTACATATGAGTAAAAGATGTATTTAATGAGTTTCAATAAAATCATTTTAATGTATTGAAAAAGTTTATAATTTTGGACCTATTTCACTACATTTCATCATAAACCTTTTCTACTATTATGATTCAGTTTATAAACCATTTAAGATGTTACAGTTCATAAACCTCAAAATGCCCCTGTGCTTAAACTTTAAGAGTTAAAACTTCATGAATTTGTCAAACAATTACTCTTTTATAAAAAATTACATTAGACATGTCATTAGGATATCAAGATATTTATAAAATTACAATAATACCTAAGAAATTCTTAGACATGTCATTAGGATATCAAGATATTAAACTTACGTGAATATGATAAGAGCACAAGGTACCTCAAGTGCCGTGGTCTAGTGCAATAGTATATGTGTTGTCGTCATTTCAATACATTTTTTTATAATACTAGAATTTATAACTCATCACAAAACACCCCTTCTTTCAACAAAAAAATGATATTATGGGTAAAAACGATGTCATGAACCTAACAAAAGAGAGCAAAAAATAAAGAAAGAAAGAAAATCATCGCCTGACAACACGAGACTCCGTGACACAACTCCTGGTGTCGTTGTGGTGCCATAGGGTGGGCTGGTGGTTTGGTGTCATAGCTACCAATCGCGTGTACCGTGCCCTCTATCTGAATCTTAATAACCTCTTAGTTAAATATTTCAAAAACCGATTAACTGATGTCAATGAGGTGGTTGTCAAAAAGATATCCATGCATACACATATATGATTTCGTATTTTTCTCAGGATGCTTATTTGATGTTCATACATAGTTTATCATCAATGATTTATTGGATGTATATCTTACTTGTGCAAGCTCGGGGTGTTGTTGGTCGTTTAAATTGCTCGAGATAGACAATTTTCAACAATTCAAGTGGAAACGAACTTCTTAATTTTACATCAATCATTTTGTACAAATAGACATCATTTTCAAATTGTTAATTTGTGGCATAATATTGTTGATGTAAATCATCAATTTGACTCATACAAGTGGATCTTCGTAAACTGAAATATAAATGTGCATTCTCATACTATAGCTAATTATACTCGCGTAAATTTTATTGTCAACAATTCTTTTGTAAACTACCAAGTTACTCGGTAATTGCGGATGTTTATGTTAATAAATGATGGTTAAAGTGCCCGCACGTTGCGGCGGTATAATGTTTGATAAAACTTTTATTATATATCACTAAAAATCATTTAATTCCACAAAAGGTGTAGATTGGCGGGAACACCCTGATCCCTTACATTCTTTACAAAAAAAATATTGCACAGGTATATATATAACAAGGATTTTCATCCGCACGTTGCTGCGGATTGTTTACATACGATAATAGTGTAAGTGAACCAAATTCAACACAAAGTGTACCAATTCTAAACAAAGTAGTGAATTTCTTTATCCAACGACAATAAACCAAGGTTGTAAAAATCGCTAGGCGCTATTGAGGCGGTCGGGTAGGGCCTAGCGATTAATCGGTTAGGCGGGGATTAATCGGATTATAATTTTTATGCACAAAATTGTAATTTTAGATATTATATTATATTATATGTATGAGATAAGCATAATGCATCAAAGTTCAAATATTTCAAGTGTTCAAATATAAACATAATACATAATTATTCAAAGTTTAAAGTCAAACAAAGATATTACTTGGTTTGTTTACCATTTTTAAGCGAGCTTTGACCGATTTTGTTCGATTAATCGCTTTGTTGACCGACTTTTAAGCGGTTTTGTCTGATTTTTAAGTGATTTTGTTTGACCGATTTTTAAGTGCTTTTGTCCGACAGATCGATTTTGTTCGATTAATCAATTTGTTGACCGATTTTTAAGCGATCTTTGACCAAACCGATTAAATTGGCCGATTATGATAAATCAAGGCGTTTACTGAGCGATCAGCGATTATGCGGGGATTAATCGGCCGCCTGAGCCGATTTTTAAAACTGAGGAATAAACAGATCATAATAGAAGATCTAAAAAGTAAACAAGCAAGCAACTGTTATTGGATTACTGAAACACTTGTTTTGGAAAATAGTATAAATACAAAGTTACACAAAATTATTTTCATCCCTCTATGGCTTCAGTTCTTGATAAGACAAATTGCTTTAATTCCTTCATGGCTTAAACTCTTGCTAATTTTCCGTTGGCAACAAAATCGTTTTCACTCCCTTGTCCAAATCAATTCTTGCTTCTGAAACAGTCATTTATTCTTTTTAGCAATAATCTTCAACCTGTGAAGTAACTATATGTTGGTTATATCATTCAACTGATCAAACTAGTCCATGTTTGAAAGAAATGGAAAATAAACTTTCCACAAAAGCAATAAGCAATATACCTCAACGCATCCAGATGGAAGTTGACGATTCATGATATGACCAATGATGTAACCCGATCCATAGACGATGACTGTGACATGATCAGGCTGTAGAAAAAGCGTATATGTACTAAAATGAATATGTATGATATGTAATACCGTTTAAATGTATGTGAGAAGAGATCTAACAAAAAGAAAAAGTTTAGAAAAAACAAAACCAATGCACCTTGAACCGATGCTAAAGTGTAGTTTGAAGCCTATGATGCATTAGCGTACGTATGGACGATTTGATCTTTGCGTATCTTACTATCACAACAATGACAATTTAAGTTCATTGTGGATTAGGATTAGGAACTACCGGAGATGAAAATCCCTTATAAACCGTCAAACATAGCCTTTATATCGATTTCTTCCGGCCTCCTCAACCCAAAACCATGCGTTGTAGCCAATCTGTACGGTAACAACTATCGGTCGCCACGTACACAGAATTCCCATGGTAGCAACACCAATGGACACATGAGAAGACAAATTGAGGTACAAAAATTGAGACTTCCTTTTTAATTAATAGGTAGCAAAAACCATGCAACGAAAAATGTATTTAATCCTAAAAAAATATTTGAGGTCCCTAATACAGTTTAAAGCCAATACACATCAAATGTCAATATTATAATGAGCAGGCCCACAAATATAATCTAAAGCTAATATGAAATTAGCCTGCAAGGAGATCTCTATAGCGAAACTCAATTCATTTCTCAAAAAAACTTATACTTCTATTCATAGAAAACACTCCATGCAAATGCTTTGATGATACACACATACAATAGACTTTTTTCATGTTTAAATGCTCACACAAAATAACGAAACAATAAATTATTTCTATCAATCGCCATATCAATACATTTCATGCTACCTGACACATGTTTCAGGAATTTTGCACGTCGCCTTTAAATTACACATGCATCTAAAGCAATAGTTATAAAGCCAACATTTTAAACCTTTGCATTTATTTCTTTTGTTCTCTTCATTCGAACATTAGCATGTCTGGGAATCGGTTCAGGTATAGCCCAATAAAAAAAGACAATCTATCAATAATCTTATGTAGAAAATTTAGACTCCACTTTAGATCACACAATAGGTACGAAAACGGCTATAACTTGTAACCAACTTCAAATATTAAGCAACAAACAACAAAATTTATACACAGATTATAAATACAACACCTAGAAAAACCACAAAAAAGTTTGAATGTTAGCTCGTATATAAGATAGGGTATTTCAATAATTTTTTTATGTTAGTTGCGTATAAATTTTTACTTCCGGTATCACGCGGCATGGTTTTTGCAACACCAAAATTACGACTCACAGAGTAACCTAGTCAATATAGCCAAAGAAGCACTTTAAAAATTAGATCTGCAAAACATAAGACAATAATTGAAGCCCTACATACAGCAACCCTGCACAAATATTAAATCGGTTAAAAAAAAGTAGTTGCATTATACGCCATACGGTTTTTGCCACAACAAACCCAAAGTTTTCTATAAAATACGCCTGCATTCCATGCCAGTCGATTTTAATATAACATTGAGAGCCTTCAAAAGTGGACTGGACATGAACCCTTACGAAAAGAGCTCATATTTTCAAACAAGTATTTACTTATCAAGAAAACATGCAAGTCACAAAATAAGGCAAAACAAAATTGTAAACCGCTTGCATACACGTTACCTATATCTATACTATTATATAAATATTTTATGACTTTCTAAATAAGAAAGTCTTAAAATCTTTAAGACAAAAAACATTACTATAAAAGGAAATTTAAATAGCTTGTTACATATACACATAATATCTAAAAAATTAATTGTCTTAAATTCATAAACTTGTAACATCTATAAAATTAATTGTATTTAACCATCATCTATAAATCAACACATCAAACAACTTACTCAAAAAATATTAAAAAGAATAAATAAATAAAATAAAACACTTTCATCTCCGCAGCTCACCACCCTCTACACCTCAGCTTCTACTAAAATCGCATTTCGGTTCTTTTTTAGTTTTAGCAAAAACTGACTCAAACCGAACCGTGTACACCTCTACATAAAGTCATCATCACGAAAAACATGTAATCGAAATATATTGTTCACCAAAAAATTTAGTTACAAGGTACTCGCCGTCGTAACGCGCGGGTACCCTTCTAGCATGATTAACGCATGCACAAAGTAAGAAAATACAACAATATAAAAAACATTATGCGATACCCACCTTTAACCACATTTGAGTACCTTTAGAGAAATCATGGAGATCATGCTACTGTAGCCATAAACTGCAATTAAACCAAAATCAATCAGTAAAAACACAAACACTGTAAATAAATTACACACATTACAACACTTATGAGACCAACACTTACAACCAAAGCTTACACAAAGCTCCTCCTCACCTTATAGCCGAATGTGATTAACAATTTATGCACTTCTAACCACAACTTACACAAAATCTGCAAAATTGCACAATGCTTATCAACTTTAAAACAACAAGCATAACCAAGTAACCCTTCTAGCAGTGACGAAGCCAGGATTTGACATATGGGTGGGCCAAATAGTAACATAGCGATTTACCATTAGAGTATCATTACTTTTGTGAATGATACAAGATAATTTTAATCTGAAAGCTGAACTAAAGATGTAAAAAAGTAAATGTAACAACGGCTTTACAAGCACATGGAGAAGAATGTATAACCTATGAGCATAAAAGAAATCTTTTAGACTAACTGATACTTTCAAGCTTATATAAATGAAAAGTTATAAGAGTATTATATAATTTTTTTTTGAACATGAGTTTAAATTTCTTCATGTAATTTTCTTGCCACCGTTCGCCCATTCCTCCTATAGTCATATCACAATTAAAATAAAAGATTATAAGCTAGTCCTTCTAGCTGGGATGGGCCATATTAAGTTTTATTAAACCAATTCATACATAATACTACGTAATATACAAAAGTAAGTAGAATAACTGGGTAGGCCTTGGCCAACCCTACAATAAACGTAGCTCCGTCCCTGCCTTCTAGAAAACTGTAATGATATAGCAAGAACAATTACCCATATATTAGACATATGCATCATACAAATCAAATTTTAAACAACAATCTTAAAAAAAAAATTATACCTACACGCGACATTAAAAAAGTTGAACTTAGTCAGGCGTTCTACTAATCACTTACATCAAAACCCCTAAAACAAATTTCATCTTTTTTGCGTAAAATAAAATGCAGCTTTATTTTTCATACCTACATTTAACAATCACGTAAGAAAACATCCCAAAACATTAAACGCTTGGAATAAAGCTGCTCAATCACCTTTTCTGTCACCTCTAATTGCATGAAGATAACACACCTAATGCTTAAAAAACCAAAAAATATGCAACAGATAAAGCATATGATAATCGTACATATACATGTTTTTAATATAAAAAATCCCGCATTTACAGCTCAATAAATAGCAAAAATATGAATTTTATTGCAAATATTGTGTAATTTTGTTATTTTATATTGTAGGTACTTGTATATGGAGTATCGAGAAAAAAAAGACGGAATTTTAAAAGATCAAACGAAATCCCGAACAAAGCCTAATTCAATTATTTTAGCAGCCCGAGATAGAGCATAAAACTAAACTTATGGAGAGCAACCACATCATTGATCAGTTTGCCGCCCAGTGGTTATAATGTTTCTTGGTGATTGACTAGACACGGGTTCTAATCGTGTAAACTTTTTAGATTTATTTTTCATGCGTATGCTATCCCTCGTCCACTTAACCTGGTCCTTAGAGGTGAGCGAAAAAACCGAAAAGACTGAATAAATCGAAAACCGAAATAGAACCGAACCGAAAACAATCGAACCGAACTAATAACCGAACCGAATTTGCTAAAACCGAACCGAACCGAACTACTAATTCGATTCTCGGGTTGGTTATGGGTTTGATAGTTTGAACCGAAAACCGAATTCATATAAATATATATATTTTTTATATATTTATATTTATATTTATATATTGTTATGTATATTTATATATAAATTAATACTATTAAAAGGTTATCATAATATAATAAAACATTTTTTATTCTTGAAATATATTTTTTTGCTAAATATCTATGTAATTATTAATTTTTTCTTAAAAAACAATGAAATTCGGGTTATTCGGGTCAACCCGAAAACCGAACCGAATTAGAATTCAACCGAACCAAACCGAAAACCGAATTTGAATTTGGTTCGGTTCGGTTCTCGGGTTGACCTAAATTTTTTTTTAACCGAATTAACCGAATCGAACTAACCAAACAACCCGATAACCGAACCGATCAACACCCCTACTGGTCCTAGCTGCAAAACCCAACTCGGTACATCAAATGGACCTAGTCCAAGATGAAAGATGAATATTTGCTACATGGATCCAGCCCAACAAGGAGATAACATGCCAACTATTTTGAAGGATTAAATATCTGATATACTACGGGTATGTTTGGCAAAAATAGCTGCTGCTGATGCTGAAAGAGATTATAAAAAAAGATTATTTTTATAAGTTATATGAAGTAACTTTTGATTTTCAGAGATTATATAAGATTATTTTTTTTTTATAATCTCTTATAAGTTATGTCTGCTAAAAAAGATTATTTTTTAAATAACTTTTTAAAAAAAAAAATAAGCATGCTAAATCCTTCCATAATCAAAAAATATGAATGTCAAAAGTTACTTACCGGGCGCGAAGCGCGGACAAAAATATCCTAGTTAAATTCAATTTCAGTTTCAATGTGTTATAGAAATTGTAACACCATACGTGTGACTAATATTTTAAAACAGTTACTTCTTATAAATTACAATTGTTTTATTTTGAACATGTCTAAATTCATTTTGATTATTAAAGCCATCGCAAAAGTTCAGATTTTCCAATTTGTCGCCCATGTTTTCTTACTTTTTATTAAATTAGAACATAAACATTCATTCTCATGTATATAATTTAGCTACTTTGATTAGCTAGCGACCATTACGGTTTAATCTTAATCATTTCTAGAAGCCCACATCATGCTTGATAATATCATCATGAATTAAAGTGAACAAATTTCTTTCAATAAATTAATTCTTTATAAATTTAAAAAGTAGTACATCCATGACCAACTCGAATGATGAGTGATGACTGCCATGCATAATGTTAATATAATGGACATCCCATCCACGACAATTCAATTTTAGAAGATGATGATATCAACTATATTTAGAGCTGAGTAAGGGGTGATTTTTTTTTTTCATTTATTTATTTATTTATTTATTTTTTTCTAATACAGAAAAGAAAGAAAAAGGAAAGGACAAGAAAGTTTTAATGCTTTTATCGGGTAAAAGCCATAAAATAACAACGTACTTTCTAAAATGTACCGACTTGAAACACTTACTTTTTTATTTACATATACACACACGTACTTTCAAATTTTGTTCCGACTTCACCATATGACCGATTTATATTAATATAATATCATATTACATAATATTATTTTATTACAATATGGGTAAAGTCGGAACAAAATTTGAAAGTACGTGGGTGTATATGTTAATAAAAAAATAAGTGTTTCAAGTCGGTACATTTTAAAGAGTACATTGTTATTTTATAGCTTTTACCCTGCGTTTATCCTCAAAACTTTCCGCCCAAATATGGCCGGATTTGAAAGAAAAATAATATACACCATTAAATAATATCTCATGGGTTACAAGAGCATATTGTCTATAGAACCAAAACAATATATTCAAATTTGAAGAGCCTTACGGGTAAAAGCATTGCTCCAAACTAGGTATCATACGTATCTTGGGATGTTGACAACATCTATAGAACCAAAACAAACCAAACAAATATCCGGAAATAAATTAAAGTAATGATGAAACCTTATATCCCATGCACATGTGTTTAGTCGTGAACCTATCACCTTAGTTATCCTATAACACACATTAACAATATATTCAAATTTGAAGAGCCTTACGGGTAAAAGCATTGCTCCGAACTAGGTATCATATGATCAAACAATATATATCCTATAACACACAACAGTAAGCTTGCTCCAAACTAGGTATAAAATGATCAAACAATTATTCAACAGAATGTAATTAATTAATTTTTATCTCATTAGCCACAATAATTTCTTACAATAATTAATTTTTTGTTACTACTTACTAGTACTAACGTTGGACATGATTATAAATCTGCATCAATTAATAGTTTCTTACAGTCCATTAGCCCTCATATTTTCTTCCGCTCGCTCTTGCTGATCCCAGGTTGTGCCTACACAAAAATGATGCATTGAACTAGGTAATGCAGTAATGGGATAGCATGATAATACGGATGGTAGTCCACGATACAACACAAAATAAACAGGTTTGGCCATAATTGGGTCAACCGCCCAAACACTTGTTTATCCAAAAGCACATGTACTCTACAAACAAATTCACTTATCGAAAAACCGGTATACCATATGATCCATTACCTAATCAAAACACATGTACTCTATAAATAAACTCACTTATCCAAACACCATTATCTATAGACATATTCAACAAACACGTGTATTCAACAAACAAACTCATTTATCCAAACACCAGTATACCTTATAATCCAGTTGCTAATCCAAAGAAAAATGTTTTTCAAACACTTGTATATAAATAACACATGTAATCCACAAACAAACTCACTTATCCATCACCAGTAAATATACACAAATTACACAAATGACATATCCAAACACCAGTAACTACACAATGCAAAATTGATACTATTTTTCACACATATTTAGCTTCTTATGTAACTAAAAACTTGCATAATAAAAAAATTAATAACATACATTCCATAGTAATCAAACAAAACACACCAAAACTTTTTATTTTTTCCAGACTATAATATACAAAAAATTAATGCAAACTCAAGATTATATACTTTTAATTACACAAAATCACCTTCTTCTACACCTAAAAACCGTCTTATAAAAAACATGAATAGCATACCTTCCATTGATCAATGAAGAAAATGCGTCTGTGTTTGGGTTTTCGCCCCTTTTAACGATTGAAACTGATTGTACAATAATTCGTACGACCAGGCCTTCGATGGTGATCGAAGGGTATAAGGGGTGAAATGCTTGCGCCAAAATTGTAGCCAATCTGCAATAAGTAATAGTAGACACTTCGTTAAGTGATTTCGCAGGGGTTGGACCCTGCGAACCACCTCCGGCGTAAGAGTAAGTATGTGATATGTGTTGTAAGTAATGTAATGTATGTGAAATACTGTGTTGAGTGAACATACCATTGAAATGACTTGTCCAACCTATTTATAGATGGAAAAATAAGCTTGGAGAGTGTTTGCACACGTTTCGGAGATCATGGGGGCGTCCCATGATTTGTGGTAACCGCTGGGGCTTCATCCCCACTCTCTCTGTCTTGGCAGGGAAGCTAAGGAGATAGTGGGAACGTGGGGGAAGACCAAGTCAATGTTCTCCTTTGTCTTAGTGCCTTCAAGAGAAGACTCCGAAGGGCATAGGCCTTCGGCTGGCGAATTCCCAACTGGTTACCATATCAATGATGATAGATTTTATGCCACCAATGACTTATGAAGAAAGACTTGGGTCTTCGTAATGCAAATTCAATTGAGGTCGAAGGGGTGTCCTTCGACCTGATTGGAGGGTACGTCATTAAGCCCCCAGTCGAAAGTGATATGTACGAACTAGAAATATTGTTTACGACTCAAAAATATATACGAAACCTCCCCTCCATCACAAAATTGAACGAAGATGAAAAGTTAAGTATATGTTGACCCCGTAATTAATGCCTGTACTTATCCTAACCACCCCTATCTCGGTAAATTCAAGCATCCCTTCAAAATTTAAAAGGGATTTGAAATCCGGAAGTTAGGTGATATCTTATGACACGTGTAGGGCTAAGATTTAACATGTGAGAGGGTATATAAAATCAAGAATAGTAAAACCCTAACTCATTTTTTATCCAACGCCCAAAATTTACACCTACTAAGCTGTCTTCCGAGCGAGCTTTCGAGCAAACAGGTAAAGAATTCCTTTGTATTACTATGTTTTCAATACTTTTTTGTCGATTAGAAGTTCCATGTCTACCAATAAGAAGGTCGTAATCAGGCAACAAGGTTGTACCTTGACTAGGGAAGAGCTTAAAGCCTTCCTTACTGATTATCCTGTTCCCAAAGAATATAAAGTCATGTTACGAAGCAAGAATCAAGGTATTTATGATGCCCCAAAGAACTATGTAGGCTTGTATACCCATGCATTCACCACCTCTAGCCTAAGGATACCATTGCATTCTCTGATTTTAGAACTCCTTTAGTACTACGAAGTACACATATCTAAAGGTTTAACCCTTTTGGCCTAGCCAAGCTCACAACATACATTGTAATGTGTAAAAAGTATGGGTATGAACCGTCATTGACTGTGCTTAGAGGGTTTTTGAATATGTACTCTGGAGGAGAGTGGTTAACATTGGCAAAAAGGGGTGAACGGGATGTGCCCATTCTTATTGATAGGCCTTTTACAAATATCAGAAACTGGAAGGGAAAGTTCTTTTTCATTCAAGATACCATTGTTCCTCCACAATACCCTGCTTTGCTAAACCCAGAGTTTTAGTATGATGAAAAGAGGTTTAATGATCCCCCTCCTATACTGTGAGGAGGAATCCCTTGTATCAGCGCCTAGCTCAACATCCAACTGATTGCCAGACCTTTCCAGAGCCAATGCTGTTTATGGCTGGCCTTGCTGAAAGTTGGGAGGGTCTCCATTACATCCTGAGATTGTTTGTTGTGGAGAAAGTATGTAAATTTTCAATTAAAATAAGGTATAGGAACTTATCTTTCTGATATTTATCTGTTTTCTTCCTTTTTGCAGAAATGTCATTTAGAAATTTCGTTGTTGCTGGTGGTGCTATAGAAGTCAGCTTTCTCCCGAAGGATCCCCAAGAGGCTAGCTATGGTGTGGGTTCTCCTTCGGTGTCTGTTAACAACAATGATGTTGATGCTCAACCAATTGATCCTGTGTCATCTGCTCCTCCTGCGAAAGAAAAAGAGCCAGTGGATGTTGAAGACTAGTTAGTTGAGAATGTGGCACTCATGACCTTGCCTCATAGGAACAGTTGGCTATCGTAGGACCCTCCGGCATAGGGGAAAGGGTCCGAAGCAGGAAGGGTACGAGCTCGAAGGCTGTTAAGTTTGCATTAAAGAGGAAGCTTATCTTGCCCACTCCTCCCTCTCAAACTACCCGGCAGAAGAATGCCCAGGGTAAGGCTGTGGTGTTTCCAGCCATCGAAGGGCCCAACACTGATGATATTTGATAAGGATTTAAAAGGTACACTTTTGAGGGGTCATTTAAGCCCTTAATTGATCACTTTTATATCCGTTACTACTTAATTTTGTTCCTTTTCACTTTTTAGATCTCTTGAAGGCAAATTGCTGGAATGACACTTATTCGGACGAAAAGGCACGAATATACGAAGAAAATGGCCAAAGTCAAGAATCGAGACACTCAAGCTGCTGGAATTGAAAGGGGACGGCGTCACTGCTTAAATGCGACGCCGTCGCGACACATCTTGAGACGACTCAGTAGTCAAATTGCTAATTTGCAAGTGACGGAATCAGGTCTAAAAGAGTAGGGCGTCGCAACTCAGACGGCCTAGATTTGGATCCAGACAGCGTCACAAGCCTAAGGTGACGCCGTCACAGAGTTGACTTGGCCAAGACGAAACCCTAATGGCGGCGACCCGATGGCGTCACAATTAAAGAGTGACGCCGTCGCATTTTGTAACACTATATATAGAATCCGAATTTTTCAGTTTTTAGAGAGGTAGTTTTGTGGAGTAAAAACCTAAAGCGAACCAAGGCTGTGTTGGGCAGTATCTTAGGGTCCCATACCCTATTTTACAACAAGATAAGTGTTTTACTTCATTGATTCAATCATGTCTTCAATTGTTTGTGTGTATGCTTGCATGTTCTCCATGTCCAACTAATTTACTTGTGTGTTTTCTTAGATAATATGAAACCTAGTTATTGAATATTGATTTATCTTAATTGTGATTGACCTAGTATTGCGATAGGTCATTCGTTGTGTTATTAATGCTTGATTAGTCTTTGTTGAACCTTAGCTTATAGTTACTAGTGGAATTGTAGGCTAAATATCCAAAGATAACCTTAATGTTAAGTTTATGAATCCTAGAGATTCCGTAGTCATTAACCTTAGGTAGCTTCAAAGAGTTAGGGATAAACGCATACCCTACGACCTTAGAAACACAACGCGTTAAGAATAAGGACGTGACAATTCAACCATCAATAGGAGATAACTAGGGAGTAATAACATCTAAGTAAACACATTTTTAATCATCATAAGAGCACATAACAATAGACATAGACTACACTCACCTTAGCTTAGTTAATTAGATAATTAGATAAGTAGAGTAATTGGTAGAAATACCAACCCTTAAATCCAAACCCCGAGATTCGTACCTTTCCATTTTCTAAAAAAAACATAAAAAAAGATAAAAAAATAATCTTCCTCAACCCCAACCTTAGCGTAGTAATTTCTCACTAGCATTCCTATTCCCTTAGAGAACGATATCAATTCTCGAGGCTTACCCTAATACTACACTACAACGATTAGGTTCACTGCCTAGGGTGTTGAAAAAATTGCTCGACGAAATGTGAGGATCACCCTCAAATTAGTAGGAATTAAAGCATTTATCTTTAATGCTTAGAGTGTGAACTGGTAGTATAATAGATTCTAGAACTTGTATTGTGATGCATCCCGAGATCGCTAGTAAGACTACACTTGTGTAGTTAGGAATAACTAAATGATAAGAGGCATTAGGATAACCCTTGTTTGATACCCGTAATATAATTACTTCTTCCACATCGGTTGAGTAATTCCCCCACACCTTTGCGTTGTACTCATCTTTAGTACACGATACCCCTAGTTAACCCCTTAGAGCCTATCCTTTTCGCGGTTCTCGTGATGTTTCGGTTTTCTGGAATATCAATGAAGAGCATTGTTTACAATCCACCCCCAAATTTACACCCAAATCGCCTTAGCCTACCTTGTATGCACTCACTTTTAGTGCATTATTGTTATCACACTAAATCCTTAATTCAATTATCTTGTTTCTTGCACAAGTTGCTAAGTCGAGTCATATCCTTTGTACACAGTTTTTGGACGATTGGGACTCATGGGAAAAGTTAAATTTTATGAAATGACGGGAAGGGAACGTTAAATTCAAGTTCCCTTTATTTTCATAATAATGTACTCCAAGTGTTTTGATCTTTTCAAATCGGGTCAAATTAGTGTTAGAGTAATAAAAACTCAAGTGTAGGGATGTGCCTATAAATCCCTATCATTTTGATGTTATCGTAGAGGATGGTAGAGTAAAAGTGTATGAAAAAAAAACATACAGGCTACCATCCTACATTTATCTTTAAATTTATGTTTGTTTGTTTCAGTTATCTAGAGTTTAGAGTGTCGAGTCTTGGCTTAGCAACGCCATTCTTCGCATTCTTGTAACATAAAGATTTTTGACTTGCCACCACTAATAAGCCTATCCCACCAAACCCTTAGTTTCCCTACCGTAAGCCTATCATTACAACCCTTTTAAAGACCTCTTGGATAGTCTTTCCTAAGTGCTTACGCCAAAGCGATGGAGGTTTGATCTAGTATCAAGCCTATGGTAATCTATGTACTAGGACCGGTTAATGAGTGTTTATCTTCCATTTCCAACTTGTTATATTTCATATACACCCGAGAGATGTGAGTATCCAAACACCCCATGTGAGGTGCTAGTATGTAATTTCCGTGCTTGTTGTGACTTTTGCGGGGCATATATGTGTTGTGGATCGTTCTAAACTAATGCTTCATGACCTCTAACTTATAAATTAATTGGCTTAAAGCACATTTGCTTGAGGACAAGCAAATACCAAGTGTAGGGATATTTGATAAGGTTTTAAAATGTACCTTTTTGAGGGTCGTTTAAGCCCTTATTTGATCACTTTTGTATCCGTTATTACTTAATATCGTTCCTTTTAACTTTTTAGGTATCTTGAAGGCAAATTGCTGGAATGACACTTATTCGGACGAAAAGGCGCGAATATACGAAGAAAATGGCCAAAGTTCATAATCGAGACACTCAGTGCTGGGCTGAAGGCGGGGCGCGGGTTCTAAAAGCGGACGGTGTCAGGTTCAACTAGAGACGCCGTCGGACAAATTTTGTGACGACTCAGTAGCCAAATTGCTCATTTACAAGTGACGGCTTCAGGTTTTTAAAAGAGTAGGCGCCGCAGCTGCACGGCCTAGATTTGATGCAGACGACGTTAGAGACTGAAGAGGACGGCGTCACAAGCATAAGGTGACGTCGTCGCAATAATAACGTGGCCAAGACGAAACCCTCATAACGGCGACCCGACGGCGTCACAAATTAAAGGGTGATGCCATCGCATTTGTAATCTTATATATAGGAACCGAATTTTTTAGTTTTCAGTGTGTAGTCTTTTGGAGTAAAATCCAAAACCGAACCAAGGCTGTCTTGTATAGTATTTTAGGGTTCCATACCCTATCTTACATCAAGATAAGTGTTTTACTTCATTAATTCAATTATCTATTCCTTTGATTGTGTGTATGCTTGCATGTTCCCCATGTCCGGCTAATTTACTTGTGTGTTTGCTTAGGTAATATGAAACTTAGTTATTGAATATTGATTGGTTGTCTCTTATCTTAATTGTTATTGACCTAGTATTGCGATAGGTCATTCGTTGTGCTAATAATGCTTGATTAATCTTTGTTGGACCTTAGTTTATAGTCACCTAGAGATTGTAGGCTATAAATCCAAAGAATACCTTAGAGTTAAAGTTTATAAATCCTAGAGATTTTGTAGTCATTAACCTTTGGTAGCTTCAAAGAGTTAGGGATAAACGCATACCCTACGACCTTAGAAACACAACGCGATTAAGAATAAGGACGTGACAATTCAACCATCAATAGGAGATAACTAGGGAGTAATAAAGCCTAAGCAAATACATTTTTAACTATCATATGAGCACACAACAATACATAGACTACATACACCTTAGTTTAGAAAATTATATAAGTAGAAGTAATCGGTAGAAATACCAACCCCCAAATCCAAACCCCGAGATTCGTACCTTTCAATTTCCTAAAAAACATAAAAAGATAAAAAAAATAATCTTCCTCAACCCCAACCTTAGCGTAGTAACTTCTCACTAGCATTCCTATTCCCCTAGAGAACGATATCAATTCTCGTGGCTTACCCTAATACTACACTACAACGATTAGGTTCACTGCCTAGGGTGTTGAAAAACTTGCTCGACGAAGAAGAAGTTCCTTTAACGACGCGTGTAGCGTTATCAAGTTTTTGGCGCCGCTGCTTGGGAATAGAATAGCTAGTTAGATTTCCACCTCGTTTAGGTTCCCTTGCTTGATTCCTATCAAGTAAGCTTTTTTCTCATTTTTAGTTTCCTTGTAGTCTATCCCCCTTCTTTGTGTTTGTGTTCGTAAAACCCTTTTCATTTGTCGCTATGGCAAGTGAAGTTGCATTTGAATCATTAAGAAATGAGGAACAATTTAATTTCGCAGATTGGATTGCTTTTTATTGTTCTAATGAATTTGTGAGTGATCTTAGAGATATCCAAAAGGAGACGGGTGTAAGGTTGGATGGATTTGATAAATTTTGTGCTTGTGTGGCTTCTATTCAACGATCATTGTTAGAATCAACTCCTTTTAGAGAGACCCTCTGGAAAAATTTTGAGAAAAGCCTCCTAAGCATAAACCATCAGTTGTCACAACTTGAGGAAATAGATAAGGAGGATTTATCCAACCTTAGGCATCATGATAAAAAAGACCTAGTTTTTAAGAACATGGGACCTAAACCTGAACAAGATTGTGAGATGGTTATAGTTAAACTACCTAGTTGCATGCGTGGGATAGATTTCACCAAAACATATGACACGCGTGAGGAATCCTTTAGGCAAATAGAACATAGTGATCAAGTTTTTGAGAATGATTCTTATGAATCGGACCAAGAATTTGAAATGGCTAAAGAAGGATTTGAGATACTTAGGAGTGTATTTGGGTTAGATCATACTAAAACACATGATGAACATTTAGGAGATCTAGATATAATGGAGAATAAGGTGGAAAATCCAAGCCCACAAGCCCTACCATCACTTGAGGAACACACATCGCCTATAACTTACCTGGAAGAAGTAGAAGAGACTATAGGAACCCCGATTGATATAGAACCTTTGGACCAAACGCCACTAGATAATGTAGGTTTAGATGCTTGTTGTCATGACCTCTCTCTTAGTCCTAGGGAAGTTCCTAATTTTGATTAAACGGAGCCTCAACCAAAAACCTTACCTAATTTTCCGTATTTAGATGTGAATCTTGGAATTGAATTAGGGCCCAATCCACCCATCAAAATAAATAGTCTGGGTAGTTGCTTGATAAAGGTGGTAGACTCTAGGCCATGTAGAGTGGAAGCTAATATAGGAGTAACCCATGACCTTACACACTTATATCACCCATTCATGGTTGATAACAAGAAACATTATGGGTTTAAACCGGGTTTATTAGGTCAAGATGGATCCTTAACTAAGAATCTTTTGAAGTTGATAGAAGATGATCCATTTTTAGGAGAGAGATTTGATTCACCCACTACACCTATAAAATTAGGTAAGGTTAGAATGAATGGAGCACACCCCTTTGAGCATATAAATCACCCATCACCTTCACCTCACGTGGCAAATTTCCACCCTAAGGGTGTGTATTGCTACTATTACCCGCACTTAAACTTAAGTATAGGGAAAACCTCCCCTTTATCTGTTAAATAAGGGTAGATTCAAGCTCGTGACTCGAACAAAAACAAGCGCTTCTTGGGAGGCAACCCATGTGTATTTGTTTTTCATTTTTATTTATGTTTCATATATCTTTTCATTATTGTACGTTCTCATGTTTGAATTTTTGAAAATGCTTTATTTTGTCTTTAACCTCGTCTTAATTACATATAAAGGTATTTTACATAAGGGATAAGTGTAGGGAGGATTACACACGTTTTCAAAAGAAACGTGAACATGAGAATTACAATTATTTAAAAGATATACATGTGTGTTTGTTCGAGTCAAATGCTTGTATCGAGTCATAATGGATGTTTTGCAGGAAATTCTTTCGAGAGTTTAAAGATATAAATTTTCCAGAATTTTTTTCCAGAAAATCGCAGACCCGTTTCTGTCAGGATAACCTAACGGCGTTAGGTCGCATGAACTGACGGCGTCGGAGGAGTAGAAACAAGCTTCTAACTTTTTCTCGCTTTTCGTCCCTACTTATAAATTTTTGGAATTTTCCAGTCTTAAGTTTCTAAAAATCTGCGAAACATCCATTCCACAAGCATTATATCTTATTTAAGTCTGGAATTACATCTTGTTGAGATTTTTGTTTGTTCGGTTTGATGCGTTGGGTTGTCTGTTTTCTTAAAGTGTGCAGGTTTTATTTATCAAGAAGAAAATACGAAATATTGGAAGAAACTTTTAACGCATACATTCTTCTTGAAGAAAGATTTAACCACTACTTCACATGGATCCTACCAAGCTAATCAAGGGAGTACTAGTCTTTTTAGTTTTTAATTACCTCCTATTATCATAACTTTGATACTTTCGGGGAACATTGGGGACAATGTTCAGTTTAAGTGTAGGGAGGGAAAATAAAACGGGAACTTTGAAACTATGCTTATCCTTGATTATTTGCTTTGTCCAATTGCATTTGTGTAATAAACCATAAGAAAACGTAGGTTAGGGTAATTTTGGCACAAAATTTAAATTTTTTCATGACATATAGGAGTGGGCCATTAGTCTTAATAAAGCGTCTCATGGATAGGAAGTTATATGACTAGCACAAAAACCCTTTACCACTTAAATTCCACCCAAAATGTGAGGATCACCCTTAGATTAGTAGGAATTAAAGCATTCATCTTTAATGCTTAGAGTGTGAACCGGTAGTATAATAGATTCTAAAACTTGTTTTGTGATGCATCCCGAGATCGCTAGTAAGACTACACTTGTGTAGTTAGGAATAACTAAATGATAAGAGGCATTATGATAACCCTTGTTTGATACCCGTGATATAATTACTTCTTCCACATCGGTTGAGTAATTCCCCCACACCTTTGCGTTGTACTCATCTTTAGTACACGATACCCCTAGTTAACCCCTCAAAGCCTATCCTTTTCGCGGTTCTCGTGATGTTTCGGTTTTCTGGAATATCAATGAAGAGCATTGTTTACAATCCACCCCCAAATGTAAACCCAAATCGCCTTAGCATACCTTGTATGCACTCACTTTTAGTGCATTATTGTTATCACACTAAACCCTTAGTTCAATTATCTTGTTGCTTGCATAAGTTGCTAAGTCGAGTCATATCCTTTGTACACATTTTTAGGACGATTGTGACTCAAGGGAAAAGTTAAATTTTATGAAATGACGGGAAGGGAACGTTAAATTGAAGTTCCCTTTATTTTCATAATAATATACTCCAAGTGTTTTGATCTTTTCAATTCGGGTCAAATTAGTATTAGAGTAATAAAAACTCAAGTGTAGGGATGTGCTTATAAATCCTATCATTTTGATGCTATCGTAGAGGATGGTAGAGTAAAAGTAAAAAAAAATTCGAAAAAAATAGAAAAAGAGAAAAAGAAAAAAATAGAGTGCAAAAAAAAAAAAAAAACAAAAACAGAAACATACAGGCTACCATCCTACATCTATCTTTAAATTTATGTTTGTTTGTTTCAGTTATCTAGAGTTTAGAGGGTCGCGTCTTGGCTTAGCAATGCCATTCTTCACATCCTTGTAACATAAAGATTTTTGACTTGCCACCACTAAATAGCCTATCCAACCAAACCCTTTGTTTCCCTACCGTAAGCCTATCATTACAACCCTTTAAAAGACCTCTTGGATAGTCTTTCCTAGGTGCTTACGCCAAAGCGATGGAGGTTTGATCTAGTCTCATGCCTATGGTAATTTATGTACTAGGACCGGTTAATGAGTGTTTATCTTCCATTTCCAACTTGTTATATTTCATATACATCCAAGAGATGTGAGTATCCAAACACCCCATGTGAGGTGCTAGTATGTAATTTCCGTGCTTTTTGTGACTTTTGCGGGGCTTAAATGTGTTGTGGATCGTTCTAAACTAATGCTTCATGACCTCTAACTTATAAATTAATTGGCTAAAAGCACATTTGCTTGAGGACAAGCAAATACCAAGTGTAGGGATATTTGATAAGGTTTTAAAATGTACCTTTTTGAGGGGTCGTTTAATCCCCTATTTGATCACTTTTGTATCCGTTATTACTTAATATCGTTCCTTTTCACTTTTTAGGTATCTTGAAGGCAAATTGCTGGAATGACATTTATTCGGACGAAAAGGCGCAAATATACGAAGAAAATGGCCAAAGTTAAGAATCGAGACACTCAAGAGTCAGGTTCTAAAAGCGGACGACGTCAGGTTCAACTAGAGACGCCGTTGGACAAATTTTGTGACGACTCAGTAGCCAAATTGTTCATTTACAAGTGACGGCTTCAGGTTTTAAAAGAGTAGGGCGTCGCAGCTCAGATGGCCTAGATTTGATCCGCACGACGCCGAGATCAAGAGGACGACGCGTCACAAGCATAAGGTGACACCGTCGAAAGACTAACGTGGCCAAGACGAAACCCTTATAACGGCGACCCGACGACGTCACAAATTAAAGGGTGACGCCGTCGCATTTGTAATATTATATATAGAATTTGAATTTTTTAGTTTTCAGTGTGTAGTCTTTTGGAGTAAAATCCTAAACCGAACCAAGGCTGTCTTGTACAGTATTTTAGGGTTCCATACCCTATCTTACATCAAGATAAGTGTTTTACTTCATTAATTCAATTATGTCTTCCTTTGATTGTGTGTATGCTTGCATGTTCCCCATGTCCGGCTAATTTACTTGTGTGTTTGCTTAGGTAATATGAAACTTATTTATTGAATATTGATTGGTTGTCTCTCATCTTAATTGTTATTGACCTAGTATTGAGATAGGTCATTCGTTGTGCTAATAATGCTTGATTAATCTTTGTTGGACCTTATTTTATAGTCACCTAGAGATTGTAGGCTATAAATCCAAAGAATACCTTAGAGTTAAAGTTTATAAATCATAGAGATTTTGTAGTCATTAACCTTTGGTAGCTTTAAAGAGTTAGGGATAAATGCATACCCTACGACCTTAGAAACACAACGCGATTAAAAATAAGGACGTGACAATTCAACCATCAATAGGAGATAACTAGGGAGTAATAAACCTAAGCAAATACATTTTTAACTATCATACGAGCACACAACAATAGACATAGGCTACATACACCTTAGTTTAGAAAATTAGATAAGTAGAAGTAATCGGTAGAAATACCAACCCCCAAATCCAAACCCCGAGATTCGTACCTTTCAATTTCCTAAAAAACATAAAAAGATAAAAAAATAATCTTCCTCAACCCCAACCTTAGCGTAGAAACTTCTCACTAGCATTCCTATTCCCCTAGAGAATGATATCAATTCCCGTGGCTTACCCTAATACTACACTACAACGATTAGGTTCACTGCCTAGGGTGTTGAAAAACTTACTCGACGAAAAGGAAGTTCCTTTGACCTCGAACGACGCGTGTAGCGTTATCACAATCGTATAATTTAATTGCTGACAGAGGGTTGCGACCCACTCCATCTTAATCCTTTGGGTAGCAAAAGGCTTGGAATAACTTAAGACCACGTAGGAAAGTTAATGTGAAGTTGAGATGGATGTTAAGCATATGAGCAAGACGTAGTGTTAGTCTTCGTACATCCGCCGACATTGAAACTTATAAAAACGACTTGGTGGACAAATCTTTGTTGTATTGAACGAAATAAGAGATTTGAGGGAAATGTGTTATATCATTAAGTGGGTAGGGAGGATTACATCATTTTAAGAAATGAATACTAGACGCCTACCATTAATGCTTCTTTCCCCAAGTGAGAAGAATGAAAGTACATTGATTGAAAGCAAATAAAAAATGTCCTTAGACGTTGTAAGTTTCATGTGTAAAACTTACGAAGGGTAGTGCCATTCCAAGTCCTGTCAATAGCGTCTCCATCAAGGGTTTCCAGCTTGTAGGCTCCGTTGCCATATGCTTCCATTACAACGTAAGGCCCTTCCCATGTAGGCCCTATTTTACCCTGATACTCAGCTTTACTTGCGCTGTTGAGTCGGAGGACGTATTCTCCTGCCTTGAATGTCGAAGGCGGAACCCTGCTGTTGTAGTAATTTTCAATCTTTTGTTTATGGATAGCCTCCCTGATCGAGGCTATTTCCCTTCTTTCTTCGAGTAGGTCTAGGTTGCTGCAGATTCTTTCTTCTTTATCTGTTGCTTCGAAGTTCATGACCCTTTCCGTTTCAACACTAACTTCCGAATAGATGACAGCTTCTGTGCCATATGTCAAGCTAAAAGGTGTCTCCTCATGACTAGACTTTGTGTGCATTCTGTGGGCCCAGAGTACTTGAGGTAGCTTATCTACCCAACCATGGTGGCTGTATCCAATCCTTCGTTCTATGCCTTGGATGATTTCCCTGTTAGTAACTTCCACCTGTCCGTTACCTTGAGGATGGTAAACGGAGGTGAAGGATTGCTTTTTGTTCAGGCCTCTGCAAAACACGGGAAACACTCCTTCGGCAAACTGCTTCCCATTATCTGAAATGATGATATGGGGTACTCCAAACTGACAAATGATGTGTTCCCACACAAACTTTTCCATGTGCCTCCCTATAATTGATGTTAAGGGTTTGGCTTCAACTCATTTCGTGAAGTAATCGTTGGCTACGACCTAGAACTTTACCCCTCCTGGAGCAATTGGTAGAGGACCTACGATATCTATCCCCCATTGGCTGAAAGGCCATGCGGATGTCACGGAGGTCATATCTTGTTTTGGTAGCCTTGACACTCTTGAGTCGATTTGACAGGCTTCACACTTATGGATAATTTCTATTGCGTCCCTGTGCATCGAAGGCAAATAATATCCTATCCTCATGATCTTAGAAACAACGAAGCGAGGTCCTGCATGTAGCCCGCAAGACCCTTCGTGCACTTCTTGAATTATGTTGGAGGCTTGCCTAGGTCCAACACAATGGAGCCATGGAGACAAGAAGGACCTTCGGTATAGGTAGTTCCCGATGATTCTATATTGTGGTGCTTTGATGCGAACCTTTCTTGCTAGCTTCTGATCCTCCGACAGTATACCACTTATTAAGTACTCTATGATCGTAGTCATCCAATTTGACTCTTCCTCCAGTATTACGTCAGATACCTCCTTTCAGACGATAGACCTATCTGCCAACACTTCGACCAGAACCTCCTTAGTTAGATGAGCAAATGCCATTGATGCCAGTTTGCTAAGTGCGTCTGCCTTTTTGTTTTGGTTTCTTCGAACATGCTCTATGTCGTAGGAGGTAAACCCTTCGAGCATCTCCTTGGCTTTATCCAGGTATTACTTAATCACAGGCTGCCTTGCTTCGTAGGAGCCCTTGATCTGATTGGCCACCAGTTTTGAATCAACAATAATAGCCAAGTCTTCTACCTCCATGTCTTTAGCCAGTCGAAGACCTGCTAGCAAGGCTTCATACTCCGCTTCATTATTAGTATCATCAAATTCGAAGCGGAGTGCATAAGTATACTCCTTTCCTTCAGGGTCAACTAGCATCAACCCTGCACCAGATCCGTAAGAGCTGGATGCCCCATCGGTGTAAAGCTTCCACCCTTTGACCGTCTTCACAGGCTTCTTCTCAGAAACTTTGTTGAGCTGCTTTGTCTCAGAGGGTGTTTCTGCTAAGAAGTCTGCCAATATTTGCCCTTTGACCGAGTTTCTACCCTTGTACTCAATTTCATGCTCTCTTAGCTCGATAGCCCATTTAGCTATCCTTCCAGATTTCTCTGGCTTTGAAAGTATCTGCTTAATAGGCTTGTCAGTGAGCACGGTTATGGGGTGAGCCTCGAAGTACCTTCGAAGGCGCCTCGCAGCGTGGACCAAAGCCAAGATTAACTTCTCCAAATCCGGGTAATTTAGCTCAGCTCCCTGTAGAACCCTCCTAACGAAGTAGATAGGGATTTGCTTCTTTTCCCTTTCCACCAATAAGACAGCACTGATGCTTTCGAAAGAGGCTGTGATGTACATAAACAACACTTCACCTTTGATTGGGGTGGTAAGTGTAGGTAAAATAGCCATGAACTCCTTGAGCTTTTGAAAGGAAGCTTCTGCATCCGCGCTCTACTGAAACGTCTTTTTATCCGTGCATCCTTTAAGTGTCTTCAAGAATGGCAAGGATCTGTTTGCGCCCTTCGATAGGAATCTGCTGAGGGCTGCTAGCTTTCCATTCAGACTTTGCACATCCTTGAGAGATTTAGGAGGCTGCAAGTCTGTGATGGCCTTAACCTTTGAAGGGTTGGCTTTAATACCCTGCTTTGTGATCAGGTGGCCTAGGAATTGTCCTTCCTCCACACCGAAGGAGCATTTCTTGGGGTTTAACTTCATGTTGATGGCGCGAAGCTGATCAAAGGTTTCCCTTATGTCGGAGAGCATGTCCTCCTTCGTTCTGCTCTTAATAACCATATCGTCTACGTATGCCTCGAGGTTCCTACGTATTTTCTTGCTGAAGGCTTTGTCCACTAGCCTTTGGTAGGTAGCACCTGCACTCATCAGGCCGAAGGGCATCTTCTTGTAGCAATACACACCCTTTCCTGTAAAAAAGGCTGTTTTTTCTTCGTCTTCTTCCGCCATCTGTATCTGATGGTAACCCTTCTAAGCATCCAGAAAACATTTCAGTTGAAACCCTGATAAGGATTCCACCTTCTAATCAATCTCTGGTAGGGGATAGCAGTCCTTCGGACATGCCTTGTTGATATCTGTGAAATCTACACACATCCGCCACCCTCCATCATGCTTTTTAACCATCACTGGATTGGCTACCCATGTTTGATACTTCACCTCCCTGAGTATGCCTGCTGCTACGAGCTCATCCACTTCTTTGCATGCCGCTGCATTTCTTTCGGGTGCGAGGGTACGAAACTTTTTCTTGATAGGTTCAATGTGCTTGAACTCATTAAGCTTGTGCTCAGTGCCGAAGGGCTTTCCATCTATGGTGAGAGTTCTGGGGACCCCCGTCATGTCGGAGTAAGTCCATGCGAAAACATTCCTATTATCCTTTAGTAACTTTTCAAGTTATGCCTTAAGGTGGTAGGAAGCTGCTTTCCAATGACCACCGTCTGATCAGGATATAGGTCGTTTACCACGATGCGCTCTTCGGCATCAGTGCAGCTAAGAACATCCTTCGGAACCTCTTCAGGACTTTTTTTTACCCTTTTGCCTATATCTGTAGGCTTCTTCGAGTTGTAGCCAGAGAAAACTGTTCCAATGCCGAAGGGTGTTTGGAACTTGACCGCATCATGTATGGTGGAGACAACGATACCTATTTTCTGCATTGCGGTCCTCCCTATTAGCAAGTTATAGGGGGATTCAGACCTTACGATCACGAAAACCAGGGTTTCTGTCCTTTTTAGCCTTCCTTCTCCAATCGTAACCTCTAGAGGGACTTCTCCCAGAGGCCATGAGTGCTCCCCTGAGAATCCCACCAAGGGTAACTTCGAATCTACTCTCTTCGACTTTATCGAAGGTTTGAGCTTCAGAAAACAATGCTCGTAGATCACTTCGCAAGAGCTTCCACAGTCTAAGTAAGCTCTATTCACTTCTTTGTTGGACATTAGGACTTTGATGACCACAAGGTCATTTGAGAGAACCCCGCCAGTAATCGAAGGGAACGTAACATCTCCTACTCCACATAATCCTTTCTCCGCTGCTTTCCTCTTTAAACCAGAGTCATCCTTGTAAACCATAAGGATTGGAGCTTCGACCGGTGTGGTATCTTTCCCCAACTGTGTGTCGGAGATATTTTCTTTACCTTTCTTAATGCCCTTCATCAAATGTCCTAATTGGCCAGACTTCACGGCCTCTTCTATTTGTTTCTTGAGCTCTCTACAACTGTTGGTGTCGATCCCATAATTGTCATGGAAATAGCAGTACTTGGAGGTATCCTTGCTTCTTCCTCTACTTGCCAATCGAGGGGGATGTTGAAACCCAGATCCGGACTCAACTAGGGTATAATAACAATGATTGAATAGATGCACAACGGATAATAATTAACACAATCAAAGTTACCAACAAGGTTTTTCTTAAGAAACAATGATCCTCTATGGATCTTTTTCACTCTCTCTTAATATGTTTCTCTGGAATATTTTTCTCAGAGTTAGTGTTCTGTAAAACAAAAGCTATCAGTTCCTTTTATACACAAGGAACCCTAAATAAAAAATAATATAAAATAAATGCATATCACTACCTAAATTAGCTCATGCATATCCTAACAAACTAATAAAAATACGGAATATCTATATCCGTAGAAACAAACTATGCGCTAATATTACTTCAGCAGAAACTCTTCTTCAGCAGAATCCATGTCTTCTTCAGCAGAATCCATGTCTTCTTCAGCAGATTCGTCAGCAGTAACATCAACAGAATTCCTACTTTCCAGAATTCCCAACAATCCTCCCCTAAACTGGAATTTGACTTGGTTAAGTTCCAGTTTCCTGATAGATCTTTAACACTTCAAAACTAGAGGATTGTATTCGAACATCAGCAGCAAAGAACCAAAACAATTACATCTCTATGATGACAAAACTTTGAAACTCCAGATCTTTGCAGCAACAAATGACAACATGTACATCAAAACAAATTAGTTTCATACTATTCTCATCACATCCAGGTGTGTTAACTCCTGTGAGAGGTGAATCATTGAAAATAATGGATTTGATGTCTCTTTACCAATAGCCATCACTACTGGAGTAGCCATATGTTTAAGTTCGAAAACCATGGTACACTGATAACCATCTGATTTATTAGCAAATCAGCAACTATATAACGGATTTGATATGTCTTTACCTGTAGCCGTTTGCTCAGGACTAGCCAATCCTTTGGTTACCCAATAGGGCAGCAACCATGGTGAATTGATGACCATACAACTCTCAGCAATTAAGCATGGGTGAGATGCAGACCCTATGATTTTGAGCAAACCATTACAGCTATCAACGGAATTGAGATGTCTTTACCAAAAACCGTTTGCTTTTGGACTAGCCAACTCTTTGATGGAATGTCGTCATCATCATGGTGAGTTGATTACCATTTATGGATTTCCGCAGCCTTTACCACAAGCCATAATCCTGTGGGCTAGTCAACTCTTGTGTCAGTAAGACATGGTGAGATGAAAACCAATCAAGAAAGAGTAGAAACTGAACACAGACATGTTAGATTTTTTTTAAATCAACAAACAAAAGAAATAAGATTTTTTTTTTATCTATAAATAGAAAATAAAGAAAGAATAAAAATAAAAAAAACATGTAAAATATACCATCAAGCAACAGCAGAAACCAAAGACAGTTGTAGTGTCAGCAAAAACACTAAGCCTCCCCTTAGGCTTATGAGGATCCAACAGCTGCAAAAATGGTTAGAATACAAAAAATACAACAATAAGCCTCCCCTTAGGCTTATGCCTCCCCTTAATCAATGCACCTGACAAAGACCATTGTTCTTGGGTACCCAGAATAAACCTTTCTTTTGAGTTTTCCAAGAATAACCTTTTGAGGGCTTAACAGCATTTCCCACTCCAACTCCACCATGTGCCATATTCATATGAGATACATAAGGTGTATAGGACCGAAAATAAGAACTAGTAGGTCTATAGGGCCAAATTCTAGCATTACTGTTCCACCAACCAGTAGTAACTGGTGAAGAATAACCTCCACCAGAGGGAACTGGAAAAGGCCTATTAAGCCTTTCAGCAGAAACAGATGCATACACCTTTGGTTTACCAGTAGAAACTGGTTTACCTGCTCTCACATGGGCAGCTTTAGGAACAAATGGAGGAATACTAGCAACATTAGTCCATGTGGGTCTAGAAGTCTTATGGCCAGAGGAAACACCCATCCTTTTCTCATGATAATCACAGTCTTTAATAAGATGGAGTTTACTACCACACACAAAACAAGATTTCTTCTTAAAAGACTTATTCTTAACACAACTTTGTTTATTACATTTAAATTTATCAGAAACAGAAATAGCAACAAAATTGTGTTTAATAGAATAAGTAACTGGCTTTGTTTTGGGCTCAGCAATATTGGGCTCAGCATTAGCTACTTTGGACATGGGTGTGGTCTTGGGTGTCTGCCTAGATGAGTCAGACTTTTCACTTGAATCACATGAGACATAGTCAGTGGACTTTAGGTCTGACGACTTGTCACTTTGAGAACATGAGACAAAGTCATCAGTTTTGCTATTAAGGTTTGGCAAGTCACTTGACTTTTTGCCATATAAATGGTGTGATCCATCAAAGTCAACTGTAATGGAAAGATCAACAGGCATAAATTCTCCCCTAATAGGACCAGGGATAGCATGTAATACACCTTCTTTTACATAATTAGCTAAGCCTGCTGGTGTGGATTTACGTGTGTCATCTCTAGCTTCTAATCCTACATATTTCTTAAAGCCTAAGCCTATTGAAGTATTAGGAGTTTGACTAGCATAGATGTGACTTGCTAACTTATTCCCATTCAGTAACCATTCGTTATGCCTAGCAATTTCAGCATCTAATTTTTCTTTCAACACACTGTTTTCAGACACCACATCAGCTCTTAATTTCTCAGAATATTTCAACTCATTCGTAGCACATTCAAGATCCCTTTCCAACACACTTAATTTCTCATCATAAGCTATTTGATTCTTCTGAAACCAAACCTTTTGTCTTTCTAGTGTTTTTAATGCATGTTTATAAGCTTCAACTTCAACATAGCATTCATTATATTTAGGTTGCAAAATATCATATGCTTCTTTAAGTTCATTATATTTTACGCTACAACCAAACACACAATTATGTACCTGAGAGATGCCCATGAATGCAAAGTGTGGACTGGCAAGTTCTTCAGCATAACCTGCAGCATCAACTTCCTTGCTCATCTTCTTGACTTCAGCCTTTCCACCATACCTTTCTTTGAGTGCATTCCATATACGACTTGCATCATCCATATAACAAAAATCTGCTACATGATCAGCAGGAATAGATTTAAGCAAGGTAGTTCTGGCCTTTGACTCTCTTTGTACAGCAATGTGTTCATCTGTAGTCGTTGGAGGATGAAAAAAGAGATTTCCATCGCGATCACGTCCAGTCCTTTTCAAACTGTTGCCATTTTGGATCACCTTCCAGATATTCATATCATTATTTTTTATCCAGTGTTCCATCTTCTTAGCCCAAACCTCGTACTCATCATCCATCAAATAAGGAAACACACCATCATCCCTATTATTATCAAATTCTGCCATTTTAAAGATGTGGAGAGAAATTTGCAAAGAGCTGAAAGTAGCAGTAAAGTTCCAGCAAAAGCCTTAAGCGCTTTAGCAGAAACAAAAAATTAGTGGAGACCAAACTTTCGTTGACCTGTATTCCTCGGATCAAAATAATACCATGTGCACCAATCACCAAAAATATTGAACCAATATGCGAATTAAAGAAGCAGTAGCCAATCAAAAATCACTTCCACCGTAACAACGATACACCATACCACAGTGAATCCTATCTCAACGTGAGAACAATCAAAAGTGGCCAAACAAGTAATATCACGTGAGCTTCAGTAGAAACAAAACAATAAGTTGACCAATCAAAATGAATTCCACTGTAACATACATGCACCTCACTCCACTGAATCAAAATAAATTACTTAACCTTTCGAATATTTTATTTTCAGCAGTAATGGGGACCAATCAAAATAAAGAGAACACCATTACAACCTTCGACCAATCAGGTACCAAATCCCACGTGCACAATAATTAAATTTCACCCAATTAACACTTCAGCAGGAATGAAATAATGCGAGACCCACCTTGTATCAATTTACCAATCAAATGAATTGAGAGACCAATTGATGCACGTTACCAGTAAATGTGTGACCCACGCACAATTATGATCAGAAGGAACTAGATGCGGGACCCACGAAATCAATTAACTACACAGCAGTACATGATTTTACCCATTCGAACATATCAATGATAAAACAAGACTAACCCACGTGAATGAACATGTACTCGTGGGACCAGCAGCAATTCGAAAACCAAGTATAATTAAATAAGTCAACTGGTACTCACCTCATGCGCTTGACCAGCTTGATCAAATACTCGTAGGTCCTATGAATTAACCCCACGTGATACGGAAAATATATTAGCCAACCAATAATTACTATCGACCAATAGTCTCCTCGTGATGCGTAACACCTCAGCCTTTCAACGAATCCAATCAAGATCCTTTTATTCTGCTACCTCCTTAATTTTTAACGACTGATCCAATACACCGATTAGGGCATAAACCCTAATTACAGAAAAACCTTATAAATCCTAGATCGAGAGCCAACCTGTCTCTGATACCAATTGTTGAAACCAAGATCCGGACTCAACTAGGGTATAATAACAATGATTGAATAGATGCACAACGGATAATAATTAACACAATCAAAGTTACCAACAAGGTTTTTCTTAACAAACAATGATCCTCTATGGATCTTTTTCACTCTCTCTTAATATGTTTCTCTGGAATATTTTTCTCAGAGTTAGTGTTCTGTAAAACAAAAGCTATCAGTTCCTTTTATACACAAGGAACCCTAAATAAACAATAATATAAAATAAATGCATATCACTACCTAAATTAGCTCATGCATATCCTAACAAACTAATAAAAATACGGAATATCTATATCCGTAGAAACAAACTATGCGCTAATATTACTTCAGCAGAAACTCTTCTTCAGCAGAATCCATGTCTTCTTCACCAGAATCCATGTCTTCTTCAGCAGATTCGTCAGCAGTAACATCAACAGAATTCCTACTTTCCAGAATTCCCAACAGGGGAGGATCGAAGGCCTTCGTAGCCCTTTCCGTAGCAAGTATTTCCCTTGGAGATTTGGACAGATTTGCCAAGAGTCCGTGGTTGATGTTTTTGTTGTAGGGTGCGAACCTGTCCCAGCCTTTGTGTCTGTTTTTGGACCCTTCCCACGAAGAGTTCTTTGGGATCTTGCTGTAACTTTCTTTATTTTCTATCAGAGCCCCATTGGTGGACACTTCTTTCGCTTCGATCCAGGTGTAAGTCTTCTCCATTAAGCCTTTGTAAGTTGCGGGAAGGTCAGTGCATATGAATTCCACCAGACATCTGTTCCGTAGGCCGTGCACAAAACCAGAGATGCGCTGGTCTTCGTGCAGACCCAGAATCTGCAAGGTGTCATCAGTATATCTAGTAACGAAAGCCCTGGTGCTCTCATTTTCCCTCTGCTTGATGTTGTGCACTGTCAGGTGAGTCCTTGTGAACTTTTTCTGCTAGCTGAAGTGTGATCTAAACTTGGCCTTGAGATCATCCAAATTCACTATGCTACCTGTTTTTTGCCCGTTCCACCATATACGAGCGGAGTCTCGCAGGGTATATGTGAACATGTGGCAAGCAACTAGCATAACCCATTTCTGCATTCTGATAGCCCCTTCGAACAGATGTAAGAAATTATCAGGGTCCCCCTTCCCATCATAAGTACCAATATGTGCGGGCATTTTCAACCCGTCGGGTAGAGGGTAGTCTTCTATCCACCTTAAGACGGGTGTTGTGGAACCCATGGGCTCTGAATAAAGGCAGTTGTAAGGTGGCATGTAAGTGGGGGCAGAATTGTATGGGTTATGGTTCGGAGGTACTCCGACAGGGTTTTGGTTAACATAAGCAGGCTAAGCAGTAGGTATATAAGGTGGGTGAATTCCAACAGGATACGAAGGGTATACCATAGGTTGCCCGTCGGGCATGTTTCCGTATGGTTGAGGGAAGCTAGGGTTGCTAGTCGGCCCGTTAGGTGGGGGATAAACCCCATGGGGGTAATATTGAGCCTAAAAAGGAGGGTACATACCATGAGGAGGAATATTTCCTCGCCCATTCATTTGAGGTGGATTGCCTTCTATGCCGGATGCGTGAGAAGGCTGCAACGGAACCCCTGCTTCAGTTCTCCCCAGATGGGCTGCCGAGAGTGGCGGCAAGTTAACCTCCGTAGTCTCCCTTCTGTGATTCCTCCCATTGGAACCTTCCATCATTCCTTCCCTTCTCGTCGGAGCCCTCTCCAGAACATCTTCGAAACCAACCGATCTTCCACTCGGCCTTCGACTACCCGGAGATCCTATCCTCAGCACTGAGCGTGTAGCCCCAGGAGCCGAGGGCCTAGTCTCCATTTCTATCTCTTCGTCATACTCATCACTAGAGTATTCCAACTCCCTCCGCATCTTTACATTCCGAGCTTGCCTCCTTCGAGCCCTTAATAAAGACTCTAGCGCTTCGATGTTAGCTTTGACGAACACATGACTGATTACCGGTTCGGGGTTAACTGATGTCGAAGCATGGTTGTTGGGAGTTATTTCAGGGTGAGATCGTGTGGTGAAAGTGGACGCGGTTATGTTGGGAAGGTTGTTAGGATCATTGACTGGGATTGGTGTCAAGGTCGAGAAACCCGGAGGGGGAGTATCTTCTCTTCCTTGATTCATGCCGTAAAACTAGAGAGTCCGATTAACTAGTTATAAATTTAGAATAACGAGACCAATTGTAGCGGGTCCCACGGATGGCGCCACTGATTGTACAATAATTCGTATGACCAGGCCTTCGATGGTGATCGAAGGGTATAAGGGGTGAAATGCTTGCGCCAAACTTGTAGCCAATATGCAATAAGAAATAGTAGACACTTCGTTAAGTGATTGCGCATGGGGTTGGACCCTGCGAACCACCTCCGGCGTGAGAGTAAGTATGTGATATGTGTTGTAAGTAATGTAATGTATGTGAAATACTGTGTTGAGTGAACATACCATTGAAATGACTCGTCCAACCTATTTATAGATGGAAAAATAAGCTTGGAGAGTGTTTGCATATGTTTCAGAGATCATGGGGGCCTCTCATGAATTGTGGTAACCACTAGGGCTTCATCCCCACTCTCTCTGTCTTGGCGGGGAAGCCAAGGAGATAGTGGGAACGTGGGGGAAGAACAAGTCAATGTTCTCCTTTGTCTTAGTGCCTTCAAGAGAAGACTCCGAAGGGCATAGGCCTTCGGCTGGCGAATTCCCAACTGGTAACCATATCAATGATGAATGATTTTACGCCACCAATGACTTATGAAGAAAGACTTGGGTCTTCGTAATGCAAATTCAACTGAGGTCGAAGGGGTGTCCTTCGACCTGATCGGAGGGTACGTCATCAGAAACCTTAACTATTTTGATGATTTTATAGATCGTAGTAGATAAAATTTTATAGATCGTAGTAGATAAAACGCACCTGTTAAAACCAACACCAATAAACTATTTCTTGTGATCAAAAATTTAACGACTCAAACCTCTATTCTATTTCTTGTGATTTTCATCAGTACCATATGAATAAGAAAATAGGCGGCTAGGGTTTTTGTGTGTATGTGAGATTGAGGGGAAGATACAGTTTTTTTTAATTTAATTGATTGTTTAGATCCAATAAAAAAGGGACGGTTTATTTGGAGATAAATGTGGTTTTACTTTCTTACCCTTGCAGTCCTTCCAACATGTTCCTTTGTTTTTCATTTATGCCACCTTTAATTATATCCATTGATCAAATATCTAATGGTCTCGATCGGTTCTCGCAATTTATTTGGTTCTGAAAATAACCTCACACTATATATATATATATATATATATATATATATATATATATATATATATATATATATATATATATATATATATATATATATATATATATATATATATATATATATATATATGTATATGTGTGTGTGTGTGTGTGTGTGTGTGTGTGTGTGTGTGGGTCCAAAAGTTTATGGATCTAAGTAGCCTTGAATGACTAATAGTAAACTTGAATAAATCCAAATTACTATATGAAGAACTCCTTGCAAAAGCTTAATGTGTTAATGCGGAATCTTAACACACAAAGTATGAAGAACACAAAATAACTAACTTCGTATTTTCTAATTATTTGCTCAAATGCTAATGCTTACAACTCGTACATTAACCTAACACCTTAGGGATCGTTTTATACTCTAAGGAAACCCTAATTGACTAACAAACTTGTAGAAGCGTAAAGATATCTTCTCCTAAGATATCTCTACACATACATATCTATTCCTAATATAACTCTAACAAACTATTCTGTTTTTGACATAAACAGACTTAACTATCGACTACAAGTTCTGCCAGACTTAACATCTTTAGTACTGGCAGACTTAACTACCAATAGACTTAATTCTGGTCTACCAGACTTAACTACTAAAGCTACCAGAATTAACACTAACAGACTTAAACATACTTAAATCTGTTTTACAAAATATAATTCCCAACAATCCTCCCCTAACTTGATCTTCACTTGTGAACTTCAAGTTCTTTTGTCTTTCTTGAGGATCTTGGAATTATTGTTAAGCTGCATCTTTAAAATTTCCTCCTTATGTGTTATGTGCAGCATTGGATCAACAACTCATTAGCAGTCGATATTCTTTTCAAAGATCTGTGATTATTTGTACATCAAAACATAAAAGTTTCATACTATTCTCATCACTTCCAGGTGTGTGAACTCCTGTGAGAGGTGAATCATAGAAAATTTTAATTGATTTGATCTATCTTTACCAATTAGCCATTACTATTAGAGTAGCCTAGGGATGAGCTCGGTACCATCCCATCCCGAACCCGTACCGAATTGATGCTCCCGTTTTTTTCCCGGGATTAAAAGGTGTGTACCGATACCGTACCGAACGGGATTTCGGTACCGGTACTGGTTCCGGTACCCGGTACCGGGAAATCGGTATTTATCGGGTTATTCCCGTTTTTGGTTAAACAATTTGTATCTTATAAAATAGCAATACATTTAATGAGGGCACGACCACTGTTACGTTGTAAAATAGCAATACATTTGAGTGGCATTACATGGAATGTGCTTATCTCTAAGTATACTAACTTTATTTTATATATTCACATGATGTCTTGGTTTCTTTTTCATTTGACTTTATTTTATTTATTCTTGATGTTTTGATTCGAAAAACTTAATCATAACTGTGCATGAAGCCATGAAGGTCATAACTGGTGCTCAGTACAATGGTTCGTTTTGCATAATGAGTGCACTGTACAGAATTGTATCCTTTTTGTTGAATGTAGATGATACCAAATACATGTGCAACCTTGCAGGTAGACAAATTGTAAGCTTTATTTTTAATTTTATTTAACCAACCTTCTATAGCAAAATATAAATATAAAAATAGCGAAATAAACAAACTTCCAACAGGTATGAAATAGTTCAAAAACATGTTCAACAAACATTAGAAACTTAATCTTGTGCAACAGGTTCCAAAACATTCAAAATCTACCATAATAGACTACCAACAGGTTCCAAAACATGAAACAGGTTCCAAAACATACAAACTAAATCATGTTCAACAAAACTTAATCTTGTGTAGCTCCCATCCCTTTTCCTTTAGCGTTTTACTTGGCAATCCCTTCTTCTATATCTATACATACGACAAAAAACAAGCAAAGTTAATAACTTAACAAACATTAGAAAAACACATACAAGATAAGCTATTACCTTTTGCAACATCATCATCATTTAATAGATCGTCAATGTCATCTATTATAGCTTTTTTGGACTTTCTTACCCAATCTTGGGTACATATCAACGCCTCAACTACGACATAAGACAAGTTAGTTCTATATGGGTCAAGAACACGACCTCCCGTACTAAAAGCCGACTCCGATGCAACGGTGGTTATTTGAATTGCCAAAATATCTAAAAAATAATAAAGACTTGTAAAACAATAATAATGTAAAACATAAGGAATAAAATCATCATAAAATGTAGTAATTTACCTTTAGCCATTCGAGCTACTACTGGAAATCTTGGAGCATTTAATTTCCACCACTCGAGAATGTCAAAATCACTAGTAAATCTAATCCGCGGCTCATTTAGCTACCTAGTTAAGTCGGTATCCATTTCTATGGAGCCGGAGTCTTCCAAATTCAAGAAATCATCTAGAAATGCATTATCTCCAATATACGAATTACAAGATTGTTGATTCTTGGTTTTTTTAGATGAGTTTGACACAACCGTGTCAAACCTTGTTTTGTATGTTTGAAACAAAACTCCCATCCTTTTCACAACTTCTTTCAACATCTCCCTTACCATGGCATTAAGAGCATCATCGGGTAAAGAACTTTCAGTAGACATGTTGTACTCCAACATCTTTTTGAACCCATGTGAAATAAGATGTTGTTTCATAGTCGGGTCCAATATGGTGGCAAAATACATATAATCATTAAGCTCATCAAATTTCCCCCAAGAGTTGTTATATTTCTTAACCATTTCATCAACCATATGACAAAACTCGGGTTTAGTCGCCCAATAACGAAGATGTTTGTCTATATCTAGAATTTATCAATAAAAGAGATGCGCTAAGGGCTTTGAAGAGGAGGAAATTAGTTCGGTTTTAGCTTTGAATTTTTCTAGAAATTCAATAATGCCTTCACACACACCAAAGTCCGAATGTTCCGGCACTCTCTCAAGATCACGATCATAACAATCATCAACAAGTTCATATTTGAAAAACACTTCCCTTAATGAGCATGCAATCTTTAACATATCATGCTTGGAATTCCATCTAGTAGGACATTCACTACACAAAAACTTATTTGATTCAAGGTCAACTTCTTTCATGCAACTTTTAAAATTGTTTATCCTTTGTGGTGAATACCTAATATATTTAACCGCATTTGCTACACAATCCACATGATAATTCTTTTCTTTCAAACCTTCTTTAACAATAAGATTTAGAATGTGAGCCATGCATCTAATATGAAAATGCTTCCCTTCATCATATATTTTAGCATTAGGCAACTTTTTAATCAAATGATTTAGTGCCTTATCATTACTCGGTGCATTGTCTACGGTCATAGTCATCACATTCTTAATACCCCAACCAACAATACATTTAAGCAAATAACTGCTAATATCCTCCGCTTTATGACTATGAATGGGTCTAAAGTTTATAATCCATTTGTGAATATTCCATTCGTCGTCAATAAAATGGGCCGTGACAACCATATAGTTTGTTTTTTTACAACTACTTGTCCATGTATCGGTAGTCAAGTGAACCGTAGTGGTTGGCTTTGTAAGATAAGTTAACAACTTGCTTCTTTCATCTAGGTAATACTTTGAAACATCCTTAGATAACTTATGTCTAGATGGCAACACAAATCTTCCGTACACGCCTTAGTATATTCAACAAAAACCTCATGTTCAACAAACTTAAAAGGTAACTCAGCAACAACAAACATGTTAATCAATGCTTTTTTATCCTACTTTCATCATCTTTCCAAGTTTGTAAACTACCGGTACCTTCACCACTAAGATTATTTTTAAACTCTAAGTGGGTTTGTTGTTGAACTTGATTTTTGGGGACATAGTTAGGATTAGAAGGACAAGGATAATGTCTATGAAGACCGGAAGTACCGTTTGCGCCGTTTGCCGCTAGAGTTTTATTGCAAAACTTGCACAACACCCTTCTTAAGCCATCCTTCTTCATTCCATCTGCATCATAATGTTGCCAAATCAAAGCCCTTTCCTTATTTGTTTTTGCATAAATTTCATACTCTTCTTCTTCTTCTTTGTCATCATCTCTTTTTCTTTTGCTAGTTTGAGCTTTTGGAGCTTTTGTAACAACAACCGAGGGTTCACTATCATAACCCGAATCCGATTCATCAACATTTATCATTGGGGTTTCTTCAACAATTGTGTCATCTTCCTACATAAAATCAGTATATGCAAATTAGAAAGTAAATAAACTAATAATCTGTAATATGCCAATTTGATTTCATAAACTAATAGTCATCCTAATGAATACTGTTCAAAATGAAATTAAATCATCATTGATATACCAATGATAATGATTCAATATAGTCATCCTAATCATTATATAATATATTCAATATAGTATTACATAGCATCATTGATAATAAAGTAATAGTACTGATGATTGAGATTAGGACTATGTAGCATCATGTATATGTAAAAAAACCAAAATAAACACATACCTCCATGTATATGTAATGATTGATGACTTGTGTGATTGATAATAAATTAGGGTTTAATTTTTTGGAAGATTTTGTGAAAGGGTTGTTAGTAACAGTAGGCTTTTTTTTTGACCTTTGGTTTGCCGTATATTGATTAGTGTTGTATGCATGGAACAAATGGGTGTTTGGTAAAGCAAATTCTTTAAAAACATAGACTATTCAAATTCCGGTACCAAATCGGGATTTCCCGAATAAGTCCCGTACCGATTTTGAAAGGTCCCGAATTTTTTTTGCCTTATGTAGTAGTCCCGGTCCCGTACCGAATACCGAGACTCGGTACGGTTTATTTGGAGATAAATGTAGTTTTACTTTCTTACCCTTGCAGTCCTTCCAACATGTTCCTTTGTTTTTCATTTATGCCACCTTTAATTATATCCATTGATCAAATATCTAATGGTCTCGATCGGTTCTCGCGGTTCTCGCAATTTATTTGGTTCTGAAAATAACCTCACACTATATATATATATATATATATATATATATATATATATATATATATATATATATATATATGTGTGTGTGTGTGTGTGTGTGTGTGTGTGTGTGGGTCCAAAAGTTTATGGATCTAAGTAGCCTTGAATGACTAATAGTAAACTTGAATAAATCCAAATTACTATATGAAGAACTCCTTGCAAAAGCTTAATGTGTTAATGCGGAATCTTAACACACAAAGTATGAAGAACACAAAATAACTAACTTCGTATTTTCTAATTATTTGCTCAAATGCTAATGCTTACAACTCGTACATTAACCTAACACCTTAGGGATCGTTTTATACTCTAAGGAAACCCTAATTGACTAACAAACTTGTAGAAGCGTAAAGATATCTTCTCCTAAGATATCTCTACACATACATATCTATTCCTAATATAACTCTAACAAACTATTCTGTTTTTGACATAAACAGACTTAACTATCGACTACAAGTTCTGCCAGACTTAACATCTTTAGTACTGGCAGACTTATCTACCAAAAGACTTAATTCTGGTCTTCCATACTTAACTACTAAAGCTACCAGAATTAACACTGAACAGACTTAAACATACTTAAATCTGTTTTACAAAATATAATTCCCAACAATCCTCCCCTAACTTGATCTTCACTTGTGAACTTCAAGTTCTTTTGTCTTTCTTGAGCATCTTGGAATTATTGTTAAGCTGCATCTTTAAAATTTCCTCCTTATGTGTTATGTGCAGCATTGGATCAACAACTCATTAGCAGTCGATATTCTTTTCAGCATCTGTGATTATTTGTACATCAAAACATAAAAGTTTCATACTATTCTCATCACTTCCAGGTGTGTGAACTCCTGTGAGAGGTGAATCATAGAAAATTTTAATGAATTTGATCTATATTTACCAATTAGCCATTACTATTGGAGTAGCCAATGTTTTGGTGTATAAGACCATGGTATATTGATAACCATCTAATTTTTAGTAAACCAGCACCTATCAACAGATTTGATTAGTCTTTACCAAAAGCCATGATCTTGTGGGCTAGCCAATTCTTCATCCACACAGATATGGTGAGTTGAGCACCATACAATTTTTGGCCAATTGTCAACCATAAACAGATTTGAGATATCTTTACCAGAGCCGTTTGCTCATGGATTAGTCAATTCTTGTGTAGGTTAGACATGGTGAACTGATAACCATTTGTTGTGACAGTACAAAGTACTTTCACCAAGTGAAACCCCTCAAAATCCATTTATCACATTTTTCAACTTATAAACACTATACTCAACAGCTTAAGAAAATTCTCTCAAACATAGTTTTAAAAATTCTTGCTATTGAGCTTTTGATTCAATTAGTTTCAAAAGCTGAAAACATGCATTATCTTTTACTTCACTAGAAAGCTTCTTATTTAGCATGTCTCTACAATTCCTACTTGAAAGTGGATAGTCCACTTCAGTTAACATATAAATAATTAGATTTTCTAACTCAAGGCTATGAACCTGACATGTATGAAAGTACCTCCATCTAATTATTTGTTCTTGACTTGCCTGCTTCCACATCTCATTAGCTTCATCAGGTGGCTCAAACATTGTCTTGAGGTCTCCCCAAATAACTCTCTCAAACTCCTCTTTGGGTGCTTCATCACCATGCTTTTCCATCATCAAAGTGTATAAATTCTTCAAATCATCCCTGGAGAGATCACACAACATACCAGAAGAATTGACATATACAATGTCAGTATAATATTCCCTAATTACCTGATAAGCAACTCTCTTTCCAGTTTTAATAATCTGAATCTTTTCTATTTTTGTTGGATGACCTGAACCTTCTGGAATAGAACCCATGGTAAATTCTTTAGATGGGGGTTCTTCAACCTTGTCCCCCATATAATCATCTACTTCCTTCTTCATGTCGGACTTATCTTTCTTTGTGGGCTTCTTTCCCTGAGATTTCCTTCTAGTCCACTTGATGATACGCTTTTTGACTTGAACTTCTTCCTCCTTCTTCACCATACTAGGCTTATCATCAATCTTTTTAGTTTCAGCTACTTCTTCATTTCTCTACTTTTTAGTTTCTTCAGATTTAAGGTTAAATCCTTTTCTTTTAACCTTAGAAGCCTCCAGTTCATAATCCATAGGAACAAACCTTTTCAGCTGATCTACTACCTTCTCAAACTCGTCTTTGAGCTCATCAGACTTCAGCTTTCTTAATTGAGAAATCTTCCAGCTAGGATGTCCTTGACTTTTGATGAAATTAATCATGTATTCTCTCTACTCTCCTTTGGTCAGAGGCTTATTTTTCCTTTCCTTGTATCTTTGTTCTCTTAGCTGCTTCTTCTTCTCATTAATCATATCCACCATCTTTCTTGCGAAATCTTCAGCTCTAATGTCAGGTAAAATTTCCCTGTTTACCTCCAGCTTAGCTTTGATGGTATCCCAATCTTCATCTGTGTAATATTTAGCAGACTCCAAGATCTCAGCCTGTCTTTTCTTCTGTTCCTCTGTTAATTCTTGAGGTTGCTACAAAGTTCTAGCCAAGAACTCATCATCCATCTTTTGTCTTTCAAGCTTGGCTGCAGCAGCTTCTTCATCAGCTTTAATCCTGGCAATCTTTGCCATACTTGCTTCATCCTCTCTGATATGTGTCTTGGTCCTCTTGGGCTTAGAAGACTCTTGCAATATTCCCTTGCCTTCTCTTTGAGGAACTTCTTCACCAGACATAACAGGTTCACTTGCAGACTTAACTTCAACATTGCCAGAATTAACTTCAAAATCATCACCAGACTTAATGGCAGAATCACCAGACTTAACCTCAGAACCTGTAGCCTCTTTTTATGATTTTCTTTTCTTCTAACTTAAACTCTTTGCTAAGATTTCAGCTGCTTCACGACCTTAAGGACTGATAGTCTTCTCAGAAGATTTCTTTGGTGTTCTGAACTCTGATCCCCCTTCTTCCTCCATATTCATCCCCTGTTTGGGAGAATTTTCTTCCCCTTCAGAATCAGTGATCTCTATTCCCTTGGCTTTGAATTTAGCTTCCGACTTCTTGACTTTCTGAACCAATCTGATCACAGTATCAGCTTGAGCTTTAGTTGACCTATGTAGATCCTTCTCCAATTTTTCTATCCTAGTCAGAAGTTGGGGAACTAAATTGATGAGCTCCTCTTAAGATAGATGATCTAGATCAGATGAAGTGGGTGTTGGAGGTTTTGATTGAGGAATTTCAGAAGATTCTTCCTCAAATACAGGTGGGGAAGGTGGAGGTGAAGTAGGTGTTCTTTGTGGTGATGATGGTGTAGATGTCCTCTGGGGGTGATGGTGTGGGTGTCCTTTGTAGTGATGGAATGAGTACCCTCTGTGCAGGTTCTTGTGGTTGCTCTTGTGCCTCAGACTCAGCCGCAGAAGATGTACCTACAGGGTTAATAACACCAGACAACATAGAAGGCAACAAAGGCCTGTCAACCCCTTCAAAGCTTCTTTTCATATTTGCAAAAAACTTTTTGGTAAAAGCTATAGCAATGTGATGTTGCTTGTTTGTTGTTTCAACATTAAGAATTATTTGTAAAAATCTAGGGTACATCAAAAATTTTTTCTCTTTCTTTGAATTTGTAACCATGGCATCAAAAATCATTTTCGAAAAATTAAAGAGTCTACCAGTGGATAGACAGACCAATGCAGAAGCAATAGTGCTTCCAAATTGATCCTATCCACCACTTTTAAAACACAATCAATGCAAGAGATGATGCAAAAGGAAACACCACTTAGGAATAAAGTGACTTTTCCAGAAAGTAAAAGAGCCATCAGTAGGATATCCAATATTTTGAAGTCCATTGAAAAGTTTATCATTTGAAAGCATAGAAATTCCTGAGGCATCATCCAATTGAAGATAACTTTTGATTGATTCCTCAGTAATTGTATAATCCAAAGTATCAATGGTTGCTTTTAAAGCAATTGTTCCATCATCAAGAGTGATGACAGTTGCTGACTGCCAAAACTGCTTGATGGCAGAGATATATATAATTAGATTATGTGTAAATGCATACCGAATATGAGATCCCTTCAAGAAATCCACAATTTGCTCGAAACCTGTGCTTTCAGTTGGCTTCTTGAGGAAGCCTACTTAGTTGTGCTTGTCATTAAACTTCAATTGAGCCATGAATGTGGTGAATTTTAAGTATTGGCAGTGCGGCGCAAGATAGGGGTAATGCTGGTGAAACAGACTTTATTCGAAAGAAAAAATTTTAACTTTTAAAGATTTTTAAGAAAGTAAATAATGGATAAATATAAAATTTATTAAAAAGTATCCATATATATACTTCTTACCGCCTAAGAGTAGGTAACGGTACTCTTTATACAGTAAAAACGGATTTTCCCTCGACCAGCACTAACGGTAATATTTTTGCACTACCAGACTGAAGTGTGACATCACCAGCTTTAACTCTGAATAGTAGCAGTTTCATCAGTATAGCTTCCATACCTCCCCTATCTTTGATAGATGTTGCATTTCCCTTAAAAATTAGTCTAAAACCAAGAGAAATACAAGATGTAGGTCTAAAAAGCATAATTAACTCAAAACCACCAGAATTTATCCATAAAGAAACCAAAGAAAATTGTTCAAGCACACCAAAGGTATTGTAGCAAACACAGAAATCAAAAGATGTTCACAAAACCACCAAATCACACCAACACACATTTGTTCATAATACTTTCATAAAAATCTAACTATGCATAGGTTAGCCGATCCTGCCTCCAAAGGTAATAGAAACTCCTTGGATTTTCTCAAGCTCATCTAAGTGTTCCTTGTTACCAGTCATATGCCCAGAACATCCACTTTCAAAGATTCCTCTATCTCCCATATTCAAATAAGGATGTTCTTGCACAGAAAAAAGAAATTAGTTTCTCTTGGGGACCCAGGCCTGTAGAGGCTTGGGTCTGCCGTTTGGACCTTTAAATTTGTCAGCATTAAAAGAAACTAGTCCACCATTATACTTGAAGTTTGGTTTAGTCTTTCTCCAAGTATAACTTGCTAAGGGCTTAACAGCAGTCCCCCAATTTCCCTTTGCAGCATACGATTGAAACATTTGAGCTGCATTTTGAGTCATGCTTCTTCTCACTGGTGAGTGAGAACCATAATGAAGTCTTTGATTAAACTGGTTCACCTGTGATTTTCTAAACTTGGTACTGGGTGAAGGACTGGTAGGTTTTGATTTAGCATTCATATACCCAGAATTAACTTTAGCTTGGCCAGGCTTAACATGACCAGTATTAACTCTAAACATATTACCAGTATTAAAATTTTGCCTACCAGTACTAACTTGTACACCAGTACCCACCCTGGGTCTAACAGAATTTGTGTAAAACTAGAAGGGGGGGTTGAATAGTTTTGCCGATTTTATGTTAGTTTCAAAAACTTTTAGATTCGTTAATATGTGAGATCTTATGGATGTAGAGAAAGTATGGATCTAATGATAAAGCAAGTACATAAAGTAAAGCGAAGGGAAAGAAAAGACACAACCGATGTATAGTGGTTCGGCTACAAGGACACCTTCCTTGCCCTACTCCACTCCCCGAGTCACCTACTCGAGAGTTCAAGCACTATGTCAACAAACTCCTTCACTTGGCGGAGAAGCCTTCACAACGTTGCTTACACTTTTTTCGGTACAAAGCTAAATACCGAGTCCGTAGCACGGTGGACCAAATCAAAATGACTATTAACTATAACAAACTCAGTTCTAGATGAAGAAGCTACGTTATTGCTACTGTTTGCTACAGCAGATCCACGGATCCCTGGCTGTACACTAGCCGGTTCCCTTATCAAGGGATTCGTGGGATCCGCCACAACAGTGGCTGGTTTTTCTAGTGCCCTAACAAATTTTGTTTCTATATTTTCACTCGTTGATGGATCAAGTTGTTGAACACCTAAACCTTTTTGGTTTTTGCCGGTTTTAACACCATCTAGTATCGTATCTAAAGTGTTCGTACTCATTCTAGCAATTTTAGAATCTAGATGATCAACTAGTGTTTGAAGTTGAACGCAAAGTTCACATTCACCACTTGCTATTTTACCCTTTTCCAAACGTTTTAGTTTTTGTTAGTGCAAATATTACGATATTTAATCTATACATTCTCATTTGTTTTGTTGATGACAAACATGTAACTTGTAATACATAACGTAAAATGTATAAGTTACTTGTAGTTAGATCTTGTCTCAACATACTCTCAACACCTCTCGACGACTCAAGTCCTTGTATGCTACAACACAGGTTCGTACATGTTTGTTATGTTGCATTATGATCAAACCCCCAACAAACCAATAAACAAGTTTAGTTAAATAGTTTATGTACAACAACTAGTGTTTACATATTGGGTAAATATATACATAGCTAGTGTGTATTATAATGGGTAATATAAATGGGTAGAAACTTAAGTATTTGACCCATTGACCAAATACATTGAATGTAGTTGGGTAAAACCCAAAGTCCATGACCCATACCCATTGCATGACATCATGCATAAGTCATATATAGATATTATCCATGACCCATGGTATTGACCCATACCCATAAGTCTAGATACATTGTACCTTGGTGGGTACTCAAAACCATAACCCATAACCCATGGTTTCAACCCAAAAACAATGGGTAAAGAGGAGCGTGCACGGATCCCTCATATGACCCACGGATCCCTTGGAATTACAAGGCCGGATCCCTCTAGAAGGGATCCTTGGGGCAGAACATGGTTTTGGTCTTTTTGCCTATAAATAGCAAGCCAATTCTTACCATTTCCACACACCTTCACACATAGTTTCTCTCCACCAAATCTAGGATATTTAGATCATTAGGAAACATGTAAACCACCCTCATCTCATATGATCATAATGCTTCTAACTCTCATTTGTTGTAAGCATAATCCCGAAGTGATCCTCCAAAGCAAGCTTAGAGATCTTGCTTCCTTACCTACTGAAGTGATCACCCATCACAAGATACAAGCACATGAAGATCTTATACAACAAGTTTGGGAAACTTGTCATCTTCATTCATAGAAGACTAACTACATCATGCTTTGGGTTCTTGATGTTTAGTCTAGGAGTTTATATCCATTAGACACATTGTCTTGGATATTGTCTAGTATCATATTCTTGTATCTATGACTAGACTAGATGGTTTATGTGTTTGTGCCATAAAACACAAGGTTTGTTATGTTGGGCCACAAAACATAACGGATGTCATAGATGTGTCAAAGGCATTAGTGAAGAGTGCCGAAGATCCGTGTTGAAGGCATTAGTGAAGAGTGACGAAGATCCGTGTTGAAGGCATTAGTGAAAGGTGCTGAAGGATCATGTAAATGGCATTAGTGAAGAATGCCTAGGTCATATAATCGATGAGGTGCATCGTTATACATATAGTATTTGTTTAGATCCAAGGATGGTGATATCCTTGATGGTGTTGTAACAAGGAGTGGATCTCCTTGAGATTAGGTGTTGTGTTGTGATGGGTAGTAGTTCCTCCATAGTAATGGAACTAGGTGCTTAGCCTAGTACCTAATAAAGGGTAGGCGACGTTGTGTAGGTGTGGTTCACCTTGGAGTGAAAGAACCCGGTGGTTAGCCTAGCACCGTATAAAGGGTAGGCGACGTTGTGATAGGTGTGGTTCGCCTTGGTGTAAAAGAACTTGGTATTTAGCTTTGTACCGGAAAAAGGTGTAAGCGACGTTGTGAAGGCTTCTCCGCCATAAGGAGTTGGTGTAGTGATTACGAACTCTCGAGTAGGTGACTCGGGGAGTGGAGTAGGGCAAGGAAGGTGTCCTTGTAGCCGAACCACTATAAATCCTCGTGTTGGTTTGTCTATCCTTTTACTTATCGCTTTACTCTTATTCTTGCATTACATTGTTTATTTTCTATGTGGTTGATGTCTATGTTTGTGACATATACTTGGTCTTTCATATAGTCACAAACTATATTTAACACTTTACATATTATGACACGCTTGATCAAGAAAAAGCAACCGGACTAATAATGGTGAAACTTGATTTTTAATGAACCATTAATCTTGCAGAATCTTATGTGATATTAAGGGGTTGGCCTTACATGCCGTAATGCGTTAAATGCATCCTCGCGTCGAGATTAGCAAATGCAATGGTTTATACTATATTTGATACAAAAGTTTTAAGTTTGAAACGGAAACGTATTCACCCCCCTCCCCCCCTCTACGTTTTCACAATTGGTATCAAAGCGGGTTGGCTCTAGTTTTTAAAACAAATGATTTTCAAAATGAGTAAGGTCCTTGTATCAAATTCTTGGTGAAGTCAAGCATAATATGAAAAGTGTTTTGTTGATTTTTTCTCTTTAAAGTTTTGTTGTTAGATATCTTGTTTATCAAGCTTGAATAAAGGTAAAAATGGATAATATAACTTCACCAAAAAGTCTACAAAGGTTAAACCTTTTCGTCGGGTCAAAACGTGCATTTTTGTAATTCTGTGTCAGATCCGCGGATCCCTCAGGTTACACTGGACGGATCCCTCAAGCAAGGGATCCGTGGGATCAGTGGTACAGAAGACAGTTTTTGTCTGAATTTCAAAAATTCATATCTTTTTAACCGTAAGTCGTTAGAAGTCGTGCCACCTATCGTTTTAAAGGTATTTGAGTCTACTTTCATTTAAAAATGATTTCATAAACTGATTCAAAACAAAAATTTACAGAATCATTGATCTATAATAGAAAGTCATTTTTTGGTCATAACTTTTGCACAACTTTTAATCTAATTGGAGACAGATGTTTTCATCTTTGAATAACAATGTGTCCTCTTTTGAAATTAAGGTTTTGATCATATTTATAAATATAAAAGAAACTAATCAAGCTTGGTATACATGTTTATATTTAACACAAAGCGATGAAAAGAACTTTCATATGCTATGATAAACGATAAATTATCTTCTTTGCATTACTTGATTATTTGCTTATCTCAAATAGCTTGTGTGCTTATTTGATTGAGTAACCTATGTGGTTTCCTTACCTTGTTATTCATTCTCTTGCTTGTCGATTTAGTAACTTTCTACTAATCAATGTGCTACTTGAAGGAGTGTTTGGGATAACATCTAGTTGTGTAAAAAATGTTAGTTTTATAAATTGAAAAATGTTTAAAACATATAACACACCTATTGGCTTTTTGATTGAGTTTGTCATGTGTGCAACATAAATGTTTTATTTGCTTATATGATTTCTTGATTTCATATTTTCTTGTATCTTTTTCTAAAAACAACAAGAATGTACATCGGATCATAACCTACACTTGTGATGATGATGTACTCTCCCGTTTTCCTTTTCATGATCGCTCTCCAAGCTTCATAGTAGGATTGACAACTTGATTATTTCATCCGATATACTCAAGTAAATTATTTTGCAAACGCAAATATAATTGTTCATATCCGAAAGTCCAAACTCGAGCTTTCCAACAACATATGTTGAACTAGCTCATCCAACCATTTTTTTTGTGTTCACCATATGGACAACTTTTAATTTTTTTTGACACCTTTGTCACCTTAGTTGTTTCAAGTATATTATTAATAAAAATGAAGCAAAGTATCATCATTGTTACTCTTCGATAGACCATTATAGGAATATAAATTTTCCTAACTTGAGAATGAATACTGGAGAACTTATTGCACTAGAAACTCAATTTGGCCTAACGGTTGAATTGCTTCCTTGATAGAAGTTGGGTATGTGGAATCGCCCGTAAAAATGGTCGTGTTTAGCCGTAATTGAGCACCGCTAGTAATAGTCTCATATTCATTCTCTCATCTGAGAAATTTATACTCCTATGTTTTCCTAAAGTAAGTTTTCAATGGAAATACTTTGCATTGTCTTAGGATTACTAATCAAACAAGTTGTAAAATTAATTTTTCTTTTAATTAATCACAACCACTTGCCTCATCAAGTGATTATCTTTCTTTGATCGAGAAGAGCTACAAGACTTCATGGACGAAGCTCATTGTATGCTAATCGCCATCCGTAATGACTAGATTGTCCTAAACTAGCACCTCACAACTCTTTTGTCTTGAACACCATCTTGTGCTCTTTTCTTTCTAAACACATACCTTGCATGTCATTGTTAGTGTAAATGATTTACTAATCTAGACCGTAAATCTGTTTTGGGCTAGTTGAATAGTGCTTGTTAAGTTTGCTAAACCTTTTTGTTATTTGTGAGCTCGATCTCATTTGATTGCCTATATGTTACCTCTACATGCTCTCCTTGCTTTGCTTAATGTGTATACATGTATACTTGCTGTAGAAATCATTAGTTTCATAATTCGAAACATAGAGTAAAATTATGCAACTATTCTGTTAAGAAAATCTGTCTCTGATGCCGGATCCCTTAGATGTAACTAGACGGATCCCTCAAGTGAAGGATCCGTGGGATCCGGGTGGACAGAAGTTCCTTTGTAGCCTCCTTGCATCAATCCAACATTTTAGACCTTATTGGATTAGTTAAACATGCTACATTATGATCACTTAAACCTCCCTTAGGCTCAGTTGATCTCACATTCACTCATGGATGACTTAGGATCACATTCGAAGTATTTTTTGATTTTTCATTAGTTTAAAACTCACCATCTTTTCGATCCAATGTTTACACATTGTTCCTCTCATCTTAAAACACCTAGTTTGATATTTCTCTCAATTTTAGCAAATTGATTTTAGTCATCCTTACCTCAAAATAGGCCAAAAACTAATTTTTAATTTCTTAAGATTTTTAAGGAATTTTCCAAATCTCTCTCAAGTCATCATCTGATCTCTAGGATCATTTAACACCACTTGACACTCTCAAATTTCTTAGTGTCATCTTTGATCATCCACTGGTGCTCATAAAGCTCCATTTCTTTCCATAAAAGACAATCATTAGCTACCATCACTCATTGCTCTTGATCATTTAAGTACTCTTTCATTTAAGACACTTAGGAAGACTAAAACACTCAAGGAGGTATAGGCGTTAGGCCTTACAAACATCATTTTTATTCTTTCCTAGCTGCTGAGAGCCGGATCCCTAGGATTAGCCTAGACGGATCCCTCATTGGAGGGAACCGTGGGATCCGGGTGACAGATTCATGTCAACTCTAGCTAAAACAATCATTTAAGTCCATCTTCATATAAGACAGTTAATATACTAAGTAACTTAGGATATGTAGGTGCTAGACCTTGCTAGAACCCCATCACCTCATTTTCACCTCATGTGGAACAATAGGTACATTATCTCTTTAGATAATCATTTCAAATTTCCTTTTCCACACAAGCACTTGCTCAACACTTAGGATTATCATTTTCGTATATGTTTATAAATGAGTTGCATTTATATGATTCTATACATGTTATTTCTTTTCGTTTCATGATTTTATGTGAATAATTTATCCATTTATATAAATGTTTTCCTTTTGTACTAACTCTTTTAGATTCTTGTAGGATGAAAATGGTCGATTTCACCATCAAGTCAAGTTGTGCTCATTCACAAATTTTTTATATATTCCTAATCTTGCATCATCCTAACCATTTTACTCCACTTTTATCACCACTCACAAAGTCATCATGTCTACCACCTCTAATGAGTCATCAACCAAGTCAAAGATTCACCTTGATACCTTTCATCACCTCTACCACAACTTCCATACCTCTAAGTCATAATGATAATTTCTATCACTATCACCGTGTCCAAGGTCTAGTTCATGAACTACGTGATGAAGTATGTCTCATGTTCTACCACATCCTACTTGTGTCAACCACAACCTCAAACAACAAGCTACTTGTGTCAACCACATCCTACAAGTGTCTCACTACCACTACAATTCATGGTTGCTCAACCATCCTTCACAAACATCTATGTTGTCAAAAGCCAAGTGAATTTCGTAAAGAAATGCGTCTCATCCCTAAGCACATATTTTTTCTTAACTTGAACAAACCTTACAACCTCTAAACCAACCATGATGATGCAAGTAGTAGGATCATTCTCTTTTTAACATTTCTTTGTAGGTTCTTCTTGACGCCCTCGAGCTAGGGGGAGCTTCTGTCGTGCATTTATAAAGTGCAACATATGACTTACTCGTCCAAGGACGAATATAATTTTGCACTAACTTTTTGTTTTGTAGATTTTCAAAACATACTAGGAGAACTTGACGCTCTCAATAAAGGGGATTTTTTCGTCAAAACAATAACAATGTAAATTTTGCAACAATTTCGTCTTAGCCTTCCTAAAATACTTGACGCCCTTAACAAGGGGGAGCATACACAAAAGGGATGATGCAAACTCGCCATTCTTGGGAGAAATTAAGTTTAAAGGACACACCCTTTTTGTTTCGACAAAAGGGGGAGAAGAGTGTAAACGAAGAAGGTAATGTATAGGAAGTACGGACACAAGTAACTTTGACATTTTACCTATCTATTACGTTTACATATATTTTGTCATCAACAAAAAGGGGGAGATTGTTAGTGCAAATATTACGATATTTAATCTATACATTCTCATTTGTTTTGTTGATGACAAACATGTAACTTGTAATACCTAACGTAAAATGTATAAGTTACTTGTAGTTAGATCTTGTCTCAACATACTCTCAACACCTCTCGACGACTCAAGTCCTTGTATGCTACAACACAGGTTCGTACATATTTGTTATGTTGCATTATGATCAAATCCCCAACAAACCAATAAACAAGTTTAGTTAAATAGTTTATGTACAACAACTAGTGTTTACATATTGGGTAAATATATACATAGCTAGTATGTATTATAATGGGTAATATAAATGGGTAGAAACTTAAGTATTTGACCCATTGACCAAATACATTGAATGTAGTTGGGTAAAACCCAAAGTCCATGACCCATACCCATTGCATGACATCATGCATAAGTCATATATGGATATTATCCATGACCCATGGTATTGACCCATACCCATAAGTCTAGATACATTGTACCTTGGTGGGTACTCAAAACCATAACCCATAACCCATGGTTTCAACCCAAAAAACAATGGGTAAAGAGGAGCGTGCACGGATCCCTCATATGACCCACGGATCCCTTGGAATTACAAGGCCGGATCCCTCCAGAAGGGATCCTTGGGGCAGAACATGGTTTTGGTCTTTTTGCCTATAAATAGCAAGCCAATTCTTACCATTTCCACACACCTTCACACATAGTTTCTCTCCACCAAATCTAGGATATTTAGATCATTAGGAAACATGTAAACCACCCTCATCTCATATGATCATAATGCTTCTAACTCTCATTTGTTGTAAGCATACTCCCGAAGTGATCCTCCAAAGCAAGCTTAGAGATCTTGCTTCCTTACCTACTGAAGTGATCACCCATCACAAGATACAAGCACATGAAGATCTTATACAACAAGCTTGGGAAACTTGTCATCTTCATTCATAGAAGACTAACTACATCATGCTTTGGGTTCTTGATGTTTAGTCTAGGAGTTTATATCCATTAGACACATTGTCTTGGATATTGTCTAGTATCATATTCTTGTATCTATGACTAGACTAGATGGTTTATGTGTTTGTGCCATAAAACACAAGGTTTGTTATGTTGGGCCACAAAACATAACGGATGTCATAGATGTGTCAAAGGCATTAGTGAAGAGTGCCGAAGATCCGTGTTGAAGGCATTAGTGAAGAGTGCCGAAGATCCGTGTTGAAGGCATTAGTTAAAGGTGCTAAAGGATCATGTAAATGGCATTAGTGAAGAATGCCTAGGTCATATAATCGATGAGGTGCATCGTTATACATATAGTATTTTTTTAGATCCAAGGATGGTGATATCCTTGATGGTGTTGTAACAAGGAGTGGATCTCCTTGAGATTAGGTGTTGTGTTGTGATGGGTATTAGTTCCTCCATAGTAATGGAACTAGGTGCTTAGCCTAGTACCTAATAAAGGGTAGGCGACGTTGTGTAGGTGTGGTTCACCTTGGAGTGAAAGAACCCGGTGGTTAGCCTAGCACCGTATAAAGGGTAGGCGACGTTGTGATAGGTGTGGTTCGCCTTGGTGTGAAAGAACTCGGTATTTAGCTTTGTACCGAAAAAAGGTGTAAGCGACGTTGTGAAGGCTTCTCCGCCATAAGGAGTTGGTGTAGTGATTACGAACTCTCGAGTAGGTGACTCGGGAGTGGAGTAGGGCAAGGAAGGTGTCCTTGTAGCCGAACCACTATAAATCCTCGTGTTGGTTTGTCTATCCTTTTACTTATCGCTTTACTCTTATTCTTGCATTACATTGTTTATTTTCTATGTGGTTGATGTCTATGTTTGTGACATATACTTGGTCTTTCATATAGTCACAAATTATATTTAACACTTTACATATTATGACACGCTTGATCAAGAAAAAGCAACCGGACTAATAATGGTGAAACTTGATTTTTAATGAACCATTAATCTTGCAGAATCTTATGTGATATTAAGGGGTTGGCCTTACATGCCGTAATGCGTTAAATGCATCCTCGCGTCGAGATTAGCAAATGCAATGGTTTATACTATATTTGATACAAAAGTTTTAAGTTTGAAACGGAAACGTATTCACCCCCCCCCTCTACGTTTTCACAGTTTTGCTTTTAGTTCTATGGCTTCTTTGTCTAAACGTTGGTTTTGACTCTTTAAAAGCTTGTTTTTGTTAACTAGTTTTAAGCTAATATTGCATAGTTTATCATATTCATTATGCAATGAGTCGTCATCAAGTGATGAGCTACTATAGTATTCGTGACATACCTCGTCATTTGCCATGAGACAAATTTCTTCATCCTCCTCGTCGCTCATTCCCCACGTGCCGCTCACGAACGCCTTTTGATCATCCCATTTGGGACACTTACTAATAAAGTGGTTTGGGTCCCCACATTTAAAGCAAGTACGACCATCCTTTGGCTTCTCGTCCTATTTGCTTTTTCGAAAGCCTTTCTTATCGTCATAAGGTTGTTTGACGTATCTTCCCTTTCTTCTAAAGAACTTTTTAAAGTCCCTTACCACCATGGCGTACTCCTCGTCGTCACTACTTGAAGAGGCTTAAGGGCAAGAGATTTGTGTTTCTCTTTTACCTTTGAGGCTTCGAAGTCTTTAGCGAGGACAAGCTCGTAGATTTTTAGGTTGCCTATGAGTTCGTCGAGAGTAAGGATTGTCAAATCTTTTGACTCTTAGATCGCCGTCACCTTGGATCTCCACTTCGATGGAAATGCTAGAAAAAGATTCATCAAGTGCTTGTAAGGATGTAATAATAGTATTAAAGTTAGCAAATGAATGATCTATAGTTTCCTTATCCGATATTGAAAATTGTTCATATTGTTGAACAAATAAATCAATTTTATTATTTTTAACTTGTTGGTTGCCTTGATGAGTTACAACTAAAGAATTCCAAATTTCTTTAGAGGTTTTAAGCATAGAAATTCTTTCAAATTCCTTTTTGTGTAAAGCATTATATAAAACCATTTTTGCTTCACTATTTTTAGAAAGCTTTTTCTTCAATTCGTCACTTAATTTATCATGAGGTATGTTAACTATATTTCCTTTATCATCATTTGAGGTAGCCTCAAAGTCGCCTTCAACAATAATGTACCAACTATCAATATCTTTAGATTTCACATATGTTTCAAATCTATTTTTCCAATATATAAAACCATTAGTTTCAAGTAGTGGTGGTCGTTGCATAGATTGCCCTTCCTTATAATTTTCAGAACCCATAGTGATCGAAAAGTTTTTAAAATACAATTTTATTTTAAAACTTTTATAAACTTAGCTCTTGATGCCAATTGTGTAAAACTAGAAGGGGGGGTTGAATAGTTTTGCCGAGTTTATGTTAGTTTCAAAAACTTTTAGATTCGTTAATATGTGAGATCTTATGGATGTAGAGAAAGTATGCATCTAATGATAAAGCACACAAAAGGTATTGTAGCAAACACATAAATCAAAAGATGTTCACAAAACCACCAAATCACACCAACACACATTTGTTCATAATACTTTCATAAATATCTAACTATGCATAGGTTAGCCGATCCTGCCTCCAAAGGTAATAGAAACTCCTTGGATATTCTCAAGCTCCTCCAAGTTATTCTTGTTACCAGTCATATGCCCAGAACATCCACTTTCAAAGATTCCTCTATCTCCCATATTCAAATAAGGATGTTCTTGCACAGAAAAAAGAAATTAGTTTCTCTTGGGGACCCAGGCCTGTAGAGGCTTGGGTATGCCTTTTGGACCTTTAAATTTGTCAGCATTAAAAGAAACTAGTCCACCATTATACTTGAAGTTTGGTTTAGTCTGTCTCCAAGTATAACTTGCTAAGGGCTTAACAGCAGTCCCCCAATTTCCCTTTGCAGCATACGATTGAAACATTTGAGCTGCATTTTGAGTCATGGGTCTTCTCACAGGTGAGTGAGAACCATAATGAAGTCTTTGATTAAACTGGTTCACCTGTGATTTTCTAAACTTGGTACTGGGTGAAGGACTGGTATGTTTTGATTTAGCATTCATATACCCAGAATTAACTTTAGCTTGGCCAGGCTTAACATGACCAGTATTAACTCTAAACATATTACCAGTATTAAAGTTTTGCCTACCAGTACTAACTTGTACACCAGTACCCACCCTGGGTCTAACAGAATTTGTGTAAAACTAGAAGGGGGGTTGAATAGTTTTGCCGATTTTATGTTAGTTTCAAAAACTTTTAGATTCGTTAATATGTGAGATCTTATGGATGTAGAGAAAGTATGGATCTAATGATAAAGCAAGTAAATAAAGTAAAGCGAAGGGAAAGAAAAGACACAGTCGATCTATAGTGGTTCGGCTACAAGGACACCTTCCTTGCCCTACTCCACTCCCCGAGTCACCTACTCAAGAGTTCAAGCACTATGTCAATAAACTCCTTCACTTGGCGGAGAAGCCTTCACAACGTTGCTTACACTTTTTCTGGTACAAAGCTAAATACCGAGTCTGTAGCACGGTGGACCAAACCAACACGACTATTAACTATAACAAACTCAGTTCTAGATGAAGAAGCTACATTATTGCTACTGTTTGCTACAGCAGATCCACGGATCCCTGGCTGTACACTAGCCGGTTCCCTTATCAAGGGATCCGTGGGATCCGCCACAACAGTGGCTGGTTTTTCTAGTGCCCTAACAAATTTTGTTTCTTTATTTTCACTAGTTGATGGATCAAGTTGTTGAATACCTAAACCTTTTTGGTTTTTGCCGGTTTTAACACCATCTAGTATCGTATCTAAAGTGTTCGTACTTATTCTAGAAATTTTAGAATCAAGATGATCAACTAGTGTTTGAAGTTGAACGCAAAGTTCACATTCACCACTTGCTATTTTACCCTTTTCCAAACGTTTTAGTTTTGCTTTTAGTTCTATGGCTTTTTTGTCTAAACGTTGGTTTTGACCCTTTAAAAGCTTGTTTTTGTTAACTAGTTTTAAGCTAATATTGCATAGTTTATCATATTCATTATGCAATGAGTCGTCATCAAGTGATGAGCTACTATAGTATTCGTGACATACCTCGTCATTTGCCATGAGACAAATTTCTTCGTCCTCCTCGTCGCTCATTCCCCACGTGCCGCTCACGAACGCCTTTTGATCATCCCGTTTGGGACACTTACTAATAAAGTGGTTTGGGTCCCCACATTTAAAGCAAGTACGATCATCCTTTGGCTTCTCGTCCTCTTTGCTTTTTTGAAAGCCTTTCTTATCGTCATACGGTTGTTTGACGTATCTTCCCTTTCTTCTAAAGAACTTTTTAAAGTCCCTTACCGCCATGGCGTACTCCTCGTCGTCACTACTTGAAGAGGAGTTCTCTTCATCGCTTGAAGCCTTTTTGGCTTTAAGGGCAAGAGATTTGTGTTTCTCTTTTACCTTTGAGGCTTCGGAGTCTTTAGCGAGGACAAGCTCGTAGATTTTTAGGTTGCCTATGAGTTCGTCGAGAGTAAGGATTGTCAAATCTTTTGACTCTTCGATCGCCGTCACCTTGGATCTCCACTTCGATGGAAGTGCTCTTAGATATCTCCTAGGGTTATTGTACAAAAAAGTCACTAAAGTTTGCGAGAAATTTGTCCTAAGTCACTATAGTTTAAAAGTTGTCATTCAGGTTTGTTAGGTCACTAGTTTTACAACACAAGTTATATAGAAAGGAGATGAAGGCGATTGAACAAGATCTAACACACACACACACAATAGTAATAATACGGTTTAGGCGTGAGGCATGAGTGAAAGAAAAACTTGAACAACCAACCTTCAAATGAAGGTTATTACATGGTTTATATAGGCAAGGAACTAGGGCAACACTCCTCTCCTTCCCTATTCCTTATTGGGCTTGGGTCAAGCTTATGGGCCTTCTACATAAGCTTGACCTTAAACAAACATAAAGGCCATAATAAAGCTACCTATTACATATGAAATATAAATACTTGAAATACTGTTTAGGAGTGATTCCAACAATCTCCCCTCAAGTATATATGAATGAAAACGGTGAAGGCGTTGATGTAATAGTAGCAGTTGACGCCTTCGACATTCTTCTTCTTGTGAGAAGAATTGCCTTGATTCAACAATCTCCCCAGTAGAGAGATAGTTATCTTTGAACAGTTATGCTTTGACGCCATCTTTAACTTTGTTCTTTGATCATTGTTCTTTGTGGTGAAATTGATAGTATGTTGTTGTTCCGCATCGGTCCGCCTCAGTGTCCGCTTCGTTGCTCCAGTGTCTCCACGCCATTCTTCAACATGCTCACACGCTCTTTGACGTTGGAATTCAATACCGATGAAGTTCTTTAAGTCTTTAACTTTGTAGATTCTTTGGTTTGACGAAGAATCATTCTGACGGTTGTGTTGCTTTTGAATAGAACTTCCATTAGTGATGATGTTGGCGTTAGCATGAGAAGAATCAAGACGATCATCCCGCCCGAGCTTCCATAAGAAGAAAACATTTCAAACGGTTAGTAATAAGCGGTTTCCGTCACTTACAAGTTTGAACTTCGAGAGTGTCAACAAAGATAGTGTGAGGACACAACTCTAATTCTTACAAAGGCCGCTCTGAACCGAGTCCCACAAGTGAGATAACGCGATATACCGAAGTACATCTACAGTTCAGATGAGTCGCCGAGGTACACCGAAGCATCACCTCACGATCAGACCGCTTGAGACACACTCCGCGTAATCCACGGGAGTTACCGGCGACCGGCCGACAGTGGTCGTTTGATGTTGACCCCGGCAGAGTTTCCATTCAATCACCGAGGATCACAGATGTGAACCTCTCATAAATGTTCTCGCATGATTGCTAAGATCTGTGAAGGACTCGATATGAACCACCGATGATCTTATTAGTTGATCATCAAGTGATTAAATGTCAAGTGTTCCTAAGAGATCTTTTGATGAATCTCGTGGCTCTAGACTCAATATTGCATTTTGGTTTTCCCGAAGGAGACTAGGGAGAGGGTCTCCTTCTTCAATACCAGAATCTCTAGGAGAAAGCCGATAGTTTACGTAGGGTTCCCTGTGAGAATGAAACAAGCTTCTGTTGAGAGAAACTTGAGTGGCTAAGAAGGTTTAGTGCATGCGCCACCGGGTCCATGACGACTTTTAATCTTCAATACCGGTGCCACTAAGTGACAACCAAGAGCATATGAATTGAACCCTGTTCCGCCCTAAGTTGAATAACTGAGGGCTATTTCTTTTCACCCTTTTCTTTGCATTTCTTTTAATTCTTCAACTCCTTCTTTCTCCGATTCTCATTTTCTCCTTTTACAATCATACCTAAGGACTTCTAAATACTAACTATTTGTGGTGTCCTTGGGTAGATCCTCCGCTCAAGGATCATAGGACGGTTATTCCTAACCTTAGTCACCTTATAACTCCATGACTAACCTATATTTGCCATTAAAACCATCAGATGAAAAAATGTCTCTCAAAGGGTTTGTTAATGAAAAACATGTTTGAACCATTGTGAGAGATGATGTTTTGCATAAATACTCCCCTTCCACATGTGCTTAATAGTTTTAATGGTTAAATGCATAGTGAGGAAAGAGCGCGACTTTTGAATTGATCCATCAAGATAGACAATCCCCCGCGAGACACGGTTACGCTGCATAGTTAAAGAGTTACATTGTCAACTTTTAGGTGACAACTAGCTCTAATAACTACCTTGAAGGTGTAGACAAACCTTGGAAGGTTGTCAAACCCGCCAGAGTTCATGTCTATCAAAAGTTTCTCGAATGGTACATTCTACTCGCACAAGTCCTTTGAGACACGCTTACATCACTAGCTTAACTAGCTTGAAATTATTACCCGCCCAGACAAGTCTTTTCGAAGTTACTAACAGCTTAGTATCGTCAATTCGTTGGTTAAGTCCGAGGTACACAGATTCATTTGCATTTTGTACAACATATTTCTTATCACACAATTTTCTCCCCTCAAAAATGGCATATTAAAGTGTTATTTTTTAAACGTTTAAGAATAAATATGACCATTTCGAAAGTGTTGGGAAGAATGACCATCGTGAACAATTTGTGAACAAAGTTTCAAATACTCCCCTCAACAAGTGATATAAACGGTTGAGGTTTTGAAAGTCTTAAGGGAAGTACTTGTTCTTTTGAGCAAAACCTTGAAAAATGAAAGGTTTGATAGGTTTTACTCAAAAGTAAGAAGCTTTCGCTCCTTTTATAAGGATTGTGGCAATCAAGCGCACTACGTGGTCCTTTCTTGACCATTACGGGTTGTACATTGTTATGTGTGCACAAGCCATAGACATATTAAATCACACATCCAAAATTATATGAAGGAAACAATTCAAGGGGTACCAGGAAGTGCAGTGATGTTCCCTGTGAGTGCGCATGCTGAAAGCCGGTGATGTTTCTCCCGGTCGACCACCAACATAGCTCTCCAATCGCTCGAATCGATCCCTTCAACAACCGCTCATCAATCATGGTGATGATCCTTCTCACATCCCTCCTTTCCCCGAGAATTCCAGCTTACGAGACCCAACTTTCAGCGTATATCCTTCAACCTCAGACGCTAATCCATCCCTAACCAGCCTTCAAAGTATGATCCCCGAATTTCTGAAGATCACTACACGCCATTAAGCGCTTTGAAGTTCACGCGGTAAACAACTCCAAAGGTTTGCCGATGAGCGTATATTGAGGTAGCCGATTGAGATCGGGAAGAGTAAGCGTTGGAGGAGTGAGGTTGACACGCGCCCGATAAGATTCAACACCATCCGGATATCTTCAACACGTTCTTTGATCACGATGCGTCTAATGAAGATGAGAACCGACTTGATAAATTCACGTTGAACTTCAGTCGAGAATTGTCTCATACGACCTCAGACTTTGGCAAGGTACATGTCTTCGATGTCGCTGAGGGACAAGTTCTCAAAGTCACCTCGAGAATCCATAGTCCTGTTCATCTTGTCGCTTGACTATGATATTCTTTAAGAATGTGTAGTCCCACTTAGACTTGAGATCAATGTGTTTGATGGCCACGATGTCCTTAGAACTATATAATGCATGTTGAGACTTCAACCGTGCAGCTTCAGTAGTAGATTCTTCGGCGCTCGTGCCAATGATGAATCCCATACAATGCATCTTGGTCGTATGCTTGCACGCTGTCAGAAAACAAGTGATTTGCACGTTCCTCGATAGCTATGCAGCTTTGAGTAAATAGTCACTGGAATGGAAGAGTCAATGATGTAGCGTATTTTCGCGAACCATCGCTTCCATGTAAGAGAAAATCCGTGTCTCTGTTAAAGAAGTATCGGAAGGGAATCCGTGGTTCGTCTGCTTGGCCAATGGTCGGTAGGGGTTTGGTCCAATCGGTGTAGTATGGAGGGTTGTCCCTTTGTGTGAAGTCAATGTTTGCTTCCGGATTGAGCCAATCCATGTCGTTAGACATAGCTCGAGCGATGTTCTCAAGATGATATTCGACCTCGACGGCGCTTTCAGAGCCGTCTTTAAGAAGTTGGAATGCTTCATTCTTGATTCGCTTCAACTCAGATTTCGCCATTTTCTTCACATGGAACTTTTCTTGCAAAAGTTTTATGCGGCTCCAATGTAGAACCGCTCTACCAATTCTTGACCTTCATCGTGGTAGGAGTTTGATTGACAAGTGTGGAGAACCATTCAAACTCTTTGGTTTTATCGTCATCAAGCCATGAGACGACTCCAGCCGAGTCGCCTTCTTCTTCTTTTGGAAGGCCTTGATGATGATATCGGTTTCTCGCACTTGTTTGGGTGAGGTGGGTTGTTGTCGGGGCTCAAGGACCTCTTCATCGCCACCACCCGTATACTCAAAGTAATCACCGCTTTATGAGTCGTGGGTGGTAACTCGAATCGCCCCGAGGTTTATCAAGAGAAGACCGAGGTGGAGGAGACTTTTGTTGAGAAGAAGTTCGTGGTGGAGGAGGTGGCGTAGAGGTAGATTTACCGATCGCTTCGACGCTTAGGTGCGTAATCCTTATCCTTATCATCGCCATCTCTTGGTCGTTGGGTTGATCGGCCGACTCCTTGCATGATGATCCGAGTTGAAAATCAAGTAGATTTTCAAAAATTTAGCTTCATCCGGTAAACGCTCCGATCGCTTTGACATTTGTATCACAAGTTTAGCGATTAACTCGATTCGAGAGATCGCCTTCTTTGGCCATTGTATTTTTAACCAATGCTACGATGTTAGGGGTGAGTTGTCTGAAAATATTTCTCTAGTCACACCGGGACAAGGTCGAGAAGAAACTTGTGAGTATGATCTCTTGTCGCCTTTTCCAGTTCCTTTAGGACTTTAGGAACGATATCCCAAAGGTACTTGTTAGTGTAACCTTCGATCATTTCGCTCAGCCTCTTTACGATGACTCTTCATGAACTTCTGAACAAATTCCCTTTCTTTCTCCATCTTGTCATGTTCGTCATACATATGTCGTATGTGATCAAGAAAGAAATTTAGCTTTTGTAGAGCACGCTTTTCTTCTCGACTTGTTTGACTTTGTGAATTCGCTTATGAGCTTGAGAAATCCAAGATCGAGGTGGTTTCTTCACAGATTTGGATGATGATTTTGTTGATCTTTTGATGGTGGTGGTGATGAGTGAGATGAAGAATCTGATGAGGAGGGGACATGAGGAGATTCGGGGTCCTTTGGAGGTGCAGTAGTATCCTCCTTGGAACGAGTTGGACTGCTGAGAAGAAAGTCATCATAATCTTCTGCGTCATCATGTCCAGTTTTAGCCTTTTCTTCCGCTCTGCTCCTTAGCTTCTTCATCGCTTTTCTTTCTCGCCTTATTCTTTTCTCGTTCCTCAATGTTAAGATCAGTAGACTCCTTCACAAGCGTTTGTTGTTGCACAAGAGTGGTGGCACCGCATCCCTTATCGGGTTGATTAACCGCATCGTGACTCGTGAAGAGTGGACAAGACCACTGATCCTCCGGCCACCCATTTGATCTTTTGCAAATTCTTCAGCCTTTTGAATTTGTCTAACTAATTTAAACTTCTTCCTGTAGGATTGATCCAGTTGCTCTTCTTCTTCTTCAGAGCTTTCATCATGAGACTCAAGTACGGGAGTCTTTCCTTTTCCATGTTCAGCTATTGGACTTGTAGGTTTAGCCGGAGGAGGGATACGCTGCGCATTCAGAGAAGGTAATCTCTTCATCCGTGTCAGCATTCATCGAGCTTTCGCCCACAAGCTTTTTTGCGGTTCGGGTTTGGGAATTGGGATGGGAGCAGCTTCCTTAGATGGAACAATCCTCTTTGAAGGAGGGTTCCTCTTGGGGAACTTCCTTTGACTCACAAGATTTGCCGCACTTCCCGCACTTCCTCTTTTGGTTCTCCTTACAGTGTTCCGTAAGATTTTTCGTCGAGATGACCAACTTTGCCTTGTCGACCGCTTCCTGATACCTTTTGTACGCTTCGAGCTTTTCGACATCTTCGCTAGAAGGAAATCGGCAAAGACAAAGACCTTGTTTCTTTGTAGACGCTTTCCTTGATTCGACAGATAGAATGGGTTCCGACAACATGTCGTGATTGTCGGGGTCATTGAGCCTCTTGGGAATGTCAGGATGAAGTCCAAGTGCTCTCTGGATCAACAATTTAGTATATCCGATGTAGGGAATCTTTGAGCCAAGTTTGTTGAGAAATGACATCATGTCATCCCAAATCAGAGCTTCGATAGCGATGTGTTTTATGTTGACCAATGCCCGTAATATTTGCAGCTCCATGAGCTTAGGGTGCTCATAGCCACGCCACGCACCGTAAACAGACTTGGTGATGATCATGTAGAGAGTTCTCCGTGGTTGAGGAATACTCTTAAGCTCTACGTGAGAATGCTTGGTGATTACTCCCGTAGCCTCGTCATAACCGATATTGATTAAGAATTGGAGAGTGAGCTCTTCAACAGGTGTGGCATATAGTTTGGTTGGATCGACATCAGGAATTAGGAGAACAACCCTTAAGTCCGCAGTGTAATGGTGACTTGTTTGTGATTCAGAGTCACCGCCACGCAGCTTTGTCCTTTGACCCTTTCCATAGTGTTCCGTAATCGTTGGATGTAGATCTCGTGAACAGCTTGCAGAGTGTGAAAGCATGTTCTGATACGGATGAGTCCTCATAATATCAATAGCAATTAAACATGAAGATTCAGAGCAAGTGAGGTTGTCAAAGTCAACACGGAGATTATTCTTTCCTATCTTCATTGGATAGCCATGAGGATAGATATCATCAATGGAGAGAACTTCAGGTGCATCCATATTCATTTGTTCACCATGTCGTGATCTCGAAATAACATTAGCCAAAAGAACCAACATATCGAAAGACATAATGTTAGTCAACGGAAGGTCTTATTGTCTAGTTATTGAATGTACAGGGTCAATGATTGTTACGAGTCCTAAGTCACTTGTATATTCAATAGTCCAATGACGCCGTGAAATGTTTCGTGAGTTAGTTAACTTTAAGTTTTAAAGTTTATTTTATCACTTATTGTTCACAACATATCAAACGATTTCAGTTTATTAGTGACATTTTAGGATTCGTGATGATATGATTAGTTTATTTACAAGTTTGTACACGTAACAATTCATAACGAAGGTATGATCACGGCTTATGCGTAGGATTGGTAAAGTTATGCGTAGACAAGAATGATATATGCGTAGGCGTAAACTTACGCGTAGGGTCTTAACTTACGCGTAAGAAGTGTTACGCGTAGGAAAAAGAGGACCTTATGCGTAAAGCTTATGCGTAGGCATATATTAACCTTACGCGTAAGGCTACTCGTAAGAGTTGACTTTATGCGTAGAGGTCATCGCTTCAAGCACGCATATCCTTCACAGATACGCCGTAGTCCCATATGTAGAACCTTATGCGTAGACGCTACGCGAAGACAAATCTTACGCGATAACAAGCTACGCCGTAAGGTGATCCTTATGCGTAGGCTTATATTAACCTTGATTCTGAATATTTAGTGTTGCAAGCCTGAAATAAAGCATCATATCATCAATGTTAAACACATAACATTCATATTATGACAGATCAAAACACGTTTGGACAGTTAAAACAAGCAGTAGAATCGCATACGCCAGAGTCTAAACCCTAAATCTACGTGTATGAGATCTAGCCATGGAATATGCACCAAACATTTTCTGGTAGTTTAAGAGTGTTGAGGAAGTCTATATACCAAGTTATAACACCCAATTCATGGTGAATCAAAAATACCCAAACTTATGAACTTAAACCCTAATTCCAAATTGTTGATGATTTAGAGTTTCTGGGTGGTTATAAAGTAGGGAAATCATCAATTCATCATCATAAGAACATAACCCAACAATCTTTTCGACCAAAACACTTCACATTCGAAAACACCCAATTCGACATAAAACCCTAATTTTCAAAAATCATTGATCGTGTTTCGGGTGGATTTTGATGGATAAAATGATATCATTGATGTATTTAAAACGTTTTGACATAATCCATTTAACCACAAACACACACAATGATTGTGTGTTCATACGCTTATGCGTAGAACACATAATCACTCGTAACATGAATTTTAACCGTTGGATTTGAATGAAATTCAATACCTTATCTTAAAAACATGTTTAGATCACAAAAACACTTACACAATGATGATCAAATCAACTGATATCTTGAACGATTTTAGGCGTAGGATGTGTTTGGTTTAGTGTAATAAATGTGAAGAATAAAAGTAGGTGGGAGGGTGTTTTATTAAAAGTGAGTTTAACCTTTTGACAGTTTTGGTCCCTCCACCTTTTCCTTTTTTCAAACCAAGCCATTTAACTTCCATTTTGGTTACCAAACGAAGATTTTTAAGAAAGAAACATGACGACACTCCCCCTCGACTTGAGAAAATAATGAAAGGTTATTAATTAAGTCCGAGGAGTGTCTTTGAACCAGGAAATGTACCACCATTTGTAAAAGAATCAACCGAGATATGATAACATGCAAGTACACGATGTTTTGAAGCAAAAAGATTATTTTCTCCCCTCAACACTTGATCGAAAAATATGAATTTTGAAAGATTAAAGTGTTGACGGAAGAAATGTACTTGCAATGTTGAAAGAAATGTAGATTAGAAGAATATTTTTGTTGTTTTTATCATGTTTTATAATTTTGTATTTTGTTTTTGAAAAATTATTTACAAAAGAGAATTTGGTGTTTGATGTGTTTTAAGACTGCTTTAGGAGATCATCCAATTCCTCTTGAGTCAAACACCTCATACCAATCCGGTGGACCAACTCATTAAACCTAGCGGTAGGCAAGGCTTTGGTGAGTAGATCTGCCAATTGGTATTCAGACTCCACAAAATATAATTCAACAAGCACTGCTCCACGTGATCCTTGATGAAATGATATCAAGATCGATGTGCTTTGATTTCGAAACCGAAGTTGCACGAGATTGCAATGGCACTGATTGTCGCAATACATCGATTCTCACAAATACGTAACCATAGTCTTTGAGTTGTGTTCTCATCCATATGACTTGAGCACAACATGCCGAAATGGCTACATATTCTCGCTTCGTTGATGACAAATGATGTACAATCCTCGCTTCTTCGATTGCCATGACACCAGTTTATCACCAAGAAATTGTAAAGCTCCCGAAGTGCTTTTCCGTGAGTCTAAGCATCCCGCGTGGTCGGCCTCAAAAGCGATTAGTTCAAAACCATAATCCTTCGGATACCAGATCCCCAAGTTAATGGTTCCCTTGATGTATCGGAGGATTCTTTTAGGCTCAGAGAGGTGGGTTTCAGCTTGGTCGCGACCGATAACGGAGCATAGATAAACGGCAAAGACAATATCGTCCGCTAGTCGTTAGATACATGAGAGACCCAATAATACTACGGTATTTTGTAGGGTCCACCAATTTCCCATGTAAATCAGCGCCTAGCTTCTTGGTATGAGCCATTGGTGTGGCATAGGTGTCACAGGTTTTCATTCCAAATTTGTTTAACAATTCAAGGGCATATTTGGACCGACTCAAGAAAATACCACGGGGTGATTGATGAACTTGAAGTCCGAGAAAGAATGTAAGTTCACCCATCATGGACATTTCAAAATTTTTCTTCATTAGTTTTGCAAAAGCGATTGAAAACTTTTTATGTGTAGACCCAAAAATGATGTCATCCACGAAATTTGAACAATTAAGATATGTGCCCCGTGATATTGTATAAAAAGAGTTGGGTCAACCGAACCTTTGGTGAAATTATTGGCAATGAGGAAAGATGATAGCTTATCGTACCATGCCCGAGGGCTTGTTTGAGACCATAAAGAGCTTTGTTCGCTTTGTAAACATGGTTCGAACTCAGATCAACGAATCCATCCGGTTGGTCGACATAAACCGCTTCTTTAAGTTGTCCATTGAGAAACGCAGCTTTGACATCCATCCGATAGACCGCTATATTCATATGAGCCGCGAACGCTAGAAATATCCAACACCTCAAGACGAGCAACCGAGCAAAAGATTCTTCAAAGTCTAATCCTCTTCCCGACGATAACCCTTAGCCACCGTGACGTGACTTGTTTCGATGACGCTCCTTCAAAGATCCAATTTGTTTTTCCAAATCCATTTTAGACCAATGACGAGACTCCTCGTTGGTCTTTCAACCAGTTCCCATACTTCAAGACGCTTGAATTGGTTGAGTTCTTCTTGCATGGATTCAATCCAGTTGTCTTTTGTCATTGCGCCTTTGATGTTCTTAGGTTCAGATTGGCAGCTGAGTGCATAAATGCAATGTTCACCGCTCGTGTGAAGACGCTGTCTCGTGAACGACCGTTGATTCGGGTTGCCAATAATGTTTTCCAGAGGATGGTCTTTCGTCCATCTATGTGTGGAGGGTTGATGTTGGTATACATTGTGCGATTCTGAGGATTCAAATGGTTTGTTGAAGATTCCGCGACATCCGTGCAGCAGCCTCATTAGCAAACGGGTTGAAGAACGATTTGGATCAAAATCGCAGTGGGGGTATTTCATTCGTAATATCATCACCGGTTCATCATTGTTGGAAGCGTGTGTTCAACTGCTGTGTTGGAGTCAATCGGTGTAGGTGCATCTTCAACAAGAGTTGTTGTAGCAGTGTATCGTATAGGAATATTATCGTTGTGCGGAAACAAATGGATACACCGAGCACGCTCATCAATATCGCCACCAACAAAGGAGCAAATAACCTTTCCATTTGTTGACGAGTAAGCCGAGGGCTTTCTTCACCGATGATGGGGTTGAGGGAAGTTTAAACGGTTGTGACCGGTTCTAAGTCGTTATACTCGTAAGCCATTTCAAGAAGTTCATCGAAATGAGCATGAATCGCTTCCATCACCGCTTTGTACGACGATTCCGATTCGAAACCTTTGGAATTATCACAGGATCCGATAAAGACTCCAATGTCAGCTTTGGCTTTGAGCTTTCCAAAGTCATCACGATCATTATTCCGATAGCAAAGAGATCCAAATACATGAAAGTGTTTTAGATTCGGTTTTCTGTTATGGACAAGCTCGAAAGGTGTTTTGTTGTGGCGCTTGGTGATCATAGAACGGTTTTGAGTATAGCATGCAGAGATACGCCCATAAGTAATCTGAAGTTTAGCATTTATTAACATTGTTCTTGCAGCTTCCACTAACGTTCGGTTTCGTCTTTCAACAACTCCGTTTTGTTCGTGTGTACGCGCAATAGATGTTTGATGCTCAATTCCCACTTTCTCATAGAACTCACGAAGGGTTTTGTTAACAAATTCAGCCTTTGTCTGCTCGATGATTCCGACGGTGTTGGAGTGAACCTCGTATTTTTGTGAGAAAGGTGATGATCATTTGTGGAGCTTGGTCTTTGCTACGAAGAAAGTAGACCCAAGTCCATCGAGAGTAGTCATCAACAATTACTAAGATGTAGCGTTTGCCATTGATCGCTTGCACGCCGATCGGGCCACACAAATCCATGTGAAGAAGATGAAGCACATGCCGAGAGTCGTGGTTCCACCTTTGAAGGAAAATGAGCACGAGTGCTTTTCCCTTGTTCACAAGCCGAGCAAAGGTGATCTTTTGAATACCGGAATCGTGGGAGTCCTTCAACTAGTTTGTGTCGAGCAAGGTTGGTGATGGTTTGAAAGTTTAGATGTGAGAGACGACGGTGCCATAGCCAAGATTTTGTTGATGTTGCCTTAGAAAGTAAGCAAATGGGAGAGGAAGCAACCATGTCTTGCATAGAGATAGTGTAGAGATTAGAATTACGCGAGCCGCATATAAGGTCATTTCCTTGTAGATCACTTAATGAAACAAGTTTTCTCCCCGAAAGCAACCTCCAAATCTCCATCACAAAATTGACCTCATCAAAACAGATTGTGACCGAGGCCTTCCACATAGTAAACCCCGCTAATTTCGATGTTCCCATTGACATAATCTCCGTGAGCCCATGATAGCCGCTAAGTGATCATTCCCTAACCCGACAAAGGCCAATGAACTTTGCAATAAAGTTTGATAACAGCTTTAAGATTGCCTCGTCATGTGTCGGGAACATCCGCTATCAACAATCCAGAGAATGATCTCAGACACCGCATTACAATACGCATCTAATAATGATGGAATAGAAGTAGATGTGGAACCCAAATGTTAGAGGGTTCCATAGCAGCTTATAGTAGATATACACACATCAATAGCTTTAGGTATCCACTTAAATCCTAGTGTGTTATATATCCATTTCCGCCATCTATAACTACTCTTTGCTTTAGTCTTAGTGAATTCACTAGGTGGTACTACAATCCTAGGAGGTGAAACCGAGCTACAGGACAAAGAATGCGCTTCTTAGAATCTAAAGATGGCGGTCTACCAAGCAATGCACTTAGAAAGATTAGTTGGCCTAGAGGTATTCCTGTTCTTAGGATTCCTTAAACGAGAGATTATAGCTTTAGCAACACATTTATCATGGCAATCAGAATTCATACTTTTACCACAAAAAACACAAGGTGCATCGATCAATATCAAAAGTACTTAACGGTTTAGCATTCGTTACATCACTATTTCTATTACATTTGCTAGACGCAATATCTATAGTGGAGGCAACGTGTGTCTTATTCAGAGTCCTAGGGTGTTCTTCTACTTTAGCATTCTTGATTGATCTTTTCTTAGGTCGCAACTTCCTATTCTTCGATTGAGTGCTCTTAGGCCGTGAAGTGCGGACGTTTGGAAAAGGCTCAACTATTCCTCGCTTCAAGAGAAGGAAGCACGCTAGCTACTTGTGATTTGGCAGGAGAGATTCTAGGTGCATGAGTACTAAGTGTTACGGGGGCTAATCTCTTAATGATTGTTGGCGAAGTTGTTCATACTTTCCTAACATTCCTCTTAACTTGATGATAGTGTGAATCGATCTTGATTTTCGTGACCTAACATTTCCAAAGAAAATGCATAACTTCTTTAGTGTGTGCAAGATAATGATCAAGTTCATTTGATGCTTCATCACGAGTCTTTTGAGTAAATCAAATATGACACCATATTCCTTTTAACTTTTACAAGTTCTTGTTCATATTTTGAGATTTGACACTTGAAAGACACGCTTTGATCATCCAGTTGCTCAATTTTAGAATCGTAAGGTTTTGCACGCGAATCGTTGATTTTGTTTTGAAAACAATTTGTTGATCGTGAATATCTTTTTGACACCAATTAAGACGACGTATTGCATTTGAAAGTTCGTTTGACAATCGTTTGTTTTCAACAGCTAAGGACTCGACCAAGCACATTATCGTGTTCTCAACATTTACCACGTATAAATAAAGATCGCAGAGATATTATCAAATGCATATGACAACGAATTCAATAACACAACATTTTGAACATCCGCACATATAACATCTTCCAAGAGTCGATCAACATCTTTTCTTAACATTTTCTTTTTACGCTTAGTGTTTGAAATAGATGTTTCGCTTTCTCAAAACGCTTTTCATGACCCCAAGTTCCTTATGAAAATCCTTTTCCCTGTGCAATTGCACAACTTTTCAAGTTTTTAACATTAGGTAAAAGATTTTTCTCAAAAATGTCTCTTTGTTCTCGCCAGAGGCATTGAAAATGTTCAACTTTGATTTCAGATCGATATTCTATCTCATGTTGTAAAATTTTGAGGTCAGCCATGAAAATGTCAAAATATCGAAGAATTTTTCGATTTTCATGTTGTGAGTTTACTTCACTAATGGAAGGTAAAGGACCATAAGTTTGTGCAAAGTCTGCTTTGGGATTAACAATAGAAGACTCGTGTGTTCGATGATAACTCTTGGTGTGTTAGAAGAATCCGCTGGTGTGACGAAAGTGACCGGTTTAGAATAATTAAAAGGTTTGTTGTAAACAACAGCTTTTAATTTTGATCGACTCTCGCCTTCGTGATCTAATTCCTCTTGACGATGATATTCAACAACATTCATAAATGTAATTATCAATTTTATATTCTGACCGAAACTTCGTGATTTGGTTTGAATGTTTTGGTTGAAAGCTTAGGTTTGTAATCAGGAAGATTCGGTCCATATCCATTTGGATTTGGTTTTAAAGTAAACTTTTCAATGGTTGTGACCGACTCGCCATGTTTGTAAACAACAGCTTTAAACTCTTTAAGTTTGTTTTGCAAGCCGATGATTTCTTCAAGATGATCATCTATTCGCTTCGTTGAATGCTTTTTGTATGCAGAGAACTGCTTTTGACAAGTTAACAACTCAGCCTTAGCTTTTTGATTTTCCAAGGTGAGAGCGCTAATTTGCTTTGTATGTTCATGTTTCAGCTTGTTCTATTTCGCATAACAAAGCATTCTTCGGCGCTAGATCACGATCCTGTCGCTCTAAATATTTTTCGCTTTGATAAGATTTGGCAAAGGTCGCTTCAAAACCGCTTTCACGCTTTTCTTGAGTTTTGAAAAAGTTAAGTTGCTTTTGTAAACATTCAAAATCCTTTGTTAACAAAGGCATTTTACTTTTCAAGTCCCGATTTAATGCAACACATGCAGCAATTTAGGATTGTTGGTCTTGAAGTAACGTAACAAGATCTCGATGGGGCAAAGGTTCATCTTGTTCAACGTGAGTCACAACATGATCATTATTTAGATCCTCAAGTATGACCACGTAGTCAATTTGATTATCAAGGGAAACCGGTTGGTCATCTTGATCGCCAAATATAACTACGGGTCTAGTTGAAAATCGCCGAATGAGATGTGGATGACTCATTTTGAACATTCCGAGCCTTGCCGGATGCTGATGTTGGCGGAGATATGAGATCAGAGATAAATATGGTTTGTTCGGTACCGAGACAAGCCATCGCTGTCATACACCGGGCCTGGTCACTCATGTGTAACGCCGCATATTAGCCATCAACATAACAAATGCATTGGCCCGCAAGTCCTCCATATCATCATCCGAGTCAAGATTTGCCATAAAGCTCGTTTTTGTCCGTGAGAGTTCCACCAGCTTCATCCTTAAGAGCCAAAAGAAGAGCTTCTTTGAAATAAGCACGCCTCTTAGTCCTTGGCTTTGGGCATGCATTAGCCAGTGTCCCTTCTCATTGCAGCTTGTAGCATCAAGACCATTCAACCCATGCCGAGCATTTCCCTGCTCCACCACTTGAGCTCGTTGTTATTCCTACCCACAAAGATTAAACCCTTGACCACCGCCCATCCGACGCACCATAATCACGATTCTCAACTTCAACACGCCCATTGTTCACAAATGCTTGAGTCCGTGTGTTAGATGAGGAACTAATACGCATTGTTGGATTTGTTGGTATAACGGCTAAAGGCATTAGCAATCATAGCAAATCCTTGTTGCAATGCTTAAAACGGATCGGATTCCTCGGCCGCTTCAATCGACATATGCTTGAGCATTGTTGTTGTATGGAACCAATTGATTTTGTTGAGGTTGTTGTTGTGAAGGTGTGTTTGAAGCATTTGGTTGAGTTGCTGGTTGAGGAGAATAACGGTTTTGAGCATATAAGGCAAGTTGTTGTTGATTTTCCGGATGTGTTGGTGGAGCAATTTGAGCACGGAGAATCCTTTCCCGATCAACTTCCTTTTCATGAGGTTTCAAGTAATCGTACAACAATCCGTAGGTAGAATGATGCATGTTCTTCGCTTGACGGAGAAAAATGACATACTTCTCCCATTCAGGACCAAGACTACTCAAGAACTTAGTATTCACCGCAATTCTTGGCATGATGATGTTGTGTTTATCCAAATCATTGATGATGTCCGAAAATCTATGATGATAGGACTCTAGTGTCTCTCCGTGTTCAATCATGAAGTGTTCATAAGCCAAGTAAATTTTGGATTCCAAATCCTCCCGATTGAGTACAGATCCTTCCATAAGAAGACGAATATGATCCCACATTTTTGTGCGCTTTTGAGCATCAACACTACTAAGAATTGGGTTTGGTAATCCTAAGAGGATGTATTCCATTGCAAGTTCATCATCTTCATAATGTAGAAGTTCTGGGATTTAAATCAACAAAGAGCAATGTTGGTTTGTTCATCTCTTGGTGGAATGGCATTTGGATCTCCGGTACAATGATAGTAGGCATCTCAAATGGACCTTCTAAGATAACCTTCTTTAAGAACTTTCCATGTGGCTTCTTCAGATCACAAAACCTAAAGAACCTTATCACCCCTTGATCATAGTTTCCTCGGAGTGAGCATTGAGGTCTATCAAGTGATCCAGCCTCATGAATTGATTGTTGGCCGCTTAAAGCTTCACACATCTTTGCAAACCAAGTGGGTTCCTTCATAGTGTTCCTTGATGGATGTTGATTGAATTCATTTGTGTACGGTTGAACTTGAGGACTTGGTGGTGGTTGAACCATTTGAGGTTGTGGATTTGCAGCAAGTTGTGGAGTATGTTGTTGATTAAATTGTTGTTGATAAATTGCTTGTTGTTGATTCCATTGCCGATGTTGTGGACTTAGTTGTTGTTGTCGCTGAGGATAAGTGTAAGGGAAATAGTTAGAGTATGGTGGTTGTGACATGTTGAAAAACTTGTGTGGTAAAATGGATCTTTGTAGTCGAATGAACCTTTGTTGATGAAGTGTCCTTAGGCGGAGAAAAGACAAGAACCAAGTAGCACTTATGCGTAAAAACACCAAAAGTTACGCGGAACAATGAGGAGTTACGCGTAGGTTTTAGCTTACGCGTAAGTAGGATAAAAGCACTAAAGTTATGCGGAGACAAAAGTTAGGCGTAGAAAGTTAGGCGTAGGATTACCTTATGCGTAGACCTAAGTTTACGCGGAAAGTGAATCTTATGCGTAGGATTTCTACGCGTAAGCTTATGCTTATGCGTAATTTTAGGGTTTTTGCTCAAATGATCTTTTACACTTCACAAAGGCAAAAGATATCCAAAGTCGACGATTTTCGACTTATCCAAGTAAGAAAACACGGAATAAACCAGAAAATGAAGATCAAACCAAGGAAAATCTTACGCGTAATTTTAGGGTTTTGATACGCGTAGGATTACTCGTAACTTTGATTTTGCCCAAATGTGTTTCTAAACCCGATTTTTGTTATGGAATAGCTTCAATAGTACCAAAAGAACACAAAAGTGTGAATTTTGATGTACCAAAATTGCTAAACGGGTTACGCGTAGAACGACACCCACCTAACAAAAACAAGCTTAAAACGAAATCCACGCAGTAAAGTTTGAAACTTTTGCCAAAAACAAGTATTTTAACACCTCAAAACATTGAAAGTACAAGAATCTTGGATTAAAAAGTGTAAAAACGAAGTTTTAAGATAACCAAAGATTGCTTATCTTTACGCCGTAAGACCCAAAACCAAAACTTCAAAACAAACGAGTACACCCAACTATTTGGCGATTGATACCACTGTTAGGTCACTAGTTTTACAAACACAAGTTATATAGAAAGGAGATGAGGCGATTGAACAAGATCTAACACACACACAAACAATAATACGACCGGTTATGCGTAGGTATGAGTGAAAGAGAAATAACTTGAACAACCAACCTTCAAATGAAGGTTATTACATGGTTTATATAGGCAAGGAGCTAGGGCAACACTCCCTCTCCTTCCCTATTCCTTATTGGGCTTGGGTCAAGCTTATGGGCCTTCTACATAAGCTTGACCTTAAACAAACATAAAGGCCATAATAAAGCTACCTATTACATATGAAATATAAATACTTGAAATACTGTTTAGGAGTGATTCCAACAAGGTTACTCAACTTATTTCCAGGACCGGTTATATTTGTTACTCTTGTTTTGGTAACCTAGAATTACCTGCATAATATTAATGTATAAATATTTTAGATTTCATTTATATTAAAAAATGAGTTAATATACACAACAAGCATTAAACTATTAAAATGTTCATTTAAGTTACTATACGTTTCCCTTCTTTAATTTACGTTAATATCAAAATAATTTGCTAAAATGTGTATATTTTTTATATGCCTTTTTTAACACAACTTTTGGACGAATATACGTTTACTTCTTTTACTTTTGTCTGTTTTTGCACGTTCTTTTACAATTTTGCACACATTTGTATTTTTTTTTTATTTTACAGTAATTGGACGTTATTTAGACTTTTTTTTGGGGAAGTAATTTTTGTTTTGCTATGTTGTCATACGTTCTTATCATTTTTGGTTTATTATACGGTTTTAATGTTGTTATACGTTTTCTTACATTTTATACGTAAAACGTATAAAACATACAAACGTTTTAAAGAAGATAAAACGTATAGAACATAAACCATATACAACATAAAAGGTATGAAAATGAAGAAACCATACAGTACACGTATGAAACGTAAAAAGGTATAGAGAAAAACTTCACACCATATATAAAAACGGAAAATATCATAAAAAAAACTACGATTGGACAAACATCTTGAC
>OU343220.1:120091795-120189429 GCA_910596185.1 Chrysanthemum makinoi | reverse complement strand
ACATTTGGGCTAGCTACCCATGTACACTTTGATATGAGTTGACGGATTTGATATGATATTGGTTACGATATATCATTTGTAGATTTGGATATTGGAGTATCTCCTTTAGTATAGGTGCTCGTGGTAACATTCTGATTTCGGTTATTATGTGATTATCTGATATTTTGATTTATCCGTTTGTTATGCCATGTTTTGTTTAGTGGTTCCGTTGGCTATTGTTTATTCAGTATTCGTATGTGATTCATTTGACTACCATGTTCTCTCCCTTATATTCGGTTAACTTGATTACTTTGATTATTCTTTGGATTACCATGCTTACTCTTCAGTTGGGAGTTTCCATTTGTTATGATAATTGTTCCAACTTCGGTTTTTGATCATCGTTTATATGCATTTGTTTATATATGTTCCCTGAGCATTAGCTCAGCCGCATTTTCTTTTCCATGCGGCAGGTATTTAGCTGGGAGCAGGGATATGGGATTTCGAGAGTAGGAGTGGAAGACCTACCCTAGTGAACCCTAATGTTGGACCTTTGGCATTTTGAACTCTATTTTATTCAGTATATTTGGACCATGTTATTTCAGTTATTGGTGATGTGTTGGAACCTTTGGATGACTTATGTTTTGATGACTTTTCATGATTTTAAATAAAAGACTTCCATTTGCATTTTATTTCTATGTTCTGATATGACTCCATAATGTGGCATTCGGACCCTTGTCGTGTTGGGGTGTTACATTATTTCTTTTGATTGAAGGCACTTGTGGTTGTCTTCATATGTTCTAACTTCTCATGTCTCAGAATTCCAAATCTTAGACACTAGTAAGACCCATGGACATTCATCTTCTGCTAGTAGTTTGGGCCAGCCTCTACCTCCTAAACTAATAACTTTCTTGCTGGGCTCAACTGGCTCACTAGGCTCAACTCCTGTTTTTTTCTTTTGGTTTTGTTGGTTTCTTTTTTTCTGCATCAACTGCAGTCTCAATTGGTTTGCTAGTCTGACTAGGCCCATCACCTTCAAGTTTGAACACTGGAATTTTGCCCTACCCTAGCCTTATCATTCCTTATCAACTGCAACTTTCTTCTAGTTTCAATTGAGTGCAGTCTTACTCTCTCTTTCACTTCAGCAGTACTAGAAAACTTTTGACCATGATAGAAGAAATGCTTATACACAATGTTATCTTCATTATTATTTGCCTTTTGGATTTCTTTAAGCTTCTTCCTCCTAATCTTTTCAATCTCATGTTCTTCCTCATCTGAAGCACTTTCAAGATTTTCATTATCTAGCGCCTCAACAACTTCTGCTATTGGTGCAGCAGCATCTTCTTGTACTCTGCTTGTGCGTCTTACCCACTCAACATCTTCATATATATCAAAATGGTAATCATGCATATCAACATTAACTTCTTCTACATTGTTCTCTTCATCATCAAAGTTGTCTCTATGATCATGATCTGAACTACTGTCATCATCATCTGAGTCTTCCAGATCCAGTGTTTCACAAGGTTGATCATGCTCAACCATTGTTTCTAAATGTTCATAATTCTCATTATCATTCACCCTTTCATTCATATGAACACTTGGCCCTTCATTCACCCTTTCATTCACATGAACACTTTGCACTTCATTCTCCCTTTCAGTCACATTATCATCAAAGGGATCAAATTCATCATAATTCATGTTCAAAAGTTCTTCAACAATAGACTGCACAGTTTAAGGTACACTAGCATTGGAAGTGGGAATGGTGGGATTGGTAGTGGCATTGGTGGGATTTGGAGTGGGAGTTAGAGTGGGGGTGGTAGTGGGAGTGGGAGTTAAAGTGGGAGTGGGAGTTGGAGTGGGAATGCTACTGGTAGTAACAATGGTGGGAGTGGGAGTAGGAGTGTCAGAGGTAGAGGGTTTATGGTATTCTAACAACATCATTTTTTTGAATGGGGACTTTTTTTTTGGATGGAGAGGGAATGACAGTGCTTCTAACTGGGGGGATCAAATGAATGAGCAGTTTTGATACCTCATGTTGACAATAAACCTTAATCAACTTATTATCCTTTGTATGCCTAGGTAAACCTTGTACATCAAGATCATTTCCTAAAGCTCTTAGTCCAAATTCTAAATCAGTCCCAGGAATCAGGTAATGATAGTAAATAGCTTCTTCATCATTAACATAACATAATTCATCCATTACATCATTCAACTCATGTCGCGAAAACTCATCCATATCAAATCCATCCACATACGCAACTAAACCATTAACATACCTCCTTTCATCATAGTCTTTAAACTTTCCAGCATGATGTATTTTCATAGAAAACATAATAGGGTTTCCTTCTAAAAATGCAATAACGAAACCACAATTAATATCATGTTTTCAAGGTAATGTCAATAAAGAAAATTATTTAACACATTAGATTAAATGGTTTCCTTATCGTATGCTTTCAGGGGTGCATTGCCCTCATGCTTCTCTCGTATTCTCTAAGGATTACCAACCATCGATTAAAACGAGATGATCAATTTGAGGGTGGGTTTTGATTTCTAGGGTAAATAATTGATCGGATTTGGTAATTGGGATTTGGGTTTATTTGGGATTTTGGGTAACTGCGATGAGAATGGGAGGAAAATGAGAAGTCAATGGGGGTGGGTGCGTTTTATTATTAAAGATAATTAGAAAAGACATAAATGCCCTCGTCATTTAAAAAGATAATGGGTGAAACTAACGTCCATCCAAATTAGGGACTAAAAGGGTGCAAAGTTTCAAAATTATGTATGGCTGGTGTAATAAAAGTGACTTAGGGACTAAAGTTGTTATTTTGGGTATACCACAGGGACCAAACATGTAATTTTTTCTATTTCATATATAGTGAGTAATATCTTAAAATCAAATATGTAGCGCTATACATGCAAATAATTTTTTATCATAAGAGAATCATTAAAAATTATCTAAACTTAGATTCTAGTTAAATATATAAAATTATTGTAAAACATAAATGCATATTAAAAACTTAAAAATACAAAAAATAAAAAAGCCTGGCGAATTTGGAGAAAAAAATAAACCCTTACTAACTAAAAATTTTCAACTTTTTTCTTCCTAATTTGATTGTGTTTGTGTGTTCCTTGACTGCTTGAATGATTGCTAGTAATTCTAAGTCGTTCCTAAGTCCTTGTAGCCAACTTTTATTCGTTACAATAATTTTTGGCCGATTAGGGTTAGCCGGTCCTAAGGTTTCTTATCAATTGATTATTAATCTTCTGTGGGCATTTCAAAGATTGTAATCCTGCTCTAATGCGTTTATCATATCCTTTTCTATCATTCAATTGATTGAATAGGGTTTATATTCGTCTTAGGATTGAGTTTTATTTTTAACACTTATAGGGATTACATCAGTTGTGTTCCGATGTTGTGGTTGGAGCTCTTGAGTGACGTGGTTATTTTGTTTTTTGGTTATGGTTGTTTATCTTGGGTTGGTTGCATGCAGATGGATGAAAAGTGGGTTTTTAAGTCCGGTATGAGGGGTGTTAAACAAAAAGGAGGTTCGTATGATGGTTGTTTAGTTGTGATTAATGGGAAGAATGGCGATGGCAGGTCGATTATTTTAAGCTTGGACCAGGATTTTGAAAAGAACGATATGAAAAGTGAATTTCCCGCCTTGGAAACCTTGGTTGGACGATATGTGATCAATGTAACACCCCCAATTTCGTGAACCTTGAGAGGAATTCAAACTGGGTGTTACTTCATGGCACAAAAGTTATAACAATAGAAAACGAACTCTAATTGAGTCGTTTTAAAAGATTTATCATTCGACTTATATAAATATCAAAGTTTACAAAATAGGTCCCCAGTAGTTTCAAGGTTTACAAATTACATTAACTGGATTTTCGAATGATAATAAAATTTATAGCCTTCTTAATTTTTCATGCTCCTTCGTGGCTAGCCTCGTTCATTATGGGCCTGAGATAAACATGCTAAAGTATTAACACAAAAGTTGGTGAGTTCATAGAGTTTGTAGAAATAATTGTGGAAACCTTGTAAAAATCATCGTGGCAAGTATATGTAAATACTAAATGTAGTTTATAAAACCTTCGAGTGTATGACTATTGCACATAAATACAATAACAAATAGATATAGTGTTTTCATTGCCCTAAGTTACTGGACCGAAGTCTTAAATTTTCTAGTTTCTCCTTTCTAGTATCTGCTTAGTTCATGAATGTACTAAGTCTGTTTAATCATCATTGTATCAAGTTGAATCGTGGGTTACGTTATTATATACCCATAGTCATCTCATCGCATTCTTGTAGATGTCGATATCGTATTTTATCAAAAATCTACCCAGTAGGGGGCCACCAATCGTTTTGGCTAACCTCTTACTAATAGAAATTGGCATAATCGTTCTGGTTAATCTTTAACCTCATACCAATAGAAATTGGCATAATCGTTCTGGTTAATCTTTAACCTCGTACCAATAGAAATTGGCATAATCGTTTTGGTTAATCTTTAACCTCGTACCAATAGAAATTGGCATAATCATTTTGGTTAATATTTAACCTCATACCAAGAGAAATTGGCATAATCGTTGCATCATTCTGGTTAATCTATAACCTTGAGCAAATAGAAATTGGCATAGTAGTCGCAATCATAGCCTAGTAGGTAATTTGCTGTTGTACCTAGTATTTATTGCGTTCATTTGTTCTAACTGAGTTAACTTAATGGTTACACTAATCACAATAGATCTAACCATAATATTCATGTTTACTACGCATAGTGCTTAATGGTTCATGATATAGAAACTTTAAATATGGCAATAATGTTATTAGCATGAATAAACATTTAGTTTAGATACAACATATAGTTTACAAATAATCAAAATTGAATTAAAATAGTTGAGCATGTATCTCCCCCAAAGAGTTTACAAAATAATTATACAATAGAAATGGGGCTATGACTCACGGTAATCAGTAAAAGTTTAGAGTACTAATGAAAGTAAAATAAAATAGTTGAGCATGTATCTCCCCCAAAAGTAATTCAAAAGGTATAAAAGTAAGGTCTATGAAACTTACGGTAATTCGTAAAAGTTTAGAATACTTGTAAAAGTAAAAGAAACTAATTGAGCATGTATCTCCCTCAAAAATAGTATAAAACAATTAAAAGTGGGGCTATGAAACTCCCAGTAATTTGTAAAAGTTTAGAATACTTGTAAAAGTAAAAGAAAGTAATTGAGCATGTATCTCCCCCAAAAATAGTATAAAGCAATTAAAAGTGGGGCTATGAAACTCAGCGTGAGTTGGATGATGTTTGGTGAGTAGTGAAAGTGGTGGCCGAGTCGTAAAAGCCGCTACGAGCAACATGATATGGTTTCATGTCTTAGTTTATGGAATAATAATGCGAAAGCATAAACGAGTCTATGTATGTCACTTATATTGATCATGATGCTTTATATGGTAGTTTGTGTATGTCATTTTTATAGAAATGGTTTATAAAACATTTGTAGTTTAATAACTCGTACTACCGTTCGGGCCATCATAATTCAGAGGTTATGTAGTAAACATTCGAGGAGCTAGGACACTTTAATTCGTAAATCCAGCAACTCGTCGATCCGTTTAACCAAATGAAACCCCTCACATGAAGCTCCCTAGTTTTGTAGTACTCGATATGGAAAATATATGTTTTGCTTGTTTGATTATATGACATATAGTTTAAGTGGTTACATGGTTTAAAAAATAAGTTTGGTCATATTCCGTAGGCGTGTCTGAGTTGGTTTAGATGTTTAACAAAAGTAGTGTGGTCCTTTGGTTATACAAGTAATTTAAATGGTTTTACAAGTTCTCGTCGTTTTACAAAAGTTACAATTCTGAAGGTCGAATAAACTTATGAAAGTTTATTCTGAATGAAGGTTGTTATTTGTAAAATTTCATGGTTTGTCGATGGAGTAGATCCAAATTGTTTCGGTGTTTGTGTTTTTTTGCTAAGGCTAAGGCCTTGGATAATGGTCTCGGTTTAGAAAGCCTCAAGGCCTTAGCCGTAGCCTTGCCGTGGCTTTGGTCTTAGCTACCATGGCATTGAGACCTCACCCTTGGCCTTAGTCGCGGTTGTGGTCTCGATCTAAGGCCTTTAGGCCATTTGGTTATACTTTATCCATGACAAAGTGTATAACCGTTTGGCTATACATAGGGCTGTTAAAATTTTTAAAGAAAATAGGGTTCGTTATGAATTTTTAGGCCGAGTTTCCTCGCGATGGACATAAAACATTGTTTCGAAAAACTTTCATGCTCTAAATTTTTTGATGAATCAGACCAGAAGGGCCTCAAAAAAATTCAAAATCTGAGTAGTAAGCAGTTTGGCAGATTCGGTTTTTCAGTTTCGCTAATTTCTTTTGATCATATCTTTTGACTCGTGTGTTCGTTTTGGGTGATTCAAATAGGCACGTTTTTATTATAAGATCCTCTATAACAGTATGTTATCTATCCAAGGTCATGGCCATTCTAGTTTGGTCGTTTTTCATAGCATAAGACACTAGTTTACTTGCTCACTTACATAAGTTAACATATAAGCTTTTTCAACTTGTTTTAAGGGTTTGTACATCATGAATTCAATATAATGACCATATATAGCATAGATTAAGAATAAGAAACATGTAAATGATGTTGAGCAAGAGTGGTGGTTAGTATTTCTTACAACTTTTGGCTTTCTATAAGAAAGGAAATCAAGGACTTAGAAATAAGACTTTGAGCAATTTCCACACCTTAGCAACCTTTTACACTTCTTGTATTCTTGAAGGGCTTGTGATGAGATCTTAGGTGACTTGAGTAGATTTAAACTCAAGAGGATCACCTAAACTTGCAAGAATTTGATGTAGTTTACAACTTGAATTCTTGAAGCAATACTTGAAATTGGAAATCAAATGAGAAGTGTGTTTGTGTGCGGTATATAGGATGACAACAAAGGATGGGGAAGGGGATTTTATAGCCTTTTGAGGATGTTACACGAGTAGTTAGTCATCTTACTAACTAAGTAAGAAAGACATGTGTCTTTAGTTTAGGTAAACTTAGTTCTTAAGTTAGTATACTTGTAAACATCCTAGAGATCAATGGTCATGATCAAGCCACCATGATTGATGACACATCAAAAATGCCACATATGGCTAAAAATAAGGAGGTTAAGAGTTTTGAACATTTATCTTGCCTTTACGGAGTGAGTTTTGGTCCCGTTAATCGCTAACTGTAAGTCGTTGAGTCACGAAACGTAAAATCAGGTATCGTAAAAATATGAAACTTATAAAAATGATTAAAATTATCATTATACTCCATATTAATAAATAAATTGAGTGATAAGTTTAATGGATCGCTTAAACGCTGTTAAAACTGGAAACGTAGGTTTAAAACGCGTAAATTACGTAAAATGCAGAACTAGAAAACATATAATTCCAAAACTTGTAGAATTGTCGCATGATGTGAGAAACACATATTTCTTTTGTTTTTAACATTTTATGGACATATCGGAATGTTCGAATGATGTTTAAACCTAAAAGTAAATCTCATACACGGTTTTGTGAAATCGGTTCTGTATGGATTCAATGTACGTCGTTAGTACAACTTGACGAGTATCAACTCTTTTTTCATGATAAATGAAAAAAAAATGGGATGAATAGTAAAAGTGAATAGTAAAAATGAATAATAAAAATTCGAGATTGGTTAGTTACCTGAAAATGCGAATTGTTACAATCAATGTCTTGAAAAATGAGAGTGATGGTAACTTGAACACAGGTGGTGTGGAGTCCTCATTGGATGAAAAGATTAATGCTAGTGAAAGCCTAATGATAGAGGGAAAGCTAGTGCTAGTGGTAGATGACGGAAAACCATTAAAGCCATGTGATTCTGGTATTGACAAGACCATACGTGAAGCTTGTGAAAGCTTCAATCTTGGTATGAAAGAGGTAAATTCCCGATCGTATATGTGACACACGGTAATTTTTCAACTAATATTTTAATAATAAATGTTAATTTATTATCTCTAAACTTTTTAAATAAGCATACATGAGCTTAAGGACTATTTCGGGAAGGTATCCCGCACCCTATGACATACAGTAACCCGCTAAACTACCTAATTTTATCATAAAAAGTGAAATTTTTATTTCTAGACACTTACTGACTATTTACGTATGAAACCGAGAAAAGCTATCTCACATTTACTGAAAAGTGACCCCACACGCGTACCGACACAACACTAGATATGGTTTGAGTCAAATAAATAGATTTCATAGCTAAAAAAACATTTTAATATTATTCTCATAAAAAAGTACGTAAAACTTTATTTTTCGTATATATATAAATCCAAAAACGTCAAACCGGGATTTTACGGTAATATTGTTGGGTTTTAGGTTCCTTGGATTTGATGAGACAAAATAAATACAAGAATGAAACAAAGGGACTTAAAGAGACAAAGAAGAAATCTACAAAAAGATAGAAGGACTTGCTTGCAAAAGAATATTTATTATTTAGTCCTTCGTAGTATTTTGTAAACCCTAATCCTCTAGTATATAAAGAGGACATGGGGTGTAGGTTTTTGAGATATACATGTCTTCCATAATGTAGTCATTAAAGGTGTGCGTGTGTGTAACCTAGACGTGTTCCTATAAACGTCTAGGGTTAGAGTTTGTTTGGTTTAGCCTCAAGGATCTTTGATCCCTGTTACAAGTTAAGTGTAACCGTATTATTCTGATTGTTGGAATCACTCCTAAACAGTATTTCAAGTATTTATATTTCATATGTAATAGGTAGCTTTATTATGGCCTTTATGTTTGTTTAAGGTCAAGCTTATGTAGAAGGCCCATAAGCTTTGGCCCAAGCCCAATAAGGAATAGGGAAGGAGAGGGAGTGTTGCCCTAGCTCCTTGCCTATATAAACCATGTAATAACCCTCACTTGAGGGTTGGTTGTTCAAGTTTTTCTTTCACTCATGCCTCACGCCTAAACCGTATTATTACTATTGTGTGTGTGTGTGTTAGATCTTGTTCAATCGCCTTCATCTCCTTTCTATATAACTTGTGTTGTAAAACTAGTGACCTAACAGTGGTATCAATCGCCAAATAGTTGGGTGTACTCGTTTGTTTTTGAAGTTTTGGTTTTGTGTCTTACGCGTAAAGATAACGCAATCTTTGGTTATCTTAAAAACTCGTTTTTTACACTTTTTAATCCAAGATTCTTGTACTTTCAATGTTTTGAGGTGTTAAAATACTTGTTTTTGGCAAAAGTTTCAAACTTTACGCGTGGATTTACGTTTTTAAGCTTGTTTTTGTTCGTGGGTGTTGTTCTACGCGTAATCCCGTTTAGCGAGTTTTGGTACATCAAAATTCACACTTTTGTGTTCTTTTGGTACTATTGAAGCTATTCCATAACAAAAATCCGGTTTAGAAACACATTTGGGCAAAATCAAAGTTACGAGTAATCCTACGCGTATCAAAACCCTAAAATTACGCGTAAGATTTTTCCTTGGTTTGATCTTCATTTTCTGGTTTATTCCGTGTTTTCTTACTTGGATAAGTCTAAAAATACGTCGACTTTGGATATCTTTTGCACTGTGAAGTGTAAAAGATCATTTGAGCAAAAACCCTAAAATTACGCATAAGCATAAGCTTACGCGTAGAAATTCTACGCATAAGATTCACTTTACGCGTAAACTTAGGTCTACGCATAAGGTAATCCTACGCCTAACTTTCTTCGCCTAACTTTTGTCTACGCATAACTTTAGTGCTTTTATCCTACTTACGCGTAAGCTAAAACCTACGCGTAACTCCTCATTGTTACGCGTAACTTTTGGTGTTTTACGCATAAGTGCTACTTGGTTCTTGTCTTTTCTCGCCTAAGGACACTTCATCAACAAAGGTTCATTCGACTACAAAGATCCATTTTACCACACAAGTTTTTCAACATGTCACAACCACCATACTCTAACTATTTCCCTTACACTTATCCTCAACGACAACAACAACTAAGTCCACAACATCAACAATGGAATCAACAACAAGCAATTTATCAACAACAATTTAATCAACAACATACTCCACAACTTGCTGCAAATCCACAACCTCAAATGGTTCAACCACCACCAAGTCCTCAAGTTCAACCGTACACAAATGAATTCAATCAACATCCATCAAGGAACACTATGAAGGAACCCACTTGGTTTGCAAAGATGTGTGAAGCTTTAAGCGGCCAACAATCAATTCATGAGGGTGGATCACTTGATAGACCTCCAATGCTCACTCCAGGAAACTACGATCAATGGGTGATAAGGTTCTTTAGGTTTTGTGATCTAAAGAAGCCACATGGAAAGTTCTTAAAGAAGGTTATCTTGGAAGGTCCATTTGAGATGCCTACTGTCATTGTAACCGGAGATCCAAATGCCATTCCACCAAGAGATGAACAAACGAACATTGCTCTTGTTGCGGATCTAAATCCTGAGAACTTCTACACTATGAAGCCGATGAACTTGCAATGGAATACATCCTCTTAGGATTACCAAACCCAATTCTTCGTAGTGTTGATGCTCAAAAGACTGCACAAAAATGTGGGATCATATTCGTCTTCTTATGGAAGGATCTGTACTCAATCGGGAGGATTTGGAATCCAAAATTTACTTGGCTTATGAACACTTCATGATTGAACACGAGAGACACTAGAGTCTTATCATCACCGATTTTCAGACATCATCAATGATTTGGATAAACACAACATCATCATGCCAAGAATTGCAGTGAATACTAAGTTCCTGAGTAGTCTTGGTCCTGAATGGGAGAAGTATGTCATTTTTCTCCGTCAAGCGAAGAACATGCATCATTCTACCTACGGATTGTTGTGCGATTACTTGAAACCTCATGAAAAGGAAGTTGATCGGGAAAGGATTCTCCGTGCTCAAATTGCTCCACCAACACATCCGGAAAATCAACAACAACTTGCCTTATATGCTCAAAACCGTTATTCTCCTCAACCAGCAACTCAACCAAATGCTTCAAACACACCTTCACAATAACAACCTCAGCAAAATCAATTGGTTCCATACAACAACAATGCTCAAGCATATGTCAATGAAGCGACTGAGGAATCTGATCCGTTCGAAGCATTGCAACAAGGATTTGCTATGATTGCTAATGCCTTTAGCCGTTATACCAACAAATCCAACAATCGTATTCGTTCCTCATCTAACACACCGACTCAAGCTGTTGTGAACAATGGACGTGTTGAAGTTCAGAATCGTGATTATGGTCGTCGGATGGGCGGTGGTCAAGGGTTTAATCTTTGTGGGTAGGAATAACAATCGAGCTCAAGTGGTGGAACAGGGAAATGCTCAAAATGGGTTGAATGGTCTTCGATGCTACAGCTGCAATGAGAAGGGACACCTGGCTAATGCATGCCCAAAGCCAAGGACTAAGGGCAGCGCTTATTTCAAAGAGGCTCTTCTTTTGGCTCTTAAGGATGAAGCTGGTGTATCTCTCACAGACAAAACGAGCTTTATGGCAAATCTTGACTCGGATGATGATATGGAGGACTTGCAGGCCAATGCAGCTGTTATGTTGATGGCTAATATGCATGCGTTACACATGAGTGACACAGGGCCCGGTGTATGACAGCGATGGCTTGTCTCAGTACCGAACAAACCATATTTATCTCGATCTCATATCTCCGCCAACATCACGAATCCGGCAAGGCTCGAGAATGTTCAAAATGAGTCGTCCACATCTCATTCCGACGATTTTCAACTAGACCCGTAGTTATATTTGACGATCAAGATGACCAACGGTTTCCCTTGATAATCAAATTGACTCTGTGGTTATACTTGAGGATCTCAGTAATGATCATGTTGTGACTCACAATGAACATGCGAACTTTTGCCTCATCCCGATTTTGCTCGTTTAATACAAGACCAACAAACCATAGTGGAAGAATGTCGTGCAATTAATCGGGACTTGAAAAGTAAAAATGCACTGTTAACAAAGGATTTTGAATGTTTACAAAAGCAACTTAACTTTTTCAAAACTCAAGAAAAGCGTGAAAAGCGGTTTTGAAGCGACCTTTGCCAAATCTTATCAAAATGAAAAATATTTAGAAAGACAGATCGTGATCTAGCAGCGAAGAATGCTTTGTTATCCGAAATAGAACAACTGAAACATGAACATAAAAAGCAAATTAACGCTCTCACCTTGGAACATCAAAAAGCTAAGATTGAGTTGTTAACTTGTCAAAAACAGTTCTCTGCATACAAAAAGCATTCAACGAAGCGAATAGATGATCATCTTGAAGAAATCATCGGCTTGCAAAACAAACTTAAAGAGTTTAAAACTGTTGTTTACAAACATGGCGAGTCGGTCACAACCATTGAAAAGTTTACTTTAAAACCAAATCCAAATGGATATGGACCGAATCTTGCTGATTACAAACCTAAGCTTTCAACCAAAGCATTCAAACCAAATCGAAGTTTCGGTGCAGAATATAAAATTGATAATACTGTTATGAATGTTGTTGAATATCATCGTCAAGAGGAATTAGATGCAGAAGGCGAGAGTCGATCAAAATTAAAAGCTGTTGTTTACAACAAACCTTTTAATTATTCAAAACCGGTCACTTTCGTCACACCAGCGGATTCTTCTAACACACCAAGAGTTATCATCAGAACACCTGAGTCTTCTATTGTTAATCCCAAAGCAGACTTTGCACAAACTTATGGTCCTTTACCTTCCATTAGTGAAGTAAACTCACAACATGAAAATCGAAAAATTCTTCGATATTTTGACATTTTCATGGTTGACCTCAAAATTTTACAACATGAGATAGAATATCGATCTGAAATCAAAGTTGAACATTTTCAATCGCCTCTGGCGCGAGAACAAAGAGACATTTTTCACAAAAATCTTTTACCTAATGTTAAAAACTTGAAAAGTTGTGCAATTGCCTGGGAAAAGGATTTTCATAAGGAACTTGGGGTCATGAAAAGCGTTTTGAAGCGAAACATCTATTTCTAATACTAAGCGTAAAAAGAAACTGTTGAGAAAAGATGTTGATCGACTCTTGGAAGATGTTATCTGTGCGGATGTTCAAAATGTTGTGTTATTGAATTCTTTGTCATATGCATTTGATAATATCTCTGCGATCTTTATTTATACGTGGTAAATGTTGAGAACACGATAATGTGCTTGGTCGAGTCCTTAACAGTTGAAAACAAACGATTGTCAAGCGAACTTTCAAATGCAATACGTCGTCTTAATTGGTGTCAAAAAGATATTCACGATCAACAACTTGCTTTCCAACACAAAATCAACCGATTCGTGCAAAACCTTCGATTCTAAAATTGAGCAAGCTGGATGATCAAAGCGTGTCTTTTAAGTGTCAAATCTCAAAATATGAACAAGAACTTGTAAAAGTTAAAAAGGAATATGGTGTCATATTTGTTTTACTCAAAAAGACTTCGTGATGAAGCATCAAATGAACTTGATCATTATCTTGCACACACTAAAGAAGTTATTTATGCATTTTGCTTTGGAAATGTTAGGTCACGAAAATCAAGATCGATTCACACTATCATCAAGTTAAGAGGAATGTTAGGAAAGTATGAACAACTTCCGCCAACAATCATTAAGAGATTAGCCCCGTAACACTTAGTACTCATGCACCTAGAATCTCTACTGCCAAATCACAAGTAGCTAGCGTGCTTCCTTCTCTTGAAGCAGGAATAGTTGAGCCTTTTCCAAACGTCCGCACTTCACAACCTAAGAGCACTCAATCGAAGAATAGGAAGTTGCGACCTAAGAAAAGATCAATCAAGAATGCTAAAGTAGAAGAACACCCTAGGACTATGAATAAGACTCACGTTGCCTCCACTATAGATATTGCGTTCGGCAAATGTAATAGAAATAGTGATGTAACGAATGCTAAACCGTTAAGTACTTTTGATATTGATCGATGCACCTTGTGTTATTTGTGGTAAAAGTATGAATTTTGATTGCCATGATAAATGTGTTGCTAAAGCTATAATCTCTCGTTTAAGGAATCCTAAGAATCGGAATACCTCTAGGCCCACTAATCTTTCTAAGTCCGTGCTTGGTAGACCGCCATCTTTAGATTCTAAGAAACGCATTGCTATCCCTGTAGCTCGGTTTCACCTCCTAGGAATGTAGTACCACCTAGTGCATTCACTAAGACTAAAGCCAAGAGTAGTTATAGATGGCAGAAATGGATATATAACACACTAGGATTTAAGTGGATACCTAAAGCTATTGATGTTTGTATATCTACTATAAGCGCTATGGAACCCTCTAACATTTCGGGTTCCACATCTACTTCTATTCCATCTGTATTAGATGCATTGTAATGCGGTGTCTGAGATCATTCTCTGGATTGTTGATAGCGGATGTTCCCGACACATGAGAGGCAATCTTAAACTGTTATCAAACTTTATTGCAAAGTTCATTGGCACTGTCAGGTTAGGGAATGATCACTTCGCAGCTATCATGGGCTACGGAGACTATGTCAATGGGAACATCGAAATTAGCGGGGTTTACTATGTGGAAGGCCTCGGTCACAATCTGTTTTCAGTAGGTCAATTTTGTGATGGAGATTTGGAGGTTGCTTTCAGGGAGAAAACTTGTTTCATTAAGTGATCTACAAGGAAATGACCTTATGTCCGGCTCGCGTAATTCTAGTCTCTACACTATCTCTATGCAAGACATGGTTGCTTCCTCTCCCATTTGCTTACTTTCTAAGGCAACATCAACAAAATCATGGCTATGGCACGTCGTCTCTCACATCTAAACTTTCAAACCATCACCAACCTTGCTCGACACAAACTAGTTGAAGGACTCCCACGATTCCGGTATTCAAAAGATCACCTTTGCTCGGCTTGTGAACAAGGGAAAAGCACTCGTGCTCATTTTCCTTCAAAGGTGGAACACAGCTCTCGGCATGTGCTTCATCTTCTTCACATGGATTTGTGTGGCCCGATGCGTGCAAACGATCAATGGCAAACGCTACATCTTAGTAATTGTTGATGACTACACTCGATGGACTTGGGTCTACTTTCTTCGTAGCAAAGACCAAGCTCCACAAATGATCATCACCTTTCTCACAAAAATACAGGTTCAGCTCCGCAACACCGTCGGAATCATCGAAACAGACAAAGGAACTGAATTTGTTAACAAAACCCTTCGTGAATTCTATGAGAAAGTGGGAAATCAAACATCTATTGCACGCATACACCGAACAAAGCGGAGTTGTTGAAAGACGAAACCGAGCGTTAGTGGAAGCTGCAAGAACAATGTTAATCAATGCTAAACTTCCAGATTACTTATGGGCAGAAGCTGTATCTCTGCATGCTATACTCAAAACCGTTCTATGATCACAAAACGCCACAACAAAACACCTTTCGAGCTTGTCCACAACTATAAACCGAACCTCAAACACTTTCATGTATTTGGATCCCTTTGCTATCCGAATAATGATCGTGATGATTTTGGAAAGCTCAAAGCCAAAGCTGATATTGGAGTCTTTATTGGATATTGTGATAATTCTAAAGGTTTCGAATCGGAATCGTCGAACTAAGGAGGTAATGGAAGCGATTCATGCTCATTTCGATGAACTTCACGGATATGGCTTACGAGTATAACAGCTTAGAACCGGTCACAACCGTTTAAACTTCCCTCAACCCCCATCATCGGTGAAGAAAGCCCTCGCTAACTCGTCAACAAATGGAAAGGTTATTTGCTCCTACGTTCGTGGACGATATTGATGAGCGTGCTCGAGTGTATCCGTTTCCATTGCACAACCGATAATATTCCTATACCGATACACCGCTACAACAACTCTTGTTGAAGATGCACCTACACCCGTTGACTCCAACACAACAGTTGAACACACCGCTTCCAACAATGATGAACGGTGATGATATTCGAATGAAGTACCCCCACCTGTAGATTTTGATCCAAATGCGTTCTTAAATCCGTTTGCTAATGAGACCGCGCACGGATGTCGCGGAATCTTCAACAAACCATTTGAATCCTCAGAATCGCACAATGTATACCAACATCAACCCTCCACACATAGATGGACGAAAGACCATCCTCTCGAAAACATTATTGGCAACCCGAATCAACCAGTCGTTACGAGACAAGCGTCTTCACAGACGGTGAACATTGCATTTATGCACTCACCGTCGCCAATCTGAACCTAAAACATCAAAGACGCAATGACAAAAGACAACTGGATTGAATCCATGCAAGAAGAACTCAACCAATTCAAGCGTCTTGAAGTATGGGAACTGGTTGAAAGACCAACAGTAGTCTACGTCATTGGTCTAAAATGGATTTGGAAAAACAAATTGGATCTTTGAAGGAAATGTTATCGAAAATAAGTCACGTCTGGTGGCTAAGGGTTATCGTCGGGGAAGAGGGAATTGACTTTGAAGAATCTTTTGCTCCGGTTGCTCGTCTTGAGGCTGTTCGGATATTTCTAGCGTTCGCTGCTCATATGAATATGACGGTCTATCGGATGGATGTCAAAACGGCGTTTCTCAATGGACAACTTAAAGAAACGGTTTATGTCAGCCAACCGGATGGATTCGTTGATCTGAGTTTCGAATCATGTTTACAAACGAACAAAGCTCTGTATGGTCTCAAACAAGCTCCTCGGGCATGGTACGATAAGCTATCATCTTTCCTCATTGCTAATAATTTCACCAAAGGTTCGGTTGACCCAACTCTTTTTATACAATATCACGGGGCACACATCTTAATTGTTCAAATTTACGTGGATGACATCATTTTTGGGTCTACACATAAAAAGTTTTCAATCGCTTTTGCAAAACTAATGAAGAAAAATTTTGAAATGTCCATGATGGGTGAACTTACGTTCTATCTAGGACTACAAGTTCATCAATCACCCCGTGGTATTTTCTTGAGTCATTCCAAATATGCCCTTGAATTGTTAAACAAATTTGGAATGAAAACCTGTGACACCTATGCCACACCAATGGCTCATACCAAGAAGCTAGACGCTGATTTACATGGGAAATTGGTGGACCCTACAAAATACCGTAGTATTATTGGGTCTCTCATGTATCTAACAACTAGCAGACGTGATATTGTCTTTGCCGTTTATCTATGCTCCGTTATCGTCGCGACCAACTGAAACCCACCTCTCCGAGGCTAAAAGAATCCTCCGATACATAAAGGGAACCATTAACTTGGGGATCCGGTATCCGAAGGATTCTGGTTTTGAACTAATCGCTTTTGAGGCGCCGACCACGCAGGATGCTTAGACTCACGGAAAAGCACTTCAGGAGCTTTACAATTTCTTGGTGATAAACCGGTGTCATGGCAATCGAAGAAGCAGGATTGTACATCGCTGTCATCAACCGAAGGAGAATATGTAGCCATGTCCGCATGTTGTGCTCAAGTCATATGGATGAGAACACAACTCAAAGACTTTGGTTACGTATTTGACGAATCGATGTATTGCGACAATCGGAGTGCCATTGCAATCTCGTGCAACTCAGTTAAGCACTCGAAATCAAAGCACATCGATCTTCGATATCATTTCATCAAGGATCACGTGGAGCAGGTACTTGTTGAATTATATTTTGTGGAGTACGAATACCAATTGGCGGATCTTCTCACCAAAGCCTTGCCTCCCGCTAGGTTTAATGAGTTGGTCCAACGGATTGGTATGAGGTGTTTGACTCAAGAGGAATTGGATGATCTCCTAAAACAGTCTTAAAAACCTGTCAAACACCAAATTCTCTTTTGTAAATAATTTTTCAAAAACAAAATACAAAATTATAAAACCTGATAAAAACAACAAAAATATTCTTCTAATCTAATTTTCTTTCAACATTGCAAGTACATTTCTTCCGTCAACACTTTAATCTTTCAAAATTCAGTATTTTTCCGATCAAGTGTTGAGGGGGAGAAAATAAACTTTCACTGTTTCAAAACATCTGTGTACTTGCATGTTATCTTATCTCGGTTGAATCTTTTACAAATGGTGGTACATTTCCTGGTTCAAAGACACTCCTCGGACGTTAATTAATAACCTTTCATTATTTTCTCAAGTCGAGGGGGAGTGTCGTCAAGTTTCTTTCCTAAAATCTTCGTTTGGTAACCATAATGGAAGTTAAAAGACTTTGGATGAAAATGGAAAAGGTGGAGGGACCAAAACTGTCAAAAGGTTAAACTCACTTTTAATAAAACATCCTCCCACCTACTTTCACTTCTCATTTATTACAAAAACCTAAAACCATCCTACGCACAAAATTCACTCAAGAAATCCGTGTTTCCGATCTTCATTTTGTAAGTGGATTAATGTTTCTAACATGTTTTGAACATTGGTTTTGATTTTCAAATGAATTCAACGGTCAAATCTACTGATATGAGTGATTTTGTGTTCTTACGCTAACGCGTAAGAACACATGATCATGTGTTATGTGTTTATGGTTAAAAGGAATGTGTCAAAATGTTTTAACAACATCTATGATATAGTTTATAAGCTCAAAACAAACCCGAGTTACGAATTAATGATTTTTGAATATTAGGGTTTATGAGTCAAATTGGGTATTTCTAAATGTGAAGTGTTTTGGTCAAAAAGATTGTTGGGTTATGCTCTTGTGTTATTGAATTGATGATTTCCAAGGTCTATAACCACCCAGAAACACGAATTGGTTAACAATTTGAAATTAGGGTTTAAGGTTCTTGAGATTGGGTATTTTTGATTCACTGCAAATTAAGTGTTAAAACTTGGTCATTATGCTCTCACAACATCTAAGATATACCAGAAAAACTTTGGTGCATATTCCATGGCTAGATCTCATACGCGTAGATTTAGGGTTTAGACTACGCGTATGCAGTTCTACGCGTAACTGTTTAAACTGTCCAAATATGTTTTGATCTGTCATAAAATGAATGTTATGTGTTTAACATTGATGATATGATGCTTTATTTCAGGCTTGCAACACTTAATATTCAGAATCAAGGTTGTTGTCAATATACGCATAAGGATCACCTTACGCGTAGCTTGTTATGCGTAAGATTTGTCTTACGCGTAGCTTCTACGCATAAGGTGCTACATATGGGACTACTGGCGTATCTGTGAAGGATATGCGTAAACAGTGACCTCTACGCATAAGGTCAACTCTTACGAGTAGCCTTACGCGTAAGGTTAATATATGCCTACGCATAAGATTTACGCATAAGGTCCTCTTTTTCCTACGCGTAACACTTCTTACGCGTAAGTTAAGACCCTACGCGTAAGTTTACGCCTACGCATATATCATTTCTGTCTACGCATAACTTTACCAATCCTACGCATAAGCCGTGATCATACCTTCGTTATGAATTGTTACGTGTACAAACTTGTAAATAAACTAATCATATCATCACGAATCCTAAAATGTCACTAATAAACTGAAATCGTTTGATATGTTGTGAACAATAAGTGATAAAATAAACTTTAAAACTTAAAGTTAACTAACTCACGAAACATTTCAGGACGTCATTGGACTATTGAATATACAAGTGACTTAGGACTCGTAACAATCATTGACACTTACATTCAATAACTAGACAATAAGACCTTCGTTGACTAACATTATGTCTTTCGATATGTTGGTTCTTTTGGCTAATGTTATTTCGGATCACGACATGGCTGAACAAATGAATATGGATGCACCTGAAGTTCTCTCCATTCTGATATCTATCCTCATGGCTATCCAATGAAGATAGGAAAGAATAATCTCCGTGTTGACTTTGACAACCTCACTTGCTCTGAATCTTCATGTTTAATTGCTATTGATATTCTGAGGACTCATCCGTATCCGAACATGCTTTCACACTCTGCAACTGTTCCTGAGATCTACATCCAACAGTTCTGGAACACTATGGAAAGGGTCAAAGGACAAACTGCTGTGGCGGTGACTCTGAATCACAAACAAGTCACCATTACACCTGCAGACTTAAGGGTGTTCTCCTAATTCACGATGTCGATCCAACCAAACTATATGCCACACCTGCTGAAGAGCTCACTCTCCAATTCTTAATCAATATCGGTTATGACGAGGCTACGGGAGTAATCACCAAGCATTCTCACGTAGAGCTTAAGAGTATTCCTCAACCTTGGAGAACTCTCTACATGATTATCACCAAGTCTGTTTCGGTCGTGGCGGCTATGAGCACCCTAAGCTCATGGAACTGCAAATATTCTGGGCATTGGTCAACAAGAAACACATCGCTATCGAAGCTCCGATTTGGGATGACATGATGTCATTTCTCAACAAACTTGGCTCAAAGATTCCCTACATCGGATATACTAAATTGTTGATCCAGAGAGCACTTGGACTTCATCCCGACATTCCCAAGAGGCTCAATGACCCCGACAATCACGACATGTTGACGGAACCCATTCTATCTGTCAGAATAAAGGAAACGTGTACAAAGAAACAAGGTCTTGTGCTGCCGATTTCCTTCTAGCGAAGATGTCGAAAGCTCGAAACGTACAAAAGGTATCCGGAAGCAGTTAGACAAGGCAAAGTTGGTCATCTCGACGAAAAATCTTCCGGAACACCTGTAAGGAGAACCAAAAGAGGAAGTGCAGGAAGTACGGCAAGTACTGTGAGTCAAAGGAAGTTCCCCAAGAGGAACCCTCCTTCAAAGAGGATTGTTCCATCTAAGGAAGCTGCTCCCATCCCAATTCCCAAACCCGAACCGCAAAGAAAGCTTGTGGATGAAAGCTCTGAAGTACTGCGACACAGATGAAGAGATTACCTTCTCTGAATGCTGCAACCGTATCCCTCCTCCAGCAGCTAAACCTCCAAGTCCAATAGCTGAACATGGCAAAGGAAAGACTTCTGTACTTGAGTCTTATGATGAAAGCTCTGAAGAAGAAGAAGAGCAACTGGATCAATCATACAGGAAGAAGTTTAAATTAGTTAGACAAATTCAAACAGCTGAAGAATTTGCAAAGATCAAATGGGTGGCCCCGGAGGATCAAGTGGTGCTATCCACTCTTCACCAGTCCGATGCGGTTAATCAACCCGATAAGGGATCTGGTGCCACCACTCTTGTGCAACAACAAACGCTTGTGAAGGAGTCTACTGATCATAACATTGAGGAACCGAAAAGAATAAGGACGAGAAAGAGAAAACTGATGAAGAAGCTAAGGAACAGACGGAAGAAAAGGCTAAAACGACATGATGCGAAGAAGATTATGATGACTTTCTTCTCAGCAGTCCAACTCGTTCCAAGGAGGATACTTATGCACCTCCAAAGGACCCCGAATCTCCTCATGTACCCTCCTCATCAGATTCTTCATCTCACTCATCACCACCACCATCAAAAGATCAACAAAATCATCATCCAAATCTGTGAAGAAACCACCTCGATCTTGGATTTCTCAAGCTCATAAACGAATTCACAAAGCGTCAAACAAGTCAGAAAGAAAAACGTGCTCTACAAAAAGCTAAATTTCTTTGCCGATCACATACAGCATATGTATGACGAGCATGACAAGATGGAGAAAGAAAGGGAATTTGTTCTGAAGTTCATGAAGAGTCATCGTAAAGAGGAACTGAACGAAATGATCGAAGGTTACACTAACAAGTACCTTAAGGATATCGTTCCTAAAGTCCAAAAGGAACTGGAAAAGACAACAAGAGATCATACTCACAAGTTTCTTCTCGACACTGTCCCGGTGTGACTAGAGAAATATTTTCCAGACAACTCACCCCTAACATCGTAGCATTGGTTAAAAACACAATGGCCAAAGAAGCGATCTCTCTCGAATCTGAGTTAATCGCTAAACTTGTGATACAAATGTCAAAGCGATCTCGAACGTTTACTTCGGATGAAGCTAAATTTTTCGAAAATCTACTTGATTTTCAACTCGGATCATCATGCAAGGAGTCAGCCGATCAACCCAAACGACCAAGAGATGACGATTATAAGGATAAGGATTCGCACCTAAGCGTCGAAGCGATCGGTAAATCTACCTCTATGCCACCTCCTCCACCACGAACTTCTTCTCAACAAAAGTCTCCTCCACCTCGGTCTTCTACTGATAAACCTCGGGACGATTCCGAGTTACCACCCCCGACTCATAAAACAGGTGATTACTTTGAGTATACGGGTGGGGACGATGAAGAGGTCCTTGAGCCCCGACAACAACCCACCTCACCCAAACAAGTGGAGAAACCAGTATCATCATCAAGGCCTTCCAAAAAGAAGAAGAAGACGACTCCGCCTGGAGTCGTCTCATGGCTAGATGACGATAAAACCAAAGAGTTTGAATGGTTCTCCACACTTGTCAATCAAACTCCCTACCCCGATGAAGGTCAAGAATTGGTAGACGGTTCTACATTGGAGCACGCAAAAACTTTTGCAAGAAAAGTTCCATGTGAAGAAAATGACGAAATCTGAGTTGAAGCGAATCAAGAATGAAGCATTCCAACTTCTTAAAGACAGCTCTGAAAGCGCCGTCGAGGTCGAATATCATCTTGAGAACATCGCTCGAGCTATGTCTAACGACATGGATTGGCTCAATCCCGAAGCAAACATTGACTTCACACAAAGGGACAACCCTCCATACTACACCGATTGGACCAAACCCCTACCGACCATTGGCCAAACAGACGAACCACGGATTCCCTTCCGATACTTCTTTAACAGAGAACTGGATTTTCTCTTACACGGTAGCGATGGTTCGCGAAAATACGCTACATCATTGACTCTTCCATTCCCAGCTGCTATTTACTCAAACTGCATAGCTATCGAGGAACGTGCAAATCACTTGTTTTTCGACAACGCGTGCAAGCATACGACCAAGATGCATTGTATGGGATTCATCATTGGCACGAGCGCCGAAGAATCTACTACAGAAGCTGCCTGGTTCAGAAGTCTCAACATGCGGTGTATAGTTCTAAGGACATCGTGGCCATCAAACACATTGATCTCAAGTCTAAGTGGGACTACACATTCTTAAAGAATATCATAGTCAAACGACAAGATGAACAGGACTATGGATTCTCCGAGGGTGACTTTGAGAACTTGTCCCTCAACGACATCGAAGACATGTACCTTGCCAAAGTACAGAGTCGTATGAGACAATTCTCGACTGAAGTTCAACGTGAATTTATCAAGTCAGTTCTCATCTTCATTAGGCGCATCGTGATCAAAGAACGTGTTGAAGATATCCGGATGGTCGTTGAATCTTATCAGACGCGTGTCAACCTCACTCCTCCAACGCTTACTCTTCCCGATCTCAATCAGCTACCTCAATATACGCTCATCGGCAAACCTTTCGGAGTTGTTTACCGCAGTGAACTTCAAAGAAACTGCTTAATGGTGTGTAGTGATCTTCAAATTCGGGATCATACTTTGAAGCTGGTTAGGGACGGATTAGCGTACAAGAGTTGAAGGATATACGCTGAAAGTTGGGTCTCGTAAGCTGGAATTCTCGGAAAGGAGGGATGTGAGAAGGATCATCACCATGATTGATGAACGGTTGTTCGAAGGGATCGATTCAGACGATTGGAGAGCTATGTTGGTGGTCGACCCGGAGAAACATCACCGCTTTCAACGTCCTGCGCACTCCTGGGAATATCACTGCACTTCCTGGTACCCCGTGAATTGTTTCCTTCATAATTTTGGATGTGTGATCAAATATGTCTATGGCTTGTGCACACATAACAGTGTACAACCCGTAATGGTCAAGAAAGGACCCTGTGGTACGCTTCAGTGCCACAATCCTTATAAAAGGAGTGAAAGCTTCTTACTTTTGAGTAAAACCTATCAAACCTTTCACTTTTCAAGGTTTTGCTCAAAAGAACAAGTACTTTCCCTTCTGATTTTCAAAACCTCAACCGTTTATATCACTCGTTGAGGGGGAGTACTTGATTCAAAACTTTGTTCAAAATTGTTCTCAGTGGTCGTCTTCCCGCAACACTTGAAATGGTCATATTTATTCTCAAACGTTTCAAAAATAACACTTTAATATGCCATTTTTGAGGGGGAGAAAATATGTGATAAGAAATATGTTGTGTAAAATGCAAATGAATCTGTATGATTCAGACTTAACCAACGAATTGACGATGCTTAACTGTTAGTAACTCGAAAAGACTTGTCCCGGGCGGGTAATAATTTCAAGCTAGTTCGCTAGTGATGTAAACGTGTCTCGCAAAGGACTTGTCTGAGTAGAATGTACCATTCGAGAAACTTTTGATAGACATGAACTCGGACGGGTTTGACAACCTTCCAAGGTTTGTCTACACCTTCAAGGTAGTTATTAGAGCTAGTTGTCACCTAAAAGCTGACAATGTAACTCTTTAACTATGCAACGTAACGTGTCTCGCGGGGGATTGTCTATCTTCAGTGGATCAATTCAAAAAGTGCGCTCTTTCCTCACTGTGCATTTAACCATTAAAACTATTAAGCACATGTGGAGAGGGAGTATTTATGCAAAACATCATCTCTCACAATGGTTCAAACATGTTTTTCATTAACAAACCATTTGAGAGACATTTTTCATACAGATGGTTTTAATGGCAAACATAGGTTAGTCATGGAGTTATAAGGTGACTAAGGTTAGGAATAACCGTCCTATGATCCGCCAGAGTCGGAGGGATCTACCCAAGGACACTACAAATAGTTAGTATTTAGAAGTCCTTAGGTATGATTGTAAAAAGGAGAAAATGAGAATCGGAGAAAGAAGGAGTTGAAGAATTAAAAGAAATGCAAAGAAAAAGGTGAAAAGAAATAGCCCTCAGTTATTCAACTTAGGGCATAACCGGGTTCAATTCATATGCTCTTGGTTGTCACTTAGTGACGCCGGTATTGAAGATTAAAAGTCGTCATGGACCCAGGGACGCATGCACTAAACCTTCTTATCCACTCAAGTTTCTCTCAAACGAAGCTTGTTTCATTCTCACAGGGAACCCTACGTAAACTATCGGCTTTCTCCTAGAGATTCTGGTATTGAAGAAGGAGACCCTCTCCCTAGTCTCCGCTTCGGAAAACCAAAACGCACTATTGAGTCTAGAGCCACGAGATTCATCAAAAGATCTCTTAGGAACACTTGACATTTAATCACTTGATGATCAACTAATAAGATCATCAGTGGTTCATATCGAGTCCTTCACAGATCTTAGCAATCTGTCAAGAACATTTATGAGAGGTTCACATTTGTGATCCTCAGTGATTGAATGGAAACTCTGCCAGGGTCAACATCAAACAGCCACGACAGCAGGTCGCCGGCAACTCCCCATGGATTGCGCTTAGTGGTCTCAAACGGTCTACAGATCGTGAGGTGATGCTTGTGTACCTCAGCGACTCATCTGAATCGTAGGTGTACTTCGGTACATCGTGTTATCTCACTTGTGGGACTCCGATTCAGGAACTGCCTTTGTAAGAATTAGAGTTGTGTTTTCACACTATCTTGTTAACACTCTCGAAGTTCAAACTTGTAAGTGCCGGAAACCGCTTATTACTAACCGTTTGAAATGTTTTCTTCTTATGGAAGCTCAGGAGCGGGATGATCGTCTTGATTCTTCTCATGCTCACGCCAACATCATCACTAATGGAAGTTCTATTCAAAAGCAACACAACCGTCAGAATGATTCTTCGTCAAACCAAAGAATCTACAAAGTTAAAGACTTAAAGAACTTCATCGGTATTGAATTCCAACGTCAAAGAGTGTGTGAGCATGTTGAAGAATGACGTGGAGACACTGGAGCAGCGAAGCGGACACTGAGGCTGACGATGCGAGACAACAACATACTATCACTTTCACCACAAAGAACAATGATCAAAGAACAAAGTTAAAGATGACGTCAAAGCATAACTGTTCAAAGATAACTATCTCTCTACACAGGGGAGATTGTTCGAATCAAGGCAATTCTTCTCACAAGAAGAAGAATGTCGAGAAGCGTCACTGCTACTATTACATCAACGCCTTCACCGTTTACACTCATATATACTTGAGGGGGAGATTGTTGGAATCACTCCTAAACAGTATTTCAAGTATTTATATTTCATATGTAATAGGTAGCTTTATTATGGCCTTTATGTTTGTTTAAGGTCAAGCTTATGTAGAAGGCCCATAAGCTTAGGCCCAAGCCCAATAAGGAATAGGGAAGGAGAGGGAGTGTTGCCCTAGCTCCTTGCCTATATAAACCATGTAATAACCCTCACTTGAGGGTTGGTTGTTCAAGTTTTTCTTTCACTCATGCCTCACGCCTAAACCGTATTATTACTATTGTGTGTGTGTGTGTTAGATCTTGTTCAATCGCCTTCATCTCCTTTCTATATAACTTGTGTTGTAAAACTAGTGACCTAACACTGATCAAATAACATTTGAGGCTTGGAATGATTATAATGAAAAACCTTGTGTCAATAACTATGATTTGTTTTATTCCGCTGCGTATACAAGTTTATTATCATTGTTATTGTTAACCCTAGAGGCTCAAAACGATCTCAAGGAGTCTAACAAACTCCAAAATTGGTATCAGAGCTTGGGGAGCTTGTTACCTAGGGATTCGCAAGGTTTTATTGGTCGAAGAATGGCAAAAAGAAGAAAAATTACGAATCTGAAAATTCTCGTATTTTTCTGCACTACAGTTTTAAAAACGCGATAACTTTTTCGTTAACCGTTGGATCATAACGAAATTTTCGTTGCACGTTCTCTATATATTTATCTAACTTTTCAGCGAAGGGATTGTCGATCTGAGTTTTCTATCAAAAGTTATTCAATGTCGAAGTTGGCTGCAGAAACTGGTTTAATAATTCGAATTTTTGGGTTTTAATGCATATTCAACTTCTTTAATTTGTGTTACTTGTTCTAATTCTTGATGGAGGTTGTTTATACATTGTGTGGTGTTTATGATTCATGGTTAGAAGCAGCTTTCCTAGTGTTTTTACGAAACCACTTCTAGTGTTTTCTGAAACCACTGATAGTGTATTCTCGAAACCACTGATAGTGTATTCTCGAAACCACTAATAGTGTATTCTCGAAACCACTGATAGTGTATTCTCGAAACCACTGATAGTGTATTCTCGAAACCACTTCTAGTGTTTTTCTCGAAACCACTTCTAGTGTTTTCTGAAACCACTTCTAGTGTTTTTCTCGAAACCACTTCTAGTGTTTTTCTGAAACCACTTCTAGTGTTTTCTCGAAACCACTCCTAGTGTTTTCTCGAAACCACTGCTAGTGTTATCTCAATTCCACTGCTGGTGTTTCTTGCATTATTCGTTTATGCTGATGAGGTTTTGGAATTGAGGGAAGCGTACATGTTTTTGGTACTGAAATTTTTGGTGACACACACATGGGATTTTGGTTCTCACACACAAGAAGATTGGTATTTGTTCTTAAAAGGTTTAAAAAGCTCGTTTTGGATATTTATTGAATAGGTGATTACGAAGATGATTGATCATAACCTATTTGATATTGTAGTTGAGTAACACAGATTTATGCTCTTATCATATCTTAAAGTGGGTGTTACACTTTGGAGATAACTTGTTCGTGCTTAAAGGATGTTGACGAAGACTTGCAAAATCTAGTTTTCATAGGTCAAGGGGTGGATGGATGAAGACCTAGTTAACTATCACTTAAAGGAGTTACATTGTAGTGCTCAGTGTCTCATTGAAGATGAGGATTTTGTCAAGAGATTGCGGTCTACTTATATGGTGTTAGTATAAGTTTGGAGTCACGTGGATAAACAAGACATAAGACACAAGATTGGGTTATTCTACTTCTTTATCAAGTTTGTTATATTTGGTTTTCTTCACAAGTGATCATTACATAGAGCTTACTGAAGAATCATTTTCATGCATCACTCAAGAGGAAGTTTCTACTGCTTATATTCTCTATTTGTTGATAACAAAAAGGGGAAGAAATATTGGAGTAGCATGGCATGGATTAAGGGGAAGACAAGGAAGACAAGATTTGTTTCATTCAAAGAGATGTTTACATCTCAACTTCTGCTACTTAGTCTAGGGAAGTTCGTACACGACTTTGTTTGTTTTGTCATCATCAAATAGGGGAAGATTGTTGGGTTTTAGGTTCCTTGGATTTGATGAGACAAAATAAATACAAGAATGAAACAAAGGGACTTAAAGAGACAAAGAAGAAATCTACAAAAAGATGGAAGGACTTGCTTGCAAAAGAATATTTATTATTTAGTCCTTCGTAGTATTTTGTAAACCCTAATCCTCTAGTATATAAAGAGGACATGGGGTGTAGGTTTTTGAGATATACATGTCTTCCATAATGTAGTCATTAAAGGGGTGTGTGTGTGTGTAACCTAGACGTGTTCCTATAAACGTCTAGGGTTAGAGTTTGTTTGGTTTAGCCTCAAGGATCTTTGATCCCTGTTACAAGTTAAGTGTAACCGTATTATTCTGATCAAATAATATTTGAGGCTTGGAATGATTATAATGAAAAACCTTGTGTCAATAACTATGATTTGTTTTATTCCGCTGCGTATACAAGTTTATTATCATTGTTATTGTTAACCCTAGAGGCTCAAAACGATCTCAAGGAGTCTAACAAACTCCACAAATATTTTAGGTAAAATCGACACACAATATACATAACGGGATCTCAAGATGTTTTTCCCCCTCCTTGTTGGTTCGTTGCCGCCCCACTACACATGAGACAAGGATGAAATCATCCCCTTTAACTTATTATGTGACATAACTAAGTTTGTTTTATACCAAATACTTCACACATAACATTTCACACACTCATTTTATCATCTAAAACTTACCTCTCTTCCATCTCTATCTCAAAACTCACGTTCCACAATAAAATCTTAGATCTAGGATTTATCTTTGAATTTTAATATAATCGGGGTGTACTTTCAAGCTATTGGGTGAATTTGGAACATGTCTTAGGTAAATTTGGAGTTTTTTGGGTCACGTTAGGTACACTAGAGCTCAAAACAAATTCCAAGGATTGTAAGTCTTCTCAAAACTTAAAACCTTTTGTACTTTCATGGTTAATATTACTTGAATCTTGTTAGTATGTAGTTAATTGTAGTAATTTTTTAATCTTAAAAAAGTTAGGGTTTGTGTACAGAAATACATATACACGTACGAAATCTTGCACATATATAAGTTTCGTATTTTCTTGCTTGTGTGGTAAACTTGAGCTAATTACAAGTTAACTTGATAATACAAATCTAATTTAGGGATTTTAACTTGATTATTACAAAAATTAAACGTCCAATTCATTTTAGTGAGCAAATCGACACACCACAAAAATAAATAAAAATAAGAGTTTTGAAAAACTTAAAGTTTTGGCTCTAGTGGTGAAAAGTGTTTATTTTACGCTTATTCGCTTATGTTAGTAGCTTATTGTTTTAGATTACAGCTTATTAGTAAAAGTATAAACTTAATAAAAATAAATGGACGTATTGGGCCTAATCGACCATTAATGGACTCTTAGGCTCAATAGCGGATTTCTTTGACTTTTATTGATCGACGATCATTTTTCGACTAAACATTAACTTTTTAAAACGTTACATATTATTATTTTATCAAAACGAGACTTAATGTAGAAATGTGATGATAAGTATATCGAAACATAAAAATAAACATTTCTAGTTAATTATTGACTATTTGCGAACCATTGAAAGTAAACTGAGACATTTTGCAACACTTGGTGAAAATGGGAAAACTTGTATTTACGAACGAGTCATGCCTGATTTTTGTAAAATTTCGACACTTAGAAGATTTTTGGTGAAAACCAACTAAAAGAGAAAAAATATTATTTTACTATAAATATTAAATTATTTCAATTAATATTTCTATTATTTAAAAACTTATAAATATATACAAATACCTAAATATTAGTATTGCGTCAAATTACTTTTCTAAACTATTATAACTTTAACTTTATTAATTATTGATGTGCTACGTGTGTACAAGTTTTAAATTTATAAAAGACGAATTACCAAATTTTACCAATAACACATACGAGCAAGTGCACTCGTCCGTTATAGCAAGATTATAAAGGTAAGTCGGGATCGTTCGCAGGGATTTGAGTGAATCTGATTAACAAGTTTGAATCAACTAAGACAATCCAAAATATATAACAACGCAAATAGATATAATGAAATTCAGATGATTAAAAACTACACTTGCTTAAACTAGTTTCTTATCCATGATTAGTATGATTGTGTTAACCTCTTAACATGTTGGTTGAGATAATTATTTGGTGTACTAATCTATTGTTCTTACAAGTTAAACTTTCGTCAAGATTTTAGTTTATAAAAACAAGCATTAAGTTTAACCAATCAATTCAAGATCAATTCAAGTTTCATAAGTTCACTTTCATAAACTTAAACACAAAAACATCCACTTATCTTATCAAATTGCTTAAGAAATGGTCAATAGAAAAGGTAACCGATAATAGACAAAAGGCTACAATTGATTATTAACAACTAATCTTACGTCCTTTTAGATGTTTCCAATCAATCCAACTTGATAATCAAAAAGCATTTTTATTACAACCACACCTTAGTTCTTTTTTTTAATCAAGAATAACGGGTAAAAACAATCATCCATAGACAAAATGATTATAACTAGTTGAACAACAATAAGTTCTTTCGACCTCTACGATTATTATCAACTAGTTAAACTTGATTAACAAATGTCACTATGAAGCTTCAGCACAATTGGATCTTAGAATCAACTTGAAATTGAATTAAAACATGTTAACACAATCACTAACTAATCAGATGATAATTAACATCATTTAAGCAAGTGTATAAAGAAACTAGCCACTCATAGCAAACATGAACATAAACTCAGATCTTTGAATATTAGAAAACATACTTAAGAGTCTTACAATGCTTGGAATAAGATTACAAATGGTGAAGTAATGATTCCCAAAGTGCTGGGTAGACTCCTTGGTGTTTTGGCCTCCAAATGTGAAACTTCTAGAACTCCAAACTTTCCTGGACTTCTAAGAACGAATTTTAGAGCTTAAGAGCTTTGTTTGATGAGTAGAGAGAGTTGTATTGAAGTGTGTGTCTCATATGCTCACAAGAGGTCTATATTTATATTAGTTCCAAGGCCTAGGGTATTAATTGTTGAACTTGGCCTCCAAGGAGTTAGGAAGGGACTAGAATACACCAAGGGAAGGACCTAGAATCGTTTGGATACAAAGGGGAAACTTAGTGATGAAGATTTAGCAGAAACAGGCTCTCTAAACGGATCGGTCACATAACCAACCGATCCGGTTGGTCTTCTACACAGGTTCCAATCGTTCCGGTTGCGGGTGGCGACCGAACGGTTAGATGGGCGTCTTGGCACTTTTTGGTCCACTTCCAACCGATCTTGTTGCTATTGCAACCGATTCGGTTAGTCTCCCTGAGTTACGAAAAATTGATCTTTACTTCGTTTTGACTTGTAGAACTTGGTTCTTCAATCACTATGGTCTTCAATGGTACTTTAGATACTGATTTGTGTTTGACATGCTTCACTGAAACGGGGAATCTTCTAATTGTTGAACATTCCTTTACTTTTTCCTCCGTTTCCCTGCACTTGGTTATAAACACTAGACAAACATCTTTTGATGCGATTAAGCACTGAAATCGTACAAATATAACTAAATAACATATACAAAAGCACACATAACGCTATTGAAAACATGTACAATCTGAGCGTTATCAAATTCCCCCACACTTAAACTTTGCTTGCCCTCAAGCAAATCTAGGAAAAACATCCACTGGTACAAGATCATGATTACGAAAAATATGATGCAAATCAACCAAGTACAAGTACGATAGAAGATTCATCAATTATGCTTTTTAAGAGTGAAACTTTCAAGATGTTTGACAATATCCATTGATTTTCTTGCATGATTAACATTTCAAAACACCTCACGAAAAAGGAACAAAATATAATTCACTCAATCACTCAATTTTTAGTGGAGTAACAAGATAAATCACACTCATTGCTTAGTCATGATTAGATTATTACCATAAGCTTGTACAAGAAACAAAACTTCACCGATGTGGCGTGAGCACCAAGCAAAAACATATAAAGAGGACTTTTATTCGGGTTATAATGATATGGCTTAGGGTTAAGGGCATGGATAAGGCATGGGGATATTTATGAAATTGGTGTAAAAATAAAAATAGAGTCAAGTCTAATACCCGTGTTGCTAGTTACCAAACAATCCGCAAACCAATAAATGATTATTCTTTCCTTCGGATTTCTACAACTCTTCGTTTTGCTTTGCCATGATTATTTCTCTTTGAACATAGCACATTGGCTAACACATTCATACTTTCAACATTTTATTTTATTTTATTTTTTATTTTATTTTTTTTGAACACAAACTCATCCATGAAATGGCTCAATTAACTAACAAGATGCGGTACTCATAATCATTTGAACAATCTTCACTTTCCAGATGACTAGCAACCAACTGTTTAGACATTGATAAGGGTTAGGCTAAGGTTTAAAGTGTAAAATCTTTTTGTATTTTTCTGGATGGAGCAAAAATGAAAAGGATGGCTCAGAGGGTGTAACTAGGGGTATCTAGCGCTAAAGATGAGCACTACAAATGGGTCCATGTAGGTGGTTAACTAACCGATGTGGCTAGCTAATATAGCATGATATGAAAAATGGAAGGCCATTTGGGTTAAATCCTAAGGTGCCTCTTTATCACACGAATTCACTTATATCGCACGAATGCGATCTCACTGCGGTCTGGTAATGATTTACAAGTACAAGTTCTAGAATAAATAAAATCACCAGCACACTCATAGCAAAAGATCCAAGCATAAAAGATGTATGCTTTATATAAAACAGGCTCAAATCCTCACAATTTTATTGGAAAGGCTATAATTTGTGCTAGCAAATGTTTATCGATCCCAGAATGGATTGCAATATTAATCGGAACACATCTCAAAGTTTCAAATATTACCAGTTTTACCAGTGGTTTGATCCAGTTATTCTAATATATTATCCTATCAGCGTGAAAAGTAACTAGATCACAAGGGCAAACAAATTCTTTTAATTTTAAGCTTGAAAACTCTAATTTTCCTATTCACCCCCACAGACACTTAAGTTAAACATTGTCCTCAATGTGAAAAACGAACTTCAAAGTATAGAAATAGGGAAAAATAGAGATGAAACCAGATATTCCAATGAGTTTGTCAGCTTAATTTTCTTCATTCCTAGCGTCCACTGGAGTAATCATTACCTGCACAAAATCTTATATACAAACAAAAGAGTTTTATTAAGATGTGGCACCCACCCACACTTAAGTTCAACCAAAGGTTTAAACTTTGGGGCGTGACCACAGAAAATCAAATCGGAAACACACGGGTTGCCTCCCAAAAAGCGCTTGTTTTATTACCGAGTCATCAGCCTGACTCGAATCTTCCCGAATTCACTTGGCCACAGATGCAGCCTTGACCATTTTGAAATGTTCCGGGATATACATGAATTCTTCACCAGTAGCATCAATATCATTCCAGATGAACTCAGCAGATGGTTTCCAAGGAACACTTTGTGGGATTCTTCCTGGAAAAAGTGCTACAAAGGTGATGGTTTCGAATTCATTTTCAGGGGAAACTGTCTCAACTGATATTTCATTCAGTTGCTCCTTATCGTAGTATAACTTGATTCGGTGCCCATTAACAATGAAACTTCCACCTTGTTTGTCAGAAAGTTCGACATAACCGGATGGATATCCATGTTTAACGATATATGGTCCAAACCATCTCGGTTGTAATTTAGGATCTTTGAATTTGAATTTCATGTTGAAGAGCATAACTTTATCTCTAGCTTTGAATTCTTTTCGAACTCTTAGCTTCTTGTCATGATAAGCTTTTGTTCTGGCCTTATACTGTTTAGAATTTTCGTAAGCTCGGAGTCTTAATTCATCGAGTTCGTGCAAATTGCAACAATCTCTTTTCTCCAGCCATTTTGAGATCGGTGTTACAGTTTCTGAGAGCCCAGTAAGCACGATGTTCAACTTCGAACGACAAATGACAAGTTTTTCCATACAGTAGTCTGTAAGGAGTTGTGCCAATAGGAGTTTTGTAAGCCATACGAAATGCCCACAAATCATCGTCAAGTTTCTTCGACCACACTGAAAGATTATCCTTCACTATTTTTTCAGTATTCTTTTAAGAGCTTTGTTGGTATTTTCAACTTGGCCACTGGTTCGTGTGTGATAAGCTGTAGCGAATCGATGATGAACTCCATATCTTTTCATGGTTTTCTTCATATGTTGGTTACAGAAATGGGTTCCTCGATCGCTTATCAAGGCTTTGGGTATTCCATAACGAGCAAAAAACTTTTTGAGAAAATTAACGACGACGCGAGCATCGTTGGTTGGTAAAGCTTCAGCTTCTGCATATTTGGACACGTAATCTATAGCAACGAGAATGTATTCGTATTTCTGGGATTTAGGAAATGGTCCCATGAAATCTATTCCCCAAATATCGAATATTTCACACACTTGAATGCTTGTCAACGGCATTTCGTCTCTTCGCGAAAGATTGGTGGTTCTTTGGCAAACATCACAATTCTGAACAAGTGTATGTGCTTCTTTGAATATTGTTGGCCAATAGAATCCAGCATCAAAAACTTTTTAGCTGTGGTGGAAGGACCATAATGTCCCCCAGTTGGGCCATGATGACATTCGTCAAGAATCTTGCGGGTTTCGGAACCAGAAAAACATCTTCGGATCATTCCGTCAGGACACATTTTGAAAAGATATGGCTCTTCCCAAAAATAGTATTTAAGTTCCGAAAAGAATTTGCTCCTTTGAGCATGAGTTAAACCTTATCATAGAATTCCTCCAGCGAGATAGTTCGCAAAGTCAGCAAACCAAGGATCGTCATTTCAATCGACGGTCATGAGAGTTTCATCGGGGAAGTAATCGTCAATTTCTTCTTCCTTTAACTCCTCAAAATCTGGGTTTTCAAGATGTGATAAATGATCAGCGGCTAGATTCTCTGCTCCTTTCTTATCTTTGATTTCGATGTCAAATTCTTGGAGTAGCAGAATCCATCGGATGAGACGCGGTTTAGCATCTTGCTTGGTGAACAGATATTTGAGTGCCGAATGATCGGTGAACACAACTGTTTTTAAGAGCACAAGGTAGGATCGGAATTTTTTGAACGCGAAAACTACTGCCAGTAATTCCTTTTCCGTGATAGTATAATTTTGCTAAGCACTATTCAGTGTCTTGCTAGCAAAATATATGGGCCGAAAGTGTTTTCCATCTCGTTGGCCTAAGACGGCTCCAACAGCAAAATCGCTGGCATCGCACATAAGTTCGAAGGGTAGTGACCAATTAGGTGAAACCATGATCGGAGCACTAGTTAGTTGAGATTTCAACGTTTCGAAATCTTTTTTGCAATCAGCATTGAAGTCAAAGATGGATTCTTTCTCAAGAATTTTTGTCATCGGATGAGATATTTTTGAAAAATCTTTGATAAAGCGGCGGTAGAAACTGGCATGTCCTAAAAAACTTCTAACGGCTTTGACGTTAGTTGGTGGTGGAAGTTTCGTGATAATGTCGATTTTTGCTTTATCTACTTCCATGCCTGCACTGGAGATCTTGTGGCCAAGCACAATTCCTTCGGTTACCATGAAGTGACATTTTTCCCAGTTAAGGACAAGATGTACTGCTTCGCATCTTTCGAGCATTTGATCCCCGGCAGCGGCGCCAAAAACTTGATGTGCTGCTTCGCATCTTTCGAGCATTTTATCAAGATTTGAAAGACAAGCTTCAAATAAGTTTCTGAAGACTGAACATTCATCCATGGAGGTTTCGAGCATGTCTTGGAATATTGCTATCATACACCTTTGAAAAGTCGCAGGTGCATTACAAAGACCGAAAGGCATACGCCGATATGCGTAGGTTCCAAAAGGACAAGTGAAAGTGGTCTTTTCTTGGTCATTAGGATCGATTGGAATTTGAAAATATCCTGAAAATCCATCGAGGAAACAAAAGAATTTATTTCCTTCTAGTCTTTCAAGCATTTGATCCATGAATGGGAGTGGAAAATGATCTTTTCTGGTGGCTTTGTTTAATTTACGATAGTCAATACAAACGCACCAACCAGTGACAGTTCTAGTGGGGACTAGTTCATTCCGTTCATTAGTCACAACCGTCATTCCTCCTTTTTGGGAACACAGTGAACGGGACTCACCCAAGGACTATCTTCGATTGGGTAAATGATACCAGCATCGAGAAGTTTTATGATTTCCTTTTTAACAACTTCTTTCATGTTGGGATTTCGTCGACGTTGATGTCAACAACAGGTTTGATCCCATCTTCGAAATTGATTTGTGTTTGCAGAAATTGGGACTAATTCCTGGGATATCAGATGTTTTCCAAGCGAAAGCTTGTTTGTGATTTTTGAGGACAGAAACTAAACTTTCTTGAAAGCTTGTTTGTGATTTTTTAGGACAGAAACTAAACTTTCTTTCTCATTGGCCTCGAGTAATGAAGATATGACTACTGGAAGAAGTGAATTTTCCTCCAAGTAAGCATATTCTAGATGATCAGAGAGAGGTTTGAGCACGAGATCTGTTGGTGGTTCTTCGATAGAGGATTTTATTCTCATCTCGACATCGAAAGTTATTGCTTCAAAATTTTCTTCCTCCATTTCTTCCTCCTCCGTGTTATCTCCTTCGAATTCTACTTTCATGAAATCATCAAACTCTTTGTCAAAGTCTGTTTCATTGATTTTTTCGGAAGTAGTCATGAATGGATCGGATTCGTTGACTAATGCATCTAATTTTTCATCAGTGACTTCATCGATAACATCGATGGTGAAACAAGTGTCATCACTGGAATGTGGATAGCGCATCGCTTTATCGGTTAGAAACGTGATTCGATCTTCTCCAACACCAAGGTTGAGTTCTTTTCCTTTCACTTTGATGATTGCATCGGCGGTATTTAGGAAAGGTCTTCCTAAGATGAGTGGGACTTTACTATCTTCTTCCATTTCTAAGATTACAAAGTCCACGGGAAAAATGAATTTACCGACTTGAACAAGCATATTCTCGGCAATACCCACAGGATATTGATAAGAACGATTTGCTAATCGAATGCTCATATTTGTTGGTTTGAGGCTGTTGTTGCATAACTTGGAATACAGTTAATAAGGCATCAAATTGATACTTGCGCCAAGGTCGGCTAAAGCATCGCATTGAATATTATTCCCGAAAGTGCATGGAATAAGAAAGCTCCCAGGATCTCCGAGCTTTGGTGGGATTTTGTTTTGGACAATGGCCGAGCATTCTTCGTTAAGGAAAGTAGCTGATATTTGCTCTAGCTTGCTTTTGTTATTAAGAAGTTCTTTCAAGAATTTCTCATAATTGGGCATTCCGGCTAAGACATCAATGAGAGGAATATTGAGTCTAAACTCTTTGATTATTTCGATGAACTTCTTATAACGTTCTTCCATTTTTTCTTTCTTAAGGCGTTGAGGATATAGAATTTTTGGTGTGTACGCCTTGACAGATGGTGTGGTTTTCTTTTGGGTGTTTTGAGTTGTGTTGGTTTCCTCGGCTTCATCCTCACTATCTTGGGTGATAGGAGTATTTTCATTAGGATTTGGTGGTGGATCGTACGAGAGACCACTTCTTGTGAAGACAACATTGATATGCTCATTTCTCGTTTGTGGTAGATGGTACGTTTTATCATTTAATGGTTTTGGGTTGGATTGGGTGTTACTTGGCAACGAACCAGATGGTCGAGAGGAATGCTGGTCAGAAAGTCTGTCAAATTTGTTTTCAAGATCTTGGATAGATGCTTGATGATTTTTCTGTCCCTGCTCAACTTTGGCTTTGAGATTGAAAAATTGATTTTTAATAAAATCATTTACAGATTTTTGAGTAGCCACGAATTCTCTTATCGTTTTTTCGAATTCGGATTCTTCCATCTTTTTGTCAGAGTTTGGTGGTGGTGGATTGTCAGTTCGTGGTTGATAATCACGGTTGTCATCCCTTGGTCGGCGGTCTTGCCAATTTCCAGAATTTCGACCGTAATAATTACTACGATATCCTCCTCTACGATATCCTCCTTGGACATAATTCGCTTCTCCTTCGTTAGGTCCACCCATAGGCTTATCGTCGCACTCAGACGATGGGTGATTTCCTCCACAATTGTTGCATCCGTCTCGCATTTCCTTCATTTCTTCTTTGATATCTTTGTACTGCGAGTCGATTTTTGAGGTTAAGGCTTCCATTTTCTCCATGAGTTTTGAGGTATCGGTGTTTTCGACAAAAGCAACGGTTTTTCGAAGAGGTTTGGTTTTGGAATCTTTAGACCAATCGAGTTTGAGAAGTACTCAATCTTCGAGTAATTGGTGTGCATCGTTAGGAGTCTTATAGAGAAAAATTCCTCCAGCATCAAGGATGCCTTGAGAGATTTCATCTAGTCCATGGTAAAAGATTTGGATAATGGTTCCTTTGGATAATCCATGTCCATGACAACTAAGAATCAAATCTTTCATCCGAAGCCAAGCTTCGACAAGTGATTCGTTGGGATTTTGTAAGAAAGCACGAATTTCTCCCATTAATCGATTAAACATGGCAGGTGGAAAGAATCAGCTTACAAAGGCTTGCCTCATCTCCTCCCAAGTGTTGATAATTCCTGGGGTTAATTCATTGTACCATACTTTAGCATCTCCGGCGAGTGATGATGGAAAAAGTTTGAGTTTGATGGCATTGACATCGGTGTCTCCATAACGGAGCATACCACAAATTTCGATGAATTCGGCAATGTGCTTATGCGGATTGGCCCGCGCACGGCCATCGAATTGACGGTCTTTGATCATGGAAAGATGATGACCCTTCACGGTGAAGTTGTCACCTAGGTTGACAGCAACAATAGCACTCCCAGGGGTTGGTGCTACGGCTCGGTTGGTTCCCCACATGGGTTGATCGTCCGCCATGGGAAAAGGTAAATTGGTGAAAGGGTTGTAAACGACTTTTGCTTCTATGAGGTTATCAAATGGTGGGTTTGGTACTCTTGGTACACGATCAGCTAAGGCTATGAAAGGTGTTCTTCTTCTTCGAATCAAACGTTCGGGGTTGGTAAGAGGTGAAAAATGTTCTATTCCCGCTGCACGAGTGTTCATACCATGACCTAGAGAATCCAGGCAATATCTAAAGACACGGACAAACAACGAAAACAGCTTTCTGGACAGAAAAGGGTAACCGAATCGGTTGCAGGGAGCCTCCGATTGGTTAGATCAATGTGGTTGGGTTAAAGGCGCAACCGGTTCGATTGTGTGGCAACCGGATCGGTTGAAGTTTCTGAGAAAATTTTTTGGAATGAATCGACTGATGGGGATTCAAAACTTGCTGAAACACAATCAAATCCCCAGCAGCGGCGCCAAAAACTTGATGTGCTACGTGTGTACAAGTTTTAAATTTATAAAAGACGAATTACCAAATTTTACCAATAACACATACGAGCAAGTGCACTCGTCCGTTATAGCAAGATTATAAAGGTAAGTCGGGATCGTTCGCAGGGATTTGAGTGAATCTGATTAACAAGTTTGAATCAACTAAGACAATCCAAAACATATAACAACGCAAATAGATATAATGAAATTCAGATGATTAAAAACTACACTTGCTTAAACTAGTTTCTTATCCATGATTAGTATGATTGTGTTAACCTCTTAACATGTTGGTTGAGATAATTAGTTGGTGTACTAATCAATTGTTCTTACAAGTTAAACCTTCGTCAAGATTTTAGTTTATAAAAACAAGCATTAAGTTTAACCAATCAATTCAAGATCAATTCAAGTTTCATAAGTTCACTTTCATAAACTTAAACAAAAAAACATCCACTTATCTTATCAAATTGCTAAAGAAATGGTCAATACAAAAGGTAACCGATTATAGACAAAAGGCTACAATTGATTATTAACAACTAATCTTACGTCCTTTTAGATGTTTCCAATCAATCCAACTTGATAATCAAAAAGCATTTTTATTACAACCACACCTTAGTTCCTTTGTTTAATCAAGAATAATGGGTAAGAACAATCATCCATAGACAAAATGATTATAACTAGTTGAACAACAATAAGTTCTTTCGACCTCTATGATTATTATCAACTAGTCAAACTTGATTAACAAATGTCACTATGAAACTTCAGCATAATTGGATCTTAGAATCAACTTGAAATTGATTTAAAACATGTTAACACAATCACTAACTAATCAGATGATAATTAACATCATTTAAGCAAGTGTATAAAGAAACTAGCCACTCATAGCAAACATGAACATAAACTCCGATCTTTGAACATTAGAAAACATAATTAAGAGTCTTACAATGCTTGGAATAAGATTACAAATGGTGAAGTAATGATTCCCAAAGTTTTGGAGTAGACTCCTTGGTGTTTTGGCCTCCAAATGTGGAACTTCTGGAACTCCAAACTTTCCTGGACTTCTAAGGACGAATTTTAGAGCTTAAGATCTTTGTTTGATGAGTAGAGAGAGTTGTATTGAAGTGTGTGTCTCATATGCTCACAAGAGGCCTCTATTTATACTAGTTCCAAGGCCTAGGGTATTAATTGCTGAACTTGGCTTCCAAGGAGTTAGGAAGGGACTAGAATACACCAAGGGAAGGACCTAGAATCATTTGGATATAAAGGGGAAACTTAGTGATGAAGATTTGGCAGAAACAGGCTCTCCAACCAGATCGGTCACATGACCAACCGGTCCGATTGGTCTTCTACAAAGGTTCCAACCGTTCCGGTTGCGGGTGGTGACCAAACGGTTAGATGGGCGTCTTGACACTTTTTGGTCGACTTCCAACCGATCCGGTTGCTATTGCAACCGATCCGGTTGCTATTGCAACCAATCCGGTTGGTCTCCCTGAGTTACGGAAAATTGATCTTTACTTTGTTTTGACTTGTAGAACTTGGTTCTTCAATCACTATGGTCTTCAATGGTACTTGAGATACTGATTTGTGCTTGACATGCTTCACTGAAACGGAAATCTTCTAATTGTTGAACATTCCTTTACTTTTTCGTTCGTTCCCTGCACTTGGTTATAAACACTAGACAAACATCTTTTGATGCGATTAAGCACTGAAATCGTACAAATATAACCAAATAACATATACAAAAACACACATAACGCTATTGAAAACATATACAATCTGAGCGTTATCAATTATACACTTAATTATAATATTACCCCACTAACTACAATTTAATTAATTTCAGTTATCATTAATTAAATACAACACTTAGCTATTTTAATCACATTATATATATATATATATATATATATATATATATATATATATATATATATATATATATATATATATATATATTTCATAACTATACATATATATACACAGGTGTATTTTCTGACGACATCTATCGTATACGGATTTTATCCGACACTTATTATTTTGCGTCAATACTTTCACAAGAGCCATCACTTACAGCGATTTTTAATTTACACACGTAAACTACGTTTGAACATACTTTACCACTACAAAAGCAACTAAGACACAAGTACTTGAAAACTCATAAACTATTTTAGAGTCACTTAATGTTTTCTAAACTCGAGTCATATACTAAAACCTGCTATACTAATCTAGGTCGCGTGTTGGTGCAGTCACACATTTCTCTTTGACTTATACTATCAGACTGCTAATTACTAAGGTGAGTTTATAGCTCCACTTTTACTCATATTACTTTTCAAACTTTGGGGTAAGAAACATGCAAAACATTTTCCTGGACCAAAAACTATTCTTTACTTTTCTCAAAACTATTGCGTAGTTATCCTAAGCCCCTGAACCCACCTATTGCCCGGCTTCATGAACCGTCAATTTCCCCTGGAAAGCGGATTGTTATAAATAAATCTATTGGGGGGACTCCCCGTTCGGTTGGCGAGATAGGTCAATGCGAACGTATACCATATCCAACTTCGAGTGTATTGGGTTAAACACTTGCCAAGGGAACCCTTATATTATATACGTGCCATATTATAGCGCACTTTATTGTCGATCTTCGGTTGCATGAACTTAGTGCTAGCGTAATAGACTATTTTGTATGGCATTATATTCGTTGTAATGTTCATATACTCTACTTATGGTCCAAACTCACAACTTTACTGTTGTAGTTAAACCTATGAACTCACAAGCGTTTCCCTGACCTTTTAAGCATGTTTTTCTCAGGTGTTTAATTTGCTTGACTGTTATCAAGTTATTGGCATGACAGGGGTCATAGACTACTACTACTAAAGTGCTTTTACACATAACTATGACTGGTTTGTATGGGACAACTTAAACTTATGGGCCTTATTTTCGCACTTGAACTATGATTTAAACTTTATTTAATGAACTAATGTATTTTAACAGAGTATGTATTTCATTCTTTATTGTTTTATGTTGTGATTATCACTTTAGTAGCACCTTATGATCCGAATTCTTCCGATGTACCGAGTTTGGGGGTGTTACAGTATACTAGTGGGTCTGTTTTAGGGAAATTAAATGGTAAATTTCATGGTTGAACCGGATGTACAAACATACCCTATATCGTTTGCTAGTGTTGTTAATAATGAATCAGTTAATCGTAAGGTAATTTGTGAAACTTTAGATTTGTGCAAACTTTATAACAACATGGCTGAAGTTCAAATTCCTTTGTCCTCCGTTTTGAAAGTTCATTCGCGATTTGAATTTACCTTGTATGGTTACTTTGTGGTCAATAGATTTGCATTTTCGGTTGAGTACTATGTGAGGAATGCATGGAAGAAATATGACAATATTCGTGCTATGATGAACTCGAAAGGTCTATTATTTTTTAAGTTTTATTTGGTTGAGGGTATGTACGGGGTGTTGGAGAATGGATCATGGTTTATTCGACCCATTTCTATTATATTGAAGAAGTGGACGCCTAATGCAAGTTTGTTGAAAGAAGACTTGTGCACAATTCTCATTTGGGTTAAAATACATGATATTCTAATTTTGGCCTTTATCGAGGACGGATTAAGTGTGTTATGGCTACTAGACTTGGTAATCTGATTACTAGACTTGGTAATCTGATTATGCTTGATTCTTATATTAGTACTATGTGCATGCAATCATCGAGACGTTTGAATTATGCGAGTGCCTTAGTTGATGTTAGAGCTTATCAGGAGCTTAAGGAAAACATGGTCTTTACTATTCTGAATTTGGAAGGTAAGGGCTATGTGCTTTATACAGTTAGGGTGGAATACGAATGAGAACCACCTAAGTGAGGAGTGTGTATGGTCTTCATGACGACGAGACATGTCCGAAGCGTATTGTTGATGAACCAAAGAAGCAAAATAGCAAGAATAAAGATGGTTTTCAACATATTTATAAAAGAGCAGTGTGTGGCATTAATATGGGTCCTAAAGTTAAGTTTAGGTCAACTAAACAGGTATATAAACGCATTTCAAAGAAGAATGGTGCAAGCACATATGGTACGAAGAAGAATCCTAAAACAACTAGTCAAGAGGCGTATACTTCGAACCCGTTTGATGCTCTTAGGTCGATGGATAATGATGATGTTCTAGGTGCAAATGGGGGTAGTTACATGGGGGCTGAAACTGAGGTGGAAGAGGGGCATAAGGCTAATGCGGAGCCTGTTGTGATGAACACGCCTAATGATACTACACCTGTGAATGAGGTAAAAATGACCAATGAGCAGTCATCTCCTACCTTGTCTAATGTGTTTGGTTCGAATACTGTAAAGAACAAGGTAAGTGATGTGGCCAATGAAGATAGTGATAGTGAAGTGGAGGAGGTTTTTGACAAAACAACAGGTTTTATGGAATCCAAGAGTATAGGTGGAACTGAAAGGAAGAGCCTATACGAGTGCTGGAAAGAATATTATGATGACAACCCATATGATGATAAGTGCGAAACTTTAACTAAAGAGCAATTAACATTCTGTAACATTTGGGATATAAGGCTTTGATAAGGTTTTAAAATGTACCTTTTTGAGGGGTCGTTTAAGCCCTTATTTGATCACTTTTGTATCTGTTATTACTTAATATCGTTCCTTTTCACTTTTTAGGTATCTTGAAGGCAAAATGCTGGAATGACACTTATTCGGACGAAAAGGCGCGAATATACGAAGAAAATGGCCAAAGTCAAGAATCGAGCCACTCAGACTGCTGGAACTGAAGGGGACGGCGTCAGGTGTTATCTGCGACGCCGTCGCATCACTATTGTGACGGCTCAGTAGCCAAGTTGCTTATTTACAAGTAACGGTGTCAGGCTTTAAAAGAGTAGGTCGTCGCAACTCAGACGGCCTAGATTTGATCCAGACGGCGTCAGAGACTGAACGGGACGGCGTCACAAGCATAAGGTGACGCCGTCGCAAGACTAACGTGGCCAAGACGAAACCCTAATGACGGCGACCCGACGGCGTCACAAATTAAAGGGTGACGCCGTCGCGAATGTAATCTTATATATAGAATCTGAATTTTTTAGTTTTCAGAGAGTAGTCTTTTGGAGTAAAAACCTAAACCGAACCAAGGCTGTCTTGTACAGTATTTTAGGGTTCCAAACCCTATCTTACATCAAGATAAGTGTTTTACTTCATTAATTTAATTATGTCTTCAATTACTTGTGTGTATGCTTGCATGTTCTCCATGTCCGGCTAATTTACTTGTGTGTTTGCTTAGCGAATATGAAACTTAATTATTGAATATTGTTTGGTTGTCTCTTATCTTAATTGTTAATGATCTAGTAATGCGATAGGTCATCCGTTGTGTAGTTAATGCTTGATTGATCTTTGTGAACCTTAGTTTATAGCACCTAGAGTTGTTGTAGGCTAAACCATCTGAAGAGTACCTTAGAGTTAAAGTTTATAAATCCTAGAGACTTTGTAGGCGATAACCTTTGGTAGTTTCAAAGAGTTAGGGACAAACGCATACCCTACGACCTTAGACACACAACGCGATTAAGAATAAGCACGTGACAATTCAACCATCAATAGAAGATAATTAAGGAGTAATAAAACCTAAGTAAACACATCTTTAAACCATCATACGAGCACACAATAATTAGACATAGACTACCCTCACCTTAGTTAATTAGATAATTAGATAGTAGAAGTAATCGGTAGAAATACCAACCCCCCAAATCCAAACCCCAAGATTCGTACCTTTCCATTTCTTAAAAAAACATAAAAAGATAAAAAATAATCTTCCTCAACCCCAACCTTAGCGTAGTAACCTCTCACTAGCATTCCTATTCCCCTAGAGAACGATATCAATTCCCGTGGCTTACCCTAATACTACACTACAACGATTAGGTTCACTGCCTAAGGTGTTGAAAAACTTGCTCGACGAAAAGGAAGTTCCTTTGACCCCGAACGCGCTGCGTAAGCGTATCAAGTTTTTGGCGCCGCTGCCGGGGAATAGAATAGCTAGTTAGGAGTTCACCTCACTTAGGTTTTCTTGCTTGATTCCTATCAAGTAAGCTTTTTTCTCATTTTTTAGCTTTCTCGTAGTCTATCCCCCTTCTTCGTGACCTTTGTTCGTAACCCCATCACTTTTCATCATGGAAGGTGATAACCAACCACCATTCATCAACCTACCACCAAATGACCCGCCAAGAGGCCGTACTCTTGGTGAATACTCGAGACCAAGCCACCTAGGCTATAGGAACACCATTGAGCTTCTCGACCAAGCCCAAACTACGGCCCTGCGATCTGACACCATCCGGTTGGTGCAAAATGGATGTGCATTCCATGGACTTCGTTCCGAAGATCCTAATCAGCATCTTAAGGATTTCCTTAAAATTGTAGATTCCATCGACCTCGATGCTACTACTCAGGAGACCACGCGCCTGCTTCTCTTCCAATTCTCCCTACGGAAACAAGCTAGTAAATGGCTTTGGCATCTTCCCACGGGATCTATTTCAAGTTGGGAAGATCTCACTACCCGTTTTCTTGCTAAGTTTTGCCCACCTACTCCCAGTCAACCACTTGACCATCATTCCTTCAACCTTCTTCGTTATCAAATCATTAGTAAAATCAATGAGCCTAGAGGATTTCATAGTATTACTGAGAATATGGAGGATAGTGCTTATTTCAATCTTTACCCCACTAAGGAAGAGGTTGCCTATCACCAATACATAATCGATAATCCCCGATCACCCATCATTAGAATATGTCTAAAGATTAGGAGAGGAAATCCTTAGAACCTCAAAATTCCTTGTATGATCAGATATAGGAATGTCGAACATGCTTACATAGATATAGAATCTCCCATTAATGTGATGTCATCTGCTGTTTATAATGACATTATGAATGAACGACTCAAGATTAGGAGAGACCCTAAGTATCCAGGTGGAGTTTGCAACTTTGTGGGAAGAGTCAAGGATGTACATGTCTTTATAGGAAATTTCACCTACCTAGTTGATTTTATGGTCCTAGAAGATGTAGGATGCGTCATTGACTATAGCTTATCCCAAGTATTGCTAGGAAAGCCGTGTGCTGAAACATCTAAAATAAGCCACAAGCATGATGGAACGGTTAGGTTTAAGGAAGGAAATGACGAGATCACTTATAGGATGCCTTGAAAGACGAATGAATATGGCCATCTATCCCTTTTTGAACGAGACAACATTAGAGCTTTTGAAGACAAAAGCAAGGATGATGTTGAAAAAGGTTATAAATTCATGTGGGAAAGAAGGAGGCTTTATTATAAGGATTGTTTGACCCTAGGGCCTAGATATAGAGTCGATGAAAATTTTGTCAACATGATAGAATTCTCATTGAGAATGCAAAAAGAAGTCACGTAAGGGCACGACTACGAGTCTAGCTACAAGACTCATAAATAAAGAAAAGCGCTTCGTGGGAGGCAACCCATGCTTAATTGTTTGCTTGTTTGTGTCATATATCTTTTATTGATTGCTTATTCTCATGTTTAAATTTATAAAAATGTTTTATTTTGTTTTTAACTTCGTCTTAATTACATATAAAGGTAGTTTACATAAAGGATAAGTGTAGGGAGGATTACACACGTTTTCAAAGGAAACGTAAACATGAGAATTTCAATTATTTAAAAGATATATATGTATGTTTGTTCGAGTCAAATGCTTGTATCGAGTCATAATGGATGTTTTGCAGAAAATTTTTCCAGATTCTAAAGATGTAAATTTTCCAGAATTTTTTCCAGAAAATCGCATACCAGTTTTTGTCAGGATAACCTGACGGCGTCAGGATCACAACCTGACGGCGTCAGGAAGGAGCAAAAACAACTAATTACTTTTTCTCGTTTTCTGAGCTGCTTAAAAAAAATTTGGAATTTTCCAGGTCTTAATTTCCCAAAAAAATTCTGTGAACATCCATTCCACAAGCATTATATCCTAGTATTAGTAGAGTCCTATATATATTATTACCGCCGATTTTACGCGAAGGTTTCATTTGTTTTCTTCAAGTGTGCAGGTTTAATTTACCAAGAAGGAGATACATAAGATGAGAAGGAGCTTTTTACGCAAAATTTCTTCTTGAAGAAAGATGTAACCACCACTTTACACGGATCCTACCGAGCTAATCAGGGGAGTACTAGTTTCGTTCATCTTTTATTACCTTCCATTATCATAACTTTGATACTTTCGGGAAACATTGGGGACAATGTTCAGTTTAAGTGTAGGGATGGAAAATAAAACGGGAACTTTGAAACTATGCTTATCTTTGAATATTTGCTTTGTCCAATTGCATTTGTGTAATAAACCATGAGAAAATGTCGGTTAGGGTAATTTTGGCACCAAATTTAAAATTTTTCATGATATATAGGAGTGGGCCATTAGTCTTAACAAAAGCGTCTCATGGATAGGAAGTTATATGACTAGCACAAAAACCCTTTACCACTTAAATTCCACCCAAAATGTGAGGATCGCCCTTAGATTAGTAGGAATTAAAGCATTCATCTTTAATGCTTAGTGTGTGAACCGGTAGTATAATAGATTCTAGAACTTGTTTTGTGATGCATCCCGAGATCGCTAGTAAGACTACACTTATGTAGTTAGGAATAACTAAATGATAAGAGGCATTAGGATAACCCTTGTTTGAAACCTGTAATATAATTACTTCTTCCACATCGGTTGAGTAATTCCCTCACACCCTTGTGTTGTACTCATCTTTAGTACACGATACCCCTAGTTAACCCCTCTGAGCCTATCCTTTTCGCGGTTCTCTTGATGTTTCGGTTTTCCGGAATATCAATGAAGAGCATTGTTTACACCCCACCCCCAAATGTACACCCAAATCGCCTTAGCCTACCTTGTATGCACTCACTTTTAGTGCATTATTGTTATCACCCCAAAAACCCTTAGTTCAATTATCTAGTTGCTTGCATAAGTTGCTAAGTCGAGTCATATCCTTTGTACACAGTTTTGGGACGATTGGGACTCATGGGAAAAGTTAAAGTTTATGAAATGACGGGAAGAGGACGTTAAATTCAAATTCCCTTTATTTGCGTAATAATGTACTCCAAGTGTTTTGATCTTTTCAATTCGGGTCAAATTAGTGTTAGAGTAATAAAAACTCAAGTGTAGGGTTGTGCCTATAAATCCCTATCATTTTGATGTTACCGTAGAGAATGGTAGAGTAAAAGTGTATTGAAAAAAAAAAAAAAAAAAAAACTCGAAAGAAAAATAGAAAAAATGAAAAAGAAAAAAAATAGAGTGTAAAAAAAATGACTACCATCCTGCATCTATCTTTAATTTATGTTTGTTTGTTTCAGTTATCTAGAGTATAGAGTGTCGAGTCTTGGCTTAGCAACGCCATTCTTCGCATGCTTGTAACAAAAAGATTTTTGACTTGCCACCACTAAATAGCCTATCCCACCAAACCCTTTGTTTCCCTACCGTAAGCCTAACATTACAACCCTTTAAAAGACCTCTTTGATAGTCTTTCCTAGGTGCTTACGCCAAAGCGATGGAGGTTTGATCTAATCTCAAGCCTATGGTAATATATGTACTAGGACCGGTTAATGAGTGTTTATCTTCCATTTCCACTTTGATATATTTCATATACACCCGAGAGATGTGAGTATCCAAACACCCCATGTGAGGTGCTAGTATGTAATTTCCGTGCTTGTTATGACTTTTGCGGGGCTTATATGTGTTGTGGATTGTTTTAAACCAATGCTTCACGACCCATAACTTATAAATTAATTGGCTAAAAGCACATTTGCTTGAGGACAACTAAATACCAAGTGTAGGGATATTTGATAAGGTTTTAAAATGTACCTTTTTGAGGGGTCGTTTAAGCCCTTATTTGATCACTTTTATATCCGTTATTACTTAATATCGTTCCCTTTCACTTTTTAGGTATCTTGAAGGCAAAATGCTGGAATGACACTTATTCGGACGAAAAGGCACAAATATACGAAGAAAATGGCCAAAGTCAAGAATCGAGCCACTCAGACTGCTGGAACTGAAGAGGACGGCGTCAGGTGTTATCTGCGACGCCTTCGCATCACTTTTGTGACGGCTCAGTAGCCAAATTTCTTATTTACAAGTGACGGTGTCAGGCTTTAAAAGAGTAGGTCGTCGCAACTCAGACGGCCTAGATTTGATCCAGACGGCGTCAGAGACTGAAGGGGACGGCGTCACAAGCATAAGGTGACGCCGTCGCAAGACTAACGTGGCCAAGAAGAAACCCTAATGACGGCGACCCGAGGGTGTCACAAATTAAAGGGTGACGCCATCGCGAATGTAATCTTATATATAAAATCCGAATTTTTTAGTTTCAGAGAGTAGTCTTTTGGAGTAAAAACCTAAACCGAACCAAGGCTGTCTTGTACAGTATTTTAGGGTTCCAAACCCTATCCTACATCAAGATAAGTGTTTTACTTCATTAATTTAATTATGTCTTCAATTACTTGTGTGTATGCTTGCATGTTCTCCATGTCCGGCTAATTTACTTGTGTGTTTGCTTTGGGAATATGAAACTTAATTATTGAATATTGTTTGGTTGTCTCTTATCTTAATTGTTAATGATCTAGTAATGCGATAGGTCATCCGTTGTGTAGTTAATGCTTGATTAATCTTTGTGAACCTTAGTTTATAGCACCTAGAGTTGTTGTAGGCTAAACCATCCGAAGAGTACCTTAGAGTTAAAGTTTACAAATCCTAGAGACTTTGTAGGCGATAACCTTTGGTAGTTTCAAAGAGTTAGGGACAAACGCATACCCTACGACCTTAGACACACAACGCGATTAAGAATAAGGACGTGACATTTCAACCATCAATAGGAGATAATTAAGGAGTAATAAAACCTAAGTAAACACATCTTTAAACCATCATACGAGCACACAATAATTAGACATAGACTACCCTCACCTTAGTTAATTAGATAATTAGATAGTAGAAGTAATCGGTAGAAATACCAACCCCCCAAATCCAAACCCCGAGATTCGTACCTTTCCATTTCCTAAAAAAACATAAAAAGATAAAAAAATAATCTTCCTCAACCCCAACCTTAGCGTAGTAACCTCTCACTAGCATTCCTATTCCCTTAGAGAAAGATATCAATTCACGTGGCTTACCCTAATACTATACTACAACGATTAGGTTCACTGCCTAGGGTGTTGAAAAACTTGCTCGACGAAAAGGAAGTTTCTTTGACCCCGAACGCGCTGCGTAAGCGTATCAGGCTTCGTGGTCATGCTACACGTTAGTAGTTTTTATAGAATAGTTTTTCATAAATTTGGTTTGTCATTTTTATAATAGGGTTGAAGCACAAATTGTGCGTTTGTTTTTCCGCCTACAGTAGGCTCAGATGTGAGATTCACTCACATCCTAGTATTAAAATATTTTTTAAAGTAATAATATATACCGGGTATAAAAACATTTTAACAAAAAAAAGCATAAACGTATATTATGAATAGTTAGTTATTTTACTTTTACGAATAGGGGAAATGATGTCTAATTTATAAAATAGGAAAGTTGACTAATTTCTTTTGTAAAAAATTAAAAATATTTACAATTAAGCCCCTTCATTTTATTATAAATACATGTTTTTCTCTTTTCTTACAAATGAAAGTAGACAACTTTCCTACTTTATAAAATGGGAGGTGATAATCACACCATATTTTTTGATTAATGCATCATAATTTGTGCATTACAGTATTGTACGGTACAAACTGTAATGCACAGATTGTGATGCATTAATCAAAAAGTGTGGTGCGAGTATCAACTCCCTTATAAAATAGTCATAATTTCCCCTTACTAATATACTTAGTTATTAACTTACTCTTTTATTATGTTTCTATATTATAAATTCTTTAAAACACATTATTGTAGTTAATTATTGTTACTAAATTATAATTTTTATATTCTTTTTGTATATATTAAATCTTTTTGGGAGATATATTGATTATCCATGAATGATGAAAATCATCGATATCCGATACAATAACATCATATTCATATTGGTTATTAATCCATTTTTCTCCGTCCATATCTATCTTACTATCTTATAATAGAAGGATGCACTTCCCTCATATTAATTATTTTAGGATTTTCATATATAGAATTTTAAGCAAATACAAGTTACAAAGCATTAGTTACAATACTTATAGCACAAATAAAAATACAAATCAAACTATAATTAATGCACAAATTAAAACACCCCTTCACAAAAGAGTACATGTCTCTAATCAGGATGTACACCTTTTGCTTCACAGAATGACCATGACTTAATCAGGATTGGCATCTGGTTCACATATGTGCATATGGTTCACATATTGCTTCACAGGATGTACACCACAACATAATTAGGATTGTGCATCTGGTTCACGTGTTCTTTATGTAATTAACGAACATCATTTCACCGACGATGATGGTTGCAATGGAAGGAATACCTTGATACTTGCAGTCCATAAATACAACTTAATCAGGATTAGACGAGTGTTACTTTGCGCCATCATATCTTCACGGCTAATGTTTCTTTAGGCGCTGGAAGCATCGTTTGAGCAAATCAACCCTAAAAAACTACTGAATGATCAAGATAAATATGCTAGAATAACTCCTTTGATAAAGAAGATGATCATAAATCGATTTAATAACATAATGATTATTATAGGTTACCTCAAACGGATTTAAGACGGATTAAAGAAACACGAATCAAGAACTACGAACCAAACACCATTCATAAACACCCCGACTTCAATCTTGTGTAACCACGAATTCCGATCCACCACAAGCTAGACACCAACGATCACCACCTTATTTACACCCTTTGTACCACTCGAATCTTAAGAGAACTAGAACACACCAATCTTGATTTCTTGGAAGAAAAGGAAAACCGCCATTTAGTGTTTATTTTTTGGGTTTAGTGTGAAAGGAGAATGTGTAACCGGTTTTCTGAAATTAACGAATGGGTGGGAGATATGGAAGAGAATGCCAAGATTTTGGGGTGAATGAGTCAAGGAGTAATATCATTTCCAATCTTTAATAAAGCATGTTAGAATGAATGAGAAGAACAAAAAGATATGTGTTGTTGCAAATGATTTTAAACATTATAATTATAATTATAATTATGCCTAAGTTAATAAAGAATTTATTGCATATCCATAAATAGAAGATGCTAATTGAAAAACACAAGTCTTCCGCAATTTGAGAGTTAATTTGAACTTATGAGTTGTGGATATTTAATGTAGGTAAATCGTTACATTTGAATGTTTTGAGGTAAATCACATAAAATGTATATATTTTAGACCAACTAAAGTTATAGGTACTTTTTTTTCTCAGTGTTGAATTTAATGTTTTGTGCAATGTAAAAGGATTTAATTTTTCGAAAATGGTTATCAGTAACATCACTCAAAATAATTTTTAGGGTGTGCTTGGTTGAGGGTATTGGGAGGTAAGTAATAGCAAAGATAATGATTAATGATGCTTGTTTGGCTATAATGCAATCATCCATTACCCAATAGTGGGTAATGGACCATTACTCAATAAATTAGAGAGAATGGTTTTCTTACCCTTTCTCTTTCCTTAGTATTTCTTTTGCATTTCGCTTTCCCATTACCTAATTTGAACCAAGCGCACCCTTAAATGTTCAACTATAATGGTACATCACACTCGTTTCTATACTACTTTATAATAGAGATTAGACCCTATATCTTATTAAATTTTTAAGACTTCTTAATATAGATTTTAAGCAAATGCACATATTAAAGTTTTATGTACAATTAATTTATGCACAACCATTTATATTAAACACCTGCAATTAATAATTTTCTTAAATCACCTCCTTATTCCAAAACACAACTATTTTACTACATGGTATAATTTAATCAAGCTACTAATAATCTATTGTTAAAAACCCAATAACCGAAGTACTTAAAACACGAGCATAAAAACATAACTTACGCAACTTAAAGATCAGCATGGTTAAAGTTACTCAAATATAAAACTCTCACAATTTATAAAGTTGTTGTAACGAAAAACATAAAATTAAAAGATATTCATCGCCGCAAATTTTATCACAGGGTACCCGCCGCCGCATCGCGCAGGTACCCTGCTAGTTAATAATAAATAGATCAGGTGAATATGCACTTGATCGGACGTCCATTAGTTTCATATCCGTTATTAATTCATTTTCTCCATCCATATCTATTTTCTCCATCTCTAGATAGGATCGCATACAATCTTACATTCAAGATCCATGATCTTGATAGCACCGGTTAAAACACTGTTAGTTTGTATCAGATACTAGTTAGAGCAGGTTAAGTAGAACATTTTCCACAGTAGAGTCTAGAACTACATCAGGGTTCTTTAAAAAAAAACATTTTTCACGCTAGAGTCTAGAACTACATCAGGGTTCTTATTTCAATGATCCGACCCACACTATTTGCTTCCTCGAAGATAAAACTCGTCCCATCGATCTAGTATTGAGTTTTCAGATATTTATATTTAGGTAGTGGAGAAATTTTCAAATGCTTACTCTTATTTTTGTGACAAATTCTCACCATTCATCTAGTTTGATCTAAAGGTGGGATAAACTTAAAATTTAATATGGAAACCTAAGTACATGTTTTTTTTCTTTTTTTTCTTTGTCTTTTTGTCATTTTTATTTATTAACATTTTATTTTTATTTTTATTCATATATTTATTTATTTTTTGGAATTCACGTTTTAATATTAAATTCATGTCTTTTTTTTTTTTCTTTTTTTAGTTCACTTTTTCTTATTATTATTTTTTTATTTTAAATTCACGTTTTTTTTATTCAAGTTTTTTTCCGCTTTCATACGTTTTCATCTGTATTCATACGTTTTCGTTCGTTTTTATACGTTTTCGTCCGTGTTCATATGTTTTTGTCCTTTTTTTACGTTTTCGTCTGATTTCAGACGTTTTCGTCTCTTTTCATCAATTTTCGTACGTTTACATCCGTTTTCTGACGTTTTTGTACGTTTTCATACGTCTATATACGTTTTCGTCTGTTTTTAGACGTTTTTGTCTGTTTTCATACGTTTTCGTCTGTTTTTACGTTTTCGTCCATTTTTAGACATTTTCGTCTGTTATCAGACGTTTTCGTCCGTTTTTATACGTTTTCGTCTTTTTTCATACGTTTTCTTCTGTTTTCTTACTTTTTCGCCCGTTTACGTCCGTTTTCATACGTTTTCGTTTGTTTCCATACGTTTTTGTCCATTTTCTTACGTTTTCAAAACGTTTTCGTCCGTTTTCTTTCGTTTTCGTCCATTTTTCATACGTATTCAGACTTGTTTTTACGCTTTCATACGTTCTCGTTTGTTTTCTTACGTTTTCGTCCGTTTTCTTACGTTTTCGGCCAATTTCATACGTTTTTGTCTTTTTTAGGTTTTCATGTATTTTCATCCGTTTTTAGACGTTTTCGTCTGTATTTTTACGTTTTCATGTATTTTCGTCCGTTTTTATACTTTTTCGTTCGTTTTCAGACGTTTTCATATGTTGTCTTCCGTTTTTTTACGTTTTCATCCATTTTTAGACGTTTTCGTCTGTTTTCAGACGTTTTTATATGTTTTCGTCCGTTTTCATACGTTTTCATCCGTTTTTATACATTTTTGTCTGTTTTATACGTTTTTGTCCGTTTTCAGATGTTTTTGTCCGTTTTCATACATTTTTGTTCGATTTTATACGTTTTTGTCCGTTTTCAAACGTTTTCATTTTGATATTTGTAAGTGACACTTATTTATCTCTTGTGATATAACACTGTAAGGAAGATGAAAAGTATTACATTCTTTATCATGTATGTGTTATCAGTTGTGATACTCAACTAAGAATGTGATGGTTGTGTTTTTGAAAATATTTAGGAAGATTTTTGTATTTTATGTTATTATGAAATATTAGAAAAGTTGTTCAACTTAAAACAAGAGATGTTATGATACTTTTGTTAGACTTGTGGTGTATTTTTCTATTTAATGGATACATTGTGCATGTTTCGATAGGTTTTATAGCGGGATTTGAAAATATCTATGGTTGAATCAGCAAACTTAATAAGCTATGGTTGAAGATATCACACATCTTTATAAACAAACTGAAGAAGCTCAAACACTTGTGATATCACAGGTGATATCACCTAACTTGTGATATCACACGTGATATCATGTGTGATAACACCGTTGATATCACCTGTGATATCATGTGTGATATTACCAGTGATAGCATGTGTGATATCATAGTTTATATCACTTGTGATATCATGTGATATGACAAGTGAGGTGATATCACCTGTGATATCATGTGTGATATCATATTTGTTTGAGCTTACTCAGTTTGTTTATAAATATGTGTGCTTTTTTCCACCATAACTTCTTTAGTTTGCTGATTCAACAATAGATATTTTTAAATTCTGCTATAAAACCTATCGAAACATGCACAATGTATCCATTAAGTAGAAAAATCCACCAAAACTCTAACAAAAGTTTCATAACATATCTTGTTTTCAGTTAAACACCTTTTCTAATATTTCATATTATCATAAAACCAATATTGCAAAAATCGCGAATCGGTAGTCGGGGCGGTTGACCACCCTGCAGCGAGTAATCGGTCAAAGCGGGATTAATCGGTGATTAATCGGATTGGCATTTCCTGCAAGTTTTGGGTATTTTTTAAGACCAAACTAAAGATCTTAATTGATTCCAAGCCTACTATGTTTCCAAACCTCAATAAAAGGCTCCAATTATGATTATAAGGCCCATTGTGCGTTATAAGTGAAATAAACGATCCCCATTGTGCGTCATAAGTGAAATTATTATTTTTTTAAAGTTGACCGATTCAGCCGATTTTTGACCGATTTTTTACCTGGCCGATTTTTTGACCGATTTTCAAAATTCTACAAGGTGTATGGCCGATTACCGATTAATCGGCCGATTCGGCCGATTTTTGCAACACTGCATAAAACACAAAAATCTTCCTAAATATTTTCAAAAACACAAATAAGAAAAATGAACAGAATCATCACAGTAATATAATAAGTAATGTTTATTATCATTTCTTTCATATATACTTGGTAAAATACTAAATTCTTATCACATTTGGTATGAATTTAATATTTCACATTCTTAGTTGAGTATCACAACTGATAACACATATATGATGAAGAGTGTAATACTCTTCATCTTTCTTACAGTGTTATATAACAAGAGATAAATAAGTGTCATTTAAAAACATCAAAATGAATAAAAAGGAAGCAAACTATGAAAATAGAGACTTGACATATTCTCAAAATCAAACAAGTGTTGCATTAAATTAGCATTTTTTTGAACAAAATAAGAATTCACCTAAAGAGACTTTAATCCTTTTATTTCTACTAAGAGTATAATATCACAAGTGATAGATAACATATGTTTCATTAAAAAAGTATGCGCTTGTCAATTGCGATGAAAGGCACAAAAACTATCTTGTAACTGAAAATTATAAAAATATTAGAAAACACATAGGTGATAATATATAAAAATATAAAGAGCAATGAAATATCTTAGGTGATATTAAAGGTTAAAAAACATACTTGTTTGTTTATGAAATATCACAAGTGATATTAGACATTAACTTTTTTTATAATAAATTATCACAATCGATATTAGACATGTAATATAATAAAGTTTAATAATAAGCATGAAAACACATGAAAATAGACGAAAACGTATAAAAACTGCAAAAAACGGACGAAAACGGATAAAAATGTATAAAAAGAATGAATATCGTATAAAAAGCGTCGAAACGAGAAAAAAGCGTCACAGCGAAGCGTATAAAAACGGATGAAAAGAGACGAAAACGTATGAAAACGGACGAAAACATCTGAAAACAGACGAAAGCGTCTAAAAATGGACGAAAACGTAAAAAAACGGCGTATATAAACCTATGAAAACCGATGAAAACGTAAGAAAACGGACAAAAACGTAAGAAAACAGACAAAAACGTATTAAAACGGACGAAAACGTAAGAACACAGAATAAAAGGTATGAAAATGGACTAAAATGTAAGAAAACGGACGAAAACGTAATAAAACGGACAAAAACGGACGAAAACGTATGAAAACGGACGAAAACATATGAAAACGGACGAAAACGTAAGAACATGGACGAAAACGTAAGAAAACGGACTAAAACGTAAGAAATCAGAAGAAAAGGTAAGAAAACAGACGAAAACGTAAGAAAACGAACGAAAACATAAGAAAACAGACAAAAACTTATGAAAACGAACGAAAATATAAGAAAACGGATGAAAACGTATGAAAACGAACGAAAACGTATGTAAACGGACTAAAATGGACAAAAACGTAAGAAAATGGACAAAAACGTAAGAAAACGGACGAAAACGCAAGAAAAAACGCGTAACAAGGACAGCGAACAGCGGACAGCGTATGAAGAAACGGACAACGTAAAAAACGGACGAAAACGTATGAAAACAGACGAAAACGTATAAAATGCGGGAAAAACGTATGAAAACTGACGAAAACGAAAAAAAAAATAAAAAAAAAGACGTGAAATGAAAAAGTGTTAAAAAAAATAAAAATAATGAGAAAATAAATAAGAAAAATAAAAAGAAAAGAAAAAGACAAGAAAAAAACATAGACTTAGGTTTAGACATATTAAATATTAGGTTAATCTCCACCATTAGATTAAACTAGATGGAAATTGAGGATTTATCCATTAGTATGCAAGTATTTTTTAGTATGCAAAATAAAGTGCCTCAAGTATAAATGCCTTTCTTCTTGAAAAATTAAAAAATATTACATGCTAATTTAAACTTAAAACTTTTGTCCACATTAGAGGGGAAGGTGTTATAACAAGGCATCATCACTTCATCAGTGCCACCTCAGCGCACTACTACAAAAAAGTCCATAAAGACCGGTTAGAATAGCTTATAGAAACTGGTTGTGGAACCACTCTCTGTGAGGGGGTATCTCTTTGACTAAAACACATAGAAACTGGTTATGTAACCGGTCTCTTTTTTAGAGCATTAAAACCAGTTTTATTATAAGAACCAGTTTCGATTATATATTTCAACAGGTATCACAAATGAGAATTCCTATTAGTAAAAACCAGTTTCTATTATAGAGTCGAATTAGTACCAATAGATTTCTAATTTTTCATTTTTGATATGTAATTCTTATAGGATCTAATTCAGTACCATGAAATTCAAAAGTCAATAATAAGATCCAATCAAATATTATAATCCAGTACAATAACATCTTCTCAAATATTATAAATCATATCCAAATACACAATCAAGGCTGCAATTCAAGTATCTATGTTCGCAATTCAAGCATCTATATTCATATAGCATTTACAACGTAACAAACTATTAATATACATTGTGTCACGGTCACTACATGTCATGACTTTCTAGAGACTTGAACACCAAAACAAATTTTATGTGCTTCTGCCAATGAATCAATGTATCAAACCTGTATGCAAAGTCAAGAAAAATGTCATGAACAATAAGTTACGACTTAATTGTTACGATAAGAAAGCGATACTAATTTTTTGTAAGCTAAAAATAATTCTTACCAATGGCATCTTAGATAGTTTTTTAATACCTTTTGCATCATTTTCTCCCACGTACGAACCAATCTAACAAGCTGCTGCAAGATCAATGCATCTACATACAATTGAACAAAATATGTTGTATTCTAAATGACACCCTTAGTTTATCTTGAATATATACACAAAAAAGAATATATACACAAAAATGGTTTCATGTTACCTCTTGACATTATCACATAAATGCATACTCCGTAAGTCACACCAAATAACTTTAGAAATCAATAATATAAGCAGTCATGACTCGTCGAACAACAACCTTTTTTTTAGAAAGGCAACATATTATCACCGAACCAAAACAATAACAAGGTACAAAAGAAATGGCAACCCACCTTCTTAACAAGAAAATCAAAAAGGATGAGCTACAAGAAAAAACAAAGACTAAATATTGCACTATAAAATACAACAATGACCAAAACACTGAGCATGCTCCTCAACAAAAATCATGACCAAACTAACCAAATAAAATACTAAAGAGCAACTGTATGTTACACCAGCTGCACATGCCAGAGATATAAGACCCAATATTACTACCAATGAGCTTATTCCCTATGGGTATGTTGTTGATAAAATAACAAAGCCTTGATTCATAAAACAAGTTAAATAAAAATTGTAAAAATGCAAGTGACGTAGTTAAAACATATATTTGGATAGCTATCCATATGGGCTAGATGCATAACAAAAATTATCAACTAATGAAAATGGCAAAAATATCAAGATGACAATCTCAATGCACTGCATCATCTTTTTTCCTGTTATTTACATGTTTAACAATGCAAGATCAACACATCCTCCGGTCACTATAAAACACCTGACAAAATCTAGAAGAAAATATCATGGCATCTATCTCCATTAATCCCATTTAGAACCAGCAGCTCCATAAGTTGAAGACTAAAGCTTCTAATATCGCATCAATTAATGTCTATCTTTGATCTAGTGATTAAATCTGAACCCACATATTTGAACCTGTGACAAGAATCAAGCAAGTGGAAAAGCAAAACTCTAGTTGGGCATCAATAGTCCTGTTATTTCATTTATAGGACCCAGTTTTGTGAAGGCCTCTTTGGCTTGTTTTAATGGTTTTATATACATTTCAAGGGGAAGTGTCTCCGCTACCAACTGGATACCCTTAGAACGACAACAAAGGACAAAAGGATACTAAATATGATGTTTGACACACCCGCTAACACCGTAGATCATTTAAATCCAATACTAAGTCCCATGAATAAATAACTACTACCCACATTGTCAGACACAATAACCTGTCAACAGAACCTCACACAATTATTTTGTATACATACAGTAGCAAATCAGATAAGACAAACTTGAATTTTACCGTAGCTGAAACACACATAACCTGTTGTACTAACAAATCTCACATGAATGCCTTTGTATACTTGTAGCAGTTCCTGTTAGACAAACTAAATTATTACTATAGCCGAATATCAATAATAAAGGCCATTTTTTAATCAAGTGAACATTGAAGTTTTAGTAATAAACTCACATCTTTGATTTGCCATATCCAAAATCCTCGAAATTTAAAACCATACTTATCACAAAACTTCAGAGATCTACAAAATGAAACAATAAGGGTAGAAAAATTCCATAAAGCTACAATAAGACAATAAATTTCAACAAAAAGAAGTGTATATCTAACAAACTCGAAAAAATGATGGTTATGGTACGGAAAAGAACCAGTGATGGTGAAGCAGATGGTGGTTTCCGGCGGATTCCCCCTGTGTATGTGGTGGTGGAAGGTGATGTCCGTTTCGACGGTGGTGGTGAAGATAGCGGCGATAGTGGTGACAGAATGACAGTGCAGGATGGGATCAAGTGAAAAATGAAAGAGTTTGTGTGTGTTTCTAGGTGTATAGTATGTGTTTTGTAGTTTGTGTAGGTTGGATAGGAATGGATGGCTCAGATCAAAAATAAAATACTTGCGATCAACGACTGTGATTTAAGCTCTTTGTTTTAATTTTTGTTAGAAACATACATCTTAAAAGTTTTAATTTTTGTTAGCAATTTTAAGAGTATCACAACTCAAAAAATCATTTTTTTATATAGTAAAAATATGGAAGTACAAAATTAGTTTGTGTGAAAAAATGATTAGGTAAAAGAGGTTTATATAATGTGTGTAAAAATAAAGTGTATATCACACTAAAAAAAATAATAAAAAAAAGGTTAACCATTGCATGTTGCAACGTTCAAAAAATGCAATTTTCCTTCATTTAGCTGTTTTCTTTGAATAAACTGATGGCGTCTATCATAGAAAAACTTAAAGACGGGTCTCTTCAATAACAACAAGTGTCTTTTATTTTGTGCAAGGGCTGGTTTCTTATAATAGAACCAGTCTTAGTGTGATTTGGATTAGAAAGACCGGTTTGTTTGTAAAAACTGGTTTGTATGCTTCCCATGCTCCCTAATTTTTAACTATGAAAACTAGTTCTTTTAAAACCAGTCTTTATTAAGAGGTGTCTATGCCCTTTTGTGTAGTAGTGGCGCCACATCAGCATCCCACTTCTCCACAACAAACCCCCCCCCCTCACTCATAACAAACCTCAACCTCTTCATTTGGGCCCACCACTAACACTTTATTTTTTTATTAAATTTTCCAAATAAACTAAATTCATTTCATTCAAAATAAAAATACAATAGATAACTTAATAATAAGAAGAAAAAAAACAACACTTACTAATAAAAACGATACGAAAAGAAAAAAAAACGACACGGGTAAAAAAAATACAACACATACTAATAATACGAAACATAGTCATATCTTTGGTGATATTTCTTGATTAGACGTTCCTGCCTCTTGCGGATGATTTCGCTTTTAGTCGATTCAAATTGGATCTATCATCAGAAAATCCATCTCGATCTTTCTTGGAGAGCTTTTTCCTTCTCCTTCGCCTCGTAACAAGCCCTTTGAGAGTCGGCTTTTGAGCATATATTTCGGATATATGTCCCGAAAAAGTACTCGATTGACTTCCACCAGAGCTCGCGCTTCGGCGTTGAAGTCGACTTCATTTCTTTGCGGCTCGTTTGCTTCCATTTCTTTCAGGACGAGCTCGTCTGTCCGGCCCGAATATATCATCGAGACATGTAATGTCAATGGGATTTTTGGCATCCCACTTGGGATAATTTTTCAAAACCTCCCAACATTTTTCATACACAAACTCCTTCCCACCATAACGTTGCGCAAAGCTAACTTTGGCATTCTCGACATGATTGTGGTCATTTTCACCACTTCAACGCTGAAGATGTTTGTAAATAGCGTTGAACTTCTGGTAATCACCGTTAATCCTCGACCATATACCAGTTATCATATTCTTGCCACGCTGGTTATCGGTGGTCTGAGTATTGAACATGTCGAGAATGTCGTTCCAAAAGAAATATTCGGAATGGTCATTTCCCATATCTCTATCTTGAGAAATTTCTATCCAACACTGCGCAAGTAACCTTTCTTCAGACTTGCTCCACTTCCTCCTGCACTTTTGTGCTATGACTTCCACATCTTCGTCGATTAGCGTCAATCCACATCATGTTTTTGCCTTCGTCTTTTTCCCTACCTTTTCTTGGGTTCACGTGATTTTGGAACTTTGAATTGTGAACCTGGACGGTTTGTGATTCCATTTGGGGCAATTGTGGAGGTTGTGACGGGTTAAAAAACTGTGGAGGTTGTGACGGGTTAAAAAACTGAGGTGATGGAAATCGGCTGGGGTAATTTGCGAAACCTTGTTGAAACTGATATTGTTGGTTAAGAAAGATTTCTTGTGGAGACGGGTTGGAATTTGTCGAGGAGGGGGTAGACGGGTCTGAAGAACCCCCGTATTGTGGTGGGTTTGAGTTAAGTAAGTTTGTGAAGTACCCTCCGTCATTTGGGTTTTGAGACATTGTGAGATTTTTTTTTTTGAATAAATGTATAAAGAGTTTAGAAAGATGTAGAAGATGAAGATGATAAAAATGGTGAAGATGAATGTTATTCATAAGGGTGGTAGGTTTAAAAAAAAATAATAAAAAAATAATAAAAAAAAAATAAAAAATAAACACTTAAACTTTTTATCATATCCGTTTAATAACGGATATATATCCGTTGCACCACCTTTTTGTCAGAACCTTGCTTCGTCGTTAGAATGACGACCCAAACCACGGCGAGTTTCGCCGGTGTGGCGGCGAAGGACAACGAGAGTCCACGTAGGACCACGGCGAGGAACAATGGGCCGACACCTCCCCTCTTATAATATTCCATCGCAAAAGTCAACATACTCTCCCATAAAAAGAAAGAAAACAGAAATACAAAGAGCAGATCATTTTCTTTCTCTCCTCTCTATTTCTCTCTCTTCAGTTGTTTTGCCATAATTCAATAAATACCCGCCAAGAGAACAGAGCAATAAAAACCACTAAATAAATACACACCCACCCCATTAAACCCCTATACAACTTTATATAATTTTACTCAACACACACTTCAAAAATTTGTAGAACATGGGTAGTAAATGGAAGAAAGTGAAGAATGCTTTGAGTTCAAATTTGTGTATTCATGTTCCTACGGTTGATCATGATGTGTCGCCGCCGCGGTCGGAGAGGTTTTCCGACGCTGCTTTGCTGTCTCCGGCGACGGAGCAGTGGCCGTGGTCTCCGGCGTTAAGATTTTCTAAAAGCTTGAGTAGATCATCTAAGGTTTGTTCTCAAGATTCTTGTTATTTTTGCTAAATAGTTATCGATATGTTTAGTAATGTTCGACTTAATGGTGTGTTTGAATTTTGAAAAGCTCATGGGGTGTTTCTTTTTTTTTTTTTCTTGTTTTTTTTTGTTTATTGGACATTTGAAAAGCTAACAAACTCAAATTATAGGGTTTATGAGGTTTTGAAAAGCTAATAAACTCAAATTATAGGGTTTATGAGGTTTTGAAAAGCCGAATAATCGGCGACTATCTTTTTTGATAGCCCGGAGTTGCCTCAGGTGAACCTCTGTGGGCCACAAGGGGTTTAATTTTATCCCCGTTGGCGTAGCTAAGTTCATAAGCTTATACGACCAGAAGTTATGCTTAATAGTTTTTCAAAAGTTTATTTTTTTTGATGATGTGGCTAGTTGGCTACGCAGCCTTCCAAAAAGGGGAGGGCTTTACTCATTTTTACTCTATGTCGAGGCGTCTCAAATATGTGGATTAGTCGGCCAACAGATTTGAAACTTGATAAATAAATAAATAATGATTCTAACACCTAATGAACTAATCAACTTGATTTTGCTCCTAAGCTTCTAATAATGATCGAGCTCAATGTTTTTTACAGTCAGCTTAAATAATAAGCTAATTGCCTAATTGAAATACCCCCCGTAAGATTTATTAAGCAAAGAATATACACTTTTGTTGTCTTGGATATTATTTTTACCATAGATTCTTTTAGTGCCATTTAGGTTTGTTGCATATCATAGGGTCCAGTTTCCTGTCACAAGATTTGTTGCAAAATTAATACTAACAAATTGTGTGATTCATTGCCATTTTTCTATACATACGATGTATGGTATCCCTAGTATTTCTACGGGACAAGTTTTAACGGATTTAAATGGTTTTGTTAAGATTATGTTATTATTCTAAGTTCAAAAAAAAAAAAAAAAAAAAGATTATGTTATTATTAAATGTTCACGTGTTAACTTTCATTGTCAATGGACTTTTAAATCCCTTGTGGGAAAGTAAAATGCCTCATTTGTTGACTATTAGTTTTTGACAATAATAATCAACTAGAAGAATTAGACAGTAAGACAATGATTATTCTAAAACAACCAAAAAACTGTGCCAAACCCTTTGTTGGATTTGGTATTTTTGTTCTCTTGTATGTCTTGTTGATGTTTTCTGACTTTTATTAATATACCTTGTAGGCTGGTAGTAGCAAAATTGTTCTTGTTTGCTTATTTTTAAAAGGAACCTGGAGTCAATAAAAAAGAGTCTTTTTTGTAACATTAAATAAAAATGACTATATACAAAGACTTTTTTGTTAATGTTTTAATATTTGACTTTTCAGAAATGCACAATATGTTTAGCATCAATGAAACGAGGCGAAGGTCAAGCCATTTTCACTGCGGAGTGTTCACATTCGTTTCATTTCCAATGTATTGCTTCGAATGTGAAACATGGCAACCAAATATGCCCTGTTTGTCGCGCAAAATGGAAAGAAGTCCCAGTACAAAAGTCAACTGGTTTAGAACCGGCCTTAGAAAGAACAAGAACACATCCTGTAAACTGGCCACAAGATAATAATCCAGTAATGACAGTAATACGCCAAATTCCACAGCGACAAACCTCCAACCGACGCATCTCTGCACCTATTTTCCCTGTTAACGAGCCTTCTGTATTCAATGATGACGAACCTTTGAATTTACAAAACTTAAATAAGAGCTATAGTTCGTCAGATGGTTCATCTTTCAAAAGGGTGTTATTAAAAACATACACAGAGGTTCCAGCTGTCCCACGTTTGACTGTCATTAATGACTTCACTGTTTTGATCAACCTAAAAGCACCGGTTTTGATGAATCAGACCCCACGGGCTTCTGTTGATCTAGTAACGGTTCTTGACATCAGTGGTTCTATGGCTGGTACAAAACTCGCATTACTTAAACGGGCAATGGGTTTTGTGATACAGAATCTTGGACCGGCTGATAGGCTGTCTGTGATTGCTTTCTCTTCCACCTCCAGACGCCTATTCCCACTAAGGAAAATGTCGGATACTGGGAAGCAACATGCTCTACAAGCAGTTAATTCATTGGTGGCGAATGGTGGTACTAATATTGCCGAAGGGCTGAGAAAGGGCGGGAAAGTGATGGAAGACCGCCGCGAGAAAAACCGTGTTGCGAGTATAATATTGTTATCAGATGGGCAAGATACTTATACCATAAGCAGCAGATCAAATTCAGGCAGTGGTCAAAACCAGTCAAACCACCAGTTACTTCTGCCGCAAGGTATCAAGGTTCCGGTCCATGCTTTTGGATTTGGGACAGATCATGATGCTTCATCAATGCACTCGATTTCTGAGGTATCTGGTGGTACATTTTCTTTTATTGAAACCGAAAGTGTAATTCAAGATGCTTTTGCTCAATGTATTGGTGGACTTTTGAGTGTTGTGGTCAAAGGACTACAAGTGATTATCGAGACTGCAAACCCAAACATTCAACTTAGATCTTTGAAAGCTGGTAGCTATAAGAATCACTTGATGCCTGATAGAAAATCGGGGTGTGTTGATGTTGGTGATTTGTATGCTGATGAGGAACGGGATTGTCTTGTCTCAGTCAACATCCCAAAGGAGACAGGGTTGACGTTATTTAACGAGACTTTGTTATTGAAGGTGAATTGTTATTATAATGACGCGTTGACAAAAGAGACTGTTAAGTTAGTTAGTGAAGATGTTACAATTAAAAGACCTGAAAATGTTGGGAAAGACAATATTGTTTCTATTGAAGTTGATAGACAAAGGAACCGTTTACAATCAGCAGAAGTGATGGTACAAGCAAGAACTTTAGCCGAAAAGGGTGATCTGACACAAGCTGTTAGTACACTTGAGAGCTTCCGGAAGGTTCTCTCGGAAACCATCTCAGCAAAATCAGGAGACCGTTTATGCATGGCATTAGATGCCGAGCTCAAGGAAATGCAAGACAGAATGGCTAGTAGACAAGTGTATGAGGCATCAGGAAGAGCTTATATATTGTCGGGCCTCAGCTCACACTCGTGGCAAAGAGCTACGGCTCGTGGAGACTCAACCGATGGTTCTAGTCTTGTTCAAGCGTATCAAACTCCATCCATGACCGAGATGCTAACTCGGTCCCAAGCTAACCTGGTTCAACCGAATTGGTCGTCGTTTGTATCTCAACCGAGGCCACGGTGATGCTTTTCGAGTCTTTTATTAAGATTCGAGATTTTTTTGTGTCAAAATACATGTGTAAACAAATAAAATTGGTAAGTTTTGGAAAGTATGTTTATTTTTTGGGGTAGTTAAATATTGTTATTTGGAGGTTTTTGTTTTACATAAAATGGCTTTCTTAGGATATATGTTTGTTACTTTGTTTATTGTTATACAAGTATACATGCAATATTATTCATTCACGACTTTTTTTAAAAGATACTACAGTTGTTTACTCCCCTCTTGGATGTATTATATAGATTCCATCTTTATATTATACCCATTCATAAAGTTTAAAAAAAGACTACTTTTTACAAAAGAATCAAATATGGTAATTAAAAAGTCAATGATGAAAGTGATATAACATAATGAAAGTTGGTTTATTGAGTTGAGGATGAGGATGATTAAGCTCTCTTTTTGGTGTTCACCTTTAATAACACATCAATGGCCCATGCCACAATACCCATCATGGTTAATTGGTCATGGCCAACTTTTTGTACTTAGTATCTCATCTTAATTATGCCCATTTGACTTCAAACAAAAAGTTCAAACTTCTATTTCTTTTATGAAAAATGATATAATTCTGTTCAGATGGATTCTCAAAATTTATTTGAAATGTTGGTAGATCATGCAAGACCTTTATTAGTATTGCTAGATGTTTATGGTGTTTTTGTTTCAAGATTCTGGGTTTAGGAATGATAACAAAAAATGAAAAGTGTTTGTGTTATGTTCTTAAAGTACATGTTTTGCAAAACTGGGTGATTTCCGATCTACTTTACTCTTAAAAAAAAAACTTTGTTTTCTTTCAAAGTTGTCCATGATCAGTTAAAATGTTTTAGAAAACAAATAAAGTTGACCCAATTTGGTTTCAATGTCAGACGAGTAGTTGTTAATGCAACTGTCCAAATTCTTACAAACTTTCTCGTCCGCTGTAAATAAATGAAAAGATTTACAGAACAAAAGAAAATGTTTTCATATGAAACAATTGTGGCTTTGTTTCTCAAAATCCGTTTAATGGCATAACTATGTCTTAGACATAACACGTTGCTTGCAAGCTTTCTGTTAGACATAACATGTGAGCAACTATGGCCTAGACATAACATGTGATGTGAACAACTAAACCATAATAAGTTGTTTCTAACATGCGGGAAGTAAGGTCGACATCACAAACACGTAGCTACATCAAAGAACAGCCGTTTTTTACAAGGTTCCTGGCATTTGATGCCAAAAATTTGCTTACCCAACTTTACATCTTGGATAGTGATCTCTTCAAAGTTTGTTCTAGTGTATAAAACCTTGTGAGTGAACCTTTACCATTTAATCTTGAATTTGACTAACATTATCGAGTTGGTTTTTCTGGTTATCTTGCAGTTGTATTCATTATGTAACACTCATTCCTTTCAAATTAGTCTTCACATATTTTCGCTGTAAAAAAGCTTCACAAATGTTCATGTCACATTTCCTACAGGAAGAAACTGTATTCTTCAACTAACATTGGTCACTAGATAGTTCACTAACTTGATATTCATCTACAATATATTCGCAAAGATTCGTATATCGAGAAACATTTGACTTTTTTCTGAAAAATCTTAGTGGCAAACGGTGTAAGTGGTCCATAAACTTTTGAATATGTTCTTAGATATTGGCAATCCTATTCATCACATACTCTCCAAGACACTGATTTTTTTTTGAAAAAAGCAGAAATTTTATTCCAGATACAAAAGGCTACTTGATTACATTATATGTACCTGATACCGTATCCATAATCCAATTAACTGTTAGTGAATGTTAGTAGTAAAGAAGCCCTTTTACGACAAATTTTGATGGTAACACGTCGGAAAAAGATGGAAATGCTCAATGAACTTGTTAAAATATAACTCAATTCTGAAACTTATATTGTTAGGGACTAATGTTGTGCATTTTATATTCTCAGTTAAAAGCTCTTTTGAGGTTTGGTAGAAAGGTGAAAGTTGATGATAGTTGGAGGAGGCTTTGTGCTATGTCTGGAAAGATGGAGTCAAGGCTGAGGTCAAAGCTATATAATGTCTCAACCTGTTAGGGTTTCACATTATCTCATTCACCTCTCTATGTGAAGATTGCAGTCGATCTTCTCTCAACCAAAACTATTAACTCATTGTTTCTAAGATTGCTTTAGAGTGATTGTGAGGATTCTTGTGTTGTAAAAACTATTGATAATTAGTCAATAGCCTTCCACCTGAGTAGCATGGGAAGGGTTGTGTGATATTCAGTTGATTGTGATTCTTGTGATATTTCTGGGTTGTTCTGATTGAGATCAGTTGCTTATTGATCTGTGTGGTTTTGGTTAATAAAAGAAGTTGTTCTTGAATTTAGATTCAAGATCTGTTGTTGGTTTAAATTGTGTTTTCCTACATGATATCAGAGCAAGGCTGTTAAATCTTGCTCTAATCGTTTTTTAAAAAAAAATGGTTTTCGAAAAATTTGGGGGTTTTAAAAATTGGATTGATTCAATTCAATTAACTGTGGTTAATTGGTTTCTTTTGACTCTAATTGACTTATTTTTGATCGTGTAACGAAACGCCTAATTTTTTGAAAAATTAGGGTTTGGTTATTTTTGGGGATTTTGATCTCGGCTTGATTGGTGGTTGGTTAAGCATTCTTGGTTGATTCTTGGTGTTTTTGGTAAATCTTGGTGGTTATTTGGCTGTTCCCTAATTCTTGAAAATTAGGGTTTTGAGAATTCGATTGGTTCTGGGTTATTGATGTTGTTTGGGTTGTGATTCTTGACTAAGTGAATCAAGATCATAATCTGGGTTCTTGTTCCGCTGCTTATTGGATTCTTGCGTGCTCTGTAACACCTCTCACGCTCTCTCTTTTAAATTATGTTTTTTATTTTCTTGCATTAGATTGCTGGAGGATAGGATTTGGGATTTTGGAAGTTGAGATTGATTGATTGTAGTGTTTAGGGTTTTTTCTTCTTTGTTGCTTTCTCTTGTTTGTGTGTTTGTGTTCAGCCCTTGACCTACCACCTTGAGTGGCAAGGAAGCACTGGAACTACTTTCTTGACTCTTCTTGTGTGTTTATGCATTTTTTGTTCATTATATGCATTCATGGTTATCTGATGATGAATATGAGGTGATGAGCTGTTACTTTGATTAGTAAGTTGGATCTTAGTCATCATCTTCACTTGCATCCTAATGATTCGCTACCTTGATGTTGTTTCTATTAAACTAAAAGGGACTGAAAATTATAATGTGTGGTCATGTGCTATGTTGTTGGCTCTTGAAGGCAGAAATAAAACTGGATTTATAGATGGTACTTGCACTAGATCACATGTTGATGAAGTTTGAGGGAGACAATGGGACAGGGTTAATGCTGTTGTATTGGGATGGATTTTGAATTCTATATCAGAAGAATTGTTCTTGGGTCAAATTTTTTCAAAAAGGGCTTCTAATGTGTGGACTGAATTAAAAGAAACTTTTGATAGAGTTGATGGTTCAGTTACTTTTAATCTGCATCATAAAATCAATTCTCTATCTCAAAATGGTTGTTCTATTGCTGAATATTTTAATAAACTGAGCACTTTGTGGAAACAATTTGATGCTTTAGTTCAGTTGCCTAGGTGCACTTGTCATGTTGCTGATGATTTTAAGAAACATAATCAGTTAATGAAACTTATGCAATTTTTAATGGGCTTGGATGATTCTTATATGCAATTAAGAAGTAATGTGTTATCTAGAGATCCTCTACCTGATGTGAAATGGGCTTTTGCCATTATTTCTAGTGAGGAATCTCATAGATCGTGGTTACCTGGATCGGTTGGTGGGACTTCTAACAAGTCTCAGTCAACTGTGTTTAACTCCAGTGTGCCCAATAGAGTTAATTCTCGAGGCCCCCATCCTGGTAGTTACTCCAGGCCAAATAATACCACTAGGTCTAGTGATAATAGGAGGACTGCTAGTGGTCCTGTGTTTGTTTATGAACATTGTGGTTTTAATGGACATACTGCTAATAGATGCTTTAAACTCATTAGGTACCTTGCTGATTTGGAAAAGAATAAAAGGACTAGTACTGGTAATAATAGTCAGGGTGCTCAGAACTTTAACAAAAGGTTTATAAATAATAATAACTCTGTTGGCTCTAGTTCCACTTCTACTTTTTCAGATGACCAGATTTCTAAACTGATTTCATTGATTAAAGAAAACTCTAATAATGTTGATGGAAATGGAAAAGGAGTACATGCCAATATGACAAGTATTGTTTTAAACAATAGCAAGTTCTTTAATCAAAATTTTGAAAAGTTTTTCTGTAACAATAGTAAGTTTAGGCCTGCACTTGTTGCAGCTGGGCTTATTGTTGATTCTGGTGCTAACCAGCATCTTACATATACTGATAAATGCTTAGTTAATATGATTGATATTTCCAAACTTGGAATTAAGGTTTCTCATCCCAATGGGACTGAGGCTTTAATCACTAAGGTTGGAAATATGATTCTAACTAAACATTTAACATTATATGATGTGCTTGTTGTTCCAGAATATTGTGTTAGTCTAATGTCTATTCATAAAGTGGCTAGAGACAGCAAGTTTGTTATTGCTTTTGATGAGTTACAGTGTTATGTTTTACCCCAGGATTTGAGGGGAATGAGTGTGCTAGGGATTGGTAAACAAAAGGATGGATTGTATCACTTTGATGGAAATCAAGGTACTGCCCTAGGGTTTGAGAATTATAGCCCTACCTGTAATTTGACAAAAAACTTATGGCATTGCAGGCTTGGTCACCCTTCTGATCAGGTCTTGTATGTTTTAAAAGGTGAAATCTTTTTTGAAAATGAAACTGAAATTTAACCTTGTGAAGTCTGTCAAAAGGCTAAACAAACTAGTGAGTCTTTTCTTTTAAGTGACCATAAAACCACATGTCTTGGTGATATTGTGCATCTTGATCTGTGGGGTCCTTATAGAATTAAAAGTAAAGAAGGATACATATTTTTTCTAACTATTGTGGATGATTTCACCAGGGCTGTTTGGGTTTATCTGCTTAAGTATAAGCATGAAGTGTTTGATTGCATTCAAATTTTTTATAACCTAATTAAGACACAATTTGAGAAGAGTGTTAAGATTTTTAGGAGTGATAATGGCACTGAGTTTGTTAATAATCAGTTTAATAAATTTTGTGAAGATAAAGGCATTGTGCATCAAACATCTTGTGCTTATACTCCTCAACAGAATGGGGTTGTAGAGAGGAAACATAAGCATCTTTTAAATGTAGCTAGATCCCTTATGTTTCAGGGGGGATTGCCTCTTTTTTTGTGGTCTGAATGAATTCTAACTGCCACTTATTTGATTAACAGATTGTCTTCCTCAGTGCTAAATGGAAAGTCTCCCTTTAATCTTGTTTTTAAAAGAAAACCTTATCTAAATCACTTAAGAATGTTTGGTTGCTTATGTTTTGCTACTGTTCTTACCATTCATGATAAGTTTAGTAGTAGAGCAGAAAAATGTGTTTTGGTTGGGTATTCTAATTTTCAAAAAGGCTACAAGCTTTATAGTCTTGAAAGGAATCAATTTATCTTTTCTAGAGATGTAAAGTTTTTTGAAAAAGTTTTTCCTTTCAAGATTAAAAACTCTTCTGCTGCTCCTGACCCTCTCAGCCAGAGTCTAAATCATGTTAATTTCTTTGATGAAATTATTAGTGAGGACTCTGACACACCCAATGATGATAATAAGCTAAATGGTACCCCTATGGGTAATATAAATCAAAATGATCATCAGTTGGGTGATGGCAGCAACTCCCAACACTTGGATGGCCCAACAATTGACCAAAGGGAGGATGAATTGGGGCATTCTCCTGGTTCCAATGAGGCTACAAGTGTTGGTGAGAGGGCTGCAACACCAATTGGTGTGAGTGCTTCTGAGGGTGACCATAGTCCCTCTCCTGAACAAGCAGCAGAAGTTGGGTTACATGATAATGGTCAAACTGTTTAAAGAAGAACTGGTAGAACATCAAATTTTCCTAACAAATACAATGATTATATTGTTGATTCAAAAGTTAAATTTGGTCTTGAAAAGTTTGTGACTTATGCTAAACTCAAAAATGATACTTTATGTTTTGTTATTGAATTGAATAAGAGTTTTGAGCCTAAAAATTATTGGGAGGCTTGCATGTATCAGCACTGGGTAGATGCAATGAATAGTGAGATGGAAGCTTTGTATAGAAATGACACTTTTGAAATTGTTAAGTTACCTGAAGGCAGAAAGGCTATAGGTTGTAAATGGGTTTTTAAGATAAAATATAAGTCCAATGGTGAGGTAGGTAGATATAAAGCTAGACTTGTAGCTAAGGGCTATAATCAAAAGGAAGGGGTTGACTTTGATGAAACTTTTTCACCTGTTGTGAAGATTGTTACTGTTAGATGTCTCATTAATTTAGTTGTTCAACAAAGTTGGCCTATATTTCAGCTTGATATCAATAATGCCTTTCTATATGGTGATTTACATGAAACTGTCTATATGTCTTTGCCCGATGGTTTTTTTGATGTTAATGATAAAAGAGTTTGTAGACTTAAAAAGTCTTTATATGGGTTAAAACAAGCACCCAGACAGTGGAATGCTAAGTTAACCAGTGCTTTGCTTGAGAATGGTTTCATACAAAGTAAAAGTGGCTATTCCTTGTTTGTCAAGAATGATTCAGGTAATATTGTTGCTTTACTTGTGTATCTTGATGATATTATTGTTACTGGTAATAACTTGGCTGAGATTGAAAGTTTTAAAGTGTTTCTTAAGTCTAAATTCCAGATTAAGGATTTAGGAAAACTTAAGTATTTTCTAGGTATTGAAGTGATTGAAACTGATAAGGGTTTGTGTTTAACTCAAAGAAAATATTGCTTAGATTTGCTTTCGAGTTTGGTTTTGGCTTGTAAGCCATCGCTTTCCTTTAGAACAAAGTGTTTCTATTTCTAATGAACCAACTACTTGATCTGTTTTGGACAATATAACGAGTATAAAAACTTATTGGGAAACTGATTTATTTAACACATACTAGGCCTGATATATCATATGCTGTACATTGTTTGAGCCAGTTCATGCATAAACCACTTAAGTCTCATCTTAAAATTGCACTTAAGGTTTTAAGATATTTATAAGGATATCCTGGAAGAGGGATTCATATTGTTAAAAACTCTTTTGAAAATCTTGAGACTTATGTGGATGCAGACTGGGCCAAGTGTGTGGTTACTAGAAAATCAGTTACAGGATTTTGTTTATTTCTTAATGGTTCACTAGTTTCATGGAAAAGTAAAAAACAAAACACCCTTTCTAAGTCTAGTCAGAGGTGAGTATAAAGCAATGGCCTCTGCTACTTCAGAAATTGTTTGGGTCTTGAAAGTTTTAAAATATCTAAACTGGGAACATTTTTTGCCTGTAAAACTGTTTTGTGATAGTCAGGCTGCAATTAAAATTGCTGCGAATCTTGTCTTTCATGAGAGGACAAAACATTTGGAAATTGACTTGCATTTTGTGAGAGAAAAGATTTTGGCTGGTGTTATCAAAACTAAAAAAGTTCAGTCTATTAACCAGATAGCTGATATTTTTACTAAAGGTCTTGATAAGCTGCAACATGAGAAACTGGTTTCTAAACTTGGTCTTTATGATATGTTTCAGGTTTGAGTTAAGGGGGGATGTTAAAATATAACTCAATTCTGAAACTTATATTGTTAGGGACTAATGTTGTGCATTTTATATTCTCAGTTAAAAGCTCTTTTGAGGTTTGGTGGAAAGGTGAAAGTTGATGATAGTTGGAGGGGGCTTTGTGCTATGTGTGGAAAGATGGAGTCAAGGCTGAGGTCAAAGCTATATAATGTCTCAACCTGTTAGGGTTTCACATTATCTCATTCACCTCTCTATGTGAAGATTGCAGTCGATCTTCTCTCAACCAAAACTATTAACTCGTTTTTTCTAAGATTGCTTTAGAGTGATTGTGAGGAATCTTGTGTTGTAAAGACTATTGATAATTAGTCAATAGCCTTCCACCTGAGTAGCAGTGGGAAGGGTTGTTTGATATTCAGTTGATTGTTATTGTTGTGATATTTCTGGGTTGTTCTGATTGAGATCAGTTGCTTATTGATCTGTGTGGTTTTGGTTGAATAAAAGAAGTTGTTCTTGAATTTAGATTCAAGATATGTTGTTGGTTTAAATTGTGTTTTCCTACAGAACTACACTTCCCTCGCAATATAGTGACTCAGCTTCTTTTCTTGCGTTAGCTAATCGTTTAACTTATTATGTGTTCTTTGTTTGCGAACATAATCTTCGGTGGTCCGGAAAGGAAATAGGGGGTCTCGCGGTGTCACGAGACACTGATGAGATTGTTTTCCGTTGTGTTAATTTTTCTAAAAATTAAAACCTCGATTTTCTCAATACACCTGGTCTAAAAATATGTGTCTATTATGGTTGAAAAACCTCGATTTCCGTCCACGGTGGTATCAATGTCTCCAACATATTCTAAATTATTACAGTTTTAAGTTAAGAGGATTACTTGTTAATGTGAAAACAAGTTCTTGTTGAATTATATAACATGACAATCATATATAAAACACATAAAACATCGAAGAAACATGCGAAAACGTATAGGAACGAATTAATAAATAACTAACTAACATAAACGTAAACGTATGCGTACCTTTTTGATTCTAGCACAACAAGAATCAATTCCTTTAAACTAGCAAGTGATGAACCCTAATTAGGGTTTATAGGATTATGTGAATTACCCCTTACCGATTTTGTAATTCAATCCAAGATACTAACAATAGTGTGTTAGTACCACGTTCTTGTATACACGTACTATAACAAATTAAAGTAATGCTAGTTTTAAGAACACGAAAAATATTGTTTTTGAAAAAACAAAGGATCGACACCCAAGGGTGTTTGTACGATCCGTTATGGAGACAAAAACACACAAAAAACAAAGAAAAATATTGTTTTTGAAAAAACAGAGGATCGACACCCAAGGGTGTTTGTACGATCAGTTATGGAGACAAAAACACACACAAAACAATTTTAGGTTTAAGTTTGGAGTACAAGAGATGGAATACAAAGACCCTAGGCCTTGTATTTATACACAAGATAACTTGGTGACCAAGTTAAACATGGGTTGGGTTTGGAAACCCCTTTTGGCCGATCGGATGGAGTATCCCAAAGGGGTTCCGGAACCTTCTCGATCTCTATTTAAATATTTAGTCCTTCCATTTAACTTTTAATGATCGTTAGTCCATTACACTTAATTAACTTAACGCCCGTGATATATTTCGTGTAAATAATAAATAAATACAACATTTTATATTTAATTATAAACTTTAATTCTCATACGCAAAGTGTGCAATCCCGTGGTCTCGGGTTCGATCCTAACTCACGTCTACTAATTTATATCTATAAAACCAACAACTCCCACGTGGATATATCTTAATAGCGTGATCACATCGGTTAGCGTCTAGCAACACTTCGATGCCTCTACCACGACTCGAGTAAGGCTACTGGAAAACCTTTTAATGATTTCTCATTATTATTCCTTTTGTTTCTAATACCATGTTAAATAAAGATATGGAATTAAGTCATTCTTTATTCAACCATTCTGTTTCTCGTTTTAAGTGATTGAGCAAGATTATCAAATCTTCTGAACATATTCAGGGGACATCTTGGGTGCGGCCGCACAAACATCTTGTCAACCCTACGAGGGGCCTAACAGTATTAAACTCCAAATAAATTTGAAGGAACAAATTCTATCTTGACTACAAGAATAACCCGCAAACTTTGTAACACTTCTGGAAACAACCTTATGACTCCGATACGTATAGCGTTAAGTTGTTCCACAGAAATGCACTACATTTATGACACTTTTCTGGTATATCAAGTCTGAGGATAACTATTCACAATTTACTTAACAACAATATCCATAAAGTAAATTATGTAGTTGGGATAAGTCCTATATTCAATTCATTGAATATCATCTGAAATTGGTATGCTTTCTCATCAATATACTTTCAAGTATATTCTATCACATCTCTCAGATTTGTCTTAGTTTAATGATACTCCCATATCATTAATTGACAACAGACAATTTAAAATAACTTAGTTACTCATGGATTAAACATGCAAATATATGACAACAATATTATAAATGAAAATAAACATAATCAAAATTTTATTTCATCAAAATAATAAATGTTTACAATATCCTTTATCGAAATACTAATCACAGTTATGCATGAAACTATTAGCCAAAGGAAGTCCAATGCCATTGGCAAGTCCAATAATATTTGCTCTAGGTAAAGCCTTAGTGAAAGGATCAGCTAAGTTTTCATCTGTGTGAACTTTCAATAGATTAATTTCACCTTCGCGGACTTGTTCCCGAACATAGTGATACTTCCGTAGAAAATGTCTGGTGCCCTTCATGACTCCAGGTTCATTGGCAAATATGATTGCAGCAGAATTGTCACAATACATATGAATAGGCGATTCAATTGAAGGCATAACACCAAGCCCTGAAATGAATTTCCTAATCCAAAGCCTCCATTCGACGGCTGAAGCTATGTATTCACCTCTGTCAGACATCACGATTGTGCTCGCTTCTTGCTTTTCCATCTCTGCTCCTCCATTAATGACAAAGACATAACCCGTGCGAGACTTCGTATCATCTTTATCACATTACCGGGGCGCATCACGAAACACTGTAACACCAAGCTCTATGTGCGGATTTCCACCATACACTAGAAACATATCTCTCGTATTCCTAAGATACTTTAGAATATGTTGAACAGCAATGATCCAGTGAAGTTCACGGATTCTATTGATATCGCCTCGGTCATATTTTGAGCGAACGCCACATCGGCCTTGTGCATCTCACAACATACATAATAGATCCTCTGCCGAAGCATAAGGAACTTTCGCATCGTGCCACCTCTGCAGGTGTTGAAGTACACATATCACTACATAAGCCATGCTTTACTTCCATCGGCAAATATCCTTTCTTGGAATTTTTCATATTGAATCTCTTCAATATTTTATTAATGTAAGCGCTTTGACTTAAACCAATTAACCGCTTTGATCTATCTCTGTAGATTTTGATTCCCAGAATGTATGCAGCTTCCCCTAAATCCTTCATGCAAAAACATTGTCCAAGATATGCCTTAACACTTTGCAAACTTGAAATGTCTTTTCCCATAATTAATATGTCATCGACATAAAGGATAAGGAAAATTACATCACTCCTACTAACTTTGTGATATACACATGGCTCATCAAGATTTTGAATAAATCCATACCTTTTGATTTCTTCATCAAATCTCTTATTTCATTTCCTTGATGCTTGCTTCAATCCATAAATGGACCTTTGAAGTTTGAATACACGGTTTGGAAATTGTGGATTCACGAACCCCTCAGGTTGTTCATATAGATGTCTTCATCTAAGCGACAATTCAAGAAGGTGGTTTTGACATCCATTTGCCATATCTCATAGTCATAGTACGCTGCTATAGCTATGAGAATTCTAATAGCTCTAATGTCTGCTATAGGAGAAAAAGTCTCCTCGTAATCTATGCCAAAAGTTTGAGTAACACCTTGCGCAACTAGACATGCTTTATAGATGTGTATATTGCCATATATGTCAGTCTTTATTTTATAGAGCCACTTACTTCCAACTACCATATCATTTGGAGGTAAGTCAACCTCTTCCCAGACTTCATTATCTTTCATGGATTGCATTTCCTCATTCATTGCAGCTTGCCATTTTTCCTTTTCAGGACTTGCCATGGCAGCTCTATAATTAGTAGGCTCTCCAAGATCTCCTAATATAGTTTCCTCAACTTCTACGTTAATACATAGACATTCAGGTGCACGCGTAGTCCTTACAGATCTACAAATGGGAACCACTTCAACTTCTTGTGGAGGACCCAGACTATCAGGTTCTACGGAATGCGTTAGTGTTTTCGAAGGTAATGCATCTTCATGATCATCTTCCAGATCATAAACTCTCCCACTGATGTCTTGAGATACGAAATCCTTTTCAAGAAAATCTCCATACCTAGCAACAATTACTTTATTTTCAGTTGGATAGTAAAAGTAGTAACCCATAGTTTCCTTAGGGTATCCTACAAAGATACACTTTACAGATCTCTGTTGGAGTTTATCTGCTGAGTCACGTCTAACATACGCCTAAACCCGTACCTTTAAATAAGACAAGTTAGGAGCTTTACCATGCCATATTTCATATGGTGTCTTATCAACCTTCTTGGTGGGAACCATATTTAGAATACGAACAACAGATTCTAAAGCATAATCCCAAAAGGATAAAGGCAGAGTAGTAAGATTAAACATTGATCGCACCATGTCTAACAATGTACGATTTCTTCTCTCAGATACACCATTTTGTTGTGGAGTATATGGAGAAGTGAGATTCTTGGAAATTCTGTTAATACAAATAAGCCGTAAAAACTTTATTTATATTTTACTATCTTCTAATGTTTTGTCGATAACAAACGTAAAATCATTTTAACAAAACAAATAAAATACGTAAATGTTTTGAGCCAATAGTTTACTAACACACTTACGTTTTCACATAAAACACTAAACAAGTAATAGTGATTTTATGATTTAGTAATACATATGTACAACAACTAGTGTTTACATATTGGGTAGATGTATACATAATTAGTATGTATTATAATGGGTAATGCAATGGGTAGAAGTTTAAAGTATTTAACTCTTTGACTAAATACATTGAATGTAGTTGGGTAAAACCCAAAGTCCATGACCGATACCCATGGAGCATAACCCATAACCCATTTCATGACATCATGCATAAGTCATAATGGGTATTATCCATGACCCATGGAGCTAACCCATGACCCATGGACTAGATGCATTGCATCTAGTAGATACATTGTATCTACTTGGATACCCATGGTCCAAAGTCTAGGACCCATGACCCATAACCCATGACCCATGACCCAAAACCCATGGGCAAAGAGGAGCGTCCCACGGTTCCCCAGTTTACACTGGACGGATCCCTCAAGTAAGGGTTCTGTGGGATCCGTGGAACAGTAGGCTGTTTTCCTCTATAAATAGTGAGCCATTTCTTCATTTTTGGTTGCCACTTCCACACGTACTTTCTCCTAGTATTGTAAAACTTCTAACCTCAGATCCTAAGGATCTCTCTATGTAGTTTGTGTTTGTTTTTGTGTGATTCTCTAGGTTCCTCTTAAGGGCGAGATCACCACCTTTTTGAAGTCGAGCAAGCTCAAGTCCATGAGTTGCCATACTTCGTCATTATCAAGACTACTGAGGTTCTCTTGTCGATAGTTCTTTCTTCCTCTCTAGATGTGTTGTGTCAAAGGCATTAGTGAAGGATGCCGAAAGAGTCAAGACGAAGGCATTAGTGAAAGGTTTCGTAACGTCCGTATCAAAGGCATTAGTGAAGGATGCCAAAAAGAGTCAAGACGAAAGCATTAGTGAAAGGTGCCAAACGTCCGTATCAAAGATATTGTCAGGTCACAAGGTTTACCACACAAGCATAAGAAGAGATAAATGGCGATTGAACAAGTAAAAACCCCCATACGATATACTATAGGCGGTTAGTAGGTATGTGAAAGAGAGAATAACTTGAACAACCAACCCTCAAGTGAGGGTTTACATAAGGTATTTATAGGAGGGAAGCTAGGGCAACACTCCTAGTTCCCTCCTTTCACCTATGGGCTTGGGCCTAAGCTCATGGGCGTTCTACATAAGCTTAAGGCTAATAACAAACATAAAGGCCATAATAAGCTAACTATTACATATGAGTAACTAACACTTGAATAAGGTTTAGGAGTGATTCCAACAATCTCCCCTCAGGTGTTATTACATATGAGTAACAAACACTCAAGTGTTGGTGATGAAAAGCGGTGAAAGGCGTTGATGTAATAGTAAGCTTTGAAGTCGTCGACATTCTTCTTTCTTGTGAGAAGAATTACCTTGATTTGAACAATCTCCCGGTGTAGAGAGATAGTTTACTTTGAACGGTTATGCTTTGGCGTCATCTTTAACTTTGTTCTTTGATCATTGTTCTTTGTGATGAAAGTGATAGTATGTTGTTGTGCGCATCATAATGCACGCCTCAGTGCCTTATTTTGCTCCGGTGTCTCGCGTCATTCTTCAACATGCTCAGCGCTCTTTTGGCGTTGGAATTGATCTTGATGGAGTTATTTAAGTCTTTAACTTTGTAGATTCTACGTATTGACGAAGAATCATTACGTTGTGTTGCTTTTTGGATAGAACTTCCATTAGTGATGATGTTGGCGTGAGCATGAGAAGAATCGCACGATCATTCGCTCGAGCTTCCATAAGAAGAAAACATTTAAGCGGTTAGTAATAAGCGGATTCGGTGCTACAAGTTTGAACCGAGTGTTAATAGCATAGTGTGAAAACGAACTCTAATTCTTACAAAGGCGTTCTGAATCGAGTCCCACAAGTGAGATAACCGCGATGTCTGAAGTACACCTACGATTGAGATGAGTCGTGAGGTACAGAAGCATCACCTCACGTGTAGACCGTTTGAGACCACTAAGCGCCAATCCGAGGGAGTTGCCAGCGACTGTTGTCACTGTTTGATGTTGACCACTGGCGGGAGTTTCCATTCAATCGAGGGATCACAAATGTGAACCTCTCGTAAATGTTCTCGACGGATTGCTAAGATCGTGAAGGACTTCGATAATGTACCACGAAATTCTTATTGTTGAATATCAAGTGATGAAATGTCAAGTGTACCTAAGAGATCTTTTGATGAATCTCGTGGCTCTAGACTCAATTTTGCGTTTTGGTTTTCTGGCGAAGACTAGGGAGAGGGTCTCGCTTCTTCAATACCGGCAATCTCTAAAGAAAGCCAGATGGTTTACTTAGGGTTCCACTGTGAGAATGAAACAAGCTTACATTAGAGAAGCTTGAGTGGATAAGAAGGTTTAGTGCATCGTCCTTTGGGTCCATGGCGACTTTTAATCTTCAATACCGCGTCACTAAGTGACAACCCGGTAGCATATGAATTGAACCGATTATGCGCCCTAAGTTGAATAATCTGGAGGGCTATTTCTTTTCACCCTTTTCTTTGCATTTCTTTTTAATTCTTCAACTCCTTCTTTCTCCGATTCTCATTTTCTCCTTTTACAATCATACCTAAGGACTTCTAAATACTAACTATTTGTGGTGTCCCGGGGTAGATCCCTCGACTCTGGCGGATCATAGAGACGGTTATTCCTAACCTTAGTCACCTTATAACTCCATGACTAACCTATGTTTCCATTAAAACCATTGTTGTGAAAAATCTCTCAAAGTGTTTGTGAATGAAAAACATTTTAGTACCATTGTTGAGATAATTTTGCATAAATACTCCCCCTCCACATGTGCTTAAGAGTTTTAAGCGGTTAAAATGCAGTGAGGAAAAGCGCATTTTGAATTGATTTACTCAAGATAGACATTCCCCAGCGAGACCGATTACGTGGCATAGTTAAAGAGTTGCATTGTCGGTTTTTAGGTGACAAGCGGCTCTAATAACTACCTTGAAGGTGTAGACAATCCTCGAAGGTTGTCAAACCGTCGAGTTCATGTCTACCAAGAGTTTCGAATGGTACATTCTACTCGGACAAGTCCTCTTGAGCGCGTTTACATCACTAGCGAACTAGTTTGAAATTATTACCCGTCAGGACAAGTCTTTTGAGTTACTAGCAGTTAAGATCTAGTCAATTCATGGGTTAAGTCTATAGCATCGCAGATTCATTTGCATTTACACAACATATTTCTTATCACGTATTTTCTCCCCCTCAAAATGGCATATGTGATGTTATTTTTGAAAAGTTGAGAATAAATATGACCATTTTGAGTGTTGAGGGAAGAATGACCCTTTGTGAACAATTTTTGAACAAAGTTTTGATTCAAGTACTCCCCCTCAACGAGTGATATAAACGGTTGAGGTTTTGAAAATCATAGGGGAAAGTACTTGTTCTTTTGAGCAAAACCTTGAAAAATGAAAGGTTTGATAGGTTTTACTCAAAAATAAGAAGCTTTCGCTCCTTTTATAAGGATTGTGGCAGAATCGTACCACGGGGTCCTTTATTTACAAGACGGGTTGTACACTTGTTATGTGTGCACAAGCCATTAACATAATCAATCAAACATCTAAAATTATATGAAGGAAACAATTCAAGGGGTACCGAGGAAGTGCGGTGATGTTCCGAGGAGTGTGCGCAGGCGTTGAAAGCGGTTATGTTAATCACAGGTGCGACCACCGACATAACTCTCCAATCGTCGGCTGATCCCTTGAAACAACCGTTCATCAATCATTGTGATGATCCGTCTCACATCCCTCCTTTCACGAGAATTCCGGTAGCTTAGGAGACCCAATTTTACGGCGTATATCCTTCAACACGTATGCCATTCCATCCCTAACGGCTTCAAAGTATGATCCCGAACTTGTGGAGTTAAGCTACGCTCATCGCAGATTTCTTTGAAGTTCACTACGGTAAACAACGCCGAAAGGTTTGCCGATGAGTGTATATTGAGATAGCTGGTTGATATCGGGAAGATCAAGCTTTGGAGGAGTGAAGTTGACATGCGTCTGATAAGATTCAACAGCCAGTTGGAGATCTTCTACACGTTCCTTGATGACAATGCGTCTTATGAAGATGAGAAGTGACTTGATAAATTCGCGTTGTACTTCAGTTGAGAATTGTCTCATGCGACCATGTACTTTGGCAAGGTACATGTCTTCGATGTCATTGAGAGACAAATTCTCAAAGTCAGCCTGAGAGAAAGCATAGTCCCGTTCATCTTGTCGTTTGACTACGATCTTCTTTAGGAATGTGTAGTCCCACTTAGACGAAAGGTCAACGTGTATGATGGCAACGATATCCTTAGAACTATACATAGCATGTTGAGACTTCGAACTGGCAGCTTCGTAGTAGATTCGGCGTTACGGCCATGATGAATCCCATACAATGCATCTCGGGCGTATGCTTCCACTGTGTTGGAGAACAAGTGATTGGCACGTTCCTCAATGGCTATGCAGTTTGAGTAGGCATTCTGGGAATGGAAGTGTCAACGATGTAGCGTATTTTCTTGAATCATCGCCACCGTGTAGAAGAAAATCCAAGTCTTTGTTGAAGAAATATCTGAAAGGAATCCTTGGTTCAGTTGGTTGGCCAATTGTTGGTAGAGGTTTGGTCCAATCGGTGTAGTATGGAGGGTTGTCCCTTTGTGTGAAGTCAATGTTTGCTTTCGGGTTGAGCCAATCCATGTTGTTAGACATAGCTCGAGCAATGTTTTCAAGGTGATATTCGACCTCGAGGCACTTTTAGAGCTGTCTTTTAGAAGTTGAAACGCTTCATTCTTGATTCGCCATTTCAGATTTCGTCATTTTCTTCACATGGAACTTTTCTTGCAGAATTTTAGCATGCTCCAATGTAGCACCGTCTACCAAATTCGACCTTCTTGGGTAGGGAGTGTTGTTAACAAGGGTAGCAAACCATTCAAATTCCTCTGTTTTATCGTCATCTAGCCATGATACGACGTCAGTCTGAGGCGTCTTCTTCTTTTTCTTTTTCGAAGGCCTAGATGATGATTCTGGTTTCTGAACTTGTTTGGGGGAGGTGGGTTGTTGTAGGGGCTCAAGGACCTCTTCATCGTCACCACCCGTGTACTCAAAGTGATCATGGTTTTACAGTCGGGGGTGGTAACTCGGATCGTCCGAGGTTTTCGATAGAAAGAGCGAGGAGGAGATTTTTGTTGAGCAGGAGGCCGTTGTGGAGGAGGTTGCATCAAAGAAGATTCACCAGACTGCTTCGGCGTTTAGGTCAGAGTCTTTATCCTTATCCTTGTCTTCATCGTCTCTAGGGCGTTTAGACTTTTCAGCTTCGAATCTACAAGCTTCTTGAAGTTGGTAGTCCAGCAATGCTTTAAACAATTTTGCTTCTTGAGAATTGAACATTGCGTCGTTAGCACATTTGTGTTACAAGCTTGGCCACCAATTCATTATTTGAGAAAACTACCGGATCGGTTGGATTGATTGTGACGGTTAAAGGCGTTGATCGAATAGTTTGCTTGGCGATCTGCATAAGATTTGGATAAAGTTTTTTGGTGAACAACTCCTTTGTGACTTTAGGGCACTCTAGAAGGTACTTTTGAGTGTATCCTTGATCATTTCGTTCAGTTCCTCTTGGCGGTGATTTTTCATGAATTCCTGAACAAACTTCCTTTCTCCTTGCATCTTTTCATTCGTCATCTGATCTTTGTATGTGATCGAAAGAAATTCAACTTCTTGTTGAGATGCGTCTTTCTTTCGACTTGTTTGGCAGCTTTCACAATTCTTTCATGAGCGAGAAATCCAAGATCGAGGTGGCTTCTTCAGCGATCTGGATGATGATTTTGTTGATTTTTTTGATGGTGGTGGTGAAGAGTGAGAAGACGAATCGATGATGAAGAGATGAGGAGACTCTGGATCCTTGGGAGGTTGAAGGTTTCTTCCTTTGATCGTGCAGGACTATCTAGAAGAAACGTATCATAATCAACATCTTTATCTTTTTCGGACTTCTCGGTTTCCGGTTCCTCAAACTCATATTCGATAGTATCCTCCACTAGCTTTTGTTGTTGCAGAAGAGTGGTGGCACCGATTCCTTATCGGGTTGATTAACGCATCGGGAGATGGTTGAGTGGGCAACACCACTTGATCCTCGGGACCACCCATTTGGTCTTTAGCAAATTCTTGACTTTGTGTTGGTGTCTAAGGAATTTGATCGTCTTCTTGTATACATTTTTCGGTGGCTCTTCATCACTTTCTGAGCTTTCATCATAAGGTACAAGTACAGGAGTCTTCCCTTTACTTTTGTCAGCTTGAGGACTTGGAGGTTTTGGTGCTGAAGGATTGTCATCCTTTTGAGTTTAGTAGGTAATCTCTTCATCGTGTCGGTACCTTGAGCTTTCGTCCACAAGCTTTCTTCTGGTTCGGTGTGTGGGAATAGGTTCAGCTTCCTTCGGGGAACAATCCTTTTACGAGGAGGATTCCTTTTGGAGAGCTTCCTATAAATATCTGTACTTGTGACACTTCCACCTTGCCTCTTACGGTCCTCCAGGTAGGTGTACGAAGATTTTTCATCAAGATGACCAACTTTGCCTTCTTTTCTGCTAACCGATACCTTTGTATGTTTCAAGCTTTTTGATTTGGTAGTCGAGAAGGTGATCAGGTATCTGCATTACCCTTTCTTTGTTGACGATTCTTTGATTCGACGGATAATATGGTTGATCAATATGTCGTGATTATCGGGTCATTGAGCCTCATGGGATATCGGGATGAAGTCAAAGTGCTCTCGGATCAACAGTTTGGTGTATCCGACATAGGGAATCTTGGAGCCAAGCTTCTTGTGAAATACCATCATGTCCTCCCATATCGATTGCCGATTTCAATGTCCTTCTTGTTGATCAGACCAGAAAATTTGAGTTCCATGAGCTTGGGATGCTCATAGCCACTGTATCACGACCGAGACCGATTTGGTGATGATCATGTAGAGTGTTCTCCATGGTTGAGGAATATTCTTGAGCTCCACGTGAGAGTGCTTAGTAATGATTCCTGAAGCTTCATCATAACCAATATCTATCAAGAATTTGATCTGTCTCTTGTAGGGGTGTAGCAAAGAAGTCGGTTGGAGCGATGGGAATGATGAGACAGCCCGTAAGTCAGGCAGGAGTGATAGTGACTTGTTTGTGATTAAGTGTCACATTCACGCACTTTGACCGTGATCCTCGCATAGAATCCCAATTGTTGAATGTAGACCTGCGGAGCGTGGCAGTGTGAGAGCATGTTACGGTAGGGATTCCGAGAATATCCAATGCAATGAGACAAGAAGATTCCGAGCATGTGAGGGTGTCAAAGTCAACCCTAAGGTTGTTCTTTCCAATCTTTCTCGGATAACCCTTTGGAAAGATATCAGCAATTGTAAGAACTTCCGATGCATCCACATTCATTTGTTCAGCCATGTCGTGATCTGAAATAACATTAGCCAAAAGAACGAACATATCGAAAGACATAGTGTTAGTCAACAGAAGGTCTTATTGTCTAGTTATTGAATGTACAGTGTCAATGATTGTTACGAGTCCTAAGTCACTTGTTTGTTCAATAGTCCAATGACGTCGTGAAATGTTTCGTGAGTTAGTTAACTTTAAGTTTTAAAGTTTATGTTATCACTTATTGTTCACAACATATCAAACGTTTAAGTTTATTAGTGACATTATTGGATTCGTGACGTTATGATTAGTTTATTAACAAGTTTGTACACGTAACAATTCATAATGAAGGTCAAACAAGGCATAGGCGTAGAATTAGCAAGTTAGCGTAGCAGGTAATGACATGCGGTATGCGTAGGATCTTAACTTACGTGAAATGATACTGTACGTAGGAAAAGGGGACCTTATGCGTAGAGCTTACGCGTGAGCGTATATATACCTTCGCGTAAGGCTTACTCGTAAGTAGACCTTATCGCGTAGAGGTCCTTTGTTACGCATATCCTTCAGAGGATACGCGTAGTCCCATTGTAGAACCTTACGCGTAATAGTTATGCGTAGGATTATTCTTACGCATAACTTGACTACACGTAGGGTAATCCTTATCGTGAGATTCAAATGACCTTGATTCGAATATTAACGTAGCAAAGCACGAAATAAATTCATCAAATCATCAATATTAACACAAAATTCATTTTAACAACAAATCATGGCATGAACATTCGTTAAACAGTTATGCGTAGAAAGTCATACGCGTAGGTCAAAATCCTAAGGGTTATGAATTACTATGAATTTCTAGCCATGGGATTTGCACCAAACAATTTCTAGTAGTTCTAAGATGTTGTGAGAGTCTATAAACCAAGTTATAACATCTAAATCGTGGTGAATCAAAAATACCCAAACTCAAGAACATTAAACCCTAATTCCTAATTCTGATTAAATTAGTGTTTCTGGGTTGTTATAAGGTCTGGAAATCATCAATTCAACATGATATGAACATCACACAACAATCTTTTTGACCAAAATCCTTCACATTTGTAAACACCCAATCGACTCATAAACCTAATATTCAAAAATCATCAATTAGTGTTTCTGGGTGGGTTTTGATGGTTAAAATATTATCATTTGTATTAGGAACGTTTTGACACTATCCATTTAACCACAAACACACACACACAATGATTGTGTGTTCATACGCTTATGCGTAGAACACATAATCACGCGTAACAAAAGTTTTAGCCGTAGGATTAACTAGAAATTCAAAACCTTAGCTTGTATTATTGTTAAGATCATGAAAACACTTACAATATGATGATCTAAAGCGGATTTCTTGACGATTTTGGTTAGTAGGATTATTTAGGTTAAAGTATTAAATGTGAAGAGATTGTTAGGTGGAAGTGTTTTATTAAAATAACTTTAACATTTTGACATTTTGGTCCCTCCACCTTTTCTTTTTACATACAAAGCCATTTAACTTCCATTTTGGTTACCAAACAAAGATTTTTAAGAAAAAGAAACTTTGAGACACTCCCTCGACTTAATAAATGATGAAAGGTTATAAATTTTAGTCCGAGGAGTGTCATTTAACCATAAAAGTTTACCACCATTGATAAAAACAACAGGGATATGATAACATGCAAGTACACGGATGATTTGAAACGGTTAAGTATAAATTTTCTCCCCTCAACACTAGATCGAAAAAATATTGAATTTTGAAAGATTATAGTGTTGACGGAAGAAATGTACTTGCAATGTTGAAAGAAATATAGATAGAAGAATATTTTTGTTGTTTTTTCTGATTTTATATTTTTGTATTTTGTTTTTGAAAAATTATTTACAAAAGAGATTTTGGTGTTTGACAGGTTTTAAGACTGTTTTAGGAGTTCATCCAATTCCTCTTGAGTCAAACACCTCATACCAATCCGGTGGACCAACTCATTAAACCTAGCGGAGGCAAGGCTTTGGTGAGAAGATCTGCCAATTGGTATTCTGTACCCACGAATTATAATTCAACATTACCACTTCCACGTGATCCTTGATGAAATGATATCGAAGATCGATGTGCTTTGATTTCGAGTCTTGGCTGAGTTGCGAGATCGCAATGGCACTCCGATTGTCGATACATCGGGATTCTGTCAAATACGTAAACCATAGTCTTTGAGTTGTGTTCTCATCCAAATGACTTGAGCACAACACGCCGACATGGCTACATATTCTGCTCCGGTTGAGGACAGCGATGTACAATCCTGCTTCTTCGATTGCCATGACACGAGTTTATCACCAAGAAATTGTAATGCTCCTGAAGCACTTTTCCGTGAATCTAAGCATCCTGCGTGGTGTCCCGAAAAGCGATTAGTTCAAAACCAGAATCCTTCGGATACCAGATCCCCAAGTTAATGGTTCCCTTTATGTATCGGAGGATTCTTTTAGCCTCAGAGAGGAGGTTTCAGTTGGTCGCCGATAGCGGAGCAGGAAATATACGGCAAAGACAATATCGTCTACGCTAGTTGTTAGATACATGAGAGACCCAATAATACTACGGTATTTTGTAGGGTCCACCAATTTCCCATGTAAATCAGCGTCTAGCTTCTTGGTATGAGCCATTGGTGTGGCATAGGTGTCACAGGTTTTCATTCCAAATTTGTTTAACAATTCAAGGGCATATTTGGAGTGACTCAAGAAAATACCACGGGGTGATTGATGAACTTGCAGTCCGAGAAAGAGCGTGAGTTCACCCATCATGGACATTTCAAAATTTTTCTTCATTAGTTTTGCAAAAGCGATTGAAAACTTTTTATGTGTAGACCCAAAAATGATGTCATCCCGTAAATTTGAACAATTAAGATATGTGCCCCGTGATATTGTATAAAAAGAGTTGGGTCAACCCGACCTTTGGTGAAATTATTAGCAATGAGGAAGGATGATAGCTTATCGTACCATGCCCGAGGAGCTTGTTTTAGACCATACTGAGCTTTGTTAGGTTTGTAGACGTGATTCGAAACTCGGGATCAACGAATCCATCCGGTTGGTGACATAAACCGTTTCTTTAAGTTGTCCATTGAAGCGGTTTTGACATCCATCGATAGACCGTCATATTCATATGAGCATGAACGCTAGAAATATCGAACGCCTCAAGACGAGCAACGGGCAAAAGATTCTTCAAAGTCTATACCCTCTACGGCGATAACCCTTAGCCACCAGACGTGACTTATTTCTGATAACATTTCCTTCAGCATCCAATTTGTTTTCCAAATCCATTTGAGACCAATGACGTAGACCCCTGTTGGTCTTTCAACCATTCCCATACTTCAAGACGTTTGAATTGGTTGAGTTCTTCTTGCATGGATTCAATCCAGTTGTCTTTTGTCATTGCGTCTTTGATGTTTTAGGTTCAGATTGGCAGACGGTGAGTGCATAAATGCAATGTTCACCATCTGAGTGAAGACGTTGTCTTGTAACGACTGGTTGATTCGGGTTGCCAATAATATTTTCTAGAGAGTGGTCTTTTGTCCATCTATGTGTGGAGGGTTGATGTTGGTATACATTGTGCGGATTCTGAGGATTCAAATGGTTTGTGGAAGATTCCGCGACATCAGTGCGGCGGTCTCATTAGCAAGCGGGTTGAAGAGCATTTGGATCAAAATCTGCGGTGGGGTACTTCATTCAGAATATCATCAGCAGCTTCATCATTGTTGGAAGCGGTTTGTTCAACTGCTGTGGTGGAGTCAACTGGTGTAGGTGCATCTTCAACGATAGTTGTTGTAGCAGTGTATCGGGTATAAGAGTATTATCGGGTTGAAGCGGTGAAGCAGCGGATACACTGGAGCACGTTCATCAATATCGTCACGAGCAGTGGAGCAAATAACCTTTCCATTTGTTGGCGAGTAAGGCTGGGGGCTTTGTTGGTGATGATGGGGTTTGGGGAAGTTTAAGCGGTTGTGTCCGGGTTCCAAGCTGGTATACTCGGAAGCCATTTCCGTAAGTTCATCAAAATGAGCATGAATCGTTTCCATCAACTGTTTTTTACGACGATTCAGTTCGGAAACCTTTTGAATTATCACGGTATCCATAAAGACTCAATGTCGGCTTTGGCTTTGAGCTTTCCAAAGTCATCACGATCATTATTCGGATAGCAAAGAGATCCAAAAACATAAAAGTGTTTGAGATTGGTTTTCTTTGTGGACAAGCTCAAAGGTGTTTTGTTGTGGCGTTTTGTAATCATAGAATGTTTTGAGTATAGCATGCGGTGGATACATTCTGCCCATAAGTAATCTGGAAGTTTAGCATTGATTAACATTGTTCTTGCGGCTTCCACTAACGTTCGGTTTCATCTTTCAACAACTCCGTTTTGTTCTGGTGTATGTGCAATAGATGTTTGATCTTGAATTCCCACTTTCTCATAGAATTCACGAAGAGTTTGATTAACAAATTCGATTCCTTTATCTGATTCGATTAGTTTAGCGGTGTTTAGTAAATTTGAACTTGTATTTTCGTGAAAGGTGATGATCATCTGTGGAGCTTGGTCTTTGCTTGAAGAAAGTAGACCCAAGTCCAGCGTGAATAGTCATCAACAATTACTAAGATGTAGCGTTTGCCATTGATCGTTTGCACGCGCATCGGGCCACACAATTCCATGTGAAGAAGATGAAGCATCTTTGGCAGGTGTTCCACCTTTGAAGGAAAATGAGCACGAGTGCTTTTGCCTTGTTCACAAGGCGAGCAAGGTGATCTTTAGAATAACGAAACCGTGGGAGTCCTTCAACTAGTTTGTGTCGAGCAAGGTTGGTGATGGATTGAAAGTTTAGATGTGAGAGACGACGGTGCCATAGCCAGGATTTTGTTGATGTTGCCTTTGAAAGTAAAGAGATGGGAGATGAAGCAACCATGTCTTTCATAGAGATAGTGTAGAGACTAGAATTGTGATCGGACATAAGGTCATTTCAGATCCTGAATGAAACAAGTTTTCTCCGGAAAAGCAACCTCCAAATCTCCATCACAAAGGCGACCTCACGAAAACAGATTATGACCGAGGCCTTCCACATAGTAAACCCTGCTAATTTCGATGTTCCCATTGACATAGTCTCCGTGTATGATAGGTGCAAGTGATCATTCCAACGGCAGTGCCAATGAACTTTGCAATAAAGTTTGATAACGTTTAAGATTTTGTCGTATGGGAACATCTATCAACAATCGAGAGAATGATCACGTATCACCGCATTACACACATCGACCGGATGGAATAGAAGTAGATGTGGAACCGAAATGTTAGAGGGTTCCGTAGCCGGTATAGTAGATATACACACATCAATAGCTTTAGGTATCCACTTAAATCCTAGTGTGTTATATATCCATTTCTGCCATCTCCAACTAGTGTTTGCTTTAGTCTTAGTCAATGCACTAGGTGGTACTACATTCCTAGGAGGTGGCTAGGAGCTACAGGATGTGTGCCTTAGAATCTAAAGAGGGCGGTCTACCAAGCACAGGACTTAGAAATTAGTGGGCCTAGAGGTATTCGGTTCTTAGGATTCCTTAAGCGAGATGATAGCTTTAGCAACACATTTATCATGACAATGAGAATTCATACTTTTACGACAAATAACACAAGGTGCATCGGACTGAATATCAAAAGTACTTAGGTTTAGTTACATCACTATTTCTATTACATTTGCCGGGCAATATCTATAGTGGAAGCAACGTGAGTCTTATTCATAGTCCTAGGGTGTTCTGCTACTTTAGCATTCCTAATTGATCTTTTCTTGGTCGCTTCCTATTCTTGATGTAGTGCTAGAACGTGAAGTCGCGGACATTTGGAAAAGATGCAACTATTCTGTTTGATTAGAGAAGGAGGCAGCGTTAGCAACTTGTGATTTGGTAGTAGAGGATTCTAGGTTCATGAGTACTAAGTGTTCTTGGGGCTAATCTCTTAATGATGGTTGGAAGTTGTTCATACTTTCCTAACATTTCTCTTAACTTGAAGATAGTGTGTATCAGATCTTGATTTTGAATGAGAACATTTCGGCAAAATGCATAACTTCTTTAGTGTGTGCAAGATAATGATCAAGTTCATTTGATGCTTCATCACGAGTCTTTTTGAGTAAATCAAATATGACACCATATTCCTTTTAACTTTTACAAGTTCTTGTTCATATTTTGAGATTTGACACTTAAAAGACACGTTTTGATCATCCAGTTGCTCAATTTTTGGATCGGAAGATTTTGCATAGCCCGAAGCGATTTTGTGTTGAAAAGTTTGTTGTTATCGTGAATATCTTTTTGACACCAATTAAGACGGCGTATTGCATTTGAAAGTTCGTTTGACAATCGTTTGTTTTCAACTTTTAAGAACTCGTCAAGCACATTATCGGTGTTCTCAACATTTATCCGCAGAATCAACGATATCAGTGAGAGGTATGATCAAATGCATATGACAAAGAATTCAATAACACAACATTATGGACATCGGCACAGATGACATCTTCCAAGAGTCGATCAACATCTTTTCTCAACAGTTTCTTTTTCGTTTAGTGTTAGAAATAGATGTTTACTGTTTCTCAACGACCTTCATTAATCCAAGTTCCTTATGAAAGTCCTTTCCCAAGACAATGCACAACTTTTCAAATTTTTAACATTTGGTAAAGATTTTTCGAAAAAAATGTCTCTTTGTTCTCGCTAGAAGCGATTGAAAGTGTTGAACTTTTATTTCAGAATGATATTCTATCTCATGTTGTAAAGTTTTGAGGTCAACCATGAAAAGGTCAAAATATCGAAGAATTTTGCGATTTTCAGGTTTTGAGTTTACTTCATTGAGGGAAGGTAAAGGACCATAAGTTTGTGCATAATCTGGTTTGGGATTAACATTAGAAGACTCAGGTGTTTTATGATTACCCTTGGTGTGTTAGAAGAATCCGTTGGTGTGACGAAAGTGACTGCTTTTGAATAGTTAAAGGGTTTGTTGTAAACAACTTTTCTAATTTTGATCGACTCGTCTTACGCATCTAATTCCTCTTGGCGATGATATTCAACAACACTCATATGATTTATCAACTTTATATTACGCCTTTGGAAACTTGAGGATTTGGTTTGAATGCTTTTGGTTTAGGTTTTATGTCGGCAAGATTGGTCCATATCCATTTGGATTGGGTTTTAAAGTAAACTTTTCGTGACTGACTCGCCATGTTTGTAAACAACCATTTTAAACTCTTTAAGTTTGTTTTGCAAGCCGATGATTTCTTCAAGATGATCATCTATTCGTTTCATTGAATGCTTTTTGTATGCAGAGAATGCTTTTTGACAAGTTAACAACTCAGCCTTAGCTTTTTGATTTTCCAAGGTGAGAATTTGCTTTTTATGTTCATGTGATTTGTTCTATTTGGACAACAAAGCATTCTTCGCGGCTAGATCCGCATCTGTCTTTCTAAATATTTTTCGTTTTGATAAGATTTGGCAACTTCAAAACCGTTTTCCGCGTTTTCTTGAGTTTTGAAAAGTTGAGTTGCTTTTGTAAACATTCAAAATCCTTGGTTAACAGTGCATTTTGCATTTCAAGTCCTGATTAATGGCATGACATTTTCCACTATGGTGCGTTGGTCTTGTATTAACGAGCAAAATCGGATGAGGCAAAAGTTGGCGTGTTCAGCGTGAGTCTCAACATGATCATTCTTGAGATCCTCAAGTATAACCCCGGAGTCAATTTGATTATCAAGGGAAACCGGTTGGTCATCTTGATCGTCAAATATAACTACGGGGTCTAGTTGAAAATCGTCGTAATGAGATGTGGACGACTCATTTTGAACATTCGAGCCTTCGGATGGATGTTGGCGGAGATATGAGATCGAGAGATAAATATGGTTTGTTCATTACACGAGACAAGCCATCGGTGTCATACACTAGGCTGTGTCACTCATGTGTAACTCATGCATATTAGCCATCAACATACTTGCATTGGCAGTCCTCCCATATCATCATCACGGTCATTTGCCATAAAGCTCGTTCTTTTAATGGTGAGAGTTCCACCACTTCATCCTTAAGAGCCAAAGAAGAGCCTCTTTGAAATAAGCAGCCCTAGTCCTTGGCTTTGGGCATGCGCCAGTGTCCCTTCTCATTGCGTTGTAGCAGAAGACCATTCAACCCATTACGAGCATTTCCACGTTCCACCACTTTCGATTGTTATTCCTACCCACGACATTAAACCCTTGACCACAGCCATCGGCTGACCATAACCACGATTCGAACTTCTTCGTCCATTGTTACAAGCGACTTGATTCCTTGTATTAGATGAGGAGCGAATGGTTGTTGGATTTGTTGGTATAACGGCTAAAGGCATTAGCAATCATAGCAAATCCTTGTTGCGATGCTTGAGCGGATCGATTCCTCATTAGCTTCGGCTTGAGCATTGTTGTTGTTGTATGGAACCAATTGAGTTTGTTGAGATGGAGGTTGTGAAGTATCATGTGGTGTGATTATGCTTGATTGGTTGAGTTCGGTTGAGGAGAATAAGCGTTTGAGCATATAAGGCAAGTTGTTGATTTTCGGATGTGTGCGGTGGAGCAATTTGAGACGGAGAATCCTTTCCCTATCAACTTCCTTTTCATGAGGCTTCAAGTAATGCGTGCACAATCCATATGTAGATTGATGCATGTTTTTCGCTTGACGGAGAAAAATGACATACTTCTCCCATTCAGAACCAAGACTACTCGGGAACTTAGTATTCACTGCAATTCTTGGCATGATGTTGTGTTTATCAAATCATTGATGATGTCAAAATTGATGATAGGACTCTAGTGTCTCTCGGGTTCAATCATGAAGTGTTCATAAGCCAAGTAAATTTTGGATTCCAAATCTTCTGATTGAGTCTGAGATCCTTCCATAAGAAGAATATGATCCCATTTTTTCTTTGGTCTTTTGAGCATCAACACTAGAATTGGGTTTGGTAATCCTAAGAGGATATATTCCATTGCAAGCTCATGCCTTCATAGTGTAGAAGTTCTTGAGGATTGTGCTGCATTCATGATGTTGGTTTGTTCATCTCTTGGTGGAATGGCATTTGGATCTCGGGTACAATGGCGGTAGGCATCTCAAATGGACCTTCAAGATAACTTCTTTAAGAACTTTCCATGTGGCTTCTTTAGATCACAAAACCTAAAGAACCTTATCACCCATTGATCATAGTTTCTGGAGTGAGCATTGGAGGTCTATCAAGTGATCGACCTCATGAATTGATTGTTGGTAGCTAAGCTTCAAACATCTTTGCAAACCAAGTGGGTTCCTTCATAATGTTCCTTGATGGATGTTGATTGAAGTCATTTGTGTACGGTTGAACTTGAAGACTTGGTGGTGGTTGAACCATTTGAGGTTGTGGATTTCTGACAAGTTGTGGAGTATGTTGTTGGTTAAATTGTTGTTGATAAATTGCTTGTTGTTGATTCCATTGTTGATGTTGTGGAGTTAGTTGTTGTTGGCGTTGAGGATGAGGATAAGTGTAAGGGAAATAGTTAGAGTATGGTGGTTGTGACATGTTGATAAACTTGTGTGGTAAAATGGATCTTTGTAGTCGAATGAACCTTTGTTGATGAAGTATCCTTAGGTAAGAAATCACAAGAACCAAGTAGCACTTATGCGTAAAAACACCAAAGTTCTGGCGTAACAATTAGAGTTACTAGCGTAGAATTTAGCTTCAGCGTAAGTAAGGAAAAAGGCAGCTAAAGTTATCGTAGACAAAAGTTAGGCATTAGGATTATCTTAGGCGTGAAGGCTTGTAAGAAAAATCTTATCATTAGGATTTCTCTGGCGTAAGCTTATGCTTATCGCGTTTGGGGTTTTATCCCAGTGATCTTTTACACTACGGCAAAGATATCCAAAGTCGACGTATTTTCAGACTTATCCAAGTAAGAAAACAGGGAATAAACCAGGAAAATGAAGATCAAACCAAGGAAATACTTACAGCGGTTTTAGGGTTTTACTACGTTGGATTACTCAATAAATTTGATATGCTAAAAGATGTTTCTAAACTAGTTTTGTGTGATGAAATAGCTTCAATATCACCAATAACACAAAAGTGTGAAACTTTGATGAACAAACCTTCTAAGCGATTGCGTAGAACTATACCCACGAAAAACTAGCTCAAAAAACAATGATCCACGAAAGTTTGAAACTTTTGCCAAAACAGTATTTTAACACCTTAAAAAAAGTACAAGAATCTTGGATTAAAAAGTGTAAAAACAAGTTTTTGCGAGCAAAGAATACTCGTTATTTATCTTTAGAGCGTAAGACCAAAAAAACTTCAAAAAAAAGTGTGCACCCAACTATTTGGCGATTGATACCACGTTAGGTCACGGTTTACCACACAAGCTTATAAGAAAGATAGATAAGCGATTGAACAAGTAAAACCACACACACCGATATACTATAGATGGTTATGTAGGTATGTGAAAGAGAGAATAACTTGAACAACCAACCTTCAAATGAAGGTTTACAAAGGGTATTTATAGGAGGGAAGCTAGGGCAACACTCCTAGTTTCCTTCCTTTCACCTATGGGCTTGGGCCTAAGCTCATGGGCCTTCTACATAAGCTTAAGGCTAATAGCAAACATAAAGGCCATAATAAGCTAACTATTACATATGAGTAACTAACACTTGAATAAGGTTTAGGAGTGATTCCAAA
>OU343220.1:120029177-120091695 GCA_910596185.1 Chrysanthemum makinoi | reverse complement strand
AAGCTTGTGACAACTGGATAGAAACAATGGGGCGATTCATTCTTGAATCAACCTTGGTCCAGGAATGGAATTGACGAGTACTTTTGGAAAAACCATTCGATGTGCAAATCTTCTTTTCTCTAGCACGTCGAATGTGTATTCATTTTCAAACACAAAAGTATCTCGATTGAAAAATACTTTTAGAAAAACCGTTCGATGTGCGAATCTCTTCTTTTCGCTAGCACGTCGAATGTGTACTCATTCTCTAATACAAAAAGTATTTTGATTGAAAATTGATCTTTCTCATAAAACCTTCGTCGTATTGCAAAACTCTTTCTTCTAAGCAATACGCGATTGTTTTTCAAATCATTTTTCATCAATCAGTGAATCTCAATTCGCTGGTTCACTCACTCCGTGTTGTCTTCTTTGAGACGTTCCGGTTTGAGAACAGCTAGAACAGCTGCGAAACCTTTTCAAGGAGATTCTTCGAATCATACCGATCACAGGCGAGACTTGTATCGATCAACGGGAACCGTGGGACGTGTACCTCAATTCAACGAAAGTGATCAAAGACACTTTTGTGTGTTTTATTGCTAACTGTTGTTTGAAGGTACATTTGGACGGTTGCGGTGATCGTAATTGAGGAGTCATTCCAAAGACGCATGCTCACAAGCATCCACACTTAATTTGAAGAAATCATGACTGGTGCATATCTACATAACCTGCTCGATATTTCATACTATGCTTCGCTTACGCTACAAATATCATGAACCGAAGGCTTCCGCTACTCGATGGAAAGATGTCATGATTCAAAAGTGTGAGCATGTCGGTCCAAAAGTCACAACTTCACATGATGGCAACACAATAACGGTTGATCCAGAGATTTACGTGGTGATGATCTCAATGAAAGCTCGAAGATCATCAAAGATGTGGATCAGTTCAAAGACCTCCACTCAAAGTACAAAACTATGCGGACTTTGAAGAATCGCTACAAAAGCACAAAGATTGCGGAAATGAAGAATTCATGTCTACGAGCTCAAGAACAAAGACAAAGATAGAATGCTAGGATGCAAAATGTATTTCATGGGGTGACCTCCCTTAGGGGGAGATTGTTAGGAATTAGAAAATTCTATGTTAAAGTGTCGGTCACCCCAATTATAAGTCTAGCATATGTTAGCTCGTAGACGTGTCGTTTGTTACGTTATTAAGTAGTTTATTTGTTATTTATTAGTTTAGTTTAGCGTAGTGCAACACCGTGGAGGAAGGACGGGTCTTTACCCACCAGTATCCCGATCCACAGCCGATAGGAGGTCGTGTATTTGTTAGTATAAATACCCCTTCCATCCATGGAAGGGGTGGTGCTTCTCATAATCTAACATTCAACATTTGAGTAAACCTCTAGCAAGAACACCCTCTCTCTCTACTTTCTCTCTCTAAAATGGAAAACATGTATTTTGATCATCCAAGACCACCCGAATCATCAACACAATAAAAATAATGATCCTACATTTGTTTTTGCAATATGATAATGTAGTACCTAATTCCAATGACTAGTTATGCAATTTGCCAATTGAATCCATGTTTTGTATAAGAATATATTCAAACCCCATGTAGTGATTTTGTGCACAAATTAGAATCCTAGACTCAGAATTAAGAGATAAAATTTAGTTAGGATACTTACAATGATGTTATCTCCAGTGATTAGTGGGTGAGAAGGTGTCAACAATGAGTTGGGTCTAATGTCTACACGTTTTGGTAAAGTGGGTTTTGAGGAAGAAGATGTTTTGTAGGTAGCAGTTTTGCCACTGATGTCACCACGGACCAGACGGCACCATATTTATGGTTCTGTCCTTGTTGTCGTTTGGTGCCGTGGGTACAGTAGCAGATACAAAACAAAATTGTTTTGTTTTGTTTATTCTAATGTTTAGGCTATGTTTATCCTACATGTTTGGTTCCATTAACCCCAAACCAAGTCTAAGAATATTGAATGGTTCTCGTTTGAGAGGCTTAGTTAGAATATCGGCAATGTTGTCTTCGGAGGACACTTTCTCAATTGAGATGTTTCCTTTTTGAACATTATCGCGAAGAAAGTGATGACGGATTTCAATATGCTTCGTACGAGCATGTTGGACGGGATTTTTGCTGAGATCGATAGCTCCTTTGTTGTTGCAAAGTATAACAATATCGTTGAGATGAATTCGTAATCTCAGAGCTTGCTTCATCCAAAGAGCTTGTTGACATGCTTTTCCGGCTGAAACGTATTCGGCTTCAGTAGTTGAGATGGCTAAAGCCGTTTGCTTCTTTGCAAACCATGAGGTGAGACAATGTTCAACAAAAGTGCAAATACCACTTGTACTTTTTCTATCAACATAGTCACCGGCATGATCCGAGTCGGCATACACTATGGTTTCTACACCCGTTCCTTTGGGATACCATAATCCTAAACACGTTATTCCCTTAATGTATCTAAAAATCCTTTTCAATGCTTCTAAGTGTGATGCCTTTGGGTTTTCTTGAAAGCGAGCACATAGACAAACACTAAACATAATGTCGGGTCTACTAGCCGTAAGATAGAGTAGGCTACCAATCATTCCTCTATATTTAGTGTTATCTACGGATTCACTTTCCTCATCCTTGGTGAGTTTAGTGTCCGAGGACATGGGTGTCTTAGTTGGCTTTGAATCTTCAAGACCAAATTTCTTAAGCATGTACTTTATATATTTAGATTGGTTAAAGAATATGCCATCTTCTAGTTGTTTAATTTGAAGTCCTAGAAAAAAGTTTAATTCACCCATCATGCTCATCTCAAACTTGTCGTGGATGATTTTAGAGAAATCATCGCATAGCTCTTGACAAGTTGATCCGAATATGATGTCATCAACGTATACTTGAACGATGATAATGTGTGACTCCTTTTTCTTGGTAAAAAGAGTATTATCTACTAATCCCATGGTGTATTTGTTTTCAACAAGAAAAATCTTAAGTCTTTCTTACCAAGCTTTTGGTTCTTGCTTAAGACCGTATAATGCTTTCTTGAGTTTGAAGACATGATGTGGTTTCTCAAAGTCGGTAAAACCGGGAGGTTGTGCAACATACACTTCTTCGTTAATAAACCCATTCAGAAATGCACTCTTAACATCCATTTGAAATAATTTAAAGTCATAGGCACATGCATAAGCAAGTAATATTCTAATAGACTCAAGCCTAGCTACCGGTGCATAAGTTTCATCATAATCAATCCCCTCTTGTTGATTATAACCTTGTGCTACAATCCTAGCTTTGTTTCTAGATACTATACCATTTTTATCCATTTTATTTCGAAAAACCCATTTCGTTCCAATTATAGTTTGATCCTTAGGTTTTGGAACTAATTTCCAAACATCATTTCTAACGAATTGGTTTAACTCTTCTTGCATGGCAATTACCCATGATTCATCTTTTATTGCTTCATTTATGTTTTCGGTTCAATGGTGGATACAAAACAAAAATAATTACTTTGATTTTGGGCTTGTGACCTTAAGGTTCTTTGATTAAGTTGTCCTATGACCTTTTCTAAAGGATGACTTTTAGATTCTTTGATGTTTATAATCTCATTATTTAATGGTTCATCTTCCTTGTCATTTTCAATTATTTCTTGACTTTCTACCATTTAACTTTCAACTAAGCCATCATCTACCAAAGGTGATGTCTTAGAGGGAGGTGGACTTTCGTCGAATGTTATGTTCAACGATTCCTCGACTATTATTGTTTCTTTGTTTAATACAATGTAACCTTTACTAGTTTGAGAATAACCAAGAAATACACCTTCATAAGACTTTGGGTCAAACTTTGTGAGATAATCTTTAGTATTAAGAATGAAGCATTTACATCCAAAAACTCTAAAATATCCTAAAGTTGGCTTTTTACCTTTATAAAGGTCATATGGTGTTTTGTTTAAGAAATGACGTATTAAGACTCTAATCAAAATATATGTAGAAGTGTCAACGGCGTTACACCAAAACTTTTGAGGAATGTTTTGTTCATTAAGCATTGTTCTACTCATTTCTTGAATTGTTCTATTTTTACGTTCTACTACTCTATTTGATTGAGGTGTTCGAGGAGCCAAAAAGTTGTGTGTTATACCATTTGTATCACAAAAGTTTCCAAATTGAATTTCGTTGTCAAATTCACGATTCAATTTTAACACCTAGTTGATTTTGAATTTTCTTACTAAGAATTTCAAATTTATCGAAATCTTCATTTTTGGTTTTCAAAAACAACGTCCAAGTAAACCTTGAGTAATCATCTACTATGACCAAAGTGTATAAGTTGCCTCCATAGCTTCTTATAGCGGATGGACCGAACAAGTCCATATGCAATAGTTCTAGACACTTAGATGTCGACACCATATTTTTAGATTTATGACTACTATGGGTTTGTTTACCAATTTTGCAAGCGTCGCAAAAGTGTTGGTCATATTTAAGTTTTGGTAAATTCCTAACTAACTCTTTTGAAGATAAGTTTTGTATAAGTCTCATATTAGCGTGACCTAAGCGTCTATGCCAAAGAGTTGAGCTATCATCTAACGTTGTTCGAAAAAGTTTGTCATTAGATGTTTTATCTATTTTCATGAAGTATATATTATTTTTCCTAACTCCTTTAGCTATGGTGATACCATCTTTTAGTATTTTACTACCATTTTCATCAAATAGTACTTTATACTTTTTATCACATAATTGGCTAATACTAAGAAGATTAAATCCTAACCTATCTACATGAGCAACATTTTCAATAGTTAGGGAGTTATGAGCTATCGTACCTTTTCCAATGATTTTGCTTTTGAGATTGCTACCAAAAGTGACATTACCTCCGTCATACTGTTGGTATGATGAGAAGAGACTTTTGTTGCCCGTCATGTGTCGTGAGCATCCACTATCTTTTATCCACTCATCAGGTTCCAATCCAACTTTCAAGAATACCTAAGAAGAAAATAACTCAAGCATTTGGTCCCCAATATCTCATGGGTCCGTTTGGGTTAAACATACCATTTATTTGATTCATGTATGGAAACGATGGGTAAGAGTTCCATGACATGTAATCTGGAGTTTGATATGGTCTAGGAAAGTTTTGATTCCAACCGTTGTGTTGGTAGTTGGGTTGTGCGTTGTGGTTGCTCTTAGGAAAGGGGCGTTTGGCAAAAGGTGTTTTATGTCGTTGTTGAGTAGTTTTTATCTAAATTCATTTTTAGCAAGTCCTACTCCGATGTAACAGTGGTTTTAGTTTAACACTATCCTTGGTTTCCTTTGTTACTTTGACAAATTCGTTACGGTCCATATCACAAACATTCGTCTGTTGAAGTACTCACGGCACCATTTTTTCAACAGACGGAACCCTTATTTTGGGTCCGTTCGGTCCGTCTGCATCTGCAGTAGTTTTGACAGTGTGTTTGTCTTTTTCGGCCGTTTTGTTTTGACTCTTTGGAATTAATACCTCATTAAATCCTAGCCCATTCATGTCTCCCGGTGTTTTATGTATTCTAACTATTTCATCGGCAAGAGCGATGTTTTTGTTAAACCTTTTAAATTTAGAATTATGTTCGATTAGAACATCTTGTGTGAGCTTTAGTTTTCTATTTCAAGATTAAGCTCTTGGCATGATTTGTAACCATCGTCATTTGCTTTTCCCTTTTCTAGTCGTTTTGCCTTTTCTTTTAACTCATAGACTTCATTTTCTAAAAATTCCTTTTTAGTTTTTAAAAATTTATTTTAGTTATGATTTTTAGACTTAGCTCACACAATTGATTGTATTGTTTTTGCAAAGTGTCATCATCAATAGAAGAATAAGAAGAGTCGGAATGTACCTCGTTTGACTCATGTGCCATTAGAGCGATCTCTTCCTTGCTTGACTCTTCATCATCTTCACTATCACTCCAAGCACCACTTACAAAAGCTCGTTGAGTTTTGCTTTTAGGTGGCTTGGGACATTCTCCTATGAGATGACTTGCATCACCACATCTAAAACACTTTCTTTCACCTTTACCCTTTTTGTCATCCCAATCTTTTCAAAATGGCTTCTTTTCTTCTCGAGGTTGTCTTACAAACTTTCCTCTTCTTCTAAAGAACTTTTTAAAGTCTCTAACGGCCATGGCATACTCCTCATCTTCACTACCGGAGCAAGATTCGTCATCATCACTTGATTCCGCCTTTGCTTTTAGAGCAACGGATTTGATCTTCTCCCTTTTTCCTTTGATGATCTCCAAATCTTTTTCCATCACCATTTCATGTACTTTGAGGTTACCTATTAGCTCGTCTAGTGACATTTTTAAGAGATCTTTTGATTCTTCAATAGCCGTCACTTTAGCTCTCCATTTCGGATGGAGTGCTCTAAGAAATTTCCTGACAAAGTTCTTACTACGAAAAGATTCATCAAGTGCTTTAAGTGATGTAATAATAGTATTAAAGCGAGCAAAGCCACAATCAATGGTTTCTTCTTCAGGGATAACAAATTGTTCATATTGTTGAACAAGAAGATCAATTTTGTTATCCTTGACTTGTGAATTACCTTGATGTGTAACATTCAAAAATTCCCAAATATCTTTGGCGGTTTCACACATAAAAATTCTTTCATATTCTTTTCTAGGCAAAGCATTATAAAGCATCATTTTAGCTTCATTATTTTTAGCAATTAATTACTTTTGTTCATCAACAGAAATATCCCATGTTGTAGAACTAAAATCCCCTTTAACAATAACAAACCAAAGATCTATATCTTTTGATTTTACATATGTTTCAAAACGGTTTTTCGAATAGATAAATCCATTGGTTTCAAAGAGTGGTGGTCTTTGCATAGATTGCCCTTCTTTAAAGTTTTCAGAATCCATGGATCGTTTCAAGTTTATAAAATACAAATTATTTTAGAAATTCTTGAGCAACGAGGCTCTGGTACCAATTGTAGAAAACTAGAAGGGGGTTTGAATGTTTACCGATTATAAACTTTGTTTTGAAACTTTTTTGAAGATAAATTGATATTGATCTTTGATATGTTGGTGAAATATGCAAACAATATATAATGAGTAGATAAGGAAAGAAACAATCAAATCACAACAAGTTGTTTATAGTGGTTCGGTCTATAAGGACTCTTTTTCCTTGCCCTACTCCACTCCCCGAGTCTCACACTCGAGAGTTTCAACTTCACTAGTCAACAAGCTCCTTTCACCGGCGGAGAAAACCTTTACACTTCGGTTACACACTATTTCTGACACTAAGCTAGATGTCGAGTTCTTTTCAAGGGTACAACCACTCCCACACACAAATGTATTTTAAGGACTAAAATACTAACCACTCACACTCACAAGATTATGATGGTTTGGTACAACAATGAAGTATGAATCAACAAAAGATCATACAACAAGTAACAAACAAGACTTCCAACTTCTCGTTGAAGCTTGAATGTGACTTGATCTTCTTTGCTACAAAAGAGATCACTAATGTGATATGAAACTGAGTTAGAAAGGTTAGAGAGAACATATGTATGCGAGTATGATGGAATGGGGTGAAAAATTACTTGGTTTGGCTTTGCTATTTATAGCCAAAACCATCAGCAAGCACCACGGACCGCGGACCCCTTAAAAGGCTTCCGCCCGTTATAACTTTTGGTGCCGCCGAGGTCGGACAGCAAGATATCAAGATCTTACCAAAGTCAACCCTATCTATGTAAGATTGTGTAAGATATGAAGAGTCCAAATCTACACAAAATATCTAATGAAATCTTACAATGATTTCCATGATGCATCACATGATGTCATGTGTTGTTTTTCTATTTTTAGAAATATGTAAATACATAAGTAATGTTTAGTTTTTAAGAAACTAAAACATTCTAAAAACTACCATCATACATTATGGTTAGAGTCATATCAAGATATGATTAATCACAATGTAAATGCTTGAGTGATGAAGATATTATTTGAAAAAGCTTGTCTTAATATCTATTAAACTTGACAAGCTTTAAGCTTTGTAAAAATTAAATTTACTTTTTTCGTTAACAAAACTTCGGTAAAGATCAAAAATATAAATAACGTTTAATGACGATATTTGTATTAACACTTTAGAATGTCACCAAACGATATGTAAGCCAACGGCCATAGACTACTTTATTTCTACTTTCATTAGCAATGATATATTCCCCTGCATATGATGGAGGAGGAAAATTTTCCCATGATTATGTTTCATGCAAAAGTGGGAGGTATAGCTGGCGGAGACTAGCTACCTCTGACCGCGCAGCCGAAAACCCTATTATTATAATTATTATACTCCCGTAAGTGCAACGACACTAGGGAAGGCCCATGTAACATTCGGTTAGGCAACTGCATACCCCAAAATAATGTTAAGTCATTAAGGGAAGAGCTGAGGCGTATTCGCCCTAACGGGACGCTGATACCCCAAAGGCGTGACGACGCCAGGGATGAGCCCCCAGGTGTATCCACCAACAGGAAACAATGAAATACATACAAACACAAACATGTAACACCCCAACCCGACAAGGGTAGAAGTGTCACAGTCTGGTGTCATATCAGAACATACAAGTAAAATTTTCAAGCGGAAGTCTTTAAATAAAAACATACCAAGTCATAATAACAAAAGATTTACAAGGGAAATTACAAAATCCAAAAGTTAATTTAAATGAATTCTCCAACAATAGCCCAACAAAATAAATTCAAATAATAAGGTATCTAGGGTTGGTCCACTCAAATAATCCACCTCTCAGCCCAATCAAAGCCCATCTTCAAACCTAAAAACCTGCAGGAAAAGAAATGCGGCTGAGCTTAAAAAGCCCAGTGAACAGATATAACAAAGCGAAAGCTAAACAAAATCTGAAATGCAAAATGAAACAAAGGAACGGATAACAAAGTAGTAGCGAAATGGGAGTAATGAGTCAAAGAGGATCCTGCAGAACACAATTATACAGATATCCAAAACGAACAGATAACAAGGAGAGCGAAGTAAAGTAAAGCATCAATGACATATAAACAAGCACATACAAACCAGGCATACAAGACTGAAACATAAGCAAGTATAGCAGGCGTAGCATCCACACAACATATATGTCATACAATCAATTCAGGAAATCAGAAGACATACAAGCCAAACAGACATCTACAGGAAAGCGGAAGCAATTAATTAAATAAGTGAGCCTGGCAATTCACACAGGTCAAAAACTTTAGTTGAAAACATAACCGATATCATAGCAACAGTATAAAACATGACAGTCAGACGTAACAAGTAGGAATATAGTAAGAACATTATAAGTAAATGAATTAAAGACATAGTAGAGCAATTAAACAAGTTACCAAGACAGACGTCATAAGTAGAACCATTTCCCAATCAAACCGTAGCATAAACCGAAATGCAACCATGGCAGGTCAACAACAAGCAGATAAGGAAACTATCAGATAATCATAGTCCACGAAATTATCTGAACAATTACACAAAATAAACAGACAAAACTATCGATTACACATTAGCATGGTCACCAGACAATTCAGAGGGTCACATACCAGTGAGATCACATATTATCAGTTGAAAATAGGTAACTCAGATAACCACATAATAATCACATCATAGCAGGATAATCAATAGTCACATAAAACATGAATAGCATAATCAAATTCAATAAGCATATAATAACCCGGTACGTGAATGGAACCATAGTCTGAAGTAACGGAATGAAAGTGTATCAGATCAAAGCAATGGAACATATATATCTTGGTACAAGTAAATCATATAAGGGTATTGAGTAATGAACCGATATACAGATTATGGTGCGTTGGGGAATACAGAAAGTACAATATAGGTTTATCAAAAGTGTAAGGGTTATCAGAAATCTACCCCGAGCCAACAAAACAAACCATATCAATAGTGGCAATAGCAGCCAAGTAACCAATAGTAACCATTGTATTCGGAGGGGTGACCTCGGAATACCAAACCAATATGAGGGGAGACCTCAGTAACAAATGGAGTAGCTAGCTCCCAAAATGTGAGGGGGTGTATTGCACACACGCACCGCATCACCAAAACAAATCATATCATATCAAATTCAAATCAAAACAAATCTAGGATGCATCCACACGCCCCCTAAAACAAATAATGGCCAAATCATATACATATAGTGAGCTCATAATCAAATCAAAATGGGGACGGTGTACAACATCACTCGTGCACACTGGAGTCATGCCATTGGTGCATCAATGACACGGTCAGGTTACCTTCCTGACTAGGAAACAAATTTTTGGCTCGGGTATCAGACTGAAGGGTCAAAGCATATCCATATCATATCATAAGGGTTCATATCAAAGTTCATATCAGAGTTCATATCAAAGTTTCATATCAGATGGTTCATAATCATAGGTTCATATCAAAGGTTCATATCAAAGGTTCATATCAAAGGTTCATATCAACGGTTCAGATCAAAGGTTCATATCAACGGGAGCATAGCAAAGTCATAGGGAAGCCCTAATCATGAGGCTTAGAGTACAACGTAACAGTTCAAGCTAATATCGAAAGATGTATAAGAATCACGAGAAACCTTAAGAGATAAGGTCAGAATATCTGTACCTTAGCAACGAAATCAAAGCAAACAAGAAAGTTACACCGGGAAGCAACGTCGTATCTCCTTCAATGTATCTACACGAATTGATATCATACATTACTTATATACTCATTTTATAAGCTTCTTATGCATGTGTAAGTGTTTTACTTATTGATATCCTTGTTTTATCTTTCCTTTTCTTAAACTCATAATTGGACCAGACTTTAGCGATTTATATAAAATACTTACTTAGCTCAAAAGAAATCAAGTAAAATCCCAGGGGTTCCCATATGAGTTAAAAGGGTCTCCAAAAATTGGTGGTTTCTATCTCTATGCCAAATGGCCTATGGAAAATCACAAGTCCAGACCTACCCAGAAAGTGGTCAGAAAATACACCTTAAAAGTTTACACTCATTGGACCTGTTTAGACACCTTGGAAAAATTCCCAAAACTCCCAGAAATTCATTTATGTCCTAAATATCACTCCTGTAAAAGGAGAGCTCCCAATTCTTTATGGTTTGAAAATGAAAAATCAAACAATCCAACCAAATTTCAGTCCCGTTTTATCAGCTTTGACACTTGATCTTGTAAAATTCAAAAGTACGACTTAGACAACTCCAAATTCGACCAAACCACTTGGAAAACTTAACTAAGACATAAAATAGACTTTTCCAACAAAAAGCCAGATTATTTCACTTATAAAACTTGATCTATGACACACACAAATTCGACATATGATGCTGTCCAGTTTTAGGGTCTATTAAAACCATTATAAGCACATGTTTAACCCACCCAAACGCACCCAAGACTTCATGTAAGCCACACAACCTGATTTAATATCATCATATCAAGTTTACCCTTCCATATTTCAGTCTTACAATAATTATATACACCATTTACCAAGCCACAAATCATTCGTATCGTATGCGTTTAGAATCATGATTTTATGTAACCATTTTTACCATATTACAAGCCCTAGATCCTCACTTAGCCACGAATTGGATTAAGAAACAAAAAGAAGAGATTCGAGATGACGATAAGTTACCCTTGTAGCGTATACGAGACAAGAAAACAAGAATCAAACCACAAAAACCAACCAAGTCTCCTCTTGGTTGTCCCAAACCCACGTACACCTTATGAAACCCACGACCAAGCTCCAAATCGAACCAAACACGATCACCACGTTCACCAAACGATTACCCACGATCAAGAGCCTCCTAGGAACACTTTTTTTTTTGATGGAATTTCGGATTGAATGATGAAATAAAATGGGTGGCCGCCACTTGTGTAGAGAGAAAATAGACTTAGGGTTTTCTTGGTGTTTTGAGATGAAGATAGAAATGATAAATGGGATTGATACAATTGATTGAGGAATTAATGGGGAGGAGCAAAGAGGGCCGGTTCTAAGGGGGAAAAAGACCAATTTTATGATTTCCAAAGTTATCTCCAATCATGTATCTAGTCTCATTTGTTGTCCAAATTAATATGTAGACTTTGGTACCTTTAATTGTTACTTAGGATTAATTCTTTTATGTTCATTTAATTTATAACATAAGTTTATTATTCCATAATGTGCATATATTATTAATGAGATAATACTTGTTAAACGATGTTGAAGTGTTTCCCGAGTTTGTAAAATTTTAAGTTTGAGGGCAAAATTGTCATTTCACGCGATTGAGATTTTAGGGTTTTACAACTCTTCCCCTCTAAAAAGAAAATTTTCGTCCTCGAAAATTGAAGTCGCAGAGGTACACAGAGACGTACCGGCTTAAGGCAGACGTAGCAATCTGTAGTTTCATACCGATCATAATCGTATCAGTTTCAAAGCGTACAAATCTTACACATAACAGATATCGGTGAGGATCTCACACAGAGGTACAGAATTCCAAACGGATATGAAAGTTTACGAATAACGGATATGAGTCTTATTCCATTCACGTACCAACCCCAGGCATTTCCCAAAACGTCGTATGATTTCAATAAGTTCAAATTATATGATCTCGGTATTATCACGTTGATCAGGCGTCATAATACTTGCATCACATAACAAGCCCTTATCGTCATCATATTCTGTCCCGGGTCATGACAAATCACATAACCAATATCACGACAAAACATATCATATACAGATACCAAGTAATATACCAAAGCAGACCAGATCACAAATATATAGCATATATCACATCAAACAACTTACCATACCACAAAGGAGAGAACGCCACCAAGCTTGCATAAAACGGTTCCTCATGACTCATTACGAAGGATTCAAAGGAATAGCTGAGATATTACCAAAATGCCAAAAGATGACGCTTCACAATTCAAACCGAGTTCTGAACAAATCAAGGAAGAGCAATGCCGATCAAAATCACTTAACAAAATATCAACCGCCTCAAAACGCATGACAAACGAATCTGAGTAACACAAGTCGTGCCCAGATCACATGAAGTAGATGAACCTTCTCAGCCATCGGTTGAATCTTGTCTCCGTCTTTTGCGTCTTTGGTTGGTCCGTCCAGCTTCCTCCAGCAGCATCCTATGCCTCCAGCAGCACGACAGTCGGGTATGGCTTCTGCTTCACGAACCTCTCCAGCTCAGGGACTGTTGCAGCGATGCAGGGTCGACACCATCAACTTCGGCTCCACGGGTAGTCTCCATCTAACGGTTGACAAATGAATGTACGAAGACAAAATAACAAAGTTCGATGCGAAAAGAAGAAGGCCAAATTAGTGAAGACAAACAAATATCAATTTCAAGTCTGAACGACAATCAAATAATTCAGAGAAGATCAGAACAGACGAAAGCCTAGTGTCTACCCAGTCCTCACAGGTCAATCCTAAGGTCAACAAGACGAAACCCGGGCTCTGATACCATAATTGTAACACCCCAACCCGACAAGGGTAGAAGTGTCACATCCTGGTGTCATATCAGAACATACAAGTAAAATTTTCAAGCGGAAGTCTTTAAATAAAAACATACCAAGTCATAATAACAAAAGATTTACAAGGGAAATTACAAAATCCAAAAGTTAATTTAAATGAATTCTCCAACAATAGCCCAACAAAATAAATTCAAATAATAAGGTATCTAGGGTTGGTCCACTCAAATAATCCACCTCTCAGCCCAATCAAAGCCCATCTTCAAACCTAAAACCTGCCGCAGGAAAAGAAATGCGGCTGAGCTTAAAAAGCCCAGTGAACAGATATAACAAAGCGAAAGCTAAACAAAATCTGAAATGCAAAATGAAACAAAGGAACGGATAACAAAGTAGTAGCAAAATGGGAGTAATGAGTCAAAGAGGATCCTGCAGAACACAATTATACAGATATCCAAAACGAACAGATAACAAGGAGAGCGAAGTAAAGTAAAGCATCAATGACATATAAACAAGCACATACAAACCAGGCATACAAGACTGAAACATAAGCAAGTATAGCAGGCGTAGCATCCACACAACATATATGTCATACAATCAATTCAGGAAATCAGAAGACATACAAGCCAAACAGACATCTACAGGAAAGCGGAAGCAATTAATTAAATAAGTGAGCATGGCAATTCACACAGGTCAAAACCTTTAGTTGAAAACATAACCGATATCATAGCAGCAGTATAAAACATGGCAGTCAGACGTAACAAGTAGGAATATAGTAAGAACGTTATAAGTAAATGAATTAAAGACATAGTAGAGCAATTAAACAAGTTACCAAGACAGACGTCATAAGTAGAACCATTTCCCAATCAAACCGTAGCATAAACCGAAATGCAACCATGGCAGGTCAACAACAAGCAGATAAGGAAACTATCAGATAATCATAGTCCACGAAATTATCTGAACAATTACACAAAATAAACAGACAAAACTATCGATTACACATTAGCATGGTCACCAGACAATTCAGAGGGTCACATACCAGTGAGATCACATATTATCAGTTGAAAATAGGTAACTCAGATAACCACATAATAATCACATCATAGCAGGATAATCAATAGTCACATAAAACATGAATAGCATAATCAAATTCAATAAGCATATAATAACCCGGTACGTGAATGGAACCATAGTCTGAAGTAACGGAATGAAAGTGTATCAGATCAAAGCAATGGAACATATATATCTTGGTACAAGTAAATCATATAAGGGTATTGAGTAATGAACCAGTAATACAGATTATGGTGCGTTGGGGAATACAGAAAGTACAATATAGGTTTATCAAAAGTGTAAGGGTTATCAGAAATCTACCCCGAGCCAACAAAACAAACCATATCAATAGTGGCAATAGCAGCCAAGTAACCAATAGTAACCATTGTATTCGGAGGGGTGACCTCGGAATACCAAACCAATATGAGGGGAGACCTCAGTAACCAGTGGAGTAGCTAGCTCCCAAAATGTGAGGGGGTGTATTGCACACACGCACCGCATCACCAAAACAAATCATATCATATCAAATTCAAATCAAATCAAATCTAGGATGCATCCATACGCCCCCCAAAACAAATAATGGCCAAATCATATACATATAGTGAGCTCATAATCAAATCAAAATGGGGACGGTGTACAACATCACTCGTGCACACTGGAGTCATGCCATTGGTGCATCAATGACACGGTCAGGTTACCTTCCTGACTAGGAAACAAATTTTTGGCTCGGGTATCAGACTGAAGGGTCAAAGCATATCCATATCATATCATAAAGGTTCATATCAAAGTTCATATCAGAGTTCATATCAAAGTTTCATATCAGATGGTTCATAATCATAGGTTCATATCAAAGGTTCATATCAAAGGTTCATATCAAAGGTTCATATCAACGGTTCAGATCAAAGGTTCATATCAACGGGAGCATAGCAAAGTCATAGGGAAGCCCTAATCATGAGGCTTAGAGTACAACGTAACAGTTCAAGCTAATATCGAAAGATGTATAAGAATCACGAGAAACCTTAAGAGATAAGGTCAGAATATCTGTACCTTAGCAACGAAATCAAAGCAAACAAGAAAGTTACACCGGGAAGCAACGTCGTATCTCCTTCAATGTATCTACACGAATTGATATCATACATTACTTATATACTCATTTTATAAGCTTCTTATGCATGTGTAAGTGTTTTACTTATTGATATCCTTGTTTTATCTTTCCTTTTCTTAAACTCATAATTGGACCAGACTTTAGCGATTTATATAAAATACTTACTTAGCTCAAAAGAAATCAAGTAAAATCCCAGGGGTTCCCATATGAGTTAAAAGGGTCTCCAAAAATTGGTGGTTTCTATCTCTATGCCAAATGGCCTATGGAAAATCACAAGTCCAGACCTACCCAGAAAGTGGTCAGAAAATACACCTTAAAAGTTTACACTCATTGGACCTGTTTAGACACCTTGGAAAAATTCCCAAAACTCCCAGAAATTCATTTATGTCCTAAATATCACTCCTGTAAAAGGAGAGCTCCCAATTCTTTATGGTTTGAAAATGAAAAATCAAACAATCCAACCAAATTTCAGTCCCGTTTTATCAGCTTTGACACTTGATCTTGTAAAATTCAAAAGTACGACTTAGACAACTCCAAATTCGACCAAACCACTTGGAAAACTTAACTAAGACATAAAATAGACTTTTCCAACAAAAACCCAGATTATTTCACTTATAAAACTTGATCTATGACACACACAAATTCGACATATGATGCTGTCCAGTTTTAGGGTCTATTAAAACCATTATAAGCACATGTTTAACCCACCTAAACGCACCCAAGACTTCATGTAAGCCACACAACCTGATTTAATATCATCATATCAAGTTTACCCTTCCATATTTCAGTCTTACAATAATTATATACACCATTTACCAAGCCACAAATCATTCGTATCGTATGCGTTTAGAATCATGATTTTATGTAACCATTTTTACCATATTACAAGCCCTAGATCCTCACTTAGCCACGAATTGGATTAAGAAACAAAAAGAAGAGATTCGAGATGACGATAAGTTACCCTTGTAGCGTATACGAGACAAGAAAACAAGAATCAAACCACAAAAACCAACCAAGTCTCCTCTTGGTTGTCCCAAACCCACGTACACCTTATGAAACCCACGACCAAGCTCCAAATCGAACCAAACACGATCACCACGTTCACCAAACGATTACCCACGATCAAGAGCCTCCTAGGAACACCTTTTTTTTGATGGAATTTCGGATTGAATGATGAAATAAAATGGGTGGCCGCCACTTGTGTAGAGAGAAAATAGACTTAGGGTTTTCTTGGTATTTTGAAATGAAGATAGAAATGATGAATGGGATTGATACAATTGATTGAGAAATTAATGGGGAGGAGCCTCATTAGGCCGGCCATTTAGGGGGGGGGGAGGACCAATTTTATGATTTCCAAAGTTATCTCCAATCATGTATCTAGTCTCATTTGTTGTCCAAATTAATATGTAGACTTTGGTACCTTTAATTGTTACTTAGGATTAATTCTTTTATGTTCATTTAATTTATAACATAAGTTTATTATTCCATAATGTGCATATATTATTAATGAGATAATACTTGTTAAACGATGTTGAAGTGTTTCCCGAGTTTGTAAAATTTTAAGTTTGAGGGCAAAATTGTCATTTCACGCGATTGAGATTTTAGGGTTTTACAAACATGTATACATAAATGATAAAAAACGGCCGTCCGGATATACGAACGGCCCAAATTAGCATAATTACGAATATTGTCAAGTTACATCAACCAACCACAGAGATACGAATGAAATTGTTTGATTACAACACTTAAAGGCACGCAGGCCCATCACAACACAAATAAAAATATTGTTCCGACATTCAAACATCATAAGATAACAAATAAATGAAGAGCTAAGATCCTCCGGAAGTGCCTGCTCCGGGAGTAGCGCCTGTTCTGTCAGGAAGAACATTCATCAGATCAGCCAAGGGAAGATGGTAGGAGCGCTTAATTTTTTCAATGTAAGGGAAGCTTCGGGTGAACATCTCGTCATAAGTGGCGGTGAACCCTTCGACAGCCTCCATGTCAAAGTCGTTCTGGGCCGCAACTATCTCCTTCACCTGTTCTTCATCCCGGCCCTCCCTTACGCCATCCAACCATCCGGAATCAATAGCAGCGTTGAACACAGCTCCCCACGCCTACATATACTCCTTGCTCCCATGCAATCGACGAACCACTGCAGGGATTAGCTCTTTCACATAATTAAACCGTAACATCTCTTCTTGTCCGGCTTTTATAGCAATCCCCTGCAAGTCCTTCCTAAAAATAGAAGCTTCCTTTTCTGACTCCTCCAACTCGGAGGTCTTCTTCCCAAGAGACTCTTCCAACAATCTTACCAACTCCGACTGCTCCTCGTCTCTAGCCTTCAACATGCTCACCTCCTTCTCCAGTGCTTCCAGTCTAGCCCTCATTTCCCCTTCCTTTTGACCACAGTCTTGATGAGCCTCCCGAAGGGCTTGATGGTCAGCGGCAATTTTTTCATTCACAGCAATTTGGGAATGAAGGCTATTCTAAGCTTCATAAAGTAGAGGCTCAAGACCAGAGCAAGAAGAGTGAGCCCTGTAGAGCTCTGCGTAATGGTGGCTCAAACGTTCAAACCTCTTGAAAACTTCAGCAATGGCAAGAGACCCATGGCACAGCTCAAACCACCCCCTATATAAAGCCCGATCATCTGTTATATCTTCCTGTTCGCCACGGACGAAGGGTGGAGCGAGATTGGCCATCATATCCCTACAAAGGGCAGCATTGTTCAGACTGGTATTGACTGTCAGACCCCAGCCGGGAATGAAGGGCTCACCGGAACCCATTCGGCCAAAACCACCTGGAATAAAGAGAAGTTAGCTCGAAAAAAAAATATGGAAAGAAAAGAAGCCAGCGAATACCTCTGGTAAAAGGACCAGCCTGACGGTGGGCAGTCTCCTGAACGTTCACTCCAGACACACAGCTTCAGCTCCTGCGAAAAGCAAGTCAAAAATAAAAATATGTATATATAATAATAACAATAATACATACTTGTCAAAGAGAAATCATACCTTGGACGGCTCGCTCAGGAGTAATTCCCGGAGCAACAGGGGGAACCTCCACCGCAAGGTTCCCTTCATCAAGCAAACCTCCTTCCTGACTGCCGGTGCCACCACCCCCAACACTCTCTTGCTCGATATTCTCGGCAGTGCCGGAAAGGGAGACGCGGAGTGAACACCCTGGGAGTTCTCAGGACTAGACGACAGTTCAATAGAAGGAGAAGGCTGCTTCCTTCTCTTCAGCATGGATGACCCTCCGGTAGCTGGCCTTTTCTCCATCTGCTTTCTTTTTTTCTCCTTCACTTTCAAAACCACCGGGTCAGCCTTCTCCACGATCTTTTAGACGCGACTCGTCTCGAGAATTCGTTCACCCACTCCCAAGGGCTGCGTCACGTGTTGGGGTATCTCTTCCCCTTCGGCAAGTGGACGGCCACAACCCAATCGAGACCCTTGCTCAGATCTTAAACGCAGGTACTGAGACATCGTGATAACTGCAACAAATAAAAAATAAGAGAAAGGCTTATTGAAAAAGAAAGGAGAGATCATCCTAAAAAGGAAAAATATACTTAAACGTCTGCATTACCATTCTTGTCAATATCCTTGAATTCCGAGCGAAAGTCGGGATAGTTCCAAACAGTTGTTAACCCAACCTCAAACAGAAGCCCAGAATGAATGGGCCGGAGATCCATCACTCCCTCACATAACCTCCGGACATCCGCCTCTTCAAAACCACCGGAGGGAGCATTGTCCGACACGTTTGAATCCGGGTGCCTCCAGGGCATAGCATCAGGGATAGCCCTTCGGTCAATCAGGAAGAAATTATCCTTCCAGTTCTTCAAATTTGAGCACGTCTCCCTAAAGATACGCGCATGAGCGTCTCCACTGGTCCGTCTCTCAAAAGAGAACCAATGACCTTGCTTGTTTAGCTTGTAGGAAACCCGAAACAAATTTACGGTGGGCTGAATTTCCAAGCTCCGGCAGTAAATCTCAAACATGACTAATCTGTTCAGACCGATGGGCACCAGCTGAGAAATATGGACCTTAAAATATCTTATCACCCTCAGAAGAAAGGTGGAAAAAGGAACCCGGACACCCGAAAATCCAAAATATTGTTCGTAAAGCCCGATAGCATCATCAGAAAGGTTATTCATCGTAAAGTCCGCTGGAGACAAACGAGGATGGAGGTAAACCGGAATTCCATATTCACCAACAATGCTTTCCAGCTCCCCCTCGGAAAGCACGGAGGAGTAAATGTGCATGTCAGATTTAGGGGCAATATCGGCGGAAGGACGTTCGAAACCGGAAGCCATCGGATATAGACAAGAAGGTAAAACGCAAGCGACAAAGGATCAATAGAAAAAGACGCACCTGAATTTGCCAAGAGACTTGACAGACAAAGGACGAAAGGAGCAAGAGTAAAAAGTAAAAATGGCAAATGGGGGTAAAAACGATTTATATAGGCAAAAGGGGTAGGGACACGAAACGTCCCATCGTGTCAGGGAAGGACGCGGACGAATCTGAACCGTCAGCGAAGACACGTCTGCCACGTGGCACAATCCCACAGATCTCGGTAAAAATTATTTTAACCTATTTTCACCTAATGCGCTTGGGCTCACTGTTCATAGCGAGGCCCATGAAACCGAGACAAATCCAATAATGTCAAAAAAACTCAATGGACGACTGGACTAGTATCACGTCACTTGTCAAGAACAAATAACATGATACCGGGGGGACATGACGACGTATATGGTCCATCGGCTCAATAGCCGGAGGACTCAATACCCGATGGTTTAGTTGTTAGGATTTAGTAAATCCAGTTATTAAAGTGTCGGTCACCTCAAGTGTATGTAACCGTTAGAAAGCTCGTAGTCGTAGTTATTTAATGTTAGGTAGTATTTAGTTAAGTAACACCGTGGAGGACGGACGGGTCTTTACCCACTATATGCCTGATCCACAGCCCGTAGGTGGCGTTTATGTAAGATACTATAAATACCCTATACCTCCCAAGGTAGAGGGTTGGAGCTCATAATAATACTTTTACTTTCTCTCACTAAAGTTCCCAAACCTCTTAACTTTCTCTCTCTAAAAACCTTAAATATACGCCCCATTAAAACATGGTTTGATGAGTTTATGAAATCCAATATGTTACAAATGGTATCAAGAGCCATGGTTTGATCATCTCTCTTACATGTTCTTGGATTTCTAGTGGTTTCATATGGTTTTTGGGTTTGAAAAAGTTTAGTGGTATTTGCATCATTTGGACTATTTTTAGTGTTAAAGTTTGGATTTTGATTGTACTTTTGTGCTTAGAATCATCATAAGTGCTTAGGTTTTGATTTGGAAGGCTTGAATCATTGTGGTTGGATTGTTTTTTAGATTAAAAAGTGGCGTTCTTGTTTGGTTTAAAAGAACGATTTGTGCCTCGTACACCTTTTCTGACGAGCGATTTGTCCTTGCCTGGTAGCGACTTATGTCAGTTGTGAATCACTTATTTAAGCGATTTGTCCGGGTAGTGGTTGTACTTGTGCGATTTGTTCGGGTGAGCGACTTGTCATTTTTCAGCGACTTGCTTATTTAAGCGAGTTGTTACTTTAAGCGACTTGTGTTGTTTAAGCGATTTGTCATTTTTTTTTCAGCGACTTGCTTATTGAAGCGAGTTGTAAGTTTAAGCGACTTGTCTTGGTTAAGCGATTTGTCTTGGTTAAGCGACTTGTCTTGGTTTAAGCGATTTGTATGGTTAAGCGACTTGCTTATTGAAGCGAGTTGATTGTTTATGCGATTTGTTAGCTGATGCGACTTGTCACTTTTGAGTGATTTGTTGTCTGTGCGATTTGTCTTGTTGAGCGATTTGTCTCTTGTGACTTAGTGATTTTCTTCTTGATTACATTCTACGGTTTTCTCTTGATTTAGTAAAATCCCGTGAAAGAATCTATTTCCCGGTTTAATCCAAGAGTTTTAAAATCCCGTGAAATCTGTAATCATGTATACCAACGTGCCTACAATCATCTCTTCTGTTGTTGAGGACGTTCAAGCAGCTAGATCAGATACTCGTCCACCTATGCTTGACAGAACTGACTATGACTCATGGGCACAACGAATTAGGTTGTATTGTTTGGGAAAGGAAAATGGGGTTAACATTCTTAAATCAATTGATGAAGGACCTTATCAGATTGAAACTACCAGAGACACACTTGAAACTGCTGCGGATGGCACAGTGATCTTAGGTTTGGACAGACCAAAGACGTATGATGAGCTCAGTGATAAGGAGAAGAAGAGATACGATGCTGATATCAGGGCTTCAAACATTATACTTCAGGGTCTTCCAAAAGACATCTACAAGTTAATCAATCACAACACTAAAGCTAAGGCAGTTTGGGACAATGTCAAGATGCTTCTCTCTGGTTCTGAATTAACTAAAGAAGACAGAGAATCTCAACTGTATGATGACTTTGAGCACTTTAAGATGAAACCAGGGGAAAGTGTCACCGAATATTACGTGAGGTTCCACAAGCTTGTGAATGACATGAGGATTATCAAAATGACTATGCCAAATATTCAACTAAACTCAAAGTTTGTGAACAACATGAATCCCGAATGGCACAAATTTGTCACTTCAGTCAAGTTAACTAAGGGTTTGAGGAACACTAACTATGAATAATTGTATGCATTCCTGCTTCAAAATGAGAGACATGCTATGTTTGAACGAATGATTCTTGAACAGTTCAAATCTAAACAGGGAGAAGCAAGTTCGTCAAATGATTCAACAGCCTTTTACACCAATGTAGTAATTATCACCAAAGCTTCTCAAGTCATACCAATGGGTAACGGTAACCACAAACTCATTCCTAGTCCAGGGTATCAACCATTAGACATATTCTTGGAACAAGTTGCTCATCAAGTGGCTCTAATGGTTAAACAAAACCTGAACTTTACCCCACCTTCCAACAATCAACTCAGATCAGCTTCTAATCTCCACAATCATGCTACCATAAGAGAAGGAAAGTTAGTGGTGCAAAATGTGCAAGGAAGACAAAATGCGTACCTTCCACATAATGAGCAAGGTAATGTTGGAGCTGAATATGGGAATGCTGGCGGTGGTGGTAGATATATGGGTAATAAGAATCGTGGAAGGAATGTAAATCAAGGACAAGGAAAGTCAATCAAGTGTTACAACTGTGGTGGTGAAGGACATATTGCGAGGAACTGCACATCTCCAAAACACCCTCAAAATGTAGAGTATTTCAGGGACAAGATGTTGCTGGTACAAGCTCATGACAGTGGAGCGGTTTTGGATGAAGAAGAGTTGCTGTTTCTTGCTGAGGGAAATGCCAAAACCTATGATGCTGATGTGGATGAGCAGCCAATTCAGGAAATAGGTCACAATCATCAAAATGCCTTTCAAGTTGCTGATTGTGATGCATTTGACTCTGATGTCGACGATGAACCTACTGCCCAAACAATCTTCATGGCTAGCATTTTACCAATGGTCTCTCCAAAGGTCTCATCACCACAACAGGCTGGTCCATCCAAATATTCAATCATCTCAGAGGTATTAAAACTATACGATGAGGTGGATGAGCAAAAGATACATAACGAAGTACAATCTCTTGAAACTTATGAATCAGATATTGATAATGAGGGTAATAGTAATATTGTCCCATATGATCAATATGTGACACAAAGTGAAAGTGATATTGTACCAAGTGATGCATCTTCTGCAGTCAATGATGACTATGTTTTTTATGAATATACTGCATGTGCTCCTGATGATTCTGTTATCTCTGAACTGAATGCCTATCAAGAACAAGTTGTTATTTATGAACAACGTGCTAAGTTTGAGTTAACTACCCGTGAGCAGGAAATGGATGACCAAATGCGTACAATTATTAGAAAAAGTAATTTTAGAGAAGAAGTGTTAAAACAAGAGTTAAACTCCTTACAAGAAAAGCTTTCTAAAACTGTTAAGCAAAAGCAAGAGCTTCAAGATAATGTTAAAGTGCTTAAACAAGAATTTAATGCTAAGGAATCAAAACTTTTGAATGACTTTTCTAATCTAAAAACTTTGAAAAACAAGCTTGAAAATAAGTTGTACGTACAATGGAATACCATTCAGACTGCTCACATGATCACTAAGCATAGAGTCTTAAGCGATAAGCATAGTATTCCCCTAGTAGAGGATCCAAATCCCGAGTATTGTAAAAAGGCTAAAGCTTTCCATCCGATTGTATATGATGGTAATGAGATCCTTAAGCCTAGGCAAACACCATCATGTATTGGAAGCACGGAAGAGGATAGAAAATTAGAAGATGCCTCTAGGGAGAAAATGGATAAGAAGCTAAAAGATCCTGATTGTAAAAAGCAAAACATAACTATCAAACCACATGAGTACACAAAAGAAAACTGGATCTCCCTGAACAGGTTTAAGCCTCAAACTCAATTAACCCCAGAACAAATTTTTTGGAAGAAAGATATGGATAAGCAAAAGCAAATGTACTAGTTGAAACAAACCCCCCCCCCCCCTTAGGAAAGTGCCTGCAGCTACTGTGTATCCTCCGAATACACCAATGCATTTAGTTCCTAGAACTATTTCCACTAATAGCAAGACCTTAATCAGCCTGTATGTTGTTTATCAATTATTCGTTGATTTTGAGAAGACATGTAAGAAAAGAATCACACCTACAGGGATAACTGAAGGGGAAAGGGATTTTGAGCAAACTAAAGAATGATATCTAACTGAGGTCATACCTTTCTTTAAACAATTAAAAGTTCAATTTGAGAGTCTTCAAAAAGGAATAGACTCAGATATTAAAGAAATGGAAATGGAATTTGATGCAATGATTGTTGAGGTCAATGATTATGAACGGGAACTCAAATATAATGAAATTGAAAGGAAGAATTTGCATATCCTAAATGAGAACTTAGTATTAAGTTGTGTGGCTCAAGATGTGTTTTATACTGTTACTAAACATTCTATAACTGCTTCTCAATTTCATGAATTATCTGTTGCTTTGAAAGTTTCCCATGATCGTGTCATTGAGCTTGAAAATAAAAACTCAAAACTAAATGAGAAAATTGACCAGGATGATCACGATAATTTGGTAAAACATCTTTCTAAGCTAGAAGTTGAACATTTTGATTTGCAACTAAAATATCAACATCTCAAAGAAAATGTCAAAACCTCAAACATCAATACATCCTCAAATGTTCTAGAGTTTGATGCAGTTTTTGAAATAAACAAACGTGACGAACAGATTCAAGCTCACTGTAACACGATCAGAAAGTTGAAAGCCCAAATTTCACAATTAAAGGGTGAAAAGAACAATGTGACTGGCTCCCAAATGCCTCCTCCTTTATATTCTCAGTGTTCTCAAACTTTTCATCTTCAAAACTTGGTTAATGCTTTACAAAAGGAAAATGAGAGTTTTCTAGAAGAAAATGAAAAAGTTAAACGACACTTTAAAGAGTTATATGATTCAATGAAAGTCACTCGTGACAAGAACAATGAAAAAATAACCTCTTTACAAAAGGAAATTGAGAATCTAAGGAGTCAGGTAAAAGGGAAAATGCCACTTGACTTTAATGAGAATGTTGCATCAAAGTCATCTTCAGACTCTAAATATATTGTGACTGTTAAATACATTCCTCCTCATCTTAGAAATAACGAACTTGTGTTTCATAATTATTTCTCTCATCTTAAGGATAGTCTAGAATGTCTCCGTGAGATTGTAGAAGAGGGTTACATAAATAAGCCACTTGATAGTGAAATTAGGTTTGCTTGCATTCAGGCCAAACGATCTCAGGAGATGTTAGAATGCTTAAGAGCAACATGTCCTAAATCCTTATGTGAGAAAGATAAAGCCGGGATACCTTGTTCTATGCCTAGTGATAAGTATGTAACCCATTCTATGCCCAGTATTAAGAAAGTGAATTTTAATGTGCCTTCAAGTAGCTCAGATCCCAGCACTTCTAAACCTGAATTGCAAAAAGTAGCAAAACCAACTAACGTTCCCATTCCATCTACAGAAGTAGAAAGTGACACCAAAACGAGCAGGTCAAAGCCTCAAGGCAACACAAAGAATGATAGGACCTTGCAAGCTAGGAATTTTCAGTGGAAGAGAGTAGAAGATCACCTTAGGAAGAATTTGAATAAAACAAATCGTGTTGATTCTAGTGTTAGCTCTAAGCATGCTGTAATTAATGTGAATTCTGCTACTTTTGGCAAAACATGTAATGATGATTGCTTGGTTTTTGTTACTAATCATGTATGTGGTGTGAATGTTATAAAACAAGCTAAAATTGTTAATGCTGTTGAATACCCAGTTAAAATTGTTAAGGCCAAAAATCAAGCTAAGAAGGCTAGAAAGCAAAGGCGAAAGAAGGTTATAAAACATTGGAAACCCACAGGAAGAAAATTTAGTAATATAGGTTATCAATGGATACCTACTAGCCACAAATTGAATCTTAATGAGTTGTGCCCTAAATTTTCTAAGTCAATGCCCATTAGGAAATGGATGCCCACTGGTAGAACTATACCTTTAAGAAGTGAACATGCTTTGAATATATCTACTGTTTCTACTAGCCCGGTATCTACCACTAATGACTTTATTGACTCTGTTTCTAATGTGGTTGTTCCAATCTCTTTGTCTAACCAAGTGGAACCCATTATTGCATGGGGTTCCTAATTATCCAGTTATCCATTCTTGTCTGTGTTCAACTACAGATCGTTCAAATAGTTCTGTGGTACCTGGACTCAGGCTGTTCCAAGCATATGACTGGAGATCGCTCGCGGCTCATGAACTTCGTGAGTAAATTCATCGGGACAGTTAGATTCGGGAACGACCATTTTGGTGCAATTATGGGTAATGGAGAATACGTTGTTGGTGATAGTGTGATTTCCAGGGTATATTATGTAGAAGGTCTTGGTCATAATCTGTTTTCTGCTGGTCAATTCTGTGATTCCGATCTAGAGGTGGCTTTAAGAAAACATACTTGTTTCGTTAGAGAACTTGATGGTGTGGAACTTTTAAAAGGAACACGGGGTTCAAATCTATACACCATCTCTATCGAAGACATGATGAAGTCTTCTCCAATCTGCTTGTTGTCAAAGGCTTCGAAAACAAAGTCATGGTTATGGCATCGTCGTCTCAATCACTTGAACTTCGGCACCATTAATGATCTTTCCAGAAAGGACCTTGTAAGAGGCTTACCCAGATTAAAGTATGAAAAAGATCATCTTTGTTCAGCATGCCAATTGAGAAAAAGCAGGAAATATGCCCACAAACCCAAAAACTCAGTTATGGAAGTTCTTCATACCCTTCATATGGATTTGTGCGGACCAATGAGAGTGCAAACGATAAATGGGAAGAAATATATTTTAGTCGTTGTTGATGACTACTCTCGATTTACTTGGGTAAAGTTTTTGAGGACAAAGGATGAAACTCCATATGTCATCATCAAACTTATCAAGCAGCTTCAGGTTCGACTTAACAAGACTGTTAGAATTATTCGAACAGACAATGGCACTGAGTTTGTTAACAAAGACCTAAGTCAATTTTATGAAAGCATTGGAATCAGTCATCAAAGAAGTGTTCCACGCACGCCTCAACAGAATGGTGTAGTTGAAAGACGAAATCGGACCCTTGTTGAAGCTGCAAGAACTATGCTAATTTATTCAAAGGTTCCAATGTTTCTTTGGGCTGAAGCCATTGCCACTGCTTGCTACACTCAAAATCGTTCCCTCATACACACCACTCATGCAAAAAACTCCATACGAACTTGTTCATAAACGAAAACCTGATCTCTCCTACCTTCGTGTATTTGGTGCTTTGTGCTATCCAACGAATGACGGTCAAGATTTAGGTAAATTAAGAGCCAAGGCTGACATTGGAGTTTTTGTGGGTTATGCATCAAACAAGAAGGGTTACCGAATCTACAACAAAAGAACTCGAGATATCATGGAAACTATTCACGTCACGTTCGATGAGTTGACCGGGCAAATGGCTCCGGACAATCAAGTTCGGACCCGTATCACAACCTTCATTAAGTAGTCCCATTAGTTCTTCTCTTGTACAAAATCTCTCACCAGTAACTCCTTATGTACCTCCTTCAGAAGATGACTTGAAGAAATTGTTTGATCCAATGTTTGATGAACACTATGAGCCAATTGCTAATGATCCGTCAAATCCATCAACAGAGGCTGCTCCTATCCCTGTCAACGTAGATAACCCTTCAGTTTCTATGTCATTGAGCCCACAAGCGCCTGCTGCTGATCACTCTCTCTCATCATCAAATCCTCAATCATCGAGCGTACATCATGGAATTGTTTCGGGCACCTATGATGGAGATAACCCCTTTGCTACTCCCGAAGATGCTCCATTTGAGAATATATTTGCTTCTGAACCATCATCAGAACCGTCTTCATCAGGAGAAAACGACTCTGCTACTTCAGTTCCCCAACAACAACCACACGAACACCTTATAAAATGGACACATGATCATCCATTGGACAACATCATTGGAAACCCCTCTCGTCCAGTATCCACTCGTAAACAACTTGCAACTGATGCCTTATGGTGCTTCTTCAACTCCGTACTCTCTAAGATCGAACCAAAAGACGTTAAAACTGCCATGAATGAAGACAGCTGGTTCAATACCATGCAAGAAGAAATTCATGATTTTGATCGACTGGATGTATGGGAATTAGTGCCTGCTCCTGACTGTGCTATGATCATTGCTCTAAAGTGGATCTTCAAAGTAAAACTTAATGAGCATGGTGATGTATTAAAGAACAAGGCTCGATTGGTTGCAAAAGGATACCGTCAAGAGGAGGGTACTGACTTTGAAGAATCATTTGCTTCAGTTGCACGTATCGAGGTAATCAGAATCTTCCTGGCTAATGCTGCAAGTAAGAATATGGTAGTCTATCAGATGGATGTAAAGACGGCTTTTCTTAACGGAGATCTTAAAGAAGTCGTATACGTCAGCCAACCTGAAGGTTTTGTGAATCCAGAGCATCCTACTCATGTCTATCGCTTGAAGAAGGCTCTTTACGGTTTGAAGCAAGCTCCAAGGGCATGGTATGATACACTGCCAAAGTTTCTTCTATCTACTGGATTCAGCAAAGGAGCAGTTGATCCGACATTGTTCACCAGAAAGTCGGGCAAACATTTAATTCACGTTCAAATCTATGTTGATGATATTATTTTTGCCTCGCCTGACCCCAATGAATGTGACCGTTTTTCTAAGGAGATGGGCTCCAAATTTCAAATGTCAATGATGGGACAAATGTCATTTTTCTTGGGATTACAAATTTCACAAAGTCCCCGAGGCATTTTTATCAATCAATCTAAATATGCAAATGAGATTTTAAAGAAATTTGGATTTGATTCTTGTGACCTGTTGACACTCCCATGATAGAGCGTACTAAACTGGATGAGGACCACTCAGGATCATGGTAGATCAAACGAAATATCGTAGTATGATTGGATCCCTGATGTACCTCACCGCCAGTAGACCTGATCTTCTGTTCGCTGTATGCATGTGTGCTAGATACCAGGCTAAGCCTACCAAAAAGCACCTTGAAGCGGTTAAACGGGTCTTTCGGTATCTCCAAGGAACCATAAATATGGGACTTTGGTACCCGAAGGACACCGGTATGTCACTAACAGCCTACGCAGATGCTGACCATGAGGGATGTCAAGATACACGTCGAAGCACGTCAGGATGTGCTTAGTTTTTGGGTGATAAGCTTGTGAGCTGGTCTTCAAAGAAACAAATGATTACATCTATATCCTCTACAGAGGCTGAATACATAGCCATGTCATCTTGTTGTGCTGGATTTGATCCCAATTATCTGACTATGGCTTTGAATTCAACAAAATCCCTCTGTATTGTGACAACAAAAGTGCCATTGCTCTCTCATGCAACAACGTTCAACATTCAAGAGCAAAGCATAGCGACATTCGACATCATTTCATCAGGGAGCAAGTGGAGAACGGGGTGGTGGAACTTTATTTTGTGAGGACTGAATACCAATTAGCAGACATCTTCACCAAAGCTCTTCCTAGAGAACGTTTTGAGTTTATCCTTCCACGACTTGGTCTAAAGAGTCTACAACCGGAAACACTCAAACGTCTTCAAGAGGAAGACGAGGAGTAAAAGTTTTTTTTCATCCATCTCTTGTAAAAATTTATTCAAAAAAGCAAAATACAAAATTATAAAACCAACAAAAAGCAAATAGAAAAATATAAAACTTTCAAAAATCCATAAAAATTTGAAAAACTCGGAAAAATTTTAAAAAATATTGTCGTTTTGTCATGTTTTTCTTGATTCGATATCATCTATGGTCTTTGTGTTGTCATTCAAAGAGTGACACGGGTCTTTAGATGTTATTCGAATGTACATAATTCATTAAAAAAAAATTGAGAGAAAAAAAACAAGGCTTATAGTCATTTCTGTCTATAACCAATTTTTAAAGAAAGAACAGAGCCATGCTTTATCTTATTTTTCAAATCTCATGCTCTGATTCTAAAATCAAATGTTTGTCACAAAAAAGACAAATGTTTCCTTCACAAATATTTTTCCTTCTATAAATTCTTCTGAAAAATATTTGTTAACTAATGAAAACTAATAGCTTTGAAAAATAACTCGGACTCAATTTTTGAAAATCATCTGGACTTGACATTTGTCAAAATCTCTATCTCTCAATCAACAACTTATGTCATTGATTGAGGGGGAGAATGATTTCAATTAAATCAAAAGGTTATTTGTCATATAATTCGTTCAGACCAAGGCTTATGTCATGTTTTCAAAAGATATTCAAGCATGCTTAATCGTTGGAGTTTAAAGTCTCAAATTTGATCCTTATCGGTTAAATGTTTTCACAAGCAAGTCACAATTCTTCTCAAAAGCTTTCAAAAACAATTTAAATCTATAGAGATCACAAATCTCAAATGATTTGAAAATTGTGATCGGGGGAGAATTTGTGATTTAAATTGGATTTAAACTGATAATTCGATAAATGGTTTTATAGTGATTTACAAGCTCTCCTCCCTACATGTGTCAAAAGATTTCGAATTTTCCATGCACATGTTGAGGGGGAGCATCTATTTCAAACAAAAAAGGATTGAAACGTGATTGATTTGCTTCAAAGTGCAGGTTTTCCCTAATATGTGCAAAACACTTTCAAATATTCGATGCACATGTTGAGGGGGAGCATTTCTAAAAGATCAAAAACAAATTAAGGTACAAAATGCTTTGATATTATATCACAAGTACCTTGATTGATTTTCCAAATGATTTTTCAATTGGTTTCGAGAAGGAAAAAACAATACCAAAAGACCGAACAATTTACTTTATGCATGGTGTTATAAGGATGGTTAGGTTAGGTATTCGTTCCCACGATCCCGCCAGAGCCGGAGGGATCTACCCAGGGACAATCCACTAGATAGTGTCGAAGTCCTTAGGTATGATGACAAAAAAGGAGAAAAGTGAGAAACGGGAAGAGTGCGGACTGAGGCTGAGCTAGTACTGGAATAAACCCAACAAGGTTCTAGTTATGAAGTCTCGGTAAGCACTGAAGGGGTTGAAGAATGAAAAAGAATTGAATGAGAAAATGGTGAAAAGAAATAGCCCTCCAATAATTCAACCTTAGGGCAGATACCGGGTTCAATACATATGCTACTGGTTGTTACTAAGGTAACACCGGTATTGAAGACAAGATGTCATGGACCCAGTGACGCACTGCGCTTAACTTCCCAAGCTACTCAAGTTTCTCTTAAAAGGACTTGTTTCATTCTTACGGGGAACCTCCATAATCTATCGACTTTCTCTTAGAGATTGTTGATATTGAAGAAGGAGACCCTCTCCCTAGTCTCCGGCATAGGAACCAAATGTGCACAATTGAGTCTAGAGCCACGAGATCATCAAATAAATCTCATTAGGACACTGTCAATGAAGACTCTCTGTTTCACACAATGTGGAAAGAGAGAATATATTTTAAGAGTCCTACGCATTATCCTTGTGGTATTGCCAGAACATCTAAGTGATATGCAAACATATTCACAATAAAGATGGAAAGCTTTCAAGAGCCAACATCAAACAAGCTCTTGGTAGGTGGCATGTGAGATCTATCCAATAGATCAACCATGTGAAAACTGAACAGAAACAATGGGGCGATTCAAAATTATGAATCAATCCAGTTCGGGTTATGGATTGGACGGATGCCTTTGAAAAACCGGTCATTGTGCCTAAAATTCTTTTCTCTAGCACATGTTGTATATTAATTTTTCAAAATTAAAAGGTGTTTATGATTGATAATTGATTTACCATAAAACCTTCGTTGTATTGCAAAACCCTTTATATTAAGCAATACGCGATTGTTTTTCAAATCATTTTCATCAATCAGTGAATCTCAATTCGCTGGTTCACTCACTCCGTGTTGTCTTCTTTGACGTTCCGGTTTGAAACTAGAGCATTGCGAAACCCCGTCAAGGAGATTCTTCGAATTATACCGATCACAAAGGCAGTTTGTACTGATCAACGGGAACCGTGGGTCGTGTACCTCAATTCAACGAAAGTGATCAAAGATAATTTCGTGCGCTTTATTGCTAACTGTTGTATGCAGGTACACCTGACGTTTGTAGCTGATCAGAATGGAGAAGGTCAATCCATAGCCGTGATGAGTGTGTAAATACTCATCATTTTTGGTTAAATCTGAACTGCAAAACGTTTAAAATGCTTCGAAATGCATCAAAATACTGAAAATATTCCAAAATTGCATTTTATATGTTTCAGATGGAAAATGTTCAAAATCAGATGAAAAATGAGCTAAGTTTGCATAATTGGCGTTTAGATCCCCAAGTTTCAAAGTTGTCAGAAATAGTCCCTGAGCCTTAATTTCAAAAGAAAAATCACCAAAGGTCCTTTTAAAATCATAAGTTGTCAAAATTAGTCCTTTGGTGAAAAATATCAAAAGTTTTGAGAAATTACAAGTTTGGTCCTCCAAGTTTAAAAATTGGCAAAAATGGTCCTTGGAAAATTTGAAAATGTCAGCTTTGGTCCTTGTACTATTGAAACTTGTCATTTTCAGCCCTTGGAACAACTTTGAGATATTGGCAGAACTGGTCCTCCAATTTTCAGAAATTACAACAAGTCCTTGGTATTATTAAACCCTTTAAACCTTTTTGACCTTGGACCCTTGTCACAAACCAAATTGGCCCCTGCCTTTTCCCCATTTGTGACCCCTGTCAATATTCATTTTGGACCTTTCCCTTTCTATTATTAAAACGCCAGTCAAACACCTTTGACTCACCTTTTCCCTCCCTCACGGGTAGCCACCATCATCACCCTCCCCCTGCAACCTCTGCTCACACTCCACCCACCATCATCTCCCTACCTCTACTCCTTATCACTCCAAACACCCCAAGCCAAAGTGCATTTAATGCCCATTCAACCTAACACTCAACCCCCCAGCTGGCTTATACAAATTTGGCACCAAAATTGATCCGATGGCTAAAATCCATCCAACCATCCAATGGTCCATATAGGCTGGGATATGTTCAGAGATGAGAGAAGAGTTTTGGAGTATAAATAAAGGAAGAAAGAGGCTAGAGAGATAGCACTTAGTTTATTTCTAAAAATGTATGTCGTTTTTAATTCTTAAGTCTTAAAATAGATTAATAGTTGTTATTTCAAGTTTCCTTGTATTAAATTACTGTGTTTAAGTGTATTGCAACTATTTTAAGGTATCAATTTAAGTTTGAGTTCATTTTCCATATTTTATGTTAACTGTTGAAATTTTCAATTTCAAACTCTGATATTCAAGCTTCAAACAGCTTCTTTCCAAGTTAAAACAAGTTTATATGAGCTTATTATAGCTTTTTGTAAGCTTGTATTTAAGTTTCAAGCTACTTTGGAATTTGGTCAACAAAAGTCAAACTGGGGCAAAAATGATCTGAGAAATGGAAATGGGTTGGTTCAGAAATGGATTTGGGTTAGTTCAGAGCTATTGGGTTGGATAATATAGGATAGAGTTCATTGGTTCATTGTTTCAAGCCATTGTGGCTAAGGACCCCTTGTAAGTCATTTTCTAGGATTGTTGCAAAATCTGTTCTTGTGGTTTATGTTGGTTTTTATTTGCTAGTTAAGTTGTATTTTGGTTAGCTTAAGTCATTTTAACTGTTTGCTTTAGCTAAGTCAGTTGTTATCTCATTTTAATTGCATATCAGTTGGTTTTAAGGGTGTTTGGATCAGTAGGTTAAGTTGAGTTTAAGGTTTGTTCAAGGGTTGAGTCTTGTTGTTTTAAGTTTGTGTAGCTGAAATATACTAATCTCTGTCTCAATATTGCATCTGCTAAAGCTCAAAGTCAAATCTCATTTAATCTGTCTTATAAAGCTTAACTGTTGGATTTTTGGAAATCAAAAGACTTGTTTTGTATTTAAGATTCATAGACATAGATTGCAGAAGCTTCATTTCATCATTATACATCATAATCTGTCCAAAAATTGATTGCAAATCTCACCAAAGTCAACTTTTCTCAACTGCTCAAAAAGTCAAAAACATGAAAAACCGTTTTGAGCCAAAGCTGAGAGGAATTTTCTTGGATTCATTTCTGGACCAAATTCAGTGAAACTTGTTGTTTTAAAACTTCATTTGGTCTCATTTCTTATCACCATTTTTGTGAAATTTTACAAATTTTTTAAAAGCTCCAAACGAGCTTGTCTTTTGGGTCTTAGTTGCCCTGTTCATAAAACTTCAGCATAAAGCTGAGTTTCTCATTTGTGGGGATTGCTCAGAGCTCATAAGAGCTTGCCAAGGTCTGGATTTTGGTTTACAAGGTCCCACCCAGGTCTACTTTAGGTTCTTTTCTTGGTTTTAGTTCAAGCTTATCTAAGTGCTTATTTTTAATCATCAAAGTAGTACCCAGAAACTGTTCTTTGCACTTATTCTCAAATAAATCAAATCTGTGTAAATGGTGATTTAGAGGTTAAAAACAGTTAAGATTAGTTGCATTTAGGTACTTGTAGTATATTAGAGCTTTTGTAAACAGTTGGTGCTTATTGGTTTTCATTTGGCTTATTTCAAGTGCTTATTTATAAGAACTTGCCTAGCAGTTTCATTTTCTTGTACACAACCACCTGTTTTTCCATTTTTCCTAGATTCTCAATAATATTTTAGACTTTTCCTGAAATTTTCATATTTTTCCAAGCCTGTTTGCTATTTTTCTGCATTTAAATCAATTTTTAGCACTTTTTAATTAGCATTTAATACAAATAATTCAGAAAAGTTTCAAAAAAATAATTTTTCATTTTTCTTAAGTTAAGATAAATATAAAAAGCCAAAAAAATATTTTTCCAGATTTTTCTTAGTTAAATTTGTATTTTTAAATAATTTAAGTAGTTTTAAATAGTTTTTAATTCCTAGAAAATAGAAAAATAATCAGAAAAATATAAAAATAGTTTTGAAAATTCTATTTTGTTATTTTAGATTTTTCTAAGTCATAATTTTATTTTTCTAGCTTTATTTCATATTTTCTTGTATTTTAGGCTATTATTAAATAGTTAAAAATAGTTTTTAATTAATAATAATTAGATAATTAGTTATAAAAACAATTTTATTTTTCTAAAATTTTTTTTTTATCATTAGGTTTGTAAAAATATCATTTTCATACTTTTAGGATTAATATTGTGTAAGTTTCACATTTTCATTTGTACGTTACGTAGTTTTTAATTCAGTTTTATAAAACATAAAATCAAAAACATCATTTTGCAAATAGTAATAGCGTTTATTTAATATTTTTTATCTTTTTAATTTCCTTTAATTTGCATTTAAGCCTTTGTAATTATAGGTTATTTCTGTAGTTATAATAATCATTATCCCTTTTTCTGTTCAAATCTCTCGATCACTATCCGTTTGGTGATTCATTGCATAGCTCATTGGGACATAACGACCGGAAACACTATACTCCCCAGATCTTCATTGCATTGGTTTCGAACGTTTTAAGTTTCTTACGGATTGGCCATTCACAAGTGGCCGGCAGTGTGAGAAAACTTGACGGTTTAGCGGCGCGGATCAAATTTTAGCGCCGCTGCCTGAGTTTGTGTGATTATCTTCCGTTTAGCAGATTAGTAGTTTGAATACTCACTCTTTGTTCATACCATCCATCTATCATCTATATATATATCCATATTTTCTTATAAAAAAAAATTCAAAAACCCAAAAACATCCAAAAACGTATAAAAAACAAAAATATTTTCCTTTTGTTTCTATATATGTATCAGAAAATAAAAATACAAAAAGATTTGTCGTTTTCTTTAATAAATAACAACATAAAAGATTACCACCGCAAACCAAGGCAGTGCACTACCTAACTGGGGAATGCGACCATAATAAGTTCCCGAACCAAAGATTTAAAACTTGCCTTTGTGTCCTTGTGATTGGTGTACCTTTTTCCAAGAAGCCATTCATCTTGTGATTATTGGTTAAGTTCACTGTTGTTTTGCCTCGATCTTGTTTTAATTGGATTTGTTGTTATATCTACGTGTTAGAACCAGAAAACCCAAAAAGATTCTTCTCACCCCATTTTCATAAAACATCTTCATAATTCCCATTTCTCTCCTTAACTCTGAGGTCTCTTAGATTTAACTCTAGTGTATCTTGCGCTCTTCTAGATCTGTGAGCCCATGTCGTGAGCTTGTCAAGATTCCAAGAAGGCGTGTCCGTAGACTTCTCCATCGGTCGGATCGAGATCGGACTGCTCCACACTACTTCCGTTATCATGGCGGAAGAACGCCCTATGTGTGAGCTTCTCCAGGCACCCATCGGCGGGTATGGAGATGCTATTGTTGTACCAGCCATTGTGGCTGAAAATTTTGAACTCAAAACCGGGTTATTGAATCTTGTAACCTCAAATCAATTCTACGGTTTTGAGCGGGATGATCCTCATGCTCATATTCGATGGTTTAACAAGATTGCATCTACCATCAAAGACAAGAATGTCCCTACGATCTTTGTTAAGCTTCTTCTGTTCCCATTTTCTCTTGAGGGGCAAGCCCGGATTTGGCTTGAAAAACAACCCCCTCAGTCAATTGAGACATGGGAAGACCTGGTGAAGAAATTTGTGAATGAATTTTATCCACCTTCCAAAACCACGAGTCTTAAAAATGAAATCATCAAGTTCACCCAAAAGTTTGATGAATCCTTCAGTGAATCGTGGGATCGTTTCAAGGAATTGCTTCGCAAATGTCCTCACCACGGTTTCTCCGAGTTGATGCAACTCGATACTTTCTACAATGGAGTGAGTCAATCTGATCAAGATTCTCTCAATTCCTCCGCTGGAGAAAATTTCCTAAGCAAAAGCTGTCAAAGAAGCTTTAGCGATCATTGAAAACAAGTCTAAAGTCCGCACTGCACGAAGCAAGCCTGTTGTTTCCCAAGTCAGTGTTGGTCCTTCTTCTTCATCGCCCGTGAGTCAATCTAGCACCGATGCTAAGATTGACAAACTCACGGAAGCCATTCAAGCTTTGGTTCTCTCCAACCAAAAGAAAGTCTCTTTTCCACAAACTTCACCTCCTGCTGAAGTTAAGAAAGTGGAAGTCTGTGTTACTTGTGGTGGTCCCCATGCTTATTACAACTATATGGCCACCGATGGTAACCCTTTTGAAGCCAATGTTGTGGGCGGGATTTCTAATCAAGGAGGCAATCAATATCGTGCTCCTATAGACCCGAACCACCGTCCTAACCACTACCCTGGACCTCCCGGTTTCAACCAAAATCGTAATCAAAATCAAAATAGACCAAACCAAGGTTTTCAAAACCAAGGTAATTTTAGTCCAAACAACGGTTTTCAAAATCAGAATCAAAATTTCCAACATCAAGGGAATTTCAATAGAAACCAGTGGGAAATTTCAACCCAGGGTATTTTCATGGTAATAATCAAGGAAATTTTCAGAATCAAGGCCCTAATCCTAATAATAGAGGCGAATTTTCTGTGCAAAATCAAGCCATTGTTCCAAGCTGGACCATCATCGATGAGTTGTTGAAACAATTCATGAAATCTCAAGAGGAAATGAATAGGTTGTTGGTCGAGCCAGATTTCGACATTAAGAAGTCTTTAAATGATCGACCCCGGGCTCGGGTACTTCTACCTAGCAACACGATCGCTAATCCGAGGGGCAATGCAAAGCGATCACAACCAGAAGTGGTGCTTCTTATGATGGACCCGCTATTCCTACTACCTCTTCTTCTTCTTCTCCGAAGGTAGTGGAAAGTGAACCTGAGGCGACAAAGGACAAGGAACTTCCTACTAATAGCGGAGTACCAGCAATGTCCATCCTCAGGTTGTCCCCAAACCAAGCACGGAGTTGTTTTTGAACCTCCAGTTGGTAACCCCAAATCCAAAACTTCTATTCCGTATCCCTCACGTTTACATGAGCAAAAGCTCCGCGAAAAAGCCATTCATCAAATGGAAAAATTCTTTCAAATTTTCCAAGAACTACATTTTGACATAAGCTTGGCGGATGCTATCATGTTGATGCCCAAGTTTGCATCAACTCTCAAACACATGTTGAGCAATAAGGAAAAGCTGTTTGAAATGGCTAAAACTCCTTTGAACGAAGCTGCTTTCGCAGTTTGTTAAAAGCTTCGAGAAGCTAGGAGATCTCGGAAAATTTCTTCTTCCTTGTGTTTTTCCTGGGATGATTGAATGCTTTGCCCTTGCCGATCTTAGTGCAAGCATCAATCGATGCCTTATTCGTGTGGAAGAAACTTTCTCTTTCGGAACTCATTCCTACCTGCATGACTCTTGAGCTTGCAGATCGTTCTATATCTCGTCCTCTTGGCATCGCCGAGGATGTATTCGTGAAAGTAGGAAAGTTCCATTTTCCAGCTGACTTTGTGGTTGTTGATTTCGATGTCGATCCTCGGGTTCCCCTCATTGTTGGACGAGGATTCCTGAGAACGGGCCGTGCTCTTATTGATGTATTTGAGCAAGAAATCACATTACGTGTTGGTAATGAAGCATTACCTTTAACCTTGATCAAACTTGAGGTACTCCTCAAATTATGATATTGAAGTCGAGTTAATCGAGTCGATTTAATTGATATTGCTTCGGAGGAGTACTCTCAAGAGTTTCTTGGTTATCTTCATAATTCTGTGAGTGGGGATTCCACCACATCTTCTCAACCTATCATTGCTGACTCTTCCCCTCTCTCTCCTCCATTTGAGGGAGGTGACTTCCTTCTGGAAGAGATCGATGAATTTCTTGCTACTGATGAATCAATTCCGTCTGGAATTGATGGTGTTTATGATTCGGAGGGGGATATTCTTTATCTTGAGCAATTGCTTAACGAAGACCCATTACCTTCACTCCCTTCGAAAGAAATCACAATTGAGGAAATCAAATCAGTACAAACATCTACTGAAGAATTTATCGAGGTTGAACTTAAGGACCTACCTCCTCATCTCGAGTATGCATTCTTGGAGGTGATGATAAATTACCCGTCATAATTGCTAAAGACTTAACTGAGGAGGAGAAAAATGCTCTCATAAAGGTCTTGAAGTCACACAAGCAAGCAATTGCTTGGAAACTCTCCGACATTAAGGGTATCAACCATGAATTTTGTACTCACAAAATCTTAATGGAGGATGACTTCAAACCCGGTGAGTCCAACATCGAGAAGGGTGAATCCTAAGATTCACGAGGTTATCAAACAAGAGGTTCTCAAACTTCTTGATGCCGGTGTAATTTACCCGATCTCGATAGTCCTTGGTCGAGCCCCATTCATTGCATGTTCCAAAAAGGGTGGCATAACTGTTGTCACAAATGAAGAAAACGAGTTAATTCCAACTCGATTGGTTACGGGATGGCGTGTGTATATTGACTATCGCAAGTTAAACGAAGCCAACCGTAAAGACCATTTTCCTCTACCCTTCATGGATCAGATGCTTGAGAGATTAGCAGGGAACGAATACTATTGTTTCCTTGATGGTTTCTCTGGTTACTTTCAGATCCCCATTGATCCGCTGGATCAAGAAAAGACCACATTCACCTGCCCATACGGAACATTTGCCTACAGACGTATGCCTTTTGGCTTATGTAATGCTCCTGGCACGTTTCAAAGATGTATGATGGCAATTTTCCACGACATGATCGGGGAAACAATGGAGGTGTTTATGGATGACTTCTCGGTCATTGGGGACTCATTTCAGACATGTCTCTCCCATTTAGATAAAATGCTCAAACGATGTGAAGACACCAATCTTTTTCTAAACTGGGAGAAGAGCAACTTTATGGTCAAAGAAGGCATAGTCCTTGGCCATAAGATTTCAAAAAACGGGATTGAGGTAGATAGAGCAAAAGTTGATGTTATTGCTAAATTGCCTCATCCTACTACCGTCAAAGGTATTAGGAGTTTTCTAGGTCATGCCGGGTTTTATCGAAGATTCATACAAGATTTCTCTAAAATCGCTCGGCCTATGACCCATCTTCTCGAAAAAGATGCACCTTTTATCTTTTCTCACGAGTGTATGAAGCTTTTGAAACATTAAAGAAAAAGCTTACGGAAGCACCCATTCTAGTTGCCCCCGATTGGGATTTACCCTTTGAACTCATGTGCGATGCAACTGATTTTGCTATCGGTGCTGATCTTGGGGCAACGCAAAACCAAGCATTTTCAGCCGATCCACTACGCAAGTAAAACTATGGCTGAAGCTCAAACCCATTACACCACTACAGAAAAAGAATTATTAGCCGTGGTGTATGCGTTTGAAAGTTTCGCCATACCTTATCTTGACCAAATGCGTGGTGTATACGGATCACTCGGCTCTTAAATATCTCTTTGCAAAACAAGATGCAAAGCTGAGATTGCTCCGTTGGGTTCTCCTCCTACAAGAATTTGATATCATTATACATTGATAAAAAGGAGCTAAGAACACGGCTGGCTGATCAACTTTCCCGTCTAGAAAACCCTCACCAAGATGTATTAGAAAAAAGGAAATAAATGAAACATTTCCTCTCGAAACAATCAATGTGGTTTCTTTTCGTGGAGACTCTTCTACCCCATGGTTTGCTGACTTTGCAAATTACCATGCGGGTAACTTTGTGTTGAAAGGGATGTCGTCCCAACAGAAAAACAAATTCTTTAAAGATGTGAAACATTACTTACGGGGACGACCCCTACTTGTTCAAAATTTGTGCGGATCAAGTCATCAGGCGATGTGTGTATGGTCAGGAAGCTATTGACATTCTCAAAGCTTGCCATGCTGGACCTACTGGGGACATCATAGCCCCAACTACACCGCCAAGAAGGTGTTTGATTCCGGGTTCTATTGGCCCACGATTTATAAGGATGCCCATGAATTTGTCAAAACCTGTGACGCTTGTCAACGTCACGGGAATATCTCACAAAGAAATGAAATGCCGCAAAACGCCATTCAAGTGTGTGAGATTTTTGACATATGGGGCATTGACTTTATGGGGCCATTTCCTTCTTCTCGCGGTAACAAATACATACTCGTGGCCGTTGACTACTTGTCAAAATGGGTTGAAGCAAAAGCTTTACCTACCAACGATGCCCGAGTTGTTGTGAAATTCTTGAAATCTCTGTTTGCTAGGTTTGGAACTCCACGAGCCATAATCAGTGATCGTGGTACGCATTTCTGCAATGACCAGTTTGATAGAGTCATGCAGAAGTATGGTGTAACTCACCGTCTCTCTACTGCGTACCACCCCCAAACAAGTGGGCAAGTGGAAGTTTCCAACCGGGGGATTAAAAGAATCTTGGAGAGGACGGTTGGCGAAAACCGTGCCTCTTGGTCGGATAAGCTTGATGACGCACTCTGGGCCTTCCGTACAGCTTATAAAACACCCATCGGGTGCACTCCATACAAGCTAGTGTACTGGAAGGCATGTCATCTGCCGGTTGAGCTTGAGCACAAGGCATACTGGGCCTTGAAACATGCCAACTTTGATATTCAGACAGCTGGTGATCACCGGAAAGTTCAAATGAATGAATTAAATGAACTCCGTGATCAAGCATACGAGAACTCTTTGATCTACAAACAAAAGACAAAGAAGATTCATGACTCAAAAATCAAAAACCGCGTTTTCAACGTCGGTGATCGAGTCCTTCTTTTCAACTCTAGATTGAAGATTTTCTCGGGAAAACTAAAATCCCGCTGGTCTGGACCATTTACCATCACTAAAGTCTTTCCATATGGAACCATTGAGTTATCTCAACCCGATGGTCCAAACTTTAAAGTGAATGGTCATCGGTTGAAGCATTATTTTGGAGAGGACATTCCCCCTGTGGTTGTCTCGGATTTACAAACTTTCCCCAAGAACCAATGAATGCGGGGATCGAGTCAAGCTAGCGACTCGGTAATCAAAAACAGTAGCATGCCATATGGGTTTTCACCCATATTTCTGACTTCATTCTATCTTTCTACCACCCTAGTGTGTGGGGGGGGGGGGTTGCCCCACATGTTGTGTATATATGCAAGTTTCAAAAAAAAAAAAAAAATCTTGCTAAATAATGGCCGTAGTATTTCCCTTTTACGTTCTCAGTTTCGGCATAACCGCCGGTACTTTGAATATTGAGGGCAATATTCATTTCTAAGTGTGGGGGGGAATTCTCACGAATTTTATCATGTAATTATACCACCCTATTCCCCCATTTTTGGCCAAAATTTTTTTGGAGTAAGTGTTTTGCACTTACTCAATTGGTTATCAGTCCGCCATGTCTAATAAACAAAAGGATTGGCTAATCCAGGAGCAAACGGCTCTTGGTAAATATATCTCAAATCCGTTGACGGCTTGCAATTTGCCCAAAATTGTATGGTATTCAGCTCACCATATCCTTAAAAGTGAAGAGTTGGCTAGCCCGCAAGTTTATGGCTTGTGGTAAAGGCAGTTGGAAAACCATAATTGGTAATCAGCTCACCAAAGATAATATTGATAATTTATCTAAGAGTTGGCTAGTCGAGAGCAAGCGGCTTACGGTAAAGACAAATCAAATCCGTTGGAAGCTGGTGGTTTGCTCAAAATCACATGGTTATCGGTGTACCATGGTTCTTACTTGAACTGAAACATTTGGCTACTCCGAAGTAATGGCTTTTGGTAAAGAGATTCAAATCCATTAAGTTTTTCTCAAAAGATTGCTAGGAACTAGCAATAGTTTATTATTGATGGGATTGATGAGTGTGTAAATACTCATCATTTTTGGTCAAATCTGAACTGCAAAACGTTTAAAATGCTCAGAAATGCATCAAAATACTGAAAATATTCCAAAATTGCATTTTATATGTTTTAGATGCAAAATGTTCAAAATCAGATGAAAAATGAGCTAAGTTTGCATAATTGGCGGTTTAGTCCCAAGTTTCAAAAGTTGTCGAGAAATAGTCCACAGAGCCTTAATTTCAAAGAAAAATCACCAAAGGTCCTTTTAAAATCATAAGTTGTCAAAATTAGTCCTTTGGTGAAAATATCAAAAGTTTTGAGAAATTACAAGTTTGGTCCTCAAGTTTAAAATTGGCAAAAATGGTCCTTGGAAAATTTGAAAATGTCAGCTTTGGTCCTTGTACTATTGAAACTTGTCATTTTCAGCCCTTGGAACAACTTTGAGATATTGGCAGAACTGGTCCTCCAATTTTCAGAAATTACAAACAAGTCCTTGGTATTATTAAACCCTTTAAACCTTTTTGACCTTGGACCCTTGTCACAAACCAAATTGGCCCCTGCCTTTTCCCATTTGTGACCCCCTGTCAATATTCATTTTGGACCTTTCCCTTTCTATTATTAAAACGCCAGTCAAACACCTTTGACTCACCTTTTCCCTCCCTCACGGGTAGCCACCATCATCACCCTCCCCCTGCAACCTCTGCTCACACTCCACCCACCATCATCTCCCTACCCCTACTCCTTATCACTCCAAACACCCCAAGCCAAAGTGCATTTAATGCCCATTCAACCTAACACTCAACCCCCCAGCTGGCTTATACAAATTTGGCGCCAAAATTGATCCGATGGCTAAAATCCATCCAACCAATCCAATGGTCCATATAGCTGCTGGGATATGTTCAGAGATGAGAGAGAAGGAGTTTTGGAGTATAAATAAAGGAAGAAAGAGGCTAGAGAGATAGCACTTAGTTTATTTCTAAAAATGTATGTCGTTTTTAATTCTTAAGTCTTAAAATAGATTAATAGTTGTTATTTCAAGTTTCCTTGTATTAAATTACTGTGTTTAAGTGTATTGCAACTATTTTAAAGTATCAATTCAAGTTTGAGTTCATTTTCCATATTTTATGTTAACTGTTGAAATTTTCAATTTCAAACTCTGATATTCAAGCTTCAAACAGCTTCTTTCCAAGTTAAAACAAGTTTATATGAGCTTATTATAGCTTTCTATAAGCTTGTATTCAAGGTTTAAGTTACTTTGGAATTTGGTCAACATAAGTCAAACTGGGGCAAAAATGATGCAGAAATGGAAATGGGTTGGTTCAGAAATGGATTTGGGTTAGTTCAGAGCTATTGGGTTGGATAATATAGGATAGAGTTCATTGGTTCATTGTTTCAAGCCATTGTGGCTAAGGACCCCTTGTAAGTCATTTTCTAGGATTATTGCAAAATCTGTTCTTGTGGTTTATGTTGGTTTTTATTTGCTAGTTAAGTTGTATTTTGGTTAGCTTAAGTCATTTTAATTGTTTGCTTTAGCTAAGTCAGTTGTTATCTCATTTTAATTGCATATCAGTTGGTTTTAAGGGTGTTTGGATCAGTAGGTTAAGTTGAGTTTAAGGTTTGTTCAAGGGTTGAGTCTTGTTGTTTTAAGTTTGTGTAGCTGAAATATACTAATCTCTGTCTCAATATTGCATCTGCTAAAGCTCAAAGTCAAATCTCATTTAATCTGTCTTATAAAGCTTAACTGTTGGATTTTTGGAAATCAAAAGACTTGTTTTGTATTTAAGATTCATAGACATAGATTCTTGAAGCTTCATTTCATCATTATACATCATAATCAGTCCCAGAAATTGATTGCAAATCTCACCAAAGTCAACTTTTCTCAACTGCTCAAAAAGTCAAAAACATGAAAAACCTGTTTTGAGCCAAACTGAGAGGAATTTTCTTGGATTCATTTCGGACCAAATTCTGAAACTTGTTGTTTTAAAACTTCAGTTGGTCTCATTTCTTATCACCATTTTTGTGAAATTTTACAAATTTTTAAAAGCTCCAAAGCGAGCTTGTCTTTTGGGTCTTAGTTGCCACTGTTCATAAAACTTCGGCATAAAGCTGAGTTTTCTCAGTTTGTGCAGGAATTGCTGAGCTCAAAGAGCTTGCCAAGGTCTGGATTTTGGTTTACAAGGTCCCACCCAGGTCTACTTTAGGTTCTTTCAGTTGGTTTTTAGTTCAAGCTTATCTAAGTGCTTATTTTTAATCATCAAAGTAGTACCCAGAAACTGTTCTTTGCACTTATTCTCAAATAAATCAAATCTGTGTAAATGGTGATTTAGAGGTTAAAAACAATTAAGATTAGTTGCATTTAGGTACTTGTAGTATATTAGAGCTTTTGTAAACAGTTGGTGCTTATTGATTTTCATTTGGCTTATTTCAAGTGCTTATTTATAAGCACTTGCCTAGCAGTTTCATTTTCTTGTACACAACCACCTGTTTTTCCATTTTTCCTAGATTCTCAACAATATTTTAGACTTTTCCTGAAATTTTCATATTTTTCCAAGCCTGTTTACTATTTTTCTGCATTTAAATCAATTTTTAGCACTTTTTAATTAGCATTTAATACAAATAATTCAGAAAAGTTTCAAAAAAATAATTTTTCATTTTTATTAGGTTAAGATAAATATAAAAGCCAAAAATATTTTTCAGATTTTTCTTAGTTAAATTTGTATTTTTAAGTAATTTAAGTAGTTTTAAATAGTTTTTAATTCATAGAAAATAGAAAATAATCAGAAAAATATAAAAATAGTTTTGAAAATTCTCTTTTGTTATTTTAGATTTTTCTAAGTCATAATTTTATTTTTCTAGCTTTATTTCATATTTTCTTGTATTTTAGGCTATTATTAAATAGTTAAAAATAGTTTTTAATTAATAATAATTAGATAATTAGTTATAAAAATAATTTTCTTTTTCTAAAAATTTTCTTTTATCATTAGGTTTGTAAAAATATCATTTTCATATTTTTAGGATTAATACTGTTTAAATTTCACATTTTCATTTTATGCGTTCACGTAGTTTTAATTCAGTTTTATAAAACATAAAATCAAAAACATCATTTTGCAAATAGTAATAGCGTTTATTTAATATTTTTTATCTTTTTAATTTCCTTTAATTTGCATTTAAGCCTTTGTAATTATAGGCTATTTCTGTAGTTATAATAATCATTATCCATTTTTCTGTTCAAATCTCTCGATCACTATCCGTTTGGTGATTCATTGCATAGCTACATTTGGGACATAACGACAGGAAACACTATACTCGGATCTTCATTGCATTCGTTTCCGAACTGTTTTAAGTTTCTTACGGTTGGCCATTCACAAGTGGCCGGCTTGTGTGAGAAAACTTGACGGTTTGGCACGGATCAAGCCGCATGCTCACACAACACATTCATTTCTAAAGAAATCATGATACGTGCATCAACGACTCTGATATTTTTGCTCCAATACTTCTGCCAATTCACACGCTGCGGCTGGCAAATATCATGAATCAACTAAAGCTTCGCTACTCACGATGAGAAGATTTCATGATCCAGAATGTGAGCATGTCGGTCCAAAAGTCACAACATAACATAATGTCAATACTACAAAGGAAGAGTCGAGAGATTTATGGTGGTGATGATCTCAAAGGCGCTCAAAACTCATTATCACATGGATCAGTTAAAGACCTCCACTTGGATTAACCAAACATGCAAAACATGAAGAATCGAAGACTACGGACTCTGAGCAAGAACTTTAACAAGAATCCAAGAACATTCTTAATGTAATATCTGTTTGTATTCAATGTAATTTGAGGTGACCTCCCTTAGGGGGAGATTGTTAGGATTTAGTAAATCCAGTTATTTAAGTGTCGGTCACCTCAAGTATATGTAACCATTAGAAAGCTCGTAGTCGTAGTTATTTAACGTTAGGTAGTATTTAGTTAAGTAACACCGTGGAGGACGGACGGGTCTTTACCCACTATGCACTGATCCCAGCGGCGTCGGTTGGCGTTTATGTAAGATATTATAAATACCCTCTCTAAAGGTAGAGGGTTGGAAGCTCATAATAATACTTTTTACTTTCTCTCACTAAAGTTCCGAACCTCTTAGCTCTCTCTCTAAAACCTTAAATATACGCCCCATTAAAACATGGTTTGATGAGTTTGTGAAATCCAATATGTTACATTAGTGTACCGAAGGGTCAATACCCGAAAGGATCGTTGACCTGACAGCACCTTTGGCACGTAGCCTGGATACAATTCGTCTCATTCTCAGGTGTCGAGATGGCGTCAAAGGGCGTGTCATCGAACACCAATGGCCCCATAGAATCACGCGGACCGGGGACCTTGAGATAGTGGCATCAGGAGTATAAATACTATACATTAATTGGTAAAATGTATCATTTCTTACACACACACATTTATACTAAACCCTTTGGTTTGACCCCTACTTACTCTCACGCCTAGAGATGCGGTCTCGAGATAACACCCGAGGCGACTAGCGTTGTTTCATCTTCGCGGTATCCGAAGACTTACTTTACAAGGCTGACGGATATCTGAAGAACCTTTAAAAAAAATACTTCGACACCAACCAAACACTATGACCGATTAAATTTTTATTAATCAGTGCTAAATTATTTCATAAAGTGGTAATCAAACACACCGAATGTTGTTTATACTCCGTAACAAGAAACATTCGAAGCAAATCTAAAATAAAATTGTAAATTATTAATTGAATACATACATAATAAAAATATGGGACAATATTGTAAGTCTGAGGGGTATTTTGTACGCTTTCTTTGATCGTAAGTTTGTATCTTTGTATGTTGGTGAAAATGATTTGGAAAAAGAAGTCAAAAAATGAACCAGTCTCCAGCTGGTGACGCGTGGGTATGTCAACACATTCTATGCTGTATGGGCCGCGTATAGTCAAATCAAATATTTTTATTGTGGTACCCCATTTTATACAGTACTAGACTAATATTTTTCGCTAAAAGACAAAAGTTGAAGGAAATTCGCAAACGTGAGGATATCGGTTAATTAAACTTGCGTGACCAAACTACTCCGTATTAATAATAGTTTGGTAAATTACATTAATCAATCAAAGAGAGTACATAACTAATGCCAAAGAAAGACCTTTTGTAATTTACAGAACACTCAAATTGATACGAAAAAACTCTTAAGAAATGCCAAAGAAAGACCTTTTGTAAATATATTTGCTTACTAATGGTAACTATAATTGAATTAGAACTGTCTATACATGACAAAAATCCAGTTGTATGGATTAACTATCCTCTCAATTTTATGTTGTCTCATAATGAAATTTTCGATGAGTAAGGAAGACGATAAAACGTGATTGCTATTGTTATGAAATCGACGTGATATGATTACACCTTACTATAAGAGTATGAATTAAATGGCAAACAAGATAAAAACAATTTTTTTCATTTTATTTTGTAATTCTTATCATGTGTGGTATGCCCTACCCAAATGAATCCTGCCAATCCTTTTTTTTTTTTTTTTTTTTTTTTCTAACCGACACTCTTGATAAATTGGAAAATTTGTTTTACTCCCTCCGTCTCATATTTATTGTCCATATTTAAAACATGGATGTCTCAAATTAATTGTACACTTTCCATATTTAGTAAGAAAAAGAGAATATAATTGAGGAATATTCTATTTGAGTGGTTGAGATTTATAGGGGTCCCACTTTTATTAAACTTTGTGATTCTTGTCCCCTGACAATAATTTTGAGACGGAGGGAGTACTATATTTGCCATTCAAAATTCTTACTGAATTCAATCATTTTACTACGTACTACGGAGAATAATGTAACAGAAAATGCATCTGCATTTAGAAGATTCATGTCGACAAATTTAGGAATAAAGTAATCTTTCATGGTTTGTCAATTACCTTTTTTGTGGTGTTATATATGCGACTACGCTCTTCAATAAAATATATTTTTGAATAAGTGTGTACTCTTAAATATGAAATATCCATGTTACGGTAGTAGTTTTAGATTTCTGTGCACGCATAAAATTTTGGATTTAATTTTATTTAGAATAATTTTGGGTGATTTGCAGGGGTGGTGTCAGAAATTTATTTCGATGAGGCACATTTTGATACTTTTTAGAAACTATGCTACAAATTGGTTTTTAAGAGAAGCAAATTAAAAAAAAAAAAAAAACGGATATTTTAAAATATTTACACTACAATTTTTTTTACAAAAGGAGCACGTGACACTTGTAACCTCCTTATCTCCGCCCCTGGTGATCTATATGTTGCTTATAAATTGGGTATTTTAAATTGATTTTTAAAATACGTTATCTTTTTTGTTACTTTTTGAAATGCTGCCTTTTAGAAAAACAATAGTAATTTTTAGATAATTTAAACTATATAATATGATTTAAGATCATTTGAGGATAAAAGATTCTTTAATATCAAGGATCAATCTCTATCATCCATTTTTATTTTATCTAATGAGATTAATCTCAACAATTTAAAAAACTCATTTTCATCATTTTTTTCAAATATTAATATCTTTCAAACCCTTAATCGTTAAGCGAAAAAAAATATATCATTGCGACGAGCATTTAATTATCTTTCTATAGATAGACACTTTGATATACTTTCGACAAAAAAAAAATTCATATTTTTCATGTATTTTTTTAAGTTTTTTCGTTTTTTACGTTACCGAAATTTGCATTAAAAAATCATATATGATAAAACACTAATTAGTGTTAAATCATATATGATATGTAATATCACATGTGATATTAGTGTAAAATCACATATGATATTGTTGGAATCACTCCTAAACCTATTTCAAGTGTTAGTGATTAATATGTAATAGTTAGTTTAATATGGCTTTTATGTTAGTAATTAGCCTTAGGCTTATGTAGAAGGCCCATAAGCCTAGGCCTAGTCCAATAAGGAAAAGGAAGGGACTAGAAGTGTTGCCCTAGCTCCCTCTCCTATAAATATTATGTAATAACCCTCACTTGAGGGTTGGTTGTTCAATTTATTCTCTCATTCATACCTTACACTTAACCATTCAATATTTACGTGTGTGTGTGTGTTTGGATATTGTTCAACCGATCTCTTCTCCATCTTATTTCTACATATTGATGCTTGTGTTACATATATGGGAATCTAACAGATATACATATGATATCACATATGATATTACATATCATATATGATTTAACACTGATATCACATTTGATATTTAATTTAGTGTTTTATCATATATGATTTTTTTCATGCAAATTTCAGTTACGTAAAAAAACGAAAAAAGACGAAAAAAAGGTGAAAAAAACAAAAAATTTTCTTTTTTCGAAAGTATATCAAAGTGCCCGTCTATAGAAAGATAATTAAATGCTCTTCGCTACGGTGTAAATATTTTTGCTTACGATTGATGGTTTAAGATATATTTAAATTATAAAAAATAAGTGAAATAATAAAATGTTTTTTAATCTCAGACATTGATTTCTTTTTAAATGGATGGTGGAGATGAGTCTCTTGGTATGTGAGAAAAGTTTTGTATGTAAAATAACTCTCCTCATATAATATATAGTTTTAAATAAAGATTTAAAATCATTTGAGGACAAAAGATTTTTTACATACCAAATGATCAATTTCCACCATCTATTTTTATTTTATCTAATTGATGAGATTAATCCCAACAATTTAAAAAACACACTTTCATTATTTTTTATAAATATTAATATTTTTCAAATCGTTGATCGTTAAGCGAAAAAATATATATCATTACGACGAGCATTTAATTATCTTTCCATAGATAGGCACTTTGATATACTTTTGACAAAAAAAGAATTCGTATTTTTCACCCTTTTTTAAAAGTTTTTTCGTTTTTTTTATGTTACTGAAATTTGAATTAAAAAATCATATATGATAAAACACTAATTTAAATATCACATATGATATTAGTGTTAAATCATATATGATATGCAATATCACATGTGATATTAGTGTAAAATCACATATGATATACATATCATATCACATATGATACTACATATCATATATGATTTAACACTAATATCACATGTGATATTCAATTTAGTGTTTAATCATATATGATTTTTTTCATGCAAATTTTAGTAACGTAAAAAAAACGAAAAAAATGAAAAAACATGAAAAAACGATTTTTTTTCTTTTTTCGAAAATATATCAAAGTGCCCGTCTATAGAAAGATAATTAGAAGCTCGTCGCGACGGTGTAAATATTTTCGCTTAACGATTGACGGTTTAAGAGATGTTTAAATTATAAAAAATAAGTGAAATAATAAAATGTTTTTAATCTCAGCCATTGATTTCTTTTTAAATGAATGATGGAGATGAGTCCCTTGATATGTGAGAAAAGTTTTGTATGTAAAATAACTCTCCTCTTAAATTAAAAACCAATAGTCACAAGACGTAAATTCAAGTGGTTTAAAACCTACTATGTGTAAAAGTTTCTCACATAAGATTTAAGATTATTTACATACCAAAGTATTAATCTCCACTCTCTATTTTTATTTGATTTAATGGATGATATTAATCCAACAATTTAAAAAACTCACTTTAGTCATTTTTTTTTTCAAATATTAATATCTTTCAAACCGTTAATCATTAAACGAAAAAAATATATCATTTCGACGAGCATTTAATTATCTTTCTATAGATAGGCACTTTGATATACTTTCGACAAAAAAAATCGTATGTTTCACCTTTTTTTTAAGTTTTTTCGTTTTTTTACGTTACTGAAATTTGCATTAAAAATCATATATGATTAAACACTAATTTGAATATCACATGTGATATTAGTGTTAAATCATATTTGATATGTAATATCACATGTGATCATAGTTTTAAAAATCGCGCCTAAGGCGCGCCTAGGCACTAAATCCCACGAGGCTCTAGCATTTGGGATTTTTTTAGATCGAGACTCACGACATGCATGAATCCTACAAAAATCGCGCGCTTTGGAGATTTTTGCGCCTTGGGGATTTTTGCGCCTTGGAGATGTAACGGGTTTTTGAGTCCTTTTTCTAAATATTAAGATAAGATAAATTGGTCTTATAAGTTATATACATGGGCCTTTTAAGTCATAGGTTGAGTATTTGTATGATTTGTAAATTTGAATTGATTTTATGTTTATTTTATTGATTGAAATTTTCTTTAAGTTACTTTGTTTCATTAAGTATTTTCTTTATGACATATTATCATAAAAATGTGGCATTGTGCTTTGAATATTAATGCGTTGCTTGCTTGATATTTTGGGTTAAATTGTGAGCTTTCTTAGACGTAAGTTTATAAGTGTAGGGCACAAGCATATTTAGTTTGATATGGATTTTAATCTCTATATAGGTCATCGAGCCAAAGAGTTGATCCGTTTTAGAAGTGACAACTAATCCATTTTAATCTTTATAATGCCAATATGTGTCATGTATTAAGTATTTTAATGTTATTTTGTGTTATTTTAAGCTACATAAATTGTCACATATGTTATAAAAACTTAATGTATTTAGTGCGCCTCACATTCATGAATCCCGCGCCTTGGAATGCGCCTCGACTCGAGGCTCTTTGCCCCCCTTTGCGCCTTAGTGCGCCTTGAGCCTTTCAAAACATTGCATGTGATATTAGTGTAAAATCACATGTGATATACATATCATATCACATGGGATATTACATGTCATATATGATTTAACACTAATATCACATGTGACATTACATATCATATATGATTTAACACTAATATCACATGTGACATTCAATTTAGTGTATAATCATATATGATTTTTTCATGCAAATTTTAGTAACGTAAAAAAAGACTAAAAAACGTGAAAAAACGATTTTTTTTTCTTTTTTCAAAAGTATATCAAAGTGCCCGTCTGTAGAAAGATAATTAAATGCTCGTCGCGACAGTGTAAATATTTTCGCTTAACGATTAACGGTTTAAGAGATATTTGAGAAAAGTTTGATATGTAAAATAACTTTCCTCCTCACATAAAGCAAAAAGCACAACAATACCAAGCAAAGTATAAGAGCACACGGTATGGTTGCAAATAACATGCCATTCGTATCTTTTTTTCGTGCCAATCGTGAGCCAACCATACCGGCCAACATGCCAAACATGTGTCAAAGGGTTTTGAGCCACTCCAATGGCTCATGCCAAATGCACTCTTTTGTGTGTTTTTTTTTTTTGTCTTTTTTTGTGTATTGTGAGTGAGTAGGTATATTTGGTGGGGTATTTTGTGGGACCTACAAGTGATGTTATTAGTGTGTTATGAAGGAGGAGTGTTTTAGTTATTGGTGTGTTATTGGGAGGGAATGATGTGGCGCTGATTTGGCATACGAATAACATGTTATTCGTTCCTGCCTTACCTTGTGCAATAAAGGCCGAACCTCGCAAACCAACAAACTTCATAAAAATAAACCATCATTTTCGAGACCAATCATGACCACCATACAACAGCAAGTAAAGGACTAAGAACTAAAGTAATAGTCAGTAATCTATACTACATACTAATGCATTTAGGACTTCTTAAAAAAAAAAAAAAAAAAATCTTTAAAATCTTTAAAATGTAAGCTTACACATCTTACTATAATTAGTAATTCATATAATTAAATTCTACACTATAATAATTGTATTATAATATACACTAATGACACATTAATTTTAGTATTAAAATGGATGTTACATACTTACAATAGTTGTAACTTTTATCAGAAATATTCAAGTTTTACAAAGTTCAAATAAGTATAAGTATGGATATCTATATTTATATTAATATACTTTACGGAAATTCAAACATGCATCTACTCTTTTCGAACTATCAAAAGGGTAAACCGTCAAATACTGGCTCTCATTACATACCGCTTAAAAATTAAGGTATGCGAAAAACTGACACATTAAGTATCACCGCTGATTTGCACAGATACTATGCAAGTAATATTTGAATATAAAAACATACTAAGACTCCAAAAAAAAAAAAAAAAAAAAAAAAAAAATCCCATACAAAGATATGATCCTTAACAACAATATAAATTATATTTAATCAAAATGCCACTTCGGTGAAATTAATAGAGTATACCTTCCCCTTTATTTTGTCCAGAATTTCGCCAACAGTGCTCTGTTTGGCCAACCTAATATTGTGAATTACAGGATTCAGCACAACATAATTCAGCACACAATTTGACAAACAACGTGTGTTGTACTGCCCAATAGTAGCAATGTAAAAAAAGAATAAAGGTCAAACTTTACGCAAAATACAGTAGGCCTTTTTGCAATTGCGTAATGACCGGGTCACACCAACGTTACCCAGATTTTAAACAGTGTCTCATGGTCTTCATGGTCTCCTATTTGTGTAAGTTAATAGAATTTCATAACTGTTCACATATTGTTTTTTTCTTTTCTTTTTTTTCTTTTTTTTTTTGTTTTTTTTGGAAAGGCGGTGTCACAGATTGTTAGCCTAAGTTGGCGTAAAGGAAACCAAGTTGACACGTGCTAGGCCATGGTTTAGTAAATGCTTTCTTACTATCATATACCATTTATGTCTTATCATAAATTGTACATGCATTTCTGGTCAAATAGACAAACCAACTGAAAACAATTGTTTCTATAACATCAGAACCAGTAGTGTCATGTCTCCAAAATTTAGTTATTTCTCATCTGAGTATAAGCAAAGTTGTAGGTCTCATAAAGATTCGAGTAAATACCTTTTCTTTGTGGTTTGGGTTGACAATCCTATTTCGAATAAGCCAGCCAAAGTTGTTTCTGATATAGATCTTTTCAAGGACTACCAAAATAGTTTATCAGTAAATGCCGTAATTAACATAGGCATCGCCTTGTTATTTCCAAATAGGGTATCTTGCAACAGAAATTAGTAAGTATGAGAAGTAGACAAATACTTACATTTGGTTTAGCTGAAGCTTTGTATTTGATTTGGATCTAAAAGACAAAAATAATCAAAATCAGTTACAAGTACAAACTATAATTCTTTTTAATTAACCGGCACACTCACCTTAAGTGAAAAATATGTAGTATGATATCCGACAAAATCAGCCTGGCTTCAAAATAATGAGCCAAATCTTTCACATGCATTTTCTGATAAAGTTCTTCAAACACACAAGAAGCAAGTTAATTTAGCAGAAGATGTGATATCTTCTTAGAAAAGACAAACACAACAACGCTAAACAACTAACCGGCAGTGGGTACTATAAGTGCACACAGAAACTGTACCATATAAACCATGTCAGTTTTATACATTCTACATGCTAGAACTTCATGCTTTTAAAGAAAAAGAACTATTTAGTAAGCTTACATTGGAAGTGATCGGAAAAGTTTCGGAAATGCCAAGAAAATTGTTCTCACCACATTTGAACCTATTTCTATTCCTATCCTCACCAGTTAACAGTGATCTCAGGCTGAGTTAATGTCACTTGCGAGTTTTGGGATGTGGTAGCATAACTAAAAAGTAAGATACTTTATTGGGACGCATAACATTGTTCAAACAACATGAATACAACCAAAAACAGGGTATGCAGTCACCTAAGAGCACACGGTATCCTCTATCATTTAAAGCGCCATCCTTTCAATTTATAAACCAATGGCACGTTATTCCATACCATCGCCAAAGGAATCTTAGCCAGAGTATTGGCTCACGCCAAAGGTAAAATGTTGCATTTTTTTAGTTTTTATTTTTTGTTTTGTGAGTTAGTGGGTATTTTTAGTGGGGTATTTTGTGGGACCCAATAACATGTTAGTGGTGTGTTATGAGGGAGGGTGTTTTAGTTATTGGTGAGTTATTGGAAGGTGTATGATGTGGCGCTGATGTGGCATACAAATAACGTGTTATTGGTATCAACGATACCTTGTGCTCTAAGAGTAGGTGTATGGTAAAGTGGAATACACTCCTGCAGCTTGTTCCCTATAAAAGACATTGCGTTTAATGTTTACAACAGGCTGCACTGCTGATGCATTTTGAACTCCTTGGAAGAGACTTGTTGTATGCATGGAACTCATTGCATTAAATAGTTCTTGTTGGTTTTTCCTAAAATTAGAAGTACTCAGAGAGGGTAACTTAAACAAAAGTATTGACGTAATAATAAAACAATTGATTGGTGTACTAAGTTCAGGTTTTTTTTACTGTTTACAGCCAATATCTCAGAACCTTGTACCGAACAAGATGTCGAAACAGATCAAATATTCATTAGAAACCCGCTATAAGAAACCCCTCATTAGGAAAACTCATCAGCACCCACATTAGTAAATATATTATTAAAGACACCTTATGAGAAACCCTCATAGTAAATCTTAGATTTTTATATGTACTAATAAAATAAACTTATAAGTAATAGAGGACTGATTTTAAGTATGATGTCGCATTACCAGACGTATGATGGAGCGTTAAGAAAGTGGGATTCTCTACATCTTATTTCCTTAAATAAAAGAAAAAAAACACAAAGTGCTATGTGAAAGCAGGCAAGCAGCTTTCCTAACTCATTGATTGCATAACACAACAAACATCCTAATCAAGGAAACGTCAAACTTAACTTAATGGAGAATAAAAAGTCATACCTGGTAAGAGATCACATAAGCATATTTGACCCGAGTAGCATGTGTTAGGAAACCACGTAAAAATCTTTAAACCCTTAAAATATGCAATTAGAAGCACATAAAAGAAAACAAATACACTTTGTACTAATGTAGTAATAAACCCATGTATTAAAACCTAAATATAATCAAATATATCAACTGAGTTTATAAATTAAACAGGGAGGGCATCACACATTTTGCAATACATTAGCGTGTTGAGCTAGGGTTTATTGTTGTGTAGATGTAGACAAAAAAGAAGCATATCAAATCAGGGCTTTTCGGAGAGGCTAGAAGAAGAAAGAGCGGTTTTAGACGTCTTTGCTTATATTCTGATGGATGGAGTTGTTCTCTGGGTTTTAAAAGCGCGTCTTGGCGTCGATTCAAAAGCGGCTTGGCGCGAAGCGAATCTGCGCATCACGTACCAGTGACAATTTATAAAAATATTTAAATTATATAGTGCACAAAACACATTAATAACACATTTTATGTCAAAAGATACCATGCATGTTTCATAGTTCGCGATTCTATATCATAAAATCCATAAATAATTAGAAAACTAAGATCAAAAGTCTAATCGTTTATAAGGAATTGGTCAAATTGGACACATATTTTAAAAGTAAAGCCCATGTGAGAAGAAGCCAATACATTATTAAGTCTAATTAATAATAAAAAAATAAAAATAAATAAAAAAGGCCAAAAGTACATGATCATAGCTGAGGTCTGACATCGGTGATGCGTGCCGATGCTGGCGCATCACCTCGCATCCGGCAACTGCTTATCAGGTATCGATGCAGCAGCTAAACATCGCAACGCATCCATATCAGGCGGCGCGTCCTTTGACAGGGTTGTTTATGATTGTATACGGATATGTTCTTTTGACACATGTTTCTACTGATGGGTTAACATGACATCCTTTGGCTTCCAGTAGTCTTTACAAACAAAATACAGTTGAAATCAGTCTATCTTTCACAAAACAAAGAATTTATCAACTTATGCAAAAAAAAATATATTACAAAGTAATAATCTTTATATACAAAAATTATATATTCATAAAAAATAAACAAAAACTATTATTCGTACGGCCACAATAAAGAGATAAAAAAATCATCACGAATTAAAAATTAGAGATTTAAAACATGAAAGCTGCAAAATTCAAGAATTATATTATGATTACATAGATTTGAAGATTGCATTATAAACATAAAATAATTGATTCTGCATACAAAAATGAAAAAGAAGCATATTAGGGTTTTTTTTAAGAGGCTGAGAAGAAGGATAGCAAGGTTTTTGGAGAGGGTGAGGCGAGGTTCTTATGTTTATGTTATTAGAGGTGTGTTTTATGTTCTGATGGGCTTGATTCTGCTAAATTTGCAAAATAATTTTTCCGCCCTTTTTAAAGTTTTCTTTTTTCATATTTTCGACATATATGTTTTTATTACTCAAAAAACGAAAATACACTTAGAGCACAAGGTGCCACAACAATGCTAACCTCTTCATTCGAGGTCCACGGGTGCCACATCACCTCCACATCACTATAACAAACCTCCACAACTAAACCTTACCCCCACTCATAACAAACCTCAACTTACTCATTTGGGGTTCAATACTTACAACTTTATTTTTTTTTCAAATTTCCAAATAAACTAAATTTATTTTATTAAAAATTAAAACACATTAACAACATAATAATATTACACGCAGCTTAAAATAACGGTACGAAAAAAAAACGATATGGGAAAAAAAATACAACACATACTAATAATAAGAAACTTAAACATTTTACTAGTCATCTCTTTCGGCATATTTCTTCATTATTTTTTCTTTTCGGATGATCTCTGCTTTTGCCAGGTCACTAGCCAAATTGGTATCTATCATGAGAAACTTCATCTACTTCATCTCTAACGCAACAATTTCCTTCTCCCGTCTCGTCTCATAACAAGCCATTTGAATGTCGGCTTTTTGCGAATACTTTTCGGATAATTGCCCTGAAAAAGTACTCGATTGACTCCCCGAGCTTCATGGCTCGACGTTGAAGTCGAATTTTGTTTCTTTGCAGCTCGACTCTTTCTGCCGCCATCTCTTTCGGGACGAGGTCGTTTGTCCGGGCCGAATATATCCCCGAGACATGTAATGTCTATCGGATCCTCGGCATCACACTTCGGGTAATTTTCCAAGATCTCCCAAGCGTGAACATACCCAAACTCCTTCCCACCAAAGCGTCGTTCAAAGTTCAGTTTCAGATTCTCGAGATGATCGTGATCATTTTCACCACTTCTACGCTGCAAATGTTTATAAATAGCGTTGAATTTTTGATAATCACCGTTAATCCTCGACCATTTACCCGTGATCATATTTTTGGTACGAGAGTCATCGGCAGTCTGACCGTTGAACATATCCATAATGTCTTTCCAAAAGAAATCTTCGAAACGGTCATTTCCCATATCTCTGTCTTGCGGAGTTTCTATCCAAATTTGCGCAAGCAACTTTTCTTCGACTTTGTTCCATTTTCTCCTGTTTGTTTGGCCTACTACTTCCACATCATCGTCATCGTCTGTGTTAGGTTCCCATATTCATAACACAAGCATCAATATAAGAAGTATAGAAGAGATAGTGATCAGTTGAACAAAAACACACACACACGTATGAAATGGAGAAGAGTTATGCGTAGAGTAAGTGTGTAAATGAACAACCAACCTTGAATAGAAGGTTTACAAGAGGTATTTATAGGGCAAGGAGCTAGGGCAACACATCTAGACTCCTTCCCTTCTTATGGGCTTGGGCCAAGGCTTATGGGCCTTCTACATAAGCCTTAGCTTAATAACAAACATAAAGGCCATATTAAGCTAACTATTACATATGAATCACTAATAGTTGAGATATAGTTTAGGAGTGATTTCAACAATCTCCCCCTAAGTGTTGGTGATGAATGAAAGAGTGATAAGCGTTGTAGGTGCGAGTAATAGTAGCTGGCGTCTTCGACATTCTTCTTTCTTGTGAGAAAAGTGTCTTGATCGAACAATCTCCCGAGTAGAAATTGTTTCCTTTGAACAGTTCGCTTTGAGAAGAAGTTCGTTTGTGATTGTTCATCGATCTCTCTTCTTTCTATTTCTTCTATTTGATGCTTGTGTTACTAATATGGTGACCTAGGTGGTATCAATGCCAAATAGTTGAGTGAAAAGAAGTTGTTTTGAAGCTTTTGGTTTTACAGCGTAAGTCCAGGTTCAAAAACTTGTTCACGTTTAAAACTCATTTTTACACTTTTCAATCCAAGATTCTTGTACTTTCAACGTTTTTAAGTGTTAAATTTTCAGTTTTAAGCAAAGTTTGAGCTTTCGTGTTTTCCTTAGTTTTAAACTTGGTTTTATATGCGTGTTCATAGTTACACATAAGGTATTTTTGAAGTTTGGATCATCAAGTTTCACACTTTTGTGTTATTTTGGTGATATTGAAGCTATTTCATTCCTAAAATCTAGTTTAGAAACATCGGTGGGCAGCAATCAATTTTGGTTGCATTCTACGAGTAAGAAAACCCTATTCTTACGGCGTAAGACATCCTGGATCGATCTTGAGTTTTAAATGCTTTACTCGGTGTTTCTTGCTTGGATAAGCCTTGAAAACACTTCGACTAGATATCCTTTACTGTGATAGTGTAAAAGATTTTGGGCAAAACCTAATCTTCGGCGTAAGCTCAAACCTTACGCGTAGAACTCTTTCCGCATAAGATTTTCTTACGCCTAAGCCTGTCTTCGCATAAGCTAATCCTACGCCTAAGTTTTCCACGCCTAACTTTCAGTTTACGCATAACTTTAGTGTTTCTCAATTCTTACGCGTAAGCTAATCCTACGCGTAAATATCAATTTTACGTGTATGTATTGGTGTTTTTAAGCAAAAGTATTACTTTGCCTTCACTTGGTTTCTACCATAAAGGATACTTCATCAACAACGTTTCATTCGACTACAAAGATCCTTTTAACAACACAAGTTTTCAACATGTCACAACCACCATACTCTAGTTATTTCCCTTACACTTATAATCAACAACAACAACAACAACAACAACTAAGTCCACAACATCAACAATTTAATCATCAACAACAAATTTATCAACAACAATTTAATAAACAACATATACAACTTGCAGCAATTCCACAACCTCAAATGGTTCAACCACCAACAAGTCTTCAAGTACAACCTTACACAAACTTCTACAATCAACATCCATCCAGGAGTACTATGAAGGAACCATCATGGTTTGGCAAGATGTGTGAAGCCTTGAGTAGCCAACAATTAATTCATGAAGCTGGCTCACTTGATGAACCTCCAATGCTCACTCTCGAGTTATGATCAATGGGTGATAATGTTCTTTAGGTTTCGTGATCTAAAGAAGCCACATGGAAAGTTCTTAAAGAAGGTCATTATGGAAGGTCCATTTGGATGCCTACTTTGTTGTCACACCCGCAGATCCTAATGCCAATCCAAGAATCTTGTCACCAACATACAAAGCTGTCACCGGACCTCACAGGTGATGAACTTCTACATTTTGAAGCCGATGAACTAGCAATGCAATACATCCCTTTGGGATTACCCAATCCGATCCTTCGAAGTGTTGATGCTCAAAAGACTGCTAAAGTAATGTGAGAACATATTCATCTTCTTATGGAAAGCACGGCACTCAATCAGGAAGACATGGAATCCAAAGTCTACTTGGCTTATGAACACTTCATGATTGAACCAGGAGAGTCATTAGAGTCATATCATCATCGATTTTCAGACATCATCAATGATTTGGACAAACAAAACATCATCATGCATAGATTATTGCTGAACACTAAGTTCCTAAAGTAGTCTTGGTCGGAATGGGAGAAGTATGTCATTTTTCTCCGTCAAGCTAAGAATCTTCATCATGCTACATACGGATTGTTGAACGACTATTTGAAGCTCACACAAAGGATTTGACAACGAAAGGGCTATTAGGTGGACTCCCGGCTCCACAGTCACTTCCGGACAATCAACAACTTGCTTTGTGGGCTTAAACTAGTGTTCCTCCTCAACCCGCTCCTCAACCAACTGCAACAATTACACCATATAATCCATCACCGCAACAATCTCAAGAAACTCAATTGGTTCCATACAACAACAACTCTGAAGCTTTTGATACCCATCGGCAAAGAGTTTGTCATGATACTAGAGCCTTGGCCGATATTCCAACAAATCCAACAATCGCACATTCCTACCTCATCAACACAAGGAATGTTTGTGGTTAACAATGGAAGAGTTGAAGTTCAAAACGTGGTAATATTAAGTAGGATGGGAGGTGGTCCAGGGTTTAATGCTATGGGAAGGAATAACATGGGTGCTCGCAAACAACAAAGAACTCAAAGTGGTTGAACAAGGGAATCACCTGGAATGGGGTTAATGGTCTTACGTTGTTATACTTGTAATGAGAAGGGTCATCATTTATGCATGCCCTAAGCGAGGACAAGAGGCAGTGCTTATTTCAAAGAGGCTTTGCTCTTGGCTCTCAAGGATGAAGCTGGTGGAACTCTTACCAACAAAGGAGCGAGCTTTTATGGCGATCACGGTCGATGATGATATGAAGGACTTGCAGGCCAATGCAGCGATGATGTTGATGGCACAAATGCAAGCACTACACATAGTGACCAGGCCCGATTATATGACTTGATGGCTTGTCTCCGGTACCCGAACAAACCATATTCATCTACGATCTAATAATCTCGCCAACATCGAATAGGCAAGGCTCGAATGTTCAAAATAGGTCGTCCACATCCTATTCTGATGATTCTCAAACTAGACCCCGTAGTTACATTTGACGATCAAGATGATCTAATGGTTACATTTGATAATCAAATTGACTCGTGGTTTATACTTGAGGATCTGAATAATGATCATGTTGTGTCACGTTGAACACTGCTGAACCTTTGCCTAATCGGATATTGATCTGTTACTTAAATACCAACAATCCCGAATGGAAGGAATGTGCGTGAATTAAATCAGAACTTACACGGTAAAATGCACATTAACCGGGGATCTTGAATGCTTTAAAACGGCAACTCAATTTTTCAAAACTCAAGAAAACCGTGAAAATGTTTTGAAACGCTTTTGCTAAATCATCAAAAGCGAAAAATCTTTGGA
>OU343220.1:119961694-120029077 GCA_910596185.1 Chrysanthemum makinoi | reverse complement strand
TTACAAAGAAAATATATAAATTAGCAACATTAATATTATTAAAATAGAATTACAAGCAGAAAAAAATATTTCCATAACACAAACAAATAGGAAACAAATTTTTTAATCATAATAACTAGTATAACACATGCACAGCTTAAAACATATATGCATCCAACACATGTTATGAAACATGCAAGTTTTGAACCAAATTTGTTAATGAAATAAGCATGTTTTGATCCATGTTTTAGAACATACCTGCTTTTAAACATACATGTTGTATACATGTTTTTAGCATACATGTTTAAAAGGTTGATTCAAAAATAACATATATATTAGTTTCTCATAAACTAAAACCAAAAGATAACAAAAGACCTCAGAAACAAACACAAAAGATCGGTCCATCCTTTGATTATAGCAATTTGTAAAAGACATACAAACGATACTGAGATATAACAGAATTATAGCGCAAAAAATATAACAGAATTATAGTAACGTGTAAACAAATCCATTAACATGATTGTAAAAAAATTAATACAATTCAAAGCATTTTTATACTACGTAAAAGAAAAACGAATAAGCTATCAATTGACCGACATCTAAATAAAACAAATGAACAAATGGATACTCGAACATGTTTAAATAATCAAAACACAACTTGTGCGTTCTTTTATGAAATCATATACAATAAAAAAAACTAGTGGACCTTAGAACGCAATATTTGCATTAGGTGTGAAAAAAAACTAATAAATGAAGAGGATCAACAATGAAACAAATTATAGCTATGTTAATCATATGCAAATCTATATTAATAAATTTATTATGGGACCATCTAATATTTAATTTATATTTACTACTGAAGAAACTAATAAATCCAGAAAGATTCAATTCTACAATAGTCAAACCTTGATTAGGCGTTGAAAATATTACAAGAACGACGAATCAATCGAATACACGGGTCTTCGATTCTTGCTATTGTTTACCGGAGAGTGATGGTTCATCTTCGTCATCACCAAATTGGAATTGGCGGCTAGGGTTAAGAGAGATCAAAAGTGAAAGATCAAAAGTGAAAGAGAGAGAGATGTGAAAAAAATAAAACACAGGTTTTGGTGGAAACCGTTTTTGGTATGTGATGCTATTTTCATGGGATAATTAAATTCCCACTTTGCCCCTAATTTAATTTTTTCTTTCAAATTAAGCTATATATTTTTTCCAAAATGCCACTTTGCATTAATATGATGTACATTATGCATTATTAGGAGTAAAAAAGTGGTTCTCGCAGTTCTCGCATTTAAAGTGTTCTAAATAAAGTTTATATATATATATATATATATATATATATATATATATATATATATATATATATATATATATATATATATAGGCTTTGGATCAAATAAAAAGTTTTTAGAGTAAAAAGGATAAAAAGAGTTAAAAATGTAACATATGTAATTTAATTAATAAGGGTATTCTAGACATTAACCATTTTTTTTAAATGCTTATTCAAGTCTATTTAAACTTCCCATTTTAAGTTTTAATATGCCTAGGTAACTCCTTAAGAAAACAAAACCATGTAGACGTCATTTTTAATATACTAGTTTTTCATATTGTCCGAGCTTTTGAGTCCGAAAGAGTGTTTCAAAAAAGTCTTTTGTGTGTCAAAAGATATCACTTTTAAATTAAGCCTTTTTTAAAAAATTCGTGTGTCATTAGAAATGTGTAAAACAAAATTTGTGGAATACACATAGTCTGTTAGTGTGTCACTAAAAATGTCATTAAAATTTAAGTGTGTCACTATATATATATTAAAAAATTTAGTATCACTACAAATATAGTATGTGTGTGTCAATATGTCTAAGAATGTATATCAAGTGTGTCAATATATATAAAAATGTGTCACTCTACTAAAACGATGTGTAAATATGTTTAACGATGTGTATTAAATGTGTCAATATGTATAAGAATGTGTCACTCGATTAAAACGATGTGCCAATATCTTTAATGACGCATATCAAGTGTGTTAATACATATAAAGATGTGCCACTCTATTAAAACTATGTGCCAATATTTGCTAACTTTAAACATATAACACAAGTTTTTTTTATTACTATTGGTAATCATAGTTTTAATAATAATAAAATATACGGCATGTTTGATACATGCGTATTTAGTTTTACGTAGATCTAATAATAAAAAAGTATACTACGTAATACGTACATTTTGAATTCATTGACACACTTAATACGTAAGACGTTTTTTTATACTTAATTACAAATCAATGCTAATGGTATTAATGAATGATGTTAAAATGACCTTGGTACCCTTATAGATACATGCAGTGACACACCTAGTCCTTTTATGAGTTACATATTTATATTTTCTACCCAAAATGATCTCATACACAAATCTAATTTTAAATGATACAATCTAACGGTTTATATTCCTTCCTATACTTTTTATCCTAACTCACCTTTACACAACCCCACACACACACACACACACACACACACATATATATATATATATATATATATATATATATATATATATATATATATATAGAGAGAGAGAGCTTGGATCATTTTAAAAATTGATCTCAAGAGAAAGTGAGAAAAGTAATCAAACCATTGGATCACCCCTCTTCCCATCTTTTTTCACACCAAACTACAGGGAACTAATTGTATTTTCCTTCATTCTTTAAGGAAGTTTTGTAAATTACACCATCCCCCCCCCGAAAAAAACCCAATTTTTTTTCTAGGGGCCAATTTTTTTTGGCAAAAAATTTTCCTCAAATTTTATAAAGCGTGATGCACCTTATTTTGGTGCATCACAGTTATAAAAATTAGTTATAACTATGATGCACCAAATTTTATAACCAAGATGCATCAACGATTGTTACCAAATTTTATAAAAATTAGTATACTATACTCTTTTAAGGGGCATTAGTTGTACAACAAGAAACGGAGCTATGGTATCATTGGTAGCGTCGCATGCTTTGTCATTGGGATAACGCTAGTGCATATATTAACAATCGTGAATTGATGAAAAGTAAGTTAACCATGTGATTAATAAAATGACTCTGAAACATGTTAAGATAATTGATTTCATTGTATATTTAACCATGTGATTAATAAAATAAGCGTGTTGAATCAGTTGAAAAATCTCTCTTTTATACAAAAAGGTTGACGGTTCTGATTCAAAACTTTTTCTGGAATAAGTTAATAACATATGCGATCTGATGCACCTTTTTTATTTTGGTGAATCACAGTTAAAAAAAGTAGTTATAACTATGATGCACCAATTTTTATAACTGAGATGCACAAAAAAAAAAGAAGGTGCATCACAGTTATAAATTTTTGGCGGGAAAAAAAAAATTTTCGCGGTAGGGGTAGTTTTCAAAACTTACCCCTGAAGTTTGAGATGTTTCAAAATAGACCCTATAACTTTTTTCTCACTTTTCTCTCTAATTACACTTTTCTAGAGAACATATATATATATACACACATATATATATATATATATATATATATATATATATATATATATATATTCTAGGTATATATCTCTATATTATATATAACAGGAGGCATTTGGCATTAATGCCACCTCAATGTCAAATAATCAAATTTCATGCCACATAAGCATTTGTTGTCCAACTAAGCAATTTTTTCATCCAACTAAGCACTAATTGTAAATTTCGGATTTTTAATAATTATTTTTGTAATTTTCGGATTTTTAATAAATATTTGTGAAAATTATTTATAAAAAAGGAGCCTTGCAAGGATTGAACCTTGGTCATTAGGATAAATAACATGTGTGTTTACCACTAAGGCAACATGAGTTTTTGGAATATATGTTGCAAGTCCAAAATTATAAATCTATGCAATCAATTATGTAGGAGAATCCCTACAACTTAGGTAACCCTAAACAACATATACCTAAAAAAATTATATACGGTTCATTAATAATATATCTTTTCACAAAAACCCTAATATCTTTTTCCCTCACAATCTCATCATCCTGACTTTTATTTTTGTAGTTGATTTGGAATTTTTTTTAAGCTATGGTTTGTGTGTTTCTTCATCACATGTTTGTAGGATAGAGCAAGCACGACCAAGTAACTACTAACTCTTATTGTAGAATACCAATCGGCCACTGATTCAATTCCATCTTAGCCCTTAGTATTTGTATCTGTTTAATCCGTGTCTCTTCCGTTTGTAGTGAAATCATCTTCTATGTACTTTGTTATTATCTTATGTTCTATTGTTTATCATTAGTTTCTTTTGCTGACTTATCCTCCTTCTCATTCAGGAAATCAGATTTAAACCGAATATTATATGTGAACATGTTGATAAGAATAGGACATTATGGGCTAATCAGGCATGTTTTAACTTTTCACATCATTATCATAGTTATCTTTCTTTGATCATGTGTCACAAATAACAACCTTCTGTTTTTTGGTTTATGTTACTATATAGCTTTGAAGATGGGATCACATTTGCATGCAGAAACCTCTACATGCTGGAACTGTATGTAAGTAACGATGCAGTCTTCAACTGCTAAGTATTAATGTAAAGATGCAAATAATCGATGTGGTTAAATGATTCTATTTAGTGTTCTTATTGAAAATACCAGTTATGGACCATTAATTTTATGAAAAGACTTTCTTACTATTTTATGCGTTGCTTGAATGAATATAAATAGATGCTTGGTAGAAATTAATATAATTAATTTTGGTGGTATATCATCAAAAGAATCTTAGTGAAATTATTTGGTTTTTAGTTTAGGATACATTAGGGTTTCAAGGCATTGCAAGGTATGTCGTGATGAGCGGTAGGGATTGCATATTTACAAAGCTTATGGTGCTCAATATACGTGTGTTTGAAATATTTATAAACCATTCAACTTGTCAACTCAATCAGGGACGAATCTTACTCAACCATGTCAAGATCTGCTTAATGGTAAATTCTGCAGTCGGTTCTACTCTTTTGTTCCTTCACTGCAATTTTTAATACCTTCTGTTTTATGAAATTAAGGCGCTTTATTTCTCTTAGGAATAATTCCACCTAGAGACGAGCACATGTATGCATGCATGCAATAATATTGACTCTTACTAAAAGAAGCAATTGATTTCAGTTAATAATATCCGTAAAGCTCTGCTGCTATTTTATCACTTATTATATACACACTCATTTTCCATAAAACTAATCATATGTAACTATTGAATTTATGTGTATACACTTTGAATTTATGTGTTTGGCAGATCATATGTGACTTTAGATGCAAATATGTGCATGATATTATAAATAGTCCTATTATAATGCTTTCACATGTGCCATCTACTGGTTCAAAATTTAAACAGCTCTCAAGGTAAATTTGTAGTTGTTACGTATAGTATACCTCTGATTGCTTCTAATACGTCTGTTGAAACCCCTTCACTGATGACCTGAACCAGTGTAGATGCATTCTACGCAAACACATAAATTCAAAGTGTACCAATATTGGTTACGAATCTCATCTGGGTATATCGATACATTTATGTTTACTTTTTAAGTAACTCTGATCTTCTCCAAATTGTTACAGAGTTCCCCTGAAGTTCATGCCAATGCAGCAGAAAAGTCATTATCATGTACCTAAAGGAGTAAACAAACAGAAATTTCAGTATAGAAAATCAACAAACCTTGGGGTAGAGAGTTTAAGAGCAAGAGGAGAAGACACATGCGTTTGGGGCTACTAATGATGGACTGCTTCGAGTTGGACTTAAGAAGAGGAAGCCATATCGATTTAACCAACTTACTCAACATGTTTGTCCGTGGAAGGAAATGCTAGAAGAAACTTCGGCTTCCATGGTACTCTCAGGAATTCAGATGGTGACATGATTTCACTAAAGAACTACATGGATGCCCAATATTTTGGTGAGATTGGTATTGGAACTCCAGCACAAAAGTTCACTGTGATTTTTGATACTGGAAGTTCTAATCTATGGGTGCCTTCTTCAAAGTGCTACTTTTCAGTGAGTTTCTTTGTGTTGTGTCTTTCACGTTTCTAATTCATGATCTCTCTCATTTATTGATGTTTAGTTTGAGTGAGGTGCTCATGATTATTCATGTCAACGCAGGTAGCTTGCCTTTTCACTCCAAGTATAAGGCAAAAAGTTCAAGTAGCTACAAGAAAAATGGTATAGTCACTTGTGATCGTTTTTCAGTTATTTCCATTTTTGTAGTTTACTGTTAAATGGTAAACAAAGACCTTAGTGAAACTAAGGTGATTACTTTTGATAGGTCTTGTGTAAGATTAGTTTCGCAAGTATCAGGATAAGAATTAAGACATACAGAGTGTTAGGTTAGGTGCACCATGAGAGGCTTTTTTTTGGGGGCAGAGTTTCCAACAATACCATTCTTCCTTTTATGTTTCCTCACCTTGACACTAGATCATTAGACTCCTCATCCATCTATATGCCTTCCATGGTACTCTCAGGAATTCAGATGGTGACATGATTTCACTAAAGAACTACATGGATGCCCAATATTTTGGTGAGATTGGTATTGGAACTCCAGTACAAAAGTTCACTGTGATTTTTGATACTGGAAGTTCTAATCTATGGGTGCCTTCTTCAAAGTGCTACTTTTCAGTGAGTTTCTTTGTGTTGTGTCTTTCACGTTTCTAATTCACGATCTCTCTCATTTATTGATGTTTAGTTTGAGTGAGGTGCTCATGATTATTCATGTCAATGCAGGTAGCTTGTCTTTTTCACTCCAAGTATAAGGCAAAAAGTTCAAGTAGCTACAAGAAAAATGGTATAGTCACTTGTGATCGTTTTTCAGTTATTTCCATTTTTTTTAGTTTGCTGTTAAATGGTAAACAAAGACCTTAGTGAAACTAAGGTGATTACTTTTGATAGGTCTTGTGTAAGATTAGTTTCGCAAGTATCAGGATAAGAATTAAGACATACAGAGTGTTAGGTTAGGTGCACCATGAGAGGCTTTTTTTTGCGGAGTTTCCAACAATACCATTCTTCCTTTTATGTTTCCTCACCTTGACACTAGATCATTAGACTCCTCATCCATCTATATGCCTTGTCACGTGCTGTGTAAATTTGTAATGGCTAGCCGATCCTGAGCTATTTGTTATGTTTGTTTTGATAAATGCCTTTTGAGAATCATCATTGATGGTGATGTAGACAAGGGGAAAAGGGATTTCACTGGATAATATTTGTTATGTTTGTTTTGTTCAAAAAGTTATTAGACCCAGTTTAGACAAAACGCAATACCCAAATCGACCCATTTATAAGTTAATGCGTCAAAAATTCTCACCTCTATAGATACTATATATTTAACTTTTAAATGTACTTAAGCATCTGATTCCTTTACTGGTGTTGTAGGCAAGAGAGGTCTTGAGTTGAAGGAATCAGAATTGACTGATACAACCTTGCAGAATGGTGATTACATTACTCGAAGAAACCTAATGCTGGTGCTACTTCTGAGAATGGGAGTACCAAGAGAAATGCCGGTGCTACTTCTGGTCCCATAGTTGCAGCAACTGATTTACAAAACAGAAATGACACTGCCATTAAAATTACTGATGCCGATTCTCTTGAAGCTCAAGTTCCTGATGACGCTTCACATAATACCGTTCCAGCGTATAACTGCTTATGTATTCTGCCATGTATAAGTGCAGTTAAGTGCATATGTATTATGCATGTATAACTACAGTTCCAAACACCCCTGTAAGCACCTTACCAAATAATCCCGCACTTGAAAAAAGGTATGACATTCTATCAATGCAAGTAACTTTATGATAATATTATGAAGAAGTGCTCATTATGATGTTCACATGGAGTTTGGTTTCAGAAGTGGAGAATCGGGTAGCAAAGTTACTGCTATATCAAGGCCACTACCCAAAGTGCTAAGCAGAGACATACCTAAAAAAAACCGAAAATAACGAGACAGGCCAGGTTAAAGGACATGAAACTACTTGGTGATATGTTGGTATCTTGAACTGAAGATCATTTATTAGGATCATAGGTCTTGGAAGAAATTTTAACTTATTATTGAATGACAGGGAGGGCTTAAATGCTAATAATACAAAGCCTAGAAATGAACAAATGAAGACCATGGTGACACGTGATACTGGTCCAACGATGGAGGAATCTGTTTCAAGGGGAAATGACCAAAGAAGTGAACATATTAATGCAATCAGGTTTGGTATCTACACATGGACTTCCCTTTCTGCTCTAAATATTTATCCAAACCAATTATGTGTATGAAACCCTAGACATGCTGGAAATTTGCTTTTTGTCTGTCAAAACCTACCACCATGGTGTCTGTTGTGGAGAATTATGAGACCACCTTCCTTGAAAAAATTACATGAGCAAATAGCTTGGTATTAAGATATTAAGTTATGATGTATTTTGATAAAGAACGTTAATTACTTTGAAATCATTGTTGTAAATTGGAAAACAACCAACCTATGTTAATATCTAGAGACCCTTTTCTTCAGGTCTGATGTCCATGCAGCCAATTCAATTGAACAGTCCAAAAAAATTCTCCCACAGATTAGCCTAAATACTGGGCTACAAGCTACAAACATTAGTTTTCCCAAAAAAAACCTAATGACACATGTCAAAGCAAGAAGGTGTGCTCATACATATGGTAAACATAAATTGATCAATTTATGATTTGACTCTTTATTTTGCGTTGATGTAAATAATATTATTTTCAGGGATCATATATGAAATGTGAGGAATATACAGTTTAATACCATCAACACTCACTCATGGTTGCGCGAAGGTAATTCCGAAGAACTCTACTACCACTCTGATTTTGTTCATCTTTCCATCCAACATAGCTACACTTATTGATTGCAGGTCGAGGAGGCTAAAGGAGGGGTGACTCCTGAGCATACCCAATTGCTATGCCTTGAATAAAAAACAGGCAACATGGCATAGGCTTATGGGACAGGGTCAGTTAATTGATGATTTGAAAATTAATCTTTGTTGCATCCAACTCTATCAGAATTTTCAACATGCAGCTTGTCTGTCTCAGGAAGTAGGGAAAGAAAAACGAATCAGTCTTATAAGAAGTCACAATGAATGAAAACAGTGAACTAATTAAAATGTTGCTTACCAAATTAATCTTTAGTATAGTAACATTTCCCAGATGATATGCGAAAGATCCCCCAATGTACGGGCTATCACATGTTAATTGATAGCCCAGTCGGTAGTACACGACTATCAGATGTTAACTGCAAAAGAGCCTCATGAGTAATCTCTTTGGAATTTCTCAAAGATATTGAGTTTTCTGCCAACAACCTCAGATGATATGCGAAAGATCCCCCAATGTACGGGCCTAAAAGAGGAATATATTTGAATTTTCGGATCAGAGATGAACAAAGTTGACCATATAATAGAAGGGAACAGCTCTTGTGGAAATTTATAAATAATAAAGTTAGGAAGAAGAAGAAGAAAAACTGTGAGAGACTTACATATTTAGACGTGCCAAGTACAAGATCATGGAAGTTGCTTTATTCGGTAAAGTTCTCCGATCATCTCAATGGCAAGTGTGGTATTTTTTTGTACAATCTATCACTGCGTTCCATTTTCTTTTCTCCAACAATGTGATCATCAATTTCCATCTCCTGTGGTTTAATTGACCAGGTAGACTCCTTTTCAGCTAGAATGTCCAACATGCCTTCATCATCTAGCGATGCATCAAGCAACTGCCACACTATCGCGAATACAAATTCAACTAGAAGAAGCCCAGGTTCCTTGGACAGAATGCTAGATCTCTGGGATAGGTGAAGAGCGTCGTCTATAGATTCCATGATTCTACAATAGTTAAGATATGTAAATCCATCTATGTCCAAGTTACATGATTCTCATCAATACATTCTCAGATAATTCAAGATGGAAGCTAGAGTGTGTGTTAAGCATTTGACAGTGTATATGAGACCCACCAGGTCAGCAGTAGAGTGAGAGTTCCCTTAAAGGTATGAAATTTCGAGACTCCAAGAAACTGTCACACAAAAGTATTTTCAAGGTAGCCGTTCATCATACTTTTTAAAATAACTAAAAGACCACCTGCTGATAACTGAGTTGAAGCTAGCATCGAGTATTAATGATAGGTTTCATGTCACTGCCGCATAAGAAATTATGACTCATCTTCAAGACCCTTTAACATTTGTGTATAACTACAGTTCCAAACACCCCTGTCACAGACTGCAGATCCAAACACCCCTGTTATCCAACCCCTGAGATAGACTGCAGATCCAAACACCCCGGTCTGCAACAATTAGATTTGTAACTTTTAGATTGTATTTGTAACTTACTGAGGTATTTGTAACTTACTGAGCCAACTTTATTGAGCAACTTTAGATTGTATGACATATAAAACAATCAATTACAGTGATCACATGCTACACGTAATTCCTCAACTAGATGGAATATATTCTCTCTTTGATGCTTTTCGTTATGTTGGAAGGAGGTGACATGCCTCACAGCATCATCAATTCTTCATCATCATGTAGACTGGCATGTGCATCATATAGTCCGTCGGGTTTATGTAGAAACTGATTTAACAGGCGAGCTTCAAAAGGTTAGTCACCCCTTTGAAACATTCAGGAATATTAGTTTATAGTTTACCAATTAGCTATCTGTTATGATGTTGCATCCTTAAAATCTTCGCTATCATCGTACATGATCAAGAGGAATACAAAGTGGTTTCCTATCACCTAATCCAACATCATTGATTATTTTTTAGAACATCTTTCCTGATTACTTAAATTTTTGTCAACTCTAAACCCAATAATCAAATAAATCTTATCAAACAACTAACAACTGATATAAATCCAGAATATAGTAATATCCAAAGCGACATCCGAAAAGATACTGGCCACAGGTGTATAACACTTTATTAATGCATAATAAACAAGGAGGATACGTAAATTAGCTAAACAATAATGAAGATTGAACATTATAATTAAGTTTCAATACTTGAAAAATTCTCTGTGTGCTTTATGGCATGTATAAAGTTCTTATATCTGCTTTCTCAATACTTAAATTGAAAACCTTGAATCTTGAGGCCTATTTTTGGTGATTACTGATGTCGTTATGTTTTGTTTTTTCAGGTTCACCATTACATGCCCAACCGTTGTCTTCCTAATATTATAAGGTTTTGTGGGAAGCTTGAGATGTTAGATCTACTACTCCCTAAGCTAAAAGCTACAGATCATCAGGTAACAAGAAGTTTGTATTCATCATCTACATATAGAAGGACCAATTAATCACTTGATCAATACATAAAAATGGGAGACATGTCATCAGAGGTGCTGGTGGTGAGCAACAAGAAAGTTATATTCAAATACTACATAACCAAAAGCATATGATATTGTAGTTACTTCTCATGCAACCTTTCTTTTACATTCAGTTATGTGTACATCTTCATTTCTTGAATGTCTTCTAACACTTTGTTGTCTCAAATTTTTTTCTTTTTTTGTTTTTGGGCTTGCAGGTGCGTGCAATGCTACATTATCCGAAACTAATACCGGACCCTAACCAGATGGATTTAGTAAATATTGCCCATGGTACCATCTTTAAGATGCTTGACAAGATGCTTCATGTATGATTCATGCCTAGCGTATACGTAACATACAACGTGATAATATAAACTCAGTGGCTAGATAAGTGGCCACAACTATTAGAACTGTTTTTACAAATGAAACTTGTTGAAGTCAATTGAAATTCGAACATGTGTTGCCACAAGTTTTGTTTTCTACAACTAACAGTTGGCTTAAGATCCGCCACACTATGCTTTTATTTCATTTATCGGACCAAAGTTAACCGACTGTAGCTTATATTTATTTATAATATGTGTACTTATTGCTACCTTTTTCTAACGAATTATGCCATTTATTGTAACTGATAATGCATAGTTTATTATAATGGTTGTATATAATGCTTTAGTTGTTACCACATGTATTAGGCTACACAAGTGTTCCGAGAACAGATGTTTGAAATTTACTAAAGATGTTCAACGAGGAAACATGATGATGATGTGATCAGGTAGTTATACATGATTTGACAAGCATTTTCTTTTTGTGAATATTGAAAATATTAGGTTTTATTATCTACTTTGATCGAGATAAACATATCAAGCTGATACCAGTATCAATGCCATCTTGATCAAGGTTCATATCATTGAACCTTCTTTTCTGTTCAACATACTTTATGATTCCGCCCGTTTTAATTTGTTGTGGAAAAATGGGTCAGGTGAGGTAATGGATCATCAATATGAGTTATTTCAGTTTCACTCAGGCTGTGGGTTAGTTCGGATCATATACTGTATAAAAAAAGTAGTTACTCAGTCCACATGCTTACAAGATCATGTTACCTCAATAAAAGATTTAGCGGACTTTATTTAAAGGATGTTTCAACCTTTTAGAGTTTTGAGGAAATAGTTTAACCGGTAAACTCCATAGATGAACTGCATATCTTTGGTGTTTCAGTCGAAATTACATCTATTTTTGGTAAGAGATATATTTATTAGATTACTGATGTGTCGATATTATATTTAGCTAATAGGATGTTTTAGAGGTTGGTTGGCCCCTCCAATGATGTCTAATATATGCCTTAAACCAGCTTGTGCCCAAATTAATCAGCATATATTGCACACCTGTAATCTATAGTAGGTCTTTGAAATCCTTCAGGTACTGGCTTTAACATTTGTAAGATCAGGTGCCCTTTATCATACCCGTTTATACGAGATATGTGAATTATAGGGAAGATATACTAAAATAATCTCACTTAATACAGAGCAATTATGTGCGTTTAGTATATCATGAGGATAAAGTGAGTATGTTACAGGATTATAGGAGACTTTTTGGATGTTCGTGGGTGTTTGTTACTGCTTAGTGTTAACCTATTTTCTCTATCTAAACATAAAAATATGCTTATTAAAACCCAACCAATCTGTTACTCAACCTACCCACTCTGCGATCACTGTGTCTATTCTTATTCACTGCAAGTTTTGTGGTGGCTGCTAATTCAGGTTTTTTGAATGTACAAGCATGTGTGGAAAGGATAGAAGGAGATAACAATAGAGAAAAGCATTTCACTTGACAATACTTTGATTATTGGCATTGTATTGACAAGACTATAAGTTTATTCTCTTTTATCCTTTTTTACCCATCGTGGGAAGAGAACTGTGCCTTAGCCCGTCATCCCTGTTCGTCATTCTGACACGAACATGCATTAGGAAGCTCAAGGGGGTAATTAAATATTTTCATACGATGTAATATCTTGCTGATAATTTATTACAATTTGTGTAGGGTGAAGTGGAATTTAGAATTGTGAGCTACATCCTGGAATCATTGATGTTTTTCGGTAAACACAATCTGATAGGGTTAGATTGACACGTACTAAACTTCAATCCATTTCAGCTGAATGTGTTGTGACCCTTTACCCTATCCGCACATCTTTCCATAAGTACAATGGATCTCACTGATGATTAAAACCCGCACCAAATTTGTGGAAGCATTAGTTGGTAAAAAATTTTGGCCAAAATACTTATGAATTTGCTTATTAAAATATCTTTAAAAGTAACATGTCAAAATTGTTATTAAAATAATGTTATTTCTTTTAATCATACTTGAAACATTGGGTATTTGCTTAACACTTTTTTGAATTTACTAATAGTTCAACACCGAAAATAGCGGAAAGAAGAGTTTAAGGCACTTATGATTATATTATAGTTAATGATTATTATGCTTGATGTGCTACATATGAAATATCATAATTTTATAGTTAATGATTTTAAATGTTATGTTCAGGAAGCTACCCTAAATTTAAGTGAAAGCACACTTGCGGAGCCAAAGGAATTTAAGTCGGTAATTGAGATGGAGGCAATTTTTAATACTCAATTTTGTATAAAACATTATTGCTGCCGTTATTAGTTAATATCTAAAGCTATTGCTAATAATTTTGATGTTATGCTGAGTCACAGGCAATTTTTTATGTACATGTCAGATAAGCTGATATCTTCTACTCTAAATTACAAACTAAAATAACCAAATGGTTTCTGTTAGACCAGTGCAGTGCCCATAGATGAAATTGATCTTTCTCTTCATCCAAGAGTAGAACACTCCAAAAAGTATTCACATAGAGTGATTCTTCATGCAGACAATGCACTTTTCATTCCTGAAGGGTGGTAAGTTTTTCAATTTCATGAACTTCTCATTCCTGAACGTATACCACCTAAAGAACTCTGGAATCTTCTACTTTATATCCATTGAGCCTTCATATTTTATTTTCGTTATTTTGTACTTAATTACACAGGTTTCACCAAGTTGACATTGAAAGTTAACTATTGCTGTTAACTTCTGGTGGCGGTCTAAAATGATGTCTGGCATGTCAGAACACATCATATTTGCCACGAGCATTATTACACCGTTGCTTTCTAGAGTCCCATGATGTTTTGGCAGCTTTTATGGCCTCTTCCAACAAAATTTTGTCATAGGAGATAGATTTCTTTCTATGCATCTCACTGTAAGTTTCTATTGTCATTTGTTCATGTGGCAACCAGTCAAGGGGCGCAAAGTTGGCTTTCTCTGAAACACTGAAGCCAGTATCAAATCCCGAATAGTATGCTCTAGGAAATATAAGAATAAACTGCTTCGGCTTCTGTACACATCGGTACACAGGTATGCCTTCTGATTTTAAGATAGATGGTGATAGTTGACTGACCTTTATATATCAATGAAAACTTATTTTCTCAGTAAACGCTATAGATCTGTAAGTTTTTTCATCTGTTTTCACCATTTCAAACATTATATTTTAAATTTTGACCAATGCATACATATCTTGGGATGGAAAGGACAAGTGGTACTCAATCTGATGAGCATGTACACAATCATGTTGTAATATTCATGCGAGAGGTATTTCAGCTTCCTTTAATTTTAGATACTACTCCATTATTATACTTTCTCATAAACTCATTTTTTGAGCTTATAATCTCGACTTGATAAGCTGATAAGCCACAAAAGTGGGCTTATAAGCTTTTTCAATTTTGAATAAGCCCATAGGTCTGGAAACTGAGCTAATCCAAACACCCATCAAGTATAATAGTTCATCCACTTTTGTTGAAGTTGTGTCTTATAGTTCTACTAAACGGTTATAGCTCTACTAAATGGTTATAGTGTTGAAGTTATGGACTGTTGTCAAGTTGCGTGTTATAGCTATACTAAACGGTTGCACGCTCATCACAAGATTCGAAATATGAGTTTTAAGCCAACAAAATCTCCTGCAGAAGATTCAGGTGACATCGGGTAACGAGTTAACTCATCATAAGAGAAAGTGTGATGAATATCAGACTAATACTTGCAATGCAGAGATGGGCTCTGGCTAATCCTCCGGGAGCTGAAAGACTACTCATGGGTTTAGTTGAGCGCGACTCTGATTTGAACATCAACGTTCATGCTCAAGGTGAGTAACAGTTCTTTCCTTATACATCGTAAAGGCATTGATTGCAGTAATAGTAATGATAATAATTAGAATGTGGTAGTTGAAGACTGTTATTGCGTACTCCAACCATTTGTACATTAGTCCTTATCGTCAACGTTATAACCTGGGTCTAATTCATGGGTTAGCAATAACAACTTGTCCTGATTCTTTATGAATACACGTACGCTTCAATATACGAATGATGTTTCCTATCTCTCTTGAATAGATAATATTGTGTTAAATGGTGACTTTGAATTGATTAGTAATGATTCTTAATGAATCATTGAGGTTGCTATCCATGCAATATCAATTATGACGTGGCAGTGAATAGCCATGACGCGGCACTAAAGTTACAATAACACCGACGGTAACTGTATACATGTATCAAATAATATTCAAGGAAAGTTACATGTGGTTTGTAACAATTAATTGTTGATCTAAGCCCCATGAATGTCGTTTCCATCGGTCGATAATACCAATGCATGTACACATGCTGTAGTAGCTACTAATATCCAATCAGGCGTACTTCAATTTCAATTTGATCATTCATAAGATAAGAAAACGGTTTACATGTAAATTCCATACTCAACCATCTACATGATTCCTCTTGGTCTAAGTGGTGCCACAAGGTAATTCTCACTCGCCCATATATAGAGGTACAGATTGAAGCCTTTCAGGGCCTCAATCACCAATATTGACTTTGATGACAAATTATATCTACGTCAAAAACAATCTAAAGTGCGGTCTAACAGATTCAGACAATATGTCACGAATCTTCTTGCCTCTCAAGACCCACATATCAAGGTCGAAAAGTTCCACCTTACTTGCACTCCTTCTTTACGATTACCCTCCTTCTTTTACTATAGCAAATTATGTAAACGATAATTATAAGACATGCCCGCCCATTGGGCGGGCTTCGAAAACTAGTATATATATATATATATATATATATATATATATATATATATATAGTGCGGTTCTAGAGAAAAATGTAATTAGAGAGAAAAGTGAGAAAAAAAGTTATAGGGTCTAATTTGAAACATCTCAAACTTCAGGGGTAAGTTTTGAAAACCACCCCTACCTACACCCCCCGCGAAAATTTTTTTTCCCCGCAAAAAAAAAATTTTGGGCAATTTTTTTTTTCCCGCAAAAAATTTATAACTGTGATGCACCTTTTTTTTTGTGCATCTCAGTTATAAAAGTTGGTGCATCATAGTTATAACTACTTTTTTAACTGTGATTCACCAAAAAAAAGGTGCATCAGATCGCATATGTTATTAACTTATCCCAAAAAAAGTTTTGAATCAGAACCGTCAACCTTTTTGGATAAAAGAGAGATTTTTCAACTGATTCAACACGTTTATTTTATTAATCACATGGTTAAATATACAATGAAATCAATTATCCTAACATTTTTCAGAGTTATTTTATTAATCACATGGTTAACTTACTTTTCATAAATTCACGATTGTTAATATATGCACTAGCGTTATCCCAATGACAAAGCATGCGACGCTACCAAGGATACCATAGCTCCGTTTCTTGTTGTACAACTAATTCCCCTTAAAAGAGTATAGTATACTAATTTTTATAAAATTTGGTAACAATCGTTGGTGCATCTCGGTTATAAAATTTGGTGCATCATAGTTATAACTAATTTTTATAACTGTGATGCACCAAAATAAAAAGGTGCATCACAGTTATAAAAATTTGGCGGGAAATTTTTGGCCCAAAAAAAATTTTTTTTGGCGGGATTTTTTTCGGGGGGGGGAGTGGGGTGCGAATTTACAAAAATTCCTTAAAGAATGAAGGAAAATACAATTAGGTTCCTGTACTTTGGTGTGAAAAAAAAGGAGGGGAAGAGGAGGTGATCCAATGGTTGAGATTACTTTTCTCACTTTTCTCTTGAGATCAACTTTTTAAATGATCCAAGCTATATATATATATATATATATATATATATATATATATATATATATATATATATATATATATATATATATATATATATATATATATATATATATATATATATATATATATATATATATATATATATATATATACCCAATACAATGTTACAACCTTTAAGGCTTCCATTATGAATTCGCATGAAGAAACTATTCCACAAAATCAAGATGTCAACATGCTTTGTTATGAATTTGCAACAAATCTCATGGTATATCAACTTTGTTATTAATTCTGTTTACGTCTTTGGTTTAGGGTTTTATTGATTTATTTAACAAGTGAAAATTTAAATCATAGTCTAAAAGATTGATGACTTTTGACGTCATCAAATGATGGTTTATGTAAAACACCGTAATTTTCGTAATTTTCATATGTAGTTTCTCATGATTTTGATGAATATGTGACAAATCGTAATTTCAGGTCATTTTACAAACTTTGAAAATTTCACTATTCATCTCGGGAATTTACTATTCATCATTTTACTATTCATCATTTTTGAAGTCGATTTGATATTTTTAGAGGTTATTTCAAAAATTTACTATTCACGAAACAGTATTCATTCCCGAAGAAAAATCACTATTCATGATTCACTATTAATCATTTTTCGTAATCTAGAATTACGATTATCAAATACGCGTAACCTTGAGGGTTAAGCTGCGTATTCATGAAAAATCATTGAGGACACTTCATATAGACTAGAGTTAGTCTACATATTATCAGTAACATCATCATTATATTAGTTCATGCATGAGTTTGCGTATTTCATTAACGTATATTTTCCTATTAAATAAACGCTATCGCACGATCATTTATTTTGAATATTTGAACCAACACTTCCAACAATTGTCCTAATATATTTTTATACTCATTTTAAGACTATAAAAATTATATTATTAGTTTACCCGATGTTTTGAAATTATTTTGTATATAAATTGTTATATATATATTTACGACGGTTTTCGTAAATTCAACTCGATAATTATTTATTCACTCAATTCTTGCGAGAAATGTATTTTTATAATTTTTATGACTTCGATATATTTTATTTTGTTCCTTAAAAATCTATTTCTAGCTAACGCTACACTAAATACCTAATTATATTTACCAATTACACAATATACTTAACATTATATACCTTTAATTAATCAAACTCAGCCAAACCCTCCCCATTTTGCCCCTTGCCGACCTCCCCCATGACACACCATGTGTTTTGATAAAAATCTTTAACTAGATATACACATATACATTATAGACTAGATATTTTACTTAATACACTTATCATACTAACTAAAACATACAAACACATTTAAAAAAGGTGAAAGTAAAAGGAAAACCTCTCCATCTCCTCTCCATATTCGGCCAAGCATAGAAACACAAGGAGGAAGCATAAATTTTTCAAGTTCAAGTGATTAACAACTCTAGTATTACTTCTATTTTAGGTTTTGGAATAAAAACCAAGGAGTATTTAGGAACCTAGTTACCTTAAACCTCATCATACAATTAGTAAGATTTTTATGATCTTTACTAATCTTTCATAATCTTACTTGAGTTATTTTTATCATCCTAGTACAAAACATGCAAGTATCATATGTATTTATACTACTTTTAATTGTTTTTAGTACTTATTATGAGTTATAATCATCCTCTATGATACCCTAAGAAGGTGTATGGTAGGTTTCGAATAGATTTGGTGTTGATTTGAAGTGATTGAAACAAGTATTACGCTAGAAAAACCATTTTCGACAACACTAGATTTGGGTCTAATCGTTTTTACAAAATATGGAAATTTTGACAGGTCATGGATTATTTTGGGCTAGATATTCAAAAAATACACTTTAAAACAAAACCGTGGTCGCTTGAACGGGTTAAAACGAATTTATAACAAAGAAGTTACGCTATCTTCAAGTTTAACGACGAAAACTAATTTTATGAAAAATGGTAAGCTGTTAAGGGTTATTTTAAGGGCCAAAACGAGTTTTAAACATTGTATAAATGAGTCGATTTATCAAAAATATATTAGTATATATTAACACGAAACCAAGGATATATAAAACGTAGAAAACGGACTTATAACGACTAAGTTACACGCGTTTTAAATAAGGTTGTCGTAACTATTTTTCACAAGTAATAACACTACATATTTTCTATTAGTCCAAAATGGTTATCGCAAGTGACCATGTTTGGAGCCGTTTTTCATAGCGATAGAATATTTTTGAGAAAACGATGTCTTCAAGTAAAAGTGAGTTCGCCCATTTTATTTTCCAAAATAATCAACCGTTCGTCAAACGGAGTTGTAACGAATAATATGCGGTCACTCAAACTTTGCCGAAAACTAACCTTAAACAATATTTTAGTCCGACTACCCTACTTCATCTATACTTTTCTCTATGATCGAGACTTCTATGATCAAAAGTTAAATGCTAAGACTTTTAGATATTGCTACAAGCTTTCCAAAACCATTGAGTTTATTTTCTAACATTCGATATTCACTATTTTACGACTAGCTTTTCGAGGCCACTTAGTCATTTTCATGAGTTGTCAAAGTATATTATTTTAAGACGAAAAGCTATAATTTCTTGATAAATCACTAAACGACTATCGTTGGATGTTGTTTCAACTTAAATGCTTGTAAAGTATTTTGTAATTTGATAAGATGTCATAAGCATATATTTCGACGATAAACATTATTTTCAAATACACAAGTGGTATGGATATCATATGAGTTTGCATGCACAACATTAAATCATGACTTATATTAGATCATATCATTCATATTAGGTTGCAGTTAGAGATTGCACCTCATTTCAGTATTGCCACTATATCATCATAATCATTATATCAGGTGAGTTTTCATAGCCCCGTTTTACAAGTTTATAATTTATTTCAAACCTACGGTGGAGAATACATTGCACATCATTTTTATTACGATACCAAGTATATCAAATTCATTATATTGCTTAAGTTACCTCATTGCCAATTGAATGTCCCCATTTCATAATCATGAACCGTTAATTCCGGAAGAAGCGAGGGTGAGTGAATAGATCTATTGAGGGTGACTCCTCCATCCGGGTTGGTGGATTTCAACTGGTCAAACGGATACATTTCATTTAATATCATAATTTGAGTTGTTTGGCAAAACACTCTGTTGGGGCGAACATCATGATCAGTCTAGCTTCGGTGTCATGTGCTTATAGCAATTGTAATATTTTTATGTGACATATGAGTTATACATGGCCTATACTTGTGGTAGTCGTATAAAACATTTTCATAAAATCTATGAACTCACTCAACCTTTGTGTTGACACTTTTAACAATGTATTTTCAGGTATCTAAGGCATATACCTCATGGCATGCATAAGGACTTATCATAGAGTCACGGTGACGACGCGTCTCACATGGGTTTTATGCACTTTAAAACATCGTTTGGATTGTAACAAACTTATTTCCGCACATGTTGATTTTTATTTGGGACCTATATTTTGTAAACTCTGAATGTTTTATTATATCAAACGATGTGTTTTCCAAACGGCACTTTAGGTCGTTCAATATAACTGTAACTGTGATGCTATGGCAGTCACCCCCCAGGAATTCCATTCCGCTGCAAAACAGGTATTTTGGGGGTGTGACAGATTGGCATAAGAGCAAGAGTTATAGAGAACTAGGTTGTATCATTGACCATAGACTATAACTACATCATCATAGCATCTCATCATTTCATCATAAGTGCATAGTCACTATACATGCGGTTTTATACGTACATTATGCGGGTTATTTACTTTCATTTCAAATCGATTGTCACATTGATGTCTTCAGATACCCATCCCATCATACTCACATCAGACTCTGACATGGAGGATACCTTATCATTCCCTACTATAGTTTTAACATCAGTTGACTCTACACCAGAGTTACCACACATATTATCCGATGTAGAGACTGAACTCTTTGAGGAGGACAAAGTTACACCTACACCATCACTGTCACCATCGATTCGTCGTAGGAACAAGGCAGTTCCTATCATTCTGTCGGGACAGATCATACCATTTGGTAGGACTTATAGGCTTAGTCCTAATGGACCTATTAGGATGCTTACTGCAAGGAAGAGAGTACATTCTCTTACACTCATTCTTAGATCACCCGCTACTCATGTACTACCACCACCATCAGCTACTCATACCACTATTAGTCATCCAATAGTGCATACTCTAGCTTTACCTTTGAAACGTCGTGAGATAACATGAAAGAGGGTAGTATTTCATTCACCATCATCACCATCATTTCCTAAATCACCACTAGGATTTTCATCATCAATATCATCTAGAGCACCATCCGTAACATCACATCTCATAGACACTACTCATACATCTGACTTGCAGCTTGGGAAGCGTGCATGATTTGACACACCATTACCATCTATCACTAAGACCATAGATACTACACCATCTTATAGGTTTGAGGACGGTGAGAGTTTCAAAGCTGTTGCTGCTAGACAACCTACTGCCCCTACACTTGAGACATGATTAGACCATCAACAGGAACAGATAATAAGTACCTTTCTATCTAATGTAATCTTTATCCTTTATTATCTCCACGATAATCACAACCTATGTTTATTTCATTCCCTATTACAATTGCCCAATTTTCAATCATTTCGCAACAATATACCGCTATCATGCTAGAGATTAGGGCAACTTTATTCTTGACCAATTAGGAGACTATTACCATTCTATGAGGTTCTCCCATGTATCCTACAAACCATTCAACAAATCTTATTTCAAGTTATTTTGCTACCACTTTATGAAATTATTTCACATAAATTTTATTTCAAGCTATTTTACCACCATCTTAAGAAAATTGTTTCACAAAGTTCTAAAACAAGTTGTTTTGTTACCACCCTATAAATTGATTTTCAGTCATTTTATCAACTATTTACTACCATTATGCGAAACGATTTTCATGTTACTCTGAAAAATTGTTTGAGCCATTATCTTACAAAAAAAAAACATTGAATATCATCTAAAACTTCGGAGAAACATAATACCATTTCAACAAAACCAAGCATCACATCATTTGTCCTCGATTATACATAGCCTGATCACCTATGTATAATTCAGGAAAGGTTATGTCATGAAAGAAACAAGCATCTTTTCAAACTTCCTAAAAGCAATCTTCACTCAAAAGCAAGGCTTTGTAATCAGATAAATTATTTATAAACATCTCTTTTTGTTAACACTCTATAGATACCTACGCCATCCATCACTCACTCAACCGATAAGTTAAAATTTTACCAGTGACCTTTTTAGGAAAGACCTTCCATACCATCTATGAGGAGGATTCCTTGATACAAGAAAACAATGAAAGGATTTCAGAACTACCAACAAGGACTAGAAGTATGTAGTAAGATGTTTCAAAACTCAACAAAAATCTTAAGACATCACGAGACATTCCGAACCACTATCTTTGGACTAGAAGCCAAATTATGTCATTTCAAAAGTGCCAGCTAGACCGTGTTACAAGAAATTGTACAAAGCGAATACCCACTAAGCAACACTGTAGAAATAAATTAAGCCTCCTAACTGAGACTACAGAACATTTCATTAAACATGGCCTCAACAATATGTGAACTTCCTTACAATGAGTTTCCCTCAAAGGATAATTGAGTTAAATTAAGGTTATCGATATAAACTTCCCTTAAGGCATTGTGTTATCTAGAAATTACAGATAACCTCATTTCCATATCAAGAGATGCAACAGGTCTGAACATATCGGACAATCAATGACTCTCCATCTACAAGTGAAATAAGAACAAACATTCTTCGACATAGTATGAGCTGATATCTATGTTTTTGCTAGCATGATAACAATCTGAATGATGAACTATTTTAGAAGCACTCAATATCGGAACAAATCTTGAAAATCAACCACCACACCACATCACTTAAATACTTAGGGTTTTATGACTTGGAAACATAGAGCGTGGAAATAATTCGATAAGAGAAATTAAGAGAGACACCATCAAACAATAAACATTTTAGTAATGGAAACTAAGCACCTTAGGCAAGGAAGACTCAAGTCATGACATTCGCTAGAACTATAAACGCGAGGAATCACAACTGACACCCATAATCTATTCTTTTCAATAGTCCTAATCGACATACTTGACATTTTGGAATTTATCATGAGACACATGGTATCAATATCAATTATACCTAATATAAGGTAGCCGATTCACCTTAGACTTCTAACAATCATTTCAAGATTCCCATGGAACCTACTGGGACATAAGTACCGCCTATTATCCTCAGCTCAATGGTCAGAGCGAGAGAACAATTCAAACATTAGAAGATATGCTCAAAGCATATGTGATTGTTTCTGGAAATGATTAGGCAAATCATTTTTCATCAAATAAGTTCCCTTACAACAATAGTTACCACGTGAACATACTGACGACACCGCTGCCGCTAGGCGCGGGTACTCGTCTAGTTATATATAAAGAAAAAACCAAAAACTAAAAAGTGAAAAGTTGAAGCTAAAAGAAGAAATGTTAAAGACATATATTTTAAAAGGAAACTATTAATACACATCGAAAACCGGGTTGACCCGGGACGCTTCAAACCCGACGAGTTTACCCGGTTTAATTTGACCTGTTTTTGAACCAACCTGTTGGGTTGACTCGGTTTAAATCGACCTATTTTTTGACCGGTACGGTTCAACCGGTTGAACCACCCGAGTCGAACTGGGTTTCATATTTGACAAAATTTATGAGAAATGATAAAGTAGTTTTGGAACCTGTGACAAATTTGGAAAAATGAGAGACAAAGTAAAGTTTTTTGTTGTTTATTTTGCTTTGACACATGTACTTTGTCATTTGTATAATGTTATTTTAAAAAATGTTGGTCTTGCACCACTTAAGGGACTAGCATATATAAATCGTCTTTTAAAAGTTAATATATATTGTATAGCCCTTTGTCCGGTATATAAATAATGTTATGTAAGGTTATTAGTATCACAAAAATTAAATATTATTGTTATCTTTAGCGAGAATTATTTGTACCCCAAACAAATAGCTTTGAACAATGCTTAAATATCTATGCAAATTGATAGTACAAGATAATCTTATTATGGTGATATCAAATTTGTAAGGTTACAAGTTTAAAAGCCACACACCAAATGATAAACGCTACACATGTATATATATGAAAAAATGAAATAAAAATAGTTATCACTGCCTAAATTACCGACAAAATAAGAAAAGGCAGTCACACACGTTGGCTATACCTCTAAACTACAATATAATATTGCCAACTACATAATACCGTTGCTTTTTGTAACGATTGAATTTATTATTACTAAAATCTTAATAACTTAAAACAATCCTATTAAAAAATATACTCCCACACTTAGATCGACTCCACATAATGTTTTTGAAAACTGTATATTTTTGCTGTTATGCAACCACGCATCATAATTATAGTTATTCGAAAATGATTCTCTAATGCCACAAATACAGTTTGTTCAAAGAAACTTATGGGTCATCGAAATTTTGCAGAAAATTAGACACCGATGCCGCTGCGCTAAGCACGAGTATTTGTCTAGTGTACTAAAAGTATGAAGTATCTTAACATAAATACAATATTGTAACTTAGAATATTAATCGTTTTTCAAATTGAATTAGACTTGGAGTGGAGATCATGTGAAGAGGGAGACAAGGGTATTGGTGGAATGTGTAGCCTACCGAATGATTTAGCATACTTTGTCAACAGAATCGATTAGCGCATCAATTGTCATTAAGTGACTAATTATTTTCCAACTGACGACGTATATGGTCCATCGGCTTAATAGCCGGAGGACTCAATACCCGATGGTTTAGTGTACCGAAGGGACAATACCCGAAGGGATCGTTGACCTGACAGTACCTTTGGCACGTAGCTTGGATACAATTCGTCTCATTCTCCCGGGTGTCAGAGATGACGTCAAAGGACAGTGTCAGGGACTGTGTCAGCCCTGACAACACCAATGGCCCCATAGAATGCGATAGACCCAGGGACCAGATAGTAACATCAAGGAGTATAAATACGCATACAGTAATTGGTAAAAAGGTATCATTGCGTACACACACACATTTACACTAAACTCTTCAGTTTAACCCCTACTTACTCTCACGCCAGAGTCTGGTCCAGGGATAACACCCGGGGCGAGACTAACGCGTTGTTTCATCTTCGCAGGTATCCAGAAGACTTACTTTACAAGGCTGGGGGATATCTGAAGAACCTTACAAAAAAATACTTTGACATTGGTGCCATCCGTGGGACCCGCATTCAATCTGCTAAAGCTATAGGATGACGGGTTCAACACCTTAGGTAACCTCTGGAGGAGGGGAAGCTAACTCCCCCCCAGCGACAAGAGAGCAGTTGGAAGGGTATGTAACTGCACTCAAGTCCATGATAAAAGTGTTAGGTTCCCATATTTGTAACACAAGCATCAATATAAGAAATAAAGACAAGATGATCGGATGAACACTACCAAACACACGCGTATGAATAATATAGAAAGGTTATGCGTAGGTGTATTGAGAAAGTGAACAACCAACCATCTAAGGATGGTTTACACGAGGTATTTATAGGAGGGAACTAGGGCAACACACCAAGTTCCCATCCTTTCCTTATTGGGATTGGCATAGGCTCATGGGCTTTCTACATAAGCCTAGCCTTGATTACTAACATAAAAGCCATAATTAAGCTAACTATTACATATTAATTACTAACACTTGAATTCTAGTTTAGTAGTGATTCCAACAATCTCCCCCTAAGTGTTAGTGATTGATGATGAAAACGATGTAGGTGCTGAAGTAATAGTAGCTTTGACGTCTTCTAACATTCTTCTTTCTTGTGAGAAGAAGTGTCTTGATTCGAACAATCTCCCCAGTGTAGAGAAATTGATTCCTTTGAAGTATTCTGCTTTGACGTCATCATTTTCTTTGTTCTTTGATCTTTGTTCTTTGTGATGGTAGTGATAGTATGTTGTGGTTATCTGCATCAGGTCCGCTTCGTTGCTCCAGTGTCTCCACGTCTTTCTCCAACATGCTCACACGCTCTTTAACGTTGGATTTCAGTACTGATGTAGTTCTCTTAGTCTTTAAACTTTGTAGATTCTTTGACTTTGATGAAGAATCATTCTGACTTTGTGTTGCCTTTTGAGAGAACTTCGATTAGTGTTGTTGTAGGTATGAGCATGTGGAGAATCTGCACGATCTTTTCCACCCGCAAGCATCCATAAGAAGAAAACATAAAACATGGGTTAGAAATAATCCAGCGCTTACAAGTTTGAACTTCGAGAGTGTTAACAGCATAGTGTGAAAACACAACTCTAATTCTCACAAAGCCTGTTCCTGAACTGGAGTCCCACAAGTGAGATAACGCGATGTACCGAAGTACACGTACAGTTCAGATGAGTCGCTGAGGTACACCGAAGCATCACCCCATGACTGTAGACCATTTGAGACACACTAAGCGTAATCCACCGGGAGTTACAGAAGTGACCTGCTGTCAGGGCTGTTTGATGTTGACCCTGGTAGGAGTTTCCATTCAATCACTGAGGATCACATGTGTGAACCTCTCATCAATGTTCTCGACAGATTGCTAAGATCTGTGAAGGACTCGATAATGTATCACTTGCGTCCTTATTGTTGAACGACAAGTGATGAAATGTCAAGTGTACCTAAGAGATCTTTTGATGAATCTCGTGGCTCTAGACTCAATAGTTTTGGTTTTCCTGAGCGGAGACTAGGGAGAGGGTCTCCTTGCTTCAATACCAACAATCTCTAAGAGAAAGCCGATAGTTTATGTAGGGTTCCCAGTGAGAATGAAACAAGCTTCTATTGAGAGAAACTTGAGTGGCTAAGAAGGTTTAGTGCATGCGTCACTGGGTCCATGACGACTTTGATCTTCAATACCGGTGTCATCAAGTCACAACCAGTAGCACCCGGTGTCTGCCCTAAGTTGAATAATCTGGAGGGCTATTTCTTTTCACCCTTTTCTTTACTTTTCTTTTTAATTCTTCAACACCTTCTTTCTCCGATTCTCATTTTCTCCTTTTTATGATCATACATAAGAACTTCTAATTCTAACTATTGGTGGTGTCCTTGGGTAGATCCCTCCGGCTCTGGCGGATCATAGGACGGTTATTCCTTAGTCACCTTATAACTTCATGACTAACCTATGTTGCCATAAAACCATTTTCATGGAAATCTCTCAAAGTGGTTATGAGTAAAAACATTTAATACCACTATTGAGAGTTTAAGACTTTGCATAAATACTCCCCCTCCACACGTGCTTAAGTATTTTGACAGAAATATGCACGGTGAGAGAAGAGCGTGCACTTTTGAATTGATCAACTCAAGATAGACAATCCCCCGCGAGACACGGTTACGTTGCATAGTTAAAGAGTTACATTGTCAGCTTTTAGGTGACAACTAGCTCTAATAACTACCCTGAAGGTGTGGACAATCCTCGAAAGGCTGTCAAACCCGTCAAAGTTCATGTCTACCAAGAGTTTCTCGAATGGTACATTCTACTCGGACAAGTCCTTTGCGAGACACGTTTACATCACTAGCGAACTAGCTTGAAATTATTACCCGTCCCGGATAAGTCTTTTCGAGTTAATAACATTTAAGATCTCGTCAATTCATTGGTTACGTCTGTACCACCACGATTCATTAGCAATTCACAACATATTTCTTATCACATAATTTTTATCCCCCTAAAAAATGGCATATAATTGTTATTTTTGACGAAATTTTGATATCGAAGTTTTGCGGGAAGATTATCATGAAGAACAATTTGTGAACAAAATTTTGAATCAAATACTCCCCCTCAACAAGTAATATTAACTTTTGAGGTTATGAAAATCATAAGGGGAAGTACTTGTTCTTTTGAGCAAAACTTTGAAAATGAAAGTTTTGATAAGTTTTACTCAAAAGTAAGAAGCTTTCGCTCTTTTTATAAGGATTGTGGCACTGAAGCGTACCACAGGGTCCTTTCATTACAAGAACGGGTTGTACACTGTTATGTGTGTATAAGCCAAAGTTAGATTAAAATCACACATCAGGTAGTCCAACAATAACTCCGGGAATGCGTTCTGGACGTTGATAGCCTGTGAGAGATATGCTGGGACGACCGCCTACGAAACTCTCCAAAGTTCTAAACTGATCCCTTCTGAACAACCTTTCATCAATCCGCGTGATGATTCTCTTTATATCCCTCTTCTCCTTCGAATTCCATCTCTTCGGTAACCCAATGCCTTCTTTTATCGCCTTTAACCGATAAGCTAAACCATCCCTGACTTTCTTCAGTGTATGTTCCCCAAACTTATGAAGCTCTTTGCATGCCATTAAGCAATTTCGGTGTATTTCACTACGGTAGACTACTCTAAATGGTTTGCTGATGAGGTGTACTGAGGAAGTTGGTTTATGTCGGGAAGGTCGAGCTGTGGTTTAGTGAGGTTAACACGCGTCTGATACGATTCCACGGCAAGTTGAATGTTCTCTACACGTTCCTGGATCACTATGCTTCTGATGAAGATTAACAACGACTTGATGTACTCACGTTGGATTTCTGTAGAGAAATGTCGCATTCGTCCCTGTACCTTTGCGAGATACATATCTTCAATGTCATTTAGAGACAATCTTTGAAAATCCGCTTCACAGAAGTCATAGTCCTCTTCGTCTTGACATTTGACCACTATTTTTTTGAGGAATGTGTAGTCCCACTTTGACGAAAGAGTAACATGCTTAATAGAAACGGTCGGTTTATCACTAAACACTTCATGTTTCGAATTTTGAACCTGGCAGCTTTTGTAGAAGATTCTTCGGCGTTCAGGCCAATGGTGAATCCCATACATCGCATCAAGGTCATACTTTTCCACGCTGTCGGCAAACATGCGAGTAGCATTTTCCTCGATGGCTATGCTGTTGGAGTATATTGCTGCAGGGAAAGGAAGTGTGAGTGATGTAGCGTATATCTTGGAGACATCGCTACCGTGTAGAAGAAACTCTAGGTCGTTGTTGAAGAAATAACGGAATGGAATCTTGGGTTGATCCGGTTGGCCAATTGTAGGTAGAGGTCTGGTCCAGTCTGTGTAGTATGGAGCTTTTTCTTTTCTTGTGAAGTCGATGTTAGCTTCGGGATTGAGCCAATCGATATTGTTCGACATGGCTCATGCAATGTTTTCGAGATGGTATTCAACTTCAATTGCACTTTCTGAGCTGTCTTTAAGCAGTTGGAAGGCATCATTCTTAATTCACCTTAGCTCAGCGTTAGTCATCTTCTTCACTCTAAATTGTTCTTGAATCAGCTTCACATGTTCCATAGTACGGCCATCTACCATTTCTTGACCTTCTAGTAGTGAGGGAGTAGCATCACAAATTCTAGAAAACCAGTCATATTCTTCTGTTGTATCGTCATCTAGCCATGAGAGAACTTCGGTCTCCGTCTTCTTCTTCTTCTTTGGCTTAGTTGAGGACTCTGGTTTCTTTGTTGTGGCGGGAGAGGTGGGTTGTTGTCGGGGCTCAGGGACTTCCTCATCGTCACCGCCAGTGTATTGGAAATGATCACTGATTTTCTCTTTCTGGGGTGGTGACTCAGAGTCCTGAGGTTTCTCAGTAGGAGTCGAACTTGGAGGAGATCTTCTTTCGGTTGGAGTCCTTTGGAGTGGTGGTGGCATAGAGGATGATTCACCAGTTTTCTTTGGGCGTTTAGGCTCCTTATCCTTATCCTTATCGTCATCGTCTCTTGGACGCTTAGGCCTTTCAGCTTCTGCTCTGCATGCTGTTTTAAGTTGGTATTCCAGCAATGCGTCAAACAGTTTACCTTCGTCAGAAGTAAATGTTGCAGATCGTTTTGACATTTGTGTTACCAGCTTGGAAACCAATTCAGCATCAGAGAAAACTATAGGATCAGTTGGGTTGATTGTTACGGTTAGAGGCGTTGATTTTATAGTTTGCTTAGCCAATTGCATGAGATTCGGATAGAGTTGTCTGTTGAACATCTCTCTTGTCACACCAGGAACAGTGTCGAGAAGGAACTTATGAGTATATTCCCTAATCGTCTTGTTCATTTCCCCTTGGACATCACGATTGATAAACGTCTGGATATGCTCCCTTTCACTCAACATCTCGTTTATCCCAGTTTGTAGAAGATTGATCCTGTCAGTGAGTTGATTCAGTTTTTTGTTGGTAACGTCTTTCTTCCTGACTTGCTTGACAGCTTTGACAATCTTTGTTTTAGCTCGGGATATCCAAGAGTCGGTCGGTTTCTTTACAGACTTGGATGTGGATCTGGTTGTGCCTTTGGATGGTGGAGGTGAAGAGTGACAAGACGAGTCTGATGATGAGGATACATGAAGAGGCTTAGGGTCCTTTGGTGGCTCAGAAGTCAGTTCCTTGGAACGTCTTTGGACTATCTAGAAGGAAATCATCATAATCAACTTCGTCATCTTTTCCAGATTTAGCCATTTCTTCAGCCTTAATCCTGGCTTCTTCATCTGCTTGAGCTTGAGCTTCTATTTCTGCTTTTTCTTTAGCTGCAACCTCAGCATCTTCATCAGGAATTTTCTCAGACTTCTCTTTTTTTGGTTCCTCAAATTCATAGGTGATAGAGTCCTCCAGTTGCCTTTGTTGTTGTTCGTGGGTGGTGGTACCAGTTCCCTTATCGGGTTGATTAACCGCATCAGAAACTGGTGTAGATAGTACACCACCATTTGACCCTCTGGGGCCACGAGTTTGTTGTTGTACGAAATCTTTGGCAACATGTTGGAGTCTTAGATTCTTCACCTTTTTCTTGTAGTCTCTGTCTTCATCCAGTGGTTCTTCTTCTGAGCTCTCTTCTTCTTGATCTATCACTGGAGTTTTACCTTTACCTTTATCAGCTTTTGGAGTGGAAGATTTTGCTACTGTCGAAGTATCAACGATTGGAGTTTCAGAGTAGATGACCTCTTCGTCCATTTCAGTAGCCTCTGAGCTTTCATCCATTAGCTTTTGTTGCGGTTCAGGTTTGGGAATAGGGATGGCACTCGGTGATAGAATTCTTCTTTTGTTAATGTGAGTCCTCTTAGGATTCTTTCTCGTACTTTTAGTGCTCGTAATACTTCCTGCACTGCCTCTCCTGGTTTTCCTAGTAGGTGTACCAGAGGACTTTTCATCAAGGAAACCTACTTTGCCTGCTTCAACTGCTACCAGATATCGTTTGTACGAATAGAGTCCTTTGATAGCATCAGTAAGAAGATGATCTGGCAACACTGCACCTTGTTTCTTCGTTGTTGAGTCCTTAAATTTGACAGTGAGTGTGGGCTCATACAACATGGAGCGTTGGTTGGGGTCATCAAATCTCAAGGGTATATCAGGATTATACCCTAAAGCTCTTTGGATCAACAGTTTGGTGTATCTGATATACGAGATCTTGGTGCCAGGCTTTTTAAGGTAAGACATCATGTCATCCCATATCAGAGCTTCAACTTCTATGTGTTTCATGTTGACCATAGCCCAAAATATTTGTAGTTCCATGAGCTTGGGATGCTCATGACCACTATCACGTCCGGAAATGGATTCGGCAATCATTATGTAGAGGGTTCTCCATGGCTGGGGAATGTTCTTGAGATCCACAGATAAGTGCTTTGTGATTACCCCAGTAGCTTCATCATAGCCGATGTCGACCATGAACTGGAGAACGACCTCTTCCGTTGGAGTAGAATTGTATTCAGTAGGCTCGATGACAGGAATAAGAAGAATAGCCCTCAAATCTGCTGGCGTGATGGTGACTTGTTTGTTGTTAAGGGTCACTGTCACGGCACTTTGACCTTTGACCTTTCGTATAGTGTGCCAGAATTGGTGAAGGTAGATCTCAGGTACAGTAGCAGATTTTTTGAGCATGTTCTGATAAGAGTGAGTCTTCAAAATATCCACTGCAATCTGACACGAAGATTCAGAACAATTGAAGTTATCAAAATCAACTCTGAGGTTGTTCTTTCCGATCTTCATTGGGTAACCATTAGGGAAGATATCTTCAATAGTGAGAACATTTGGTGCATCCACATTTTGCATTTGAACGTCCATATCGTGATCTGAAAGATATTTAGCCAAAAGAACCAACATATCGAAAGACATTACGTTAGTCAACAGTTGATTTTATTGTCTATTTATTGAATGTGATATGTCAAAGATTGTTACGAGTCAAAAGTCACTTGTTAGTCCAATAGTCCAAAGACGTCGTGATAAGTTTCGTGAGTAGATTAACTTTGAGTTTTAAAGTCCAAGTTTTCACTTATTTTCACAACTTATTAAACATTTAAGCTTATTGGTGACATTTTGGTTTCGTGACGTTATGATTTATTTATTTACAAGTTTGCACGCGTAACAATTCACAATTTTGGTTAAGACTAGGCTAAGGCGTAGGTGTTGCAAGCTTATGCGTAAACAGGAGTGGTTATACGCGTAAGCATAAGCTTATGCGTAGGATCTTGACTAACGCGTAAGAAATGTTACGAGTAGGAAAAGAAAGCCTTAGGCATAGAGCTTACGCGTAAGCGTATGTGGAACCTTACGCGTAAGGCTTACTCGTAAGAGTGAACCTTATGCATAAAGGTTACTGTTTACGCATATCCTTCACAGGATATGCGTAGTCCCCATTGTAGAACCTTACGCGTAAAGGTTACGCGTAAGATTTCTCTTACGCATAACATGCTACGCGTAAGGTGATCCTTATGCGTAGAAGTTCTAATAACCTTGATTCTGAATTTTCACGCGTAATAACCTGAAACAAATGCATCATAACTCATTCATTAACATATTAATTCAAACCCGTTCAGTTTAACATGAAGACTCAATCAAAAATGGTTTAAGCGTAGGTTACAGCTTATGCGTAGAACTTAAACCCTAGGATTCAAATTTTACGAGTAACTAATCTAACCATAGGATTGACACCAAATCATTTCTGGGATATCTTAGAGGCCTAGTGAGATGACCTAAACAAGTTTTAACATCAAACACCCCATGAATCAAGAATACCCAAATCGTATGAACTTAAACCCTAAATTTTAATTCTCACACACTTGATGATTCTGGGTAAGTTTTAAACCTGAATTTGATCAATTCAACATGTAAACAACATCTCTTAACCATCTATTTAACCAGAAACTCTCCCACATGAAAACACCCAAAAATTACGCATAAACCCTAATTCATGAATCACAAACAAAACGCTTTATGGGTAGAAATTAATGTTGTAAATGTTTATGGTATATGATTTTGAACATATTAACATCATTTTAAATATCACAAACACTTAAGTGATGACTTTGTGTTCATACGCATATGCGTAGAACACAAAGATCATCCAAACACAAATTCCAACCGTTGGATGTTTATGAAATTAAAAACCTATGTTTGTAAACATGTTAGGATCATAAAAACACTTACAAATCAGGAGTTTAATACATGAAATTGTGGTTTGATTGTTAGGCGTAGGATGATATGGATGAAGGTAATAAATGTGTTAAGTAAGTTAGGTGAAGAGATTTTATTAAAATGAGTTTAAACTTTTGACAACATTGGTCCCTCCACCTTAACCTTTTTCATCCAATGTCCATAACTTCCATTTTGGTTACCAAAAGTATGATTTATGGAAAGAAACTTGACGACACTCCCCCTCGACTTAAGAAATAATGAAATTTTATAAATTTGAGCCCGGGGAGTGTCAGTAAACCAGAAATGTGACCGCAATTATCAGAGAAACAACCGGGATGAGGTAACATGCAAGTACAAGGTTTTATGAAACCGAAAAATAATTACTTTCTCCCCCTCAACACTTGACCGAAAAAAAACATAATTTTGAAAGAGTAAAGTGTTGACGGAAGATTTGTACTTGCCATGTTAAAAGAAATTAGATAGGAGAATATTTTTGAATTTTATCAGATTTTATATTTTTGTATTTTGTTTTTGAAAATATTTACAAAAGAGGTTTTGGTGTTTGACTGGTTTTAAGAATGTTTTAAAAGTTCATCCAGTTCCTCTGGAGTCAAACACCGCATACCAATCCGGTGGACCAACTCATTAAATCTAGCAGGAGCTAAGGCTTTGCTGAGAAGATCTGCCAGTTGGTATTCTGTACCCACAAAGTATAATTCAATGGTACCCTTTTCCACGTGCTCCTTGATGAAATGATATCGAAGATCGATGTGCTTTGATTTTAAATGTTGAACAGAGTTGCACGAGATCGCAATGGCACTTCAAATTGTCGCAGTACATCGGGATTCTGTCAAATACGTAACCATAGTCTTTGAGTTGTGTTCTCATCCAAATGACTTGAGCACAACACGACGGCGGGCTACATATTCTGCCGGTTGAGGACAGCGATGTACAGATCCGCTCTTCGATTGCCATGACTCCAGTTTATCACCAAGAAATTGTAATGCTCCTGAAGTACTTTTCTGTGAATCTAAGCATCCTGCATGATCAACATCTGAAAAATCTATTAGTTCAAAACCAGGATCCTTCGGATACCAGATCCCCAAGTTAATGGTTCCCTTGATGTATCGGAGGATTCTTTTAGCCTCAGAGAGGTGAGTTTCAGTTGGTCGCGACTGATAACGGAGCAAAGATATACAAACAAAGACAATATCAGGTTTGCTGGCTGTTAGATACATGAGAGACCCAATGATACTACGGTATTTGGTAGGGTCAACCAATTTCCCATGCAAATCAGCGTCCAACTTCTTAGTATGTGCCATGGGAGTGGCATAGGTGTCACAGTTTTGCATTCCATTTTTGTTCAAAATTTCAAGGGCATATTTGGACTGACTTAGAAAAATACCACGGGGTGATTGATGAACTTGAAGTCCTAGAAAGAACGTAAGTTCACCCATCATGGACATTTCAAAATGTTTCTTCATTTGTTTTGAAAAAGCGTTTGAGTATTTTAAATGTGTTGACCCGAAAATGATGCCATCAACATAAATTTGAACGATTAAAATGTGTGCTCCGTGATATTGTATGAAAAGTGTAGGGTCGACTGAACCTTTGACGAACTTATTCTCGAGAAGAAAAGATGATAACTTATCGTACCGCAGGAGCTTGTTTGAGTCCGTAGAGAGCCTTGTTCGTTTTGTAACGGGTTCGGGAACTCTGGATCAACGAATCCTTCGGTTGGCTGACATAGACTGTTTCTTTCGGTTTACCATTCGAAGCGGTTTTGACGTCCATCCGAAAGACTGTGATGTTCATATGTGCCGCTAACGCCGAGAAATATCCGAACGACCTCAAGACGAGCAATCAGAGTGAATGATTCTTCAAAGTCAATACCCTCTTCCTGTCTATAACCCTTAGCCACCGACGTGACTTATTTCGATTACGGTTCCTTCAACATCCAATTTGTTTTTCCAAATCCATTTAGACCAATAGCGAAGACCCATGTTGGTCTTTCAACCAATTCCCATACTTCAAGACGTTTAAACCGATTGAGTTCTTCTTGCATGGATTCAATCCAGTTGTCTTTGGTCATTGCATCTTTAATGTTTTAGGTTCAGATTGGCAGACAGTGAGTGCATAAATGCAATGTTCACCGTCGGTGTGAAGACGTTGTCTTGTTACGACTGGTTGATTCGGGTTACCAATAATGTTCTCATGAGGATGGTCTTTCGTCCAACGATGTGTGGAAGGTTGATGTTGATATACATTATGCAGATTGGGAGGATTCAAATGGCTTGTAGATGATTCCGCAACATCAGGTGCAGCAGTTTCATTAGCAAACGGGTTGAAGAACGCATTTGGATCATAATCTATAGGTGGGGGTACTTCATTGTTCAGAACATCATCAGCTGGTTCAGCGTCGTTGGATGCGGTTTGTTCAATTGTTGTTGTAGAATCAACTGGTGGTGCTTCCTCAACAGTAGTTGTTGTAGCAGTGTATCGTGTATTGGATTTTGATCAGGTTGAGCAGCGGAAACATTGGATACACCTGGTGCACGTTCATCAATATCATCAATAAACAGAGGAGCAAATAGCTATTCCATTTGACGTCGAGTTAGTTGTAGACTGGGTTCATCTGATGATGGGGTTTGAGGGAAGTTCAAACGGTTATGACCAGGTTCCAAGCTGTTATGCTCATAAGCCATTTCGTAGCTCATCGAAATTTGCATGAATCGTTTCCATAACCTGCTTTGTACGAAGATTCCAGATCCGGTAACCTTTAGAATGCTAACAGTATCCAATAAAGACTCCAATGTCAGCTTTGGCTTTGAGCTTTCCAAAGTCGTCACGATCATTATTCGGGTAGCAAAGGGATCCAAATACATGAAAGTGTTTGAGATTAGGTTTTCGGTTGTGGATAAGCTCAAAAGATGTTTTGTTGTGGCGTTTTGTAATCTTTGAGCGATTCTGAGTGTAGCATGCGATTGAGACGGCTTCAGCCCACAAGTAACTGAAGTTTAGCATTGATTAACATCGTTCTGGCAGCTTCCACTAACGTGCGTTTAGTCTCTTTCAACAACTCCATTTTGTTCTGGGGTACGTGCAATTGATGTTTGATGCTCAATTCCCACTTTCTCATAATATTCACGAAGAGTTTGATTCAAAAATTCAGTTACTTTGTCTGTTCGAATTTGTCTGACGGTGTTTTGGAGCTGAACTTGAATTTTCGTGAGAAAGGTGATTGATACTTATCAATTATTATATAAAAATATCAAATACGAAATAAGCGCGAGAGAATTGCAAATCAACCGTTTTAGGAAAACGATCGACACGCAAAACCCTCAAATATTCGATAAGTGATACCGGGCAAGTGATTACCCGGGTCGTTTCCCAACGAGGAGTGAATTGACGGTCACGTTTGAGGTTTGTTATTAAAGTGCTTGAATGGATCGGGAATTTATGTTATGATTACGGTTTCTAATAATTAAAGCACGGGAACGTAAATAAGGCACGGGAACAAAGTAAATAACTAATTTAGCAACTAATAAGCATAAAGACAATAAAACTAAGCTAACTTACGTCCTAGGGCATTAAAACTAAAAAAAAACGCGAAAACCCGGCTAACCCCGAGCTTCAAAAGTGAAAATTTTTGAAATTTAAGTCCTACGAGTGCAAAAATAATTTTCCTACATTCTAAATGACTAAAAATAATTTTAGGAAAAAGCCGGGTATTTTTTTGAGTTTTTATTTATTTATTATGAATTAAAAACTAGAAAATAGAAATTAAATGTTTAAAAATATCAAAAATAATTGGAAAAATACAAAACTTTTCAGGAAAATACTTTTTGGTAAACTAAATCTAAGAAAAATTAGAAACTTGAAAATTCAGCAACCAATAAGCAGAAAATAAGCTAAAGGCCTTATTTAGTATTAAAAGTTAAAACGTATATAAGTAATTAAGTGTGCAATGAATGACAAGAAAGACCCAAGGGCAAAGATGGATTTGTGAGTGGTCTGTGAGGCGTGGGAAGGCTGTTCAGAGGAGGTCTCGAGGTTGAATCCAGTGTCTTCCTTTTTGCAAACTTTATTTTTTTTTATATTGAAACTTAATTAGGACTGAAAAATAAGATTTTTTATAAAAGCAAAAGTTTTTAAAACTTCAATATAAGCTGCAAAACAGCTTATTGACAACAACAACAACAATATAAGGGATTGTTTGGTTTAAGACAGATTCTAAAGGATCTAAAGCTACTAAAACTAAAAAAGTTACACAAAAGCTAAAGATAAGCTACTCCTAATGAAGACTAAGCTAAATACCTAAAAGTACTTAAAGGGAACTAAACAAAGCAATTAATTAAGCCAAATGAGCAAAAAGGTCCTATGTTGCTGCTGTTACAGTTGCTCAACAGGCCATATGGGCATGTTTGAGCTTAAAAATAAGCTCCTATATGAACTATAAAATCCTAAATGAGCTAAAACAATAAAAATTTGTACTATGGGGATTCTAAAAAGCTATTTGGAAACTAATTGGGAGCTCAAATGAGCTTCTAATGGGGCTGCAAAGAAGACACATGGGACACTTATGTGCACTGATATCAGTCATAACAAGGGCACAAGGGGCATTTTAAAGGCAAAAATAAGCTATTAAGCAAAAACCGAATACCAAAATAAGCATAAAAAGATGAACTTAGTACTACTAACTACTAGTAACAACAAAAGCTAATCCTAAATCTAGCATTAATCTACCTAAATTAAGCTAAAAAAAAGAAGACATGGGGGCCGTACAACGTGACAGGGCACAAAAGGCAGTGAAGGTGGTACTTTAAAGGGTAATATTAGCTAACAAATGATTTCTAAAACTAAAAACATGCTTGAACATATAACATTGGTATACTAAGGTACCTAAAAAAACTAAATAGGAGCTAAAGTGGAGCTTAAATAAGCTTAATATGGAGCTTATCAAAGAGTACGCTATAGGGGACAGTTCTGGCAGATTCATAAAAAAAACTATTCTAAACTAACTTCTAACAATTGAAAACTAATAGCAACTTCAAAGTATTAAATTAACACTTGAATAAAACTATTTCAACTTCAAAAATGGGTCAAAAGTGAACTTTTGACCCATAAACTTTGCAAATACAAACAGTCCTTTAAGGACAGAAAATGGTTTTTTATGAAGCTGATTTACTTGGAAACTTAAAGAAAACTGATTTGTTAATTTAAACTAAAGTTCTCATGAATTTAAAACACCTTTAGCAAACACTTAAACAACAAATACACTATAAATTTAATGACAGCATAATCAGAATTTAACTTAGACAAATACAAACTGGAAATTTTTAAATGGAAACAGAACTTGAAATTAAATTGAAATTGAAATTACAATAAAGTAAAAGACACAAATAAAAATGGACTAGAACTAAGAATTCTAGACAAGATGTTACAAAAGCACTTGGGTCCTATTTATACTAAATAATCTGTCCTCTTGTCTTACTGTCTTGGTTGTGCTTGTACAGTGAGAGAAATGAGAGCACTTTCATCTTGGAGTGTTTCTTCCCATTCATCACAGCCATGGATTCCACCTTGGTCACCAAGCATTGCATCACAACCATCCATTTTCCTTTGTATGTTTGGATTGCCAAGGTGGCAATGAAGTACCCATGTGATAATGTTTTGGATGGTAGCTGGGGTGAGAGTGACAGGGATGAGAGGGAGGGAGGGGGTTGGGATTTGGCGCCAATTAGTTATTGTGTGTTCTGGTTTTTGGAGATTTGGGTGAAACAGGTTAGTGGGATGGGTAAATGGGTAATGGGTTTGGGTTAAAAGGGGGTTGAGGGTTTAAAAGAGTTTAAGTATTTTGTATTTTTGGGATTAAGAGTATTTTAGGTTTAGTAAAAAAATATTTTTAGTTTTTAGTTTTTGTGAAAATGTTTTAAAGAAAAAAAGTAAAATTGGTTTTAAATAAAAATGTTTTTTTTTTAATAAAAATAATTGTTTTAAAAATAAAAATTGGTTTTAAATAAAAATATTTGTTTTAATGAAAAACGTTTTAAGTTTGGTTTCGGGTTCAAGGGTGATTTGGTTAATTGGGTTTAGGTTTGGTTTTTGAGTTTGTTTTCCCCACTCTCACTCCAAATATGCGTTTCGGGATCCAAAAATGTAGAAAATCCACTCCCGGCTCCGTCCGCTAAGCACGTTTTTCCATTCCAAGCTCATTTCTGTCCGTTTTTGCCCTGTTTTCGATCCTTTGTACCTGAAATACATAAAAACACATTCCAAGGATATCTGCAGTATAAATGGTCATATTTCAGTGTTTTTAGACGTTTTTGTGGTCTTAGATGGGTAAAAATGATGAGTGAATAAGCACTCATCAAATCCCCCACACTATCAATTGCTAGTCCCTAGCAATCCGATCATATGAAGTAATGAAAGGATCAAAAATACCAAGAATACCCGGTTTCGACTTCTTATTCACTACGAGAAATTTAAAACTTGAACGTAAATAAATAAAATGCTTGATTATCAAAACATGGCATCATAGAACGGGATTCACGCAAAATGGGTGTCTCCTGGGAATTGTAATCGTCATCCTCTTTTTTATACTCTCAAACCAAGCTTAAACTTATTGTGCAAGCGTTTTTGTAAAATGCTAACACTACTTATATCAATAATCTATGTAAGTCGAGACTTAACTTTTACTCCTTAATTTATAAAATTTAAGTGTGTGTGCTCATTTTCAAAAGTTTGACCATTAAAATCGACATTTGTTATGGTTGTTATCCACTTAACTAAAGTACTAACCCACCGGAAATGATGAAAGTCTAAGGATCGAAAGGGCCTCTTCCATGTAGCGGCTTTCTTCGCGGCACATCCCAAAACATAAGTTTTAAAGTGACCAGGGCTTGACACCTCACTTGAGAATAGTACCGGAATTAGCGGGAATTAGATTCCAAAGATTTACGAAGCTACCGTTAAGTTAAAACTAAACCTAAATGGATCACAACCGACGATGATTTAGAAATTCAAGATTCAAAGGTGAGATCACTCCATGTAGCGACTTTCTTCTCAACTTGTCCTTTTGAGGAGGCTAGGTTTTCACCCTCGAGAATAGTATCGGAGCTTTCAGGATCTTTGAAGTCAAGGATTTCCAAATTACCGTCAAACTTTTAGACAACTTTGGCGAATCTGAGTTCAACTTCATTTAAAATTTAAGAAAAAGCAAGTTTAAGCACATTTATTCACAAGCAACATAGTACTTTTATTCCACTTGACTCATATCTTTCTTTCTTCTAACTTTTTTTCATTTTCAACTTTTTTCACTTTTTTCACCTTTTTTTTCACTTTTTTTTTTCTTTCACTTTTGACTTTAAACTTGCAACTTTTGCATCATTCAAGTACTTTTACGATACTTTCATTTTGCAACATTATTCAGATTTTAGGAAAGTATGCTTTTTCGGAAATTTAAATAAAAAGTTTAACTCGGACTCTAAATCAATTTTGCTTAAAAACTTTTTATTGTAACAAGGCGATTTGAATGTTCAAAAGTTTGACAATAGTGATATTATAGTCCGATTAGTTAGCTTCTGGGAGAAAAAGCCATAGATTACTTATATAAGCTCTAAAGAGAACCAACTACTCCACGCTTAGCATTTTCATTTTGCACAGCCGTAAAACCTTAGCCTAAATGTTAGAGAAGCGACTAGATCAACACTCTAGCGAGTCGGGATTCTTGTTCTAGCCAGAATCAAGACTAAACTACCATTAATACGAAGCATTACGCATTATTTTTGTGCGAAGCACTTCTTGTAAATGTAAATACTTGACTTAAAGCGATAAAAATTTTAAAATTTTGGTCAAAACGGGAGTGCTAGGGTACTAGAAGATAAACATGTGATCAAAATTAAGCTAGAATTCCCCAGCGGTTAGAATTGAATATTGCCCTCAATATTCAAAGTAAAACCGTAGCGAAACTAAACGGAAAAAGGTAATACTACTAGCCAAGTGTGGAGGCGAAATCTTTTTTCACAAAAAGGATTAATAAAGATATCCCTAGATAATCGTTAGCAAAAGATCGGATATTGGTGGATTGAAAGCGGTAGCATCAATCATCACGATCTACGGGATTCAGCGAGCAAACACACAACAAGCAAACAACGATTGGGAATTTCCCCAGCTTAGATAGAAAAGTGAAAGAAGTCAGAAACATGGGTGGTCACCCATGAAATGCTCTCTGTTTTTGTTTAGAGGTAGCTTGCTTCTCGCCGGGTCATTGGTCCATGGGGAGCAAGTGGAAGAGAATATCTCCATCGGACTTTCATTCAAATGGTTTGGATAAACATTGAATGTCTTTGAAAGTTCCACTCCGATGAGATATTCAGGCTCCAAAGAATGAGAAATGCGGGGTCAAAGATGGTATCTTCACTCCGTAGGAGTTAAGATATAGAAATGGGATAAGAAAGGAGAGTGTCAAGAGTTGAGCTTGGGGCAATTGGGCAAAATATTAGATTGAGGAACATTAGCGAATGTTAGACAATCTTATCCACCTTATAGCAATGAGAACATCCGTGTCGGGCTTAGAAGAGATTCCATCATCGCGGTTTAGCGAGGGCCAGTGGATGATGGACCTAAGCCATAGTCATCACTCTCAAAACCGGGAGGCATCGAGTGTCAGGAGAAAGAAATGAGTCGACCTCCTCCCGCCAAGAGTGTCCTCGACGAATCAAAAGGTGAATTGTATAAAAGATTTTCCAATTCGGTGAGGTTAAACAAAGTCGAGTGCACATCATCATCTCCGTGGAGAATGATCCAGCGAGGCGAGTTCATAGGCGAACTCCGAGAAGGTCCAACGTCGAAGTGAGTTGCCACTATTCTTATCATCGGAAGTAGAATCCTCGAGCTCGGGTAAAGAGGTAATGGGGTTTTCCAAGTAAAGGTCACTATCCTAATTCTGAATGTCAAAGATTGGGTTATCTGAAACTAGGGTAAATTGGAATCTAAGTCAAACAAAGGATTAGTGAATGCCATAGTGAAAGGTTCCTCGGACACAACAAGAATATCTTCATCGTCCGTATCAAAATCAGTGTCGATTTCTCGATCTTCGGGCTCAAAATCTCTCACTTCTTCTAAGTAGCGAGCTCGAAGGATTTTCCTCAACATACTCGATGTCTCCACACGATAAAGAATCATCAACGGCGTATAATCATTTTGATTCGGAGATCATCTCAAGCAGAATCATTAGGGGTGGGAGTAGAAGAATCATCATCAACGGGCTCATCATCATCGGAGACACCCCACACTCACTTGGGGTTGGGACAAGGTTCTCCAGCACAAAGGCGGTTCGTTTAGGAATAGTGCTAGATGCTCATCCCAATACTTAGAGAGTTCACGGGCTCTCGGTGTGGTTCGGTGACAAACTTTCATCATCATCGTCACTATCATCATCATCGTCAATGTAAGGCGCGAGCCATCGGGCACACGCGTCTTGCAAGTGCTGGGTTTCGATTCGTATTTCTTCAATACATCTTTGAATCTTAGCGGCTCGTTCCTCTTCTTCAAGTAATTCTAGCATAGATTTTTCGTTGTGAGACGTTTGGTCTTCGGCAAGTTCTTCTAGCATACTTTTCTCACGAGGATGTTGATCAATGGCGGGAAATTGTTCAATGACGGAAAATTGTGGGGTTGGAAATTGTCAAAACAAGGAGTGTTATAACAAGGATCAGGTCCATGGTAATTTTGATTCCATGATTGACATTGATAATCAAAATGAGGACCCCCACAATTTGCACAATAAGGAATTTGAGGAGAGAAATTTTGAAATGAAGGATCATTGAAATCTTGATAGTACGGTTGTGGTTCGTATGAATTCTGTGGAGGGTAATTGAAATCGTTTTGAGGAAAATTGAAGGAATTTGGATTAGAATCATAAGCGAATGAATTCTCGGCACAAATCGAACAAAATACATTAGTAAGATAATTTCCACACCACTTTCGCACATACATTTTGTAGCGAAATCCTTTTGGTAACCATCTCACTACCAGTAGCAATAATCGTGATCGAACGAATATCATCGGGTATGGGAGTAGGAATCGAGGGCTCAACAACAACATCACAATTGGTATTTGTAGCGGTACTTCGAGTTAATTTTAGACGAAGTTCATTAAGGTAGTTATCAATCATGTTCATTCCGTCCCTAAGGAAATCTTACGGCGTCTTGAAGATTCGGAGATGGGACAAGTGGTGTGCTCGAGCTAGCAGTTTCCACCACTTCCGTTTGGTCTCGGTTCTTGCTCTTTTCTTTTAACTTAACCAAGTAAATCGCGAAAGATTTTGATCAATTCTAGATGGTTTGGGCTCAGAAACAATAGAACAAACATCGGGTTGTGGCGGATGGTCGGAAAAACTTGGAGAATCATCGAGAGAGTTTTTATCGGATAATTAGCACCAATAGCAATATTTGCTTACCCATCCTTCCATAAACACATAAACAATCCGATTTTGACAATAAAGTTGATCCTCTTCCATACGGCTTTTGCAATGGAACAACGGCGATGTCGATGCGTTAAGCCATGAGAATAAACTTATAGAGGGTTAAAGAAATAGAATTAAGTGATCGAGAGGATACGAAGAATAGAATCAAGCGGTGAAAGAGGGTAAGAGAAATAGAATCAACGAATAAGAGGAATGAGAAGAATATTTTTGGGGTTTTGATAAATAGAAAATATAAAAGGGAAAATAAATTTTGAAAAAGGAAAATATTTTTGGGTTTTTGGGTTTTTGGAAAGCGAATAACTTCACGAGGAAGGAACTTCAAGTCACTAATCGTCAAACCGTAACGATATTGTCGCAACACAACCTCCCCGGCAACGGCGCCAAAAATTGATACTTATCAATTATTATATAAAAATATCAAATACGAAATAAGCGCGAGAGAATTGCAAATCAACCGTTTTAGGAAAACGATCGACACGCAAAACCCTCAAATATTCGATAAGTGATACCGGGCAAGTGATTACCCGGGTCGTTTCCCAACGAGAAGTGAATTGACGGTCACGTTTGAGGTTTGTTATTAAAGTGCTTGAATGGATCGGGAATTTATGTTATGATTACGGTTTCTAATAATTAAAGCACGGGAACGTAAATAAGGCACGGGAACAAAGTAAATAACTAATTTAGCAACTAATAAGCATAAAGACAATAAAACTAAGCTAACTTACGTCCTAGGGCATTAAAACTAAAAAACGCGAAAACCCGGCTAACCCCGAGCTTCAAAAGTGAAAATTTTTGAAATTTAAGTCCTACGAGTGCAAAAATAATTTTCCTACATTCTAAATGACTAAAAATAATTTTAGGAAAAAGCCGGGTATTTTTTTGAGTTTTTATTTATTTATTATGAATTAAAAACTAGAAAATAGAAATTAAATGTTTAAAAATATCAAAAATAATTGGAAAAATAAAAAACTTTTCAGGAAAATACTTTTTGGTAAACTAAATCTAAGAAAATTAGAAACTTGAAAATTCAGCAACCAATAAGCAGAAAATAAGCTAAAGGCCTTATTTAGTATTAAAAGTTAAAACGTATATAAGTAATTAAGTGTGCAATGAATGACAAGAAAGACCCAAGGGCAAAGATGGATTTGTGAGTGGTCTGTGAGGCGTGGGAAGGCTGTTCAGGAGGTCTCAGGTTCGAATCCAGTGTCTTCCTTTTTGCAAAATTTATTTTTATTTTCATTGAAACTTAATTAGGACTGAAAAATAAGATTTTTTATAAAAGCAAAAGTTTTTAAAACTTCAATATAAGCTGCAAAACAGCTTATTGACAACAACAACAACAATATAAGGGATTGTTTGGTTTAAGACAGATTCTAAAGGATCTAAAGCTACTAAAAAGCTATAAAAAGTTACACAAAAGCTAAAGATAAGCTACTCCTAATGAAGACTAAGCTAAATACCTAAAAGTACTTAAAGGGAACTAAACAAAGCAATTAATTAAGCCAAATGAGCAAAAAGGTCCTATGTTGCTGCTGTTACAGTTGCTCAACAGGCCATATGGGCATGTTTGAGCTTAAAAATAAGCTCCTATATGAACTATAAAATCCTAAATGAGCTAAAACAATAAAAATTGGTACTATGGGGATTCTAAAAAGCTATTTGGAAACTAATTGGGAGCTCAAATGAGCTTCTAATGGGGCTGCAAAGAAGACACATGGGACACTTATGTGTACTGATATCAGTCATAACAAGGGCACAAGGGGCATTTTAAAGGCAAAAATAAGCTATTAAGCAAAAACCGAATACCAAAATAAGCATAAAAAGATGAACTTAGTACTACTAACTACTAGTAACAACAAAAGCTAATCCTAAATCTAGCATTAATCTACCTAAATTAAGCTAAAAAAAAGACATGGGGGCTGCTGTGACAGGGCACAAAAGGCAGTGAAGGTGGTACTTTAAAGGGTAATATTAGCTAACAAATGATTTCTAAAACTAAAAACATGCTTGAACATATAACATTGGTATACTAAGGTACCTAAAAAAAACTAAATAGGAGCTAAAGTGGAGCTTAAATAAGCTTAATATGGAGCTTATCAAAAGGGCTGCTATGGGGACAGTTCTGGCAGATTCATAAAAAAAACTATTCTAAACTAACTTCTAACAATTGAAAACTAATAGCAACTTCAAAGTATTAAATTAACACTTGAATAAAACTATTTCAACTTCAAAAATGGGTCAAAAGTGAACTTTTGACCCATAAACTTTGCAAATCCAAACAGTCCTTTAAGGACAGAAAATGGTTTTTTATGAAGCTGATTTACTTGGAAACTTAAAGAAAACTGATTTGTTAATTTAAACTAAAGTTCTCATGAATTTAAAACACCTTTAGCAAACACTTAAACAACAAATACACTATAAATTTAATGACAGCATAATCAGAATTTAACTTAGACAAATACAAACTGGAAATTTTTAAATGGAAACAGAACTTGAAATTAAATTGAAATTGAAATTACAATAAAGTAAAAGACACAAATAAAAATGGACTAGAACTAAGAATTCTAGACAAGATGTTACAAAAGCACTTGGGTCCTATTTATACTAAATAATCTGTCCTCTTGTCTTACTGTCTTGGTTGTGCTTGTACAGTGAGAGAAATGAGAGCACTTTCATCTTGGAGTGTTTCTTCCCATTCATCACAGCCATGGATTCCACCTTGGTCACCAAGCATTGCATCACAACCATCCATTTTCCTTTGTATGTATGGATTGCCAAGCTGGCCTTGAAGTACCCATGTGATAATGTTTTGGATGGTAGCTGGGGTGAGAGTGATAGGGATGAGAGGGACAGGAGGGGGTTGGGATTTGGCGCCAATTAGTTATTGTGTGTTCTGGTTTTTGGAGATTTGGGTGAAACAGGATAGTGGGATGGGTAAATGGGTAATGGGTTTGGGTTAAAAGGGGGTTGAGGGTTTAAAAGAGTTTAAGTATTTTGTATTATTGGGATTAAGAGTATTTTAGGTTTAGTAAAAAAAATATTTTTAGTTTTTAGTTTTTGTGAAAATGTTTTAAAGAAAAAAAGTAAAATTGGTTTTAAATAAAAATGTTTTTTTTTTTTTTTTTTTTTTTTTTAATAAAAATAATTGTTTTAAAAATAAAAATTGGTTTTAAATAAAAATATTTGTTTTAATGAAAAACGTTTTAAGTTTGGTTTCGGGTTCAAGGGTGATTTGGTTAATTGGGTTTAGGGTTCGGTTTTGATTTTGTTTTCCCCACTCTCACTCCAAATATGCGTCTCGGGATTCAAAAATGTAGAAAATCCACTCCCGGCTCCGTCCGCTAAGCACGTTTTTCCATTCCAAGCTCATTTCTGCACGTTTTTGCCCTGTTTTCGATCCTTTGTACCTGAAATACATAAAAACACATTCCAAGGATATCTGCAGTATAAATGGTCATATTTCAGTGTTTTTAGACGTTTTTGTGGTCTTAGATGGGTAAAAATGATGAGTGAATAAGCACTCATCAGTGATGATCATCTGTGGAGCTTGATCTTTACTTCGAAGAAAATAAACCCAAGTCCATCTGGAGTAGTCATCTACAATTACCAAGATGTAGCGTTTGCCATTAATCATCTGCACGCGCATCGGGCCACACAATTCCATGTGAAGAAGATGAAGCACATGCTGTGAGCTGTGTTCCACCTTTGAAGGAAAGTCAGCACGAGTGATTTTCCCTTGTTCACAAGCTGAGCAGAGGTGATCTTTAGAATATCGGAATCGTGGGAGACCTTCAACAAGTTTATATCGAGCAAGGTTGGTGATGGTTTGAAAGTTTAAATGTGAGAGACGACGATGCCAAAGCCAAGATTTTATAGATGTTGCCTTTGAAAGTAGACAGATGGGAGATGAAGCAATCATGTCTTGCATTGAGATTGTATAAAGACTTGAATTGCGGGTGCCAGACATAAGATCGTTTCCTTGTAGATCACGAATGAAACAATTTTTCTCCGGAAAAGCAACTTCCAAATCTCCATCACAGAACTGACCTACAGAGAAGAGATTGTGACCGAGGCCTTCCACATAATAAACCCTGATAATTTTGATGTTGCCATTGATGTAATCTCCGTAGCCCATGATAGCTACGAAGTGATCATTCCCGAATCTGACAGTGCCAATGAACTTTGCAACAAAGTTTGATAACAGTTTGAGATTTCCTGTCATGTGTCGGGAACATCCGCTATCAACAATCCAAAGGATGATCTGTATCACCTGCATTACACACAGACGACACAGATGGAATAGAAGTAGATGTGGAACCCGAAGAGTTAGAGGGTTCCTCAGCAGTTATAGTAGAAACACACATATCAATGATTTTAGGTATCCATTTAAATCCAAGTGTATTATGTAACCATTTCTGCTATCTCCAACTAGTCTTAGCTTTGGTCTTAGTGAATGCACTAGGTGATAAGTTCTTCCTAGGAGGCGAAGGGGGTTCTATGGGTACATCAATGATCGTAATTGGAACACTAGATGGTGGTTTACCTAGCACAGACTTAGAAGCATTAGTGGGCCTAGAGGTATTCCGTTTTCTATTATTCAGCTTACGATTCAAGATAGCTTTAGCAACACATTTATCATGACAACCAGAAAACATGCTTTTATGACAACCAACACAAGAGGCTTCAAACAAAACATTAAGAGTACTTAAAGATTCAACATTCGTTACATCACTTTGTTCATTACATTTGTCAGACGCAATATCTAAAGTGGGTGCAACTTGAGTTTTATTCAAAGTCCTAGGGTGTTCTTCTACTTCAGCATTCTTTATTGTTCTTTTCTTAGGTCGCAACTTCCTATTCTTCCTTGTATTGCTCCTAGGCTGTGAAGTGCGGACGTTGGGAAAAGAGGAAACTATTCCTGTTTCAGTAGAGGAAAGCACATTAGTATCTTGTGGTTTGTCATTAGGCATTCTAGTGTCACTTTTTCTAAGTGTTACAGGTGCAATTTTCTTAATGTTACTGTAGGACCTTAAATCTATCAACCTTATCACAAACCCAACACGTATATCACTTTATGCGTAGAACTCGTTAACACACAAACACAAACTATGCGTGAAGATGAAAGAAATAAAGATGAGAAAGATGGTGACTTGATGTTAAAACCGTGTATATGTGTAGAGAAAAGATGAAAACAATAAGTTGTATATTCCGAAGAAAACACACACACACACTCAAGCACACCCCTCAAATGAGACTTTGAGGGGTTTATATAGTACATTACATAAACTCCCTAATGGGATTTGTCTTGGGCCTCGTGGACTTGGATTGGATAACACATGATGAAAGGCTAGCTTAACTTAACTTATAGCCAATTAGCTTAGCCCAATCCACGAGCCCGTTGACTAATCTATCACGATATCTAACACACGTTACAAAGTTCCTAAACATGAATGACCATCACTTCTAATATAAACTATTAAGGCTAACAATCTCCCCCTAAGGGGAGGTCATTCAAATGATGCTCCACTTGATTAGGTCTTTACTTTTCTCGAGCTTGAACTTTGTGTGTAGATATAGAATAGTCTCGAATCTTTGTTCCTTCATGCTTTGTGATCAATTAATGAGGTTGTCTGCCGTTGTCAACTTCGTTGGTTAGGTATCTCTACGTCTTTCTCCACCATGCTCACACTTCTATTTGACTTTGATGTTTCATTGTTGTGAAGTTCTCTAGTCTGTAAACTTTGTAGATTCTTTGACATTGACGAAGAATCATCTTTAACTTTGTGTAGCCTTTGATTTTGATGAGAACTTTCATGTGATGTTGGTATGAGCATGTGGAGAGTCTGCATGATCAATCCACTCCGGCGCTTCCATAAGAAGAAAACATAAAAACAGGTTAGTAATAAGCAGATTCCAGCACTTACAAGTTTGAATTTCGAGGGTGTTAACAGCATAGTGTGAAAACACGTCTCTAATTCTCACAAGGGCCGTTCCTGAACTGGAGTCCCACAAGTGAGATAACGCGATGTACCGAAGTACACCTACAGTTCAGATGAGTCGTTGAGGTACACCGAAGCATCACCCCACGACTGTAGACCGTTTGAGACACACTAAGAGTAATCCACGAGGAGTTACCGAAGTGACCTGCTGTCAGGGCTGCTAGATGTTGACCCTGGCAAGAGTTTCCATTCAATCACTGAAGATCACAGATGTGAAACTTCTCATAAATGTTCTGGCAGATTGCTAAGATCTGCGTAGGACTCTAGAATATATCACTTGTGTCCTTATTGATGAACAACAAGCGATGTCATGTCAAGTGTTCCTATGAGATCTTTTGATGAATCTCGTGGCTCTAGACTCAATTAGTGCATTTTGGTTTTCCTGAGCGGAGACTAGGGAGAGGGTCTCCTTCTTCAATACCAACGATCTCTAAGAGAAAGTCGATAGATTATGTAAGGTTCCCAGTGAGAATGAAACAAATCCCTTTTAAGAGGAATTGAGTGGCTAGAAGGTTTAGTGCAGTGCGTCACTGGGTCCATGACGTCTTTGTCTTCAATACCAGTGTCAACTTAGTGACAACCAGTAGCAGATGAATTGAACCCGGTTTCTGCCCTAAGGTTGAATATAGAGGGCTATTTCTTTTCACCATTTCTTTTACTTTTCTTTTTTAATTCTTCAACCCCTTCTTTCTCCTTTCTCACATTACTCCGTTTTCCAATCATTCCTAAGGACTTCTAATACTAACTATTTGTGATGTCCTTGGGTAGATCCCTCCGGCTCTGGCGGATCATAGGACTGAATTTCCTATCCTTATTCATCTTATAACTCCGTGACTGTCCTATTGTTGCCATAAAACCATTTTATTGAAAATCTCTCAAAGTGTTTATGATAGAAAACATGTTTGAAACACTCCGAGAGTTTTATATTTTCAGAAACACTCCCCCTTCACATGTGCTTATAAGTTTTGACAGAAATCTGCACATAGAGGGTAGAGTTCGCACTTTTTGAATTGATCGGCTCATGATAGACAATTCCCCACGAGACACGGTTACGTTGCTTAGTTAGAGAGTTCCATTGTCAGTTTTTAGGTGACAACTAGCTCTAATAACTACCATGAAGTTGTAAACACTTCTTGAAAAGAAGGTTAGACCCATGAAAGTGCATGTCTATCACGAGTTTCTCGAAATGGTACATATACTGACTTTGATTAATCGTCAATTCATTGGTTTCAACTGAGTCGAGCTCATTTTGAGATTCAAACAACGATCATTAGACTTTTTGATCACATTTTAATCACATCTCCTCCCCCTAAAAAATAGCATATTCATGATATTTTTGATATCAATGGATTAAACAACATTTTAGAATCTTTTGGGGAGACAAACGGATTTGATTTAAGCATGAATTTGGAACATTTTAGTTTTATACTCCCCCTTTAATAAAGCATAATCAATTAAAGGGTTTTAGAGGGAGTTATCTTGAGCACAAACTATTTTGAAAGATTTTGAAAATCTTTTTGCATAATCTTGAAAAATGTGCTCAAGATGATGATGATTTCTCACCATTTTTAAATGTAGTGCACTGAAGCGTACACTTGATTTTCATTAAAAGACACGAGTTTTGATTTGAAAAATAATCAAAAGTCATCATTTTGGTCCGGGTTTCGTACTGATGTATACGAAAGCCATTTTATGAAGAAATTTTGAGAAACGACATGTTTTAGAAAACATATTAAAGAACTCTCGCTCAAGCATCTGTACATACCCGTATCATTGTTGAATGACATTTCTAGAAACGTACAGAATATCGATTATACGAGAGACATGTCGTGAGAAGAATATTTTTGGATTTTTGATTTTATATTGTTTATGTATTTTTGAAAATTTTATATTTTTATATTTTTCTTTTGTTGGTTTTTCAAATTTTGTATTTGGTTTTTCAAAAATATTTACAGCGAAGCTTTTTGGAAAATCATTTTCAAGAAGATTCGAGAAGACTTTCTAACTCCTCAGGGGTTAGGCTTCGAATTCCAATTCGTCGAACTAAATAGTCTAACCTTTCTTTTGGAAGGGCTTTAGTTAATAGATCGGCGAGTTGGTAATCGGAGCTTGTTTCAAACTATAGATTGCCTTTTTGAGTTTGTAGACGTAGTCTGGATGTTCCAAGTCGATGAAGCCTTCTGGCTGACTCACGTACACTTCTTCTTTCAGAGTTCCATTCAAGAACGCGGTCTTAATGTCCATCGGATAAACCGTGATGTTTTGTGGCTGCATAGGCTAAGAATATCTGACTGCTTCAAGTCTAGCTACCAGCGCGAATGACTCTTCAAAGTCTATCCCTTCCTCTTGTCTGTATCCTTTGGCCACAAGGCGAGCTTTGTTGCGAATGACAGTCATTTCTTCATCCCGTTTGTTCTTCCATAACCATTTAAGATCAATGGACGCGACGTCAATGGGTCTTGGAACCATTTCCCAAGATTCATGTGGACGGTATTGGAGAAGTTCCTCCTGCATCGCTTCTATCCATGCGGGTTCTGCCATTGCCTCGCGAATGTTCTTTGGCTCTATATTGCTAATCGAGCAAAGGTAAATGCATAAGTCGCAATCGGTGGCAAGTTGGCGTCTCGTCTGAATTGGCCTTGAAGTTTCACCAATAACTTGTTCAATTGGGTGGTCTTTTGTCCACTTCAGAGTAGAAGTATACCGTTGGTTATACGTATGCGAGTTAGATGGTTCTCTTAAGCTGAAGAAGATTCAGCTAATTCCGTAGCAAACGGGTTTTCAAATAAGTCGTCATCTAACGTTGCATCGTTCTAGTTTTGGTTTTGCTCATCAACTGCTGGTAGAACGGGTGCAATAACTGTTGTAGATGTAGATGATGTAGACGGAATTGGTGCATTGGTTTCGACCGTTGTAGATGCATCTTCTGTTGGTGGTGGTGGAAGATTTTGAGCGGGTGCAGCGGAATGATGGTTTGATGCATTTTTCGAAGTTCCACCATAGTATTCATCGAACATTAACTCAAATAAATTCTCCCATTCTTGTTCTTTAGGATTGTCAAGCGAAGTTGATGGAGCTCTTTGAGGTACGAGTCCTGAACTGATGTGTCCAGAAGTCTGCGGGTTTAGTGGGGGTTCTAAAGCGAGTCTCTCAGAAGCCATATGTGACAGTTCGTCAAATTTCACATTCATCGTCTCCATGATCCTCCTAGTTCTTCTGTTATACACCCTGAATGCCCTCGAGTTATCTGAATATCCAATGAAGATTCCAATATCACCTTTAGCTTTCAATTTACCTAGATCTTCTCTGGATTCGTTGGATAGCACAAAGAGCCAAACACGTGAAAGTAAGAGATATCAGGTTTTCTGTTGTTCACAAGCTCATACGGGGTTTTATTGAATCTAGGATGGATTAGGGATCGGTTCTGAGTAAAACAAGCAGTGGCAACAACATCATCCCATAGAAATAACGGTGCACTAGAATAGATTAGCATTGTGCGAGCAGCTTCCACAAGAGTTCTATTTTTTCTTTCAACTACCCCATTCTGTTGTGGAGTTCTAACAACTGATGTCTTATGTGTAATTCCAACATCTTCAAAATAAGATCTTAACTCCTGATTTGTGAATTAAGTGCCGTTGTCAGTTCTTACAACCCTTACTGGAGTTTGAAGAAGTACTTGAATACGTTTCAGAAAGGTGATGATGATGCCGGGTGCTTCGTCTTTTGATCTCAGAAACTTAACCCATGTATATCTCGAATAATCATCGACGATGACAAGAATATACTTTTCCCATTAAAGCTTTCAACTCTCATTGGGCCACATAAGTCCATGTGCAACATATGCAACTTTGCTTCCGAACTAGGTACGGATTTAGGTTTATATGATGCTCTTTTGCTTTTTCCTTGTTCGCATGATGGACATAAGTGATCCTTGGTGTATTTGAACTTTGGAAGTCCGTTGACGATGTTGTCTTTGGCAATTTTGTTGATGGTGTCAAAATTGAGATGGGATAACCTTCTATGCCACAACCAGGATTGTGTTCCAGATGCTCGAGTCATAAGACATATTGGTGATGAAGAGGCCATTTGATTGATGTCGATAGCATACAAGTTTGTATCACGATTCCCAGTTAAGAGATCAGTGCCATCCAAGTTTCTAACGAAGCATGAATTTTTCCTAAAGGCAACCTCTAAATCTGCATCACAGAACTGCCCGACTGAAAACAAATTGTGTCCCAACCCTTTGACATAGTAAACCCGAGTGATCAAATAATTTCCAAAAGGTAGATCTCCATAACCCATGATAGCTGCTACATGATCATTTCCAAAACATACGGTTCCCATGAATTTCCAGACGAAATTGATCAGCAGCTTCAGATTCCCGGTCATGTGCTTGGAGCAACCCGAGTCGACGATCCAAAGACAAATTTCGATACCCTGCCAGTAACAGAAAAAGAATATTGTGGAAACCGTTTTGATTTTGGTTCCTTTGGGTTAGAGGTAATATCCTGATCACACTAAAAGAGGTTTTCTACAGGGAATTCTGGTTTATCACTCATTGTACCATTCTGGAGTGTGAACGTTCTACCTGTGGGTTTCCAAATATCATCCCTAAAGTAAACACTATGGTTCTTGTCAGTAGTGAAAAGCCTAAGTTTTGCAACTAGTCTTCCTACTTGTTTAGCGTAAGATCTTTTTGGAACGTTCTTCTTAATAGGCTTATCATTCACATTCGTAGAAACACAATCATCTTGAACATTAATTAAAGATTTCTTGCAAGTTAAACAAAGAAATTCAACACATGCATTAGACTTCGCAAGTTTCATAGGTTCAGTACATTCAGATGAAATGTCTTTCTTATTCAAAAGCGGTAAATTCCTAGGGTGTTCTTCTACTTTCTTCTCTTTATTCAAGCTACTACTCTTAGAGGCAGTCGAGACTCTATTGTTCCTTGTATTGCTCTTAGGCTTTAGTCTGCTGCTCCTAGAGGTGCTTTCTAGTCCTGTAGAAGGTAAGGCACACGCATTAGGATTCACATTTTTATGAAGGGAGGTGGTTTCAGCTTTCCTAGTCTCTTTAGAGTGCTTTTCTAACCTTATGGCATTTGTTCCATATGTTTTAGATGTGGAGGCAGACGCATTAGTGGTACTCATCTTAAAAAGGCCAGGTGCTAAAACTTTTGGTTTCTCGATAACCGCTTTTCCTTTATCAACATTTTGTTTAGGTAGGGCAGGTGGAGTGACTGGTTTTGATGAAACATTATTCTCATTGACTTTTGGAGGAGGCATAGAAACAGACATTTTTGGTTTGGAAACCGGTTTGGGAACATTTGCTTTCTCCTCGGTCAATGGTTTTGTAATAACAATTTCCACTACCTTTCCTTTTTGACTTTCCAGCTGAGCCCTCAAAAGATCATTTTTCGCTTTCATGTCATTGTAGGCACGCTCATACGACAATTTGTCATATTTGCATTCCTCAGTTTTTCGATCAAGTTGTTTAAAATATGACACATTTTCTTTTTCAAGTTTTTCAAGAGCTTTTTCATATTTTGAAACAATTTCATGATCTTCAACAGAATATGTTTGCAAAATGATGGACATAATATCAGTAGTCAGAACATCTTCGAAGAGAGAATCATTTAAATTTTCCAAAACTTTGATGTGTTCAACACTTTCATTAGCTTGCTTTACCAGGGATTTATGGTCCTTGACAAAGTCAGCTGTTTCTTTTAAAATAGCTTGTTCAAAATGAATTACCCTTGAGTTGATGTTATTCAGCAGAGGGGCAATTTGAGTTTCAAAAAACTTTTTCTGTTCATTATCAAAACTATTAAACTAGATGTTTGTTGTAATATTGGTTTTAGTTTTAACAGTCTCTTGAAGATCTGCAATTCTAGTTTTCACATTTTCTAAAATACTTCGCGCATCACTTGTGTTAAAAGGATTGTTTGAAGACATTTGTTCAATGTTCGAAAGAGATTTGGAGACAACAATTGGTTTTGAAACTGATTTTGAAACTGGTGTTGACACTTTGTTTGAAACACTTGGTGTGGTGGAAAACGTTGATTGTTCTTTATGAGAAACAAACGAAATACCATTAATTTTGTTCCATTTGTTATAATCAATTGGTTCGATTTCCGGATGTTTTTTATTCATTTTTGATCTACTCTCCTTAGATAGTTCCAACGTTTTAAGAGAATCATGTACAATTATGGGTGCATGCAAAGGTTTTCCATTGTTCAACACATTCTGTTTTTTCTGAGCTTTCTTGAGGAAACAAGGAGGTGTGTTGCCAAGAGCCATTTTATGCACAGTATGAAAAATCGGATTTACTTGATTAGAAAGCATCTTGTTTGTTTTAGCGGAATGACCCGTTGTAAGAAGCAAATTTTCCAATTTTTGATAGTTTCATTTTTATCCAGAATTTCATCAAGAAGAGAATCTTCTCGTTTTGAAAAATCAGCAATCAACTGTTTCTTCTCTTTTTCAAGATCAGAAAACAGTGTTTTTTGTTTAGAAAGTTGGTTTTCAAGTTCAGAAATTTCCTTGTTTAAAGATTTTATTTTCAAGTTCAAATTAACATCAAGTGTGTCATACTTGATTTGCAATTGTTTTTCTCTTAAAACAGAATCTCGAGAACCAATTTCTAATTCTGATACTTTGTTTGTATGAAATTCAAAAGCTCTTGCGTTCTCCTTGTAACTCTCAAGCTCAGCGGTTAAATTAGCATTCGCGGCCTTAACTTCGCGATTGACCGTTCTAACTTTCTCAATTTCAATGCCACAGTTATTGATTAATGATTCAAAGTAAGCACGTGTTTCCTCATCAGTCTCAGTATTTTGTGCCACACAGCCTCCACTGGGATCCACATCTGGAGTTTCAGAGTTAGTATTGCTACAACTCGGATTGTACAGGTATGCATCATAAGTAGGTGCTGGCGTCACAGAATGTTGTTCGTCATGAGTAAACACATCAAATATGACATTGTTATAGCATGGATCAGTGATTGGTACCTCAGATACTGCGTTGGCGTCATAGACAGGAGGTGCGTCAGAGTCAGTGTCATACTTAGTCTCCTGAAGATTTGCCATGAAGATGCAGTTTTCATTGAGTTCCTCGAGGTCTTCCAAATCATCCATAATAGCCATAAAGTCATGTTCCTCAGCACTCAACTGAAGGCCTGCGTCTTCCTTTTGTACCAACAAGATAGCTTTCTGAAGATACGCAAGATCCTTCTTTTTCGGCTTAGTAGGACAATTCCTTGCCATGTGACCCACTCATTGACAGTTGTAACACTTAACCTGATTGCCCTGATTCACATTTCCATAATTCCCAACGACTGGAGCTGCAACATTCCCATTCTGATTACCCACTGCTCTATTCCCAACATTATGTCCTATCTGATTTCTAACATTCTGACCCAACTGATTACCCTAATACGGAACCGCCGGATTACCCATGCGAAATCCAGTAGCATATCCCTGCTGATTCCCAATAACTCCAACTATTTGTCCTTGATTACCCATATTCACACCCGGCTGTGCAATTTGCTTGTTGCGAGTGTTTGATGAAATCCTTTGGTTATTGTTAGTTGCTGTGGAATAGCGACTTCTAAATGCTTTACCCAAAAATGCAAATGCTTGTGACAAAGCTTCTTCTTGTTCAAGTGCAGGATCAGTGATTCCTTGTTCCTGGTATTGTGGATACTGTTGTTGTTGAATGACTTGTTGTTCTGGATAGACATGTTGTTGAGGAGGGAAAACAGCTTGTTGTTGTGGAATGTATTGTTGCACGTTGTTGTTAGTGGAAGATGATGAAGCTTGTTGTTGTGTATTCATGGGAGTTTGAGTCTTTGCAATTAGTGCCAATGGATCATGATTCTTTGCCAATATTTCTTGCCTGACTTCATTCACTTCAGCTTGGTTTTGTTTCAGAAAATCGTTGAGTTGATCAAAGTTCACCTGATGTAAGTATTTTGTTTGGTTAACAATAGTGACATATCGTCCCCATTCTTCTGGTAGATTGTTCAAGAACTTGATGTTGCTCACGATGGTTCTGGGTGTCAACTTGTTTATATGGTTCAAGTGGCTATGCTATCTATGGACATCAAGAAATTTGAACGTAAGGCTGGAAGGAAGTTTGGTTTCCAGGGAAGAGATCCAGCAAGGTTTGACAAGAAGAAGGTCAAGTGCTTTACATGTCATCAGATGGGTCACTTCTCCAGAGAGTGTAAGGATAGGAAGGCTGGAGATGAGGTGAGATACTCTTCCTATCAGCAGAATCAAAGGGATGCTGGAACTTCGAAGCCTAGATCCTCAGTTGCTATGGTCACTTTGGATGCCAATGTCGACTGGAAGTCACATGAGTCTGAGAATGATGATGGTCCTGGTGGTGATAATATTGGGTTGCTAGCAAGCTGTACTTCAGAAGATAGGCATGATCAGATTGCCTTGATGGGCATCTCTCAGGATCATCCTCTTAAGCACAAGGAAGTTGGCATTGTTGATAGTGGTTGCTCTAGAAGCATGTCAGGAAACAGAGATATGATGCATGATTTTGTACCCCTTGAATGAGGAGGCAATGTGACATTTGGTGGAAGTGATGGTAGAATCACTGGGAAAGGGACCATTAAAACACCTCAACTGGACTTTGAGAATGTGTACTATGTCAAGGAACTACAACACTTCAACTTGTTCTCAATCTCACAAATCTGTGATACAAAGAACAAAGTACTCTTCTATGAGGATGAATGTCTTGTGCTGTCGAAAGACTTCAAACTTCCAGAAGATACATCTATTTTGCTGAGAGTTCCTCGTACTCACAATCTATACACATTCAACTTAAATGATGTACAACCAGAAGGTGACTTGACTTGTTTAGTGGCTAAAGCATCCCTGGATGAGTCTACAAAATGGCATAGAAGAATGGCACATGTGAATTTCAAGACCATTAACAAGCTATCTAAAATGGGTCTTGTTGAAGGACTTCCTTCTAAAATTTTCACCAATGAACATAACTGTGTTGCCTGCAACAAAGGAAAGCAACATAGAGCCTCATACAAAACAATTAATGCTGTGAGCCTTATTTCTGAACCTCTTCAGTTGCTTCACATGGATCTCTTTGGTCCAACTCAAGTCAAAAGCATAGATCACAAGTATTTTTGTCTGGTTATTACTGATGACTTTAGCAGGTTTTGTTGGGTATTCTTCTTGAGGACTAAAGATGAAACCTCTCCAGTTTTAAAAGAGTATATTACTCTTGTTGAAAACCAGCTAAACAAAAAGGTTAAAGGTATCCGGTGTGATAATGGGACAGAGTTCAAGAATGCAGTTTTGATAGAACTCTGTACATCTAAAGGAATCAAAATGGACTATAGCACTCCAAGAACACCTCAACAAAACAGGGTGGCTGAAAGAAAGAATAGGACCCTGATAGAGGCAGCAAGATCTATGCTTGCAGACTCTAAGTTACCTACTATGTTTTGGACTGAAGCAGTTGGCACAGCTTGTTATGTTCTAAACAGGGTATCTATCACTAGACCTCACTTTAAGACACCTTATGAACTTCTCTATGGGAAAGTTCCTGTTATTCATTACCTTAAACCTTTTGGATGTCAAGTGACTATTTTGAATACTAGTGATCCACTGGGTAAATTTGATGAGAAGGCTGATGAAGGATATATTGTGGGTTATTCGGCTCATAGTAAGGCATATAGGGTATACAATTTGAATGCTAAGAAGATTGAGGAGACTTTGAACCTGAGATATCTAGAAGACAAGCCTAATGTTCAAGGACAAGGTCATGTTTGGTCTTTTGACCTTGATTACTTACTGACTATTTGGGTATTCTAGACACGTGGCTAACCAAAATGCAGGTACACAAGTGTCTCCTACTGACAGTGCTGCTACCATTAATGCTGATTCTGATAGTGAGTTTGAGGATGTTGAGCATCCTATTGTTGTACCTTCTTTCTCCCCTAACAATTTTGCAGGTGATACTTCCAAAAGTACTACTGTTGAGAGTGAAGATGAGTCCAACTATGCAGAGGACCTTGCTAGACTTAAAAAATAGGAGTATGCAGCTAATCTAGAAGCAGAGAGGAATGCTGAGGAGAGTTCCTGAGAAGCAATCAGTGGAAATCACATTTCTGCTGAAAGTAATCCTGTTTCTCCTATCATCACCAAATCTGCTGAAGGTGATGTTGTTTCTACTCCCATTTCTTCTCGAGTTTCCACAGACTTTGGAGATCCTTATACACGTTTTCCAAGACCCTCAGATCTTGGTAATCATCAACCCAAAGCTAGAGTCTTCACCTCACCTTCCTATGACACAGATTTTGAACCAACTGTGACTAATCTTGATACCTCCATTGATGTAAACACCACTGCTACTAAAAGGATCAACATTGCTCATCCACAGTGCAATATTATTGGTGATCCTCATGCACCTGTTAGAACTAGAGGCACTGTAACAAGTTCTAAATATGGTCAAGTGGCTTTTATCTCTTATGTCTCAAACCAGCAAAGAGACAATCACACAGACTTTGATCATTGTCTGTTTGCCTGTTTTCTCTCTCAAGTGGAACCAACCAGTGTTACTCAAGCCTTGGAAGATTCAAGTTGGCTTGAAGCAATGCAAGAAGAGATGCAACAGTTCCAAAATCAGCAGGTTTGGATATTGGTCCCACTACCTGAAGGGAAATATGCTATTGGGACAAAATGGATATTAAAAAATAAGAGAGATGCAAGGGGTGTTGTCATTAAAAACAAAGCCAGATTAGTAGCTCAGGGGTATAGACAAGAGGAGGGGATTGATTATGATGAAGTGTTTGCACCTGTTCCTAGATTAGAGGCCATACGGATATTCTTGGCTTATGCATCTTACATGGGTTTCATGGTATATCAAATGGATGTTAAAGGTGCATTTCTGTATGGTGAAATAGAAGAGGAGGTTTATGTCACTTAACCTAAAGGATTTGAAGATCCAGATCATCCACATCATGTTTACAAAGTATTTAAAGCTCTTTATGGACTACATCAGGCACCAAGAGCATGGTATGCTAGGCTTTCATCATTTCTGCTGAAGCATGGCTATAGAAGAGGTGCCATTGATAAAACACTTTTCCTGAAGAAGAATTCCACATACATTATTCTTGTGCAAGTTTATGTGGACGATATCATATTTGGGTCCACTAAAGAAGCTTGGTGCAGGGAGTTTGAGGAGCTGATGAAGGGAGAGTTTCAGATGAGTGCTATGGGGGAACTTACTTTCTTTTTGGGTCTTCAAGTTCAGCAGAAACCTGATGGTATCTTTATCAGTCATGACAAATATGTGAGGGACATTTTGAAAAATTTTGGTATGGAAAGTGTCAGGACTGCCACAACACCTTATGAAGCTCCAAAGTCAAAGACAAACAATGAACCAGATCTACCTGTGAATGTTCATTTATACAGATCTATGATTGGTTCATTAATGTATCTAACAGCTTCTAGACCTGACATCACTTTTGCTGTGAGTGCTTGCTCTAGACATCAAGTCACTCCACTTGCTTCCCATCTGAATGCCGTGAAGAAGATTTTTAAGTATTTGAAAGGTCAACCTCATTTAGGCCTTTGGTACCCAAGAGAGTCTCCTTTTAAGCTGGAAGCATATAGTGATAGTGATTATGCTGGTGCAAATCTGGATAGGAGATCCACAACTGGAGGTTGCCAATTCCTTGGAAAGAGATTGATTTCTTGGCAGTGCAAGAAACAAACTATTGTGGCTACCTCATCTACTAAAGCAGAGTATGTTGCTACTGCAAATTGTTGTGGACAGGTTCTTCGGATACAAAATCAATTGTTGGATTATGGGTATAACTTCATGAACACAACAATTTTTATTGATAATCAAAGTACCATATGCATTGTTAAAAATCCAGTTTTTCACGATAAAACTAAGCATATTGAAATCAGGCACCACTTTATAAGAGATGCATATGAAAAACATTTGATAAAAGTGGTTAAAATTCACACTTATGATAATGTGGCAGATCTGTTAACTAAGGCTTTTGATGGACCAAGGTTTCAACACCTTGTGGTTCATATTGGTATGCTTAACCCTTAACTACAAAGTTTAAGGGGAGGCATAGGCCTCAGGGGAGGCATATGCCTCAGGGGAGGATTTTGGATGTAAACTTTGTATATTAGTATGTATATTAGTTTATATATTTGCTAACACTAACCAACTGATGTTCTTTAAGTTTGTTTTGGTTTGGTTTGTGTGTTTCTCTGTGTCTGTTTTGCAGTTTGCATATATAAGTTGGAGTTTATTAAGTTTGGAGATGGACATGTAAGCTTAAAAGTTTGTTTCTACTGAAAGCAAAGTACTGAAGAGAGCATATTGTATCTACTGAAGACAAGTACTGAAGTTAAAGATGCTCATTCATTCAAGATACAACTTACAGCTTACAGCTTACATTGCATACAATCAACTTCAAAAAGAAATACAAGATTCATAACTATACATGATCTACTGAACCTATACTAAGTTCCTAGCATCTACTAGCTCATATCATCAATTCCAACTGCTGGATATGCATGACCAAGATATGCATGACCAGTATGACGAGCTAAGGATCAAAATAGGAAGGATGGATTAAGGAAACCGAAGATGATGAAGATGAATACAGCAGATGGATGTATGATATGACTTTGTCCTTTGTGCTTCATCTGATGGTTTCACTAAAAAGCAATGAATCCATCTTCCTTTTACCCTTCCCCTTTACGATATGAGATGAAGCACCAAACCATGGCGCAGGAAGAGCGAACACCACCTGTTTAGGTTGAGGTGGTGGAGGTTGAGGGTGTGAAGTTATCTCCTTAGTGGATTCATCAGAAGACTCACTTGGATCCCCTACACTGTCATCTTCAGAAGAAGGGAGAAAGGGGGATTTTCTTGGTCGTGATGTTTATGGAGGAATATAAAGTCGCCAAAGGTTAGTATCATCACTTGATGATAATGATGATGGTGAAGAGGTTGGATCAATAACCTCTGGTTTGGTATTCATGGCTGATTATGGTTGATTGTGGTTGCTTGTGGTTTGAGATGTAATTAGGGTTTTGTGATGAGAATTGGGGATAAATGATGTATGTGAAGTGTGCATTGGGATCATTATATAGACGGATTCGAGGTTTAATGTAATTTAATGTGAGTTTGGTGGCACAGTAACGCTCCAGATATTTACTGAGGATAATCTTTTATCTTGAGAGGTTTATGATGAAGTGAATTACTTGAGCAGATTGACCGTGTTTCTGCTGAAGTGTTACCTCTTGGTTAAAGTTAAAATACACGTAAGATATGGTCAAGGTAAGTTCCGATATTTTTGACTATATTTTGGGTAACTTCTACCAACCCATTACTCGCATATCTTTGCTTCAAATTAAACGATTCCCTCTTCACTTAAGTTCACAACACTTCCATTTGCAAGAATCATAACCCTAACTCACAATTTCACTCATGGCGCTTCAATTGAAAAGGGATCATAACAAAGTTGCCTTTCTGGGAGAAGCAAAAGGTGATGATCTGTATAAGCCAATGGTGGAATTCTTGAAGAGATCAAAGATTCATTATGCTTTAACGCATTCTCCGGAAGTGGTTTATGAATCATTGGTTACACAATTTTGGGCAACTGCTGAAAAGAGGAGTGATACAGAGATAGTAGCTATGGTTGACGGAACAGAGTATGTTGTGACAGAGGAGTTGATTAGAAGAAAGCTTCGGTTGGATGATGTTAATGGGGTTTTTCATTCTAATGTTGTGGATATTCTTGCTGGGTTAAGAGCTTTTGGATATCAGGGTACAAGGACTGATATGTGGTTAAAAAATCAGTTATGTCCGATGTGGAGGTTTTTGGTTCACACATTGCTTCAGTGTATGAGCAATAAATCAGGAGGATGGGACCAATTTTCTACGCAGCTGGGATGTGGTATTGTTTGTCTTTCTCAGGGTTTGACTTATAATTTTTCTAAGTTTATTTTTGATAATATGGTTGAAAATATAGATAGGAAAAAGCATAAGTTTTTGATGTACCCTAGGTTTCTTCAGATGATTTTAGACATTACCACACAAGCCCAAGCGTTTTGTCCCATAGGAGTTTTAACTTCTAAACTATTTGCTTCTATGAGAACTAAGTATGAGGGGGCTCATCATCCTTTGTTAGCAGTTATGTTGCCTCAAGGCAATGAGGCTGCTGATGAGGAAAATGTTGTTGGTTCACCACCTTCTACTACTGTTGCTGCTGATGGTAATCCATCAGTTACAATGGATGAAGGCCCTTCTAATGCTGCTGAAGCACCTCTTGTTTCTCCTGACCAACATTTACCCACACTTTTCACCTAGACCTAGTTCTAGTCCACCACCTACACAGGTTACTCATGATGAGTTTGAGACTGAGATTAATAGGCTGACCACTCCTAGTCCTGTTAGAGATTCAGTTGATGATAGTGTTCCATTCTTTGAGCATGCTGATATTTCTTCTGAAAGGCCCAATGATGCTCCCATTACCACAGAGCAATCTGTTGGTGGAGCTGAGGAACCTATTACACTTACATCTTTATATGCTCTAGTGAACAGATATGTAGCTGAAGTAACTGATCTCAAGAAGGAGCTTGTAGAGACTAAATCTAATCTTGGTGGTGAGATTGTAGAATTGAAAAGGAAGGTTCAGGATTTGGAAGTACAACTTGGAAATAGTAGAAAAAGGAGATTGGATGTTTCTTCTGATGAGGAGGAAGTGGACACTCAGTTTAAGTCACTTGATATTTTGGCTAATGTGGCTCAACAATCTAATGCTTCTACTCCAATGGCTGATGAATCTGTAAAGTAAAAGGAGCCAATTCTGTTAACTAGAAGGAGGAGAAAGCAATCTTTGAGCAAGGATACATTGCAAAGTGAGGATGTTTTAACTACTGAAGAACATATTGTTGCTGATACTCCTATGATGGATATTGATATTGAAGTTGGTCAAGATTCATCTGAGCAAGCACAACCTGATTCTATACCTTCAGCAGATACTTCTGAAGTTTTTCTTGCTGGAAGAAATTTTAATTTGAATCCAGAAGCTGATGTATTTGCAACACCTGTCGAAGATTTGTCTCAACATGTTTCTTCTGATGCACATCTGGATGAATCTTCTGAAGTTCCTTTTAGTGATACTCCTTCAGCTGATGTTGTTTTTGAATCTACTGATAAAGGGAAAGGAGTAATGGTTGACAATGAGCTTGGTCCAGATCTGGTTAGTGAACAGGAAAGGGTAGCACAAGACAGACTGTTAGCTGAATGTGCAAATTTGAAGAAAAGTGATGAATTGGCTAAACAGATTGAAGCTGAGTCTATTTCTAATTTGCCTCCTGAGAGACAAAAAGAATTGGATGCAATGGCTACTCAGATCCCTGATGCACACTGGGATGCTTATACTCAGCAAGCTATTTCTAATCCTACACTTGCTCAGAGTATCTTGGGTGCTGATTTTGATAGTGAGAATTTTGTGGCTCAAATGGTGGCTCGTGGACAACAAAGAAAGGAAGAAGCAGCTGCAAAGAAGAAAGCCATAATTGCTCAAAAGAACAAAGCTAAGAGAGAGAGACCACCCACTGAAGCTCAGAAGAAAGCAAATATGAGAATTGTGGTGAAAAATCAGAGTTCTTCGGTGTATAACTCAGGTTTAACAATGAAGCAAGCCTTGGCTTTGCCTGATCATGTTTTGATTCGCAAGTATAATCAGATCATGAAGTTTTCTTCATCTTCTTCAACACCTTCTTCCAACTTGAAACGGATTGCTGGGAATGAAGTTGCTCCAAAGGCCAAAAGACCTAAGTTTGTTGAGATTGTGGAGAATTTTGATGATATTCCATCTAAGGTGATGTCTCCAGTGGTTACTTCTGAAGCCACTACTGAAGCTACTCATTCACCTAACAGAGTTTCTTCTGCTGAACCTTATATTGTTTCTGCCGAAGCAACTACTGCAGTTTCTCGTTCACCTGACAAGGTTTCTTCTGCTGAACCTTCTGTGGTTTCTTTTGAAACACCTGATGTGCCAGCTTCAACTCCATCTGTGGCCTCTGTTGATACAGAAGAAGGTAATATGGTTAAGGAAGCTGAACCACCAGCTGTCAAATCTAAACAGGCGAGAAAGGTGCTTGACAGAATGAATGCATTACGTGGTGGTATTTCTAGAGAAGCTCATGAAGAATCTGAAGATGTTCCATCTTTGGAAATCTATATACCTGGTAGGCAGAAGAAGAGGATGGCTAAAAGAAGATTCCCTTCTCTAAGGAAATCTGTGAGATCAGCTAGGATTCAGTCAGCTAGGGTTGCGACATCTCACAAGCATATTCATGTGGATCTAACGGCTGCTGAGTCAACCTTTATCAAAGAAGGATCTGCTGCTGATTTTCCTGAGGGATCTCATGATGTGTTGATTAGTTGGTCTTTGAAAGATGATGAGCTTAACATCATTCATCGTTTGGATCAATCCACTATGCAATTCAACTTTTTGAAGGAGATATTGCATTTGGTAGATAGGGCAGATTTGCTTACTTTGTATACCCTTGTCACTAAGCATTACCATTATCATGCACCACAGGGTTCTGGGTTATTTTTATTGGGAGATCTTCATGTTCTGTCTGATTCTCAATCTCCCAATGGTAAAGGACATTTTATTTGGAAGTACTCTCATATGTGGCAGGTTGAGTCTTGGAGATTTTATCCTCTGCCTCGTGTGCATGTGGTGGAGACAAAGGGTGGAATTACTGTCTGTATGTTTGCCGAGAGAACTTATCCCTTGTCTATAAGGCTGATGGAAAACATGCTTAGACAGAAGTTGGAAGTTCCTCCAGATCCAATTGGGAATGATAAGTTGCATGCTGAACAATGTGTTGGAATTATTAAGAATCAGCTTCTGCAACATAGAGCATCATCTTGAATGTGGTAATTTGTATGGTTTGTACTATTTGTTATCT
>OU343220.1:119936636-119961594 GCA_910596185.1 Chrysanthemum makinoi | reverse complement strand
TTAAGGTGATCCTTATGCGTAGAAGTTCTAATAACCTTTGATTCTGAATTTTCACGCGTAGAATAACCTCAAAACAAATGCATCATAACTCATTCATTAACATATTAATTCAAACCCGCTCAGCTTTAACATGAAGACTCAATCAAAAATGGTTTAAGCATAGGTTACAAAATTATGCGTAGAACTTAAACCCTAGGATTCAAATTTTACGAGTAACTAATCTAACCATAGGATTGACACCAAATCATTTATGGGATATCTTAGAGGCCTAGTGAGATGACCTAAACAAGTTTTAACATCAAACACCCCATGAATCAAGAATATCCAAATCGTATGAACTTAAACCCTAAATTTTAATTCTCACACACTTGATGATTCTGGGTAAGTTTTAAACCTGAATTTGATCAATTCAACATGTAAACAACATCTCTTAACCATATATTTAACCAAAAACTCTCCCACATGAAAACACCCAAAAATTACGCATAAACCATAATTCATGAATCACAAACAAAACGCTTTATGGGTAGAAATTAATGTTGTAAATGTTTATGGTATATGATTTTGAACATATTAACATCATTTTAAATATCACAAACACTCAAGTGATGACTTTGTGTTCATACGCATATGCGTAGAACACAAAGATCATCCAAACACAAATTCCAACCGTTGGATGTTTATGAAATTAAAAACCTATGTTTGTAAACATGTTAGGATCATAAAAACACTTACAAATCAGGAGTTTAATACATGAAATTGTGGTTTGATTGTTAGGCGTAGGATGATATGGATGAAGGTAATAAATGTGTTAAGTAAGTTAGGTGAAGAGATTTTATTAAAATGAGTTTAAACTTTTGACAACATTGGTCCCTCCACCTAACCTTTTTTCATCCAATGTCCATAACTTCCATTTTGGTTACCAAAAGTATGATTTATGGAAAGAAACTTGACCTACACCCTCGACTTAAGAAATAATGAAATTTTATAAATTTGAGCCCGGGAGTGTCAAGAACCTGAAAATGTGACCCAATTATCGAGAAACAACGGGATGAGGTAACATGCAAGTACAAGGTTTTATGAAACCGAAAAATAATTACTTTCTCCCCCTCAACACTTGACCGAAAAAAAACATAATTTTGAAAGAGTAAAGTGTTGACGGAAGATTTGTACTTGCCATGTTAAAAGAAATTAGATTGGAGAATATTTTTGAATTTTTATCGATTTTATATTTTGTATTTTGTTTTGAAAAATATTTAAAAAAGAGGTTTTGGTGTTTGACTGGTTTTAAGAATGTTTTAAAAGTTCATCCAGTTCCTCTCGAGTCAAACACCGCATACCAATCCGGTGGACCAACTCATTAAATCTAGCAGAGCTAAGGCTTTGGTGAGAAGATCTGCCGCTTGGTATTCTGTACTCCACAAAGTATAATTCAATGGTACCCTTTTGCACGTGCTCCTTGATGAAATCATATCGAAGATCGATGTTCTTTGATTTTGAATGTTGAACAGGGTTGCACGAGATCGCAATGGCACTTCAAATTATCGCAGTACATCGGGATTCTATCAAATACGTAACCATAGTCTTTGAGTTGTGTTCTCATCCAAATGACTTGAGCACAACACGCTGATATGGCTACATATTCTCTTCTGAGGAAAGCGATGTACAGTCCTGCTTCTTCGATTGCCATGACACCAGTTTATCACCAAGAAATTGTAATGTTTTTAGGTTCAGATTGCATCTTTAATGTTTTTAGGTTCAGATAGCATGGAGTATAAATGCAATGTTCACCGCTCGTGAAGACGCTGTCTAGTTACGACCGTTGATTCGGGTTACCAATAATGTTCTCAAGAGGATGGTCTTTGGTCCAACGATGTGTGGAAGGTTGATGTTGATATACATTCTGCAGATTGGGAGGATTCAAATGGCTTGTAGTTGATTCCGCAACATCAGTATCAGCCATTAGCAAACGGGTTGAAGAACGCATTTGGATCATAATCCGCAGGGGGTACTTCATTGTCGTAACATCATCATGGTTCAACGTCGTTGGATGCGGTTTGTTCAATTGTTGCTGCGAATCAACTGGTGGTGCTTCCTCAACAAAGAGTTGTTGTAGTAGGTGTAATGTATTGGATTTTGATCAGGTTGAGCAGCGAAACATTGCATACACACGTGCACGTTCATCAATATCATCAATAAACGAGGAGCAAATAGCTATTCCATTTGACGCCGAAGTTAGTTGTAGACTAGGTTCATCCGATGATGGGGTTTGAGGGAAGTTCAAATGGTTATGACCGGGTTCCAAGTCGTTATGCTCTAAGCCATTTCTAAGTAAGCTCATCAAAATTTGCATGAATCGCTTCCATAACCGCTTTGTACGAAGATTCCGTGATCCGTAACCTTTAGAATTCTAACAAGATCCAATAAAGACTCCAATGTCGCCTTTGGCTTTGAGCTTTCCAAAATTGTCACGATCATTATTCGGGTAGCAAAGGGATCCAAATACATGAAAGTGTTTGAGATTAGGTTTTCGGTTGTGGATAAGCTCAAAAGATGTTTTGTTGTATGCTTTGTAATCTTTGAGCGATTCTAGTGTAGCTTGAGAGACGGCTTCAGCCCACAAGTAACTGAAGTTTAGCATTGATTAACATCGTCTCGGCAGCTTTCACTAATGTACGGTTTCGCCTTTCAACAACTCCGCTTTTGTTCGGGTATGCAATTGATGTTTGATGCTCAATTCCCACTTCTCATAATATTCACGAAGAGTTTGATTCGAAATTCGCCATTTTGTCTGTTCAATTTGTCCGGACGGTGTTCGGAGTGAACTTGAATTTTCGTGAGAAAGGTGATGATCATCCGTGGAGCTTGATCTTTACTTCGAAGAAAATAAACCCAAGTCCATCCTGAGTAGTCATCTACAATTACCAAGATGTAGCGTTTGCCATTAATCATCTCAGACGCCGCGCATCGGGCCACACAATTCCATGTGAAGAAGATGAAGCACATGCTGTGAGCTGTGTTCCACCTTTGAAGGAAAGTGAGCACGAGTGATTTTCCCTTGTTCACAAGCTGAGCAGAGGTGATCTTTAGAATATCGGAATCGTGGGAGACCTTCAACAAGTTTATATCGAGCAAGGTTGGTGATGGTTTGAAAGTTTAAATGTGAGAGACGACGATGCCATAGCCAAGATTTTATAGATGTTGCCTTTGAAAGTAGACAGATGGGAGATGAAGCAATCATGTCTTGCATTGAGATTGTATAAAGACTTGAATTGCGGGTGCCAGACATAAGATCGTTTCCTTGTAGATCACGAATGAAACAATTTTTCTCCGGAAAAGCAACTTCCAAATCTCCATCACAGAACTGACCTACAGAGAAGAGATTGTGACCGAGGCCTTCCACATAATAAACCCCGCTAATTTCGATGTTGCCATTGATGTAATCTCTGTAGCCCATGATAGCTACGAAGGATCATTCCGAACCGACAGGCCAATGAACTTTGCAACAAAGTTTGATAATAGTTTGAGATTGCCTGTCATGTGTCGGGAACATCCGCTATCAACAATCCAAAGGATGATCTCAGACACCGCATTACAACACGCACTACGTGATGGAATAGAAGTAGATGTGAACCCGGTGTTAGAGGGTTCCTCACAGCTTATAGTAGAAACACACATATCAATGATTTTAGGTATCCATTTAAATCCAAGTATATTATGTAACCATTTCTCGCCATTCCAACTAGTCTTAGCTTTGGTCTTAGTGAATGCACTAGGTGATAAGTTCTTCCTAGGAGGTGAAGCGGGTTCTAAGGGTACATCAATGATCGAAGTTGGAACACTAGATGGTGGTTTACCTAAAGACATTAGAAGCATTAGTGGGCCTAGAGGTATTCCGCTTTCTATTATTCACAGGTCGCAACTTCCTATTCTTCCTTGTATTGCTCCTAGGTCGCGGAAGTGGACGTTGGGAAAAGAGGAAACTATTCCTCGCTTTAGAGGAAAGCACATTAGTATCTTGTGGTTTGTCATTAGGCATTCTAGTGTCACTTTTTCTAAGTGTTACAAAAGCAATTTTCTTAATGTTACCAGTAGGACCTTAAATCTATCAACCTTATCACAAACCCAACACGTATATCACTTTATGCGTAGAACTCGTTAAACACAAACACAAACTATGCGGGAAGATGAAAGAAATAAAGATGAGAAAGATGGTGACTTGATGTTAAAACCGTGTATATGTGTAGAGAAAAGATGAACACAATAAGTTGTATATTCAAGAAAACACACACACACACACACTCAAGCACACCCCTCAAATGAGACTTTGAGGGGTTTATATAGTACATTACATAAACTCCCTAATGGGATTTGTCTTGGGCCTCGTGGACTTGGATTGGATAACACATGATGAAAGGCTAGCTTAACTTAACTTATAGCCAATTAGCTTAGCCCAATCCACGAGCCCGTTGACTAATCTATCACGATATCTAACACACGTTACAAAGTTCCTAAACATGAATGACCATCACTTCTAATAAAAACTATTAAGGCAACAATCCCCCTAAGGGGTGGTCATTCAAATGATGCTCCACTTGATTAGGTCTTTACTTTTCTCGAGCTTGAACTTTGTGTGTAGATATAGAATAGTCTCGAATCTTTGTTCCTTCATGCTTTGTGATCAATTAATGAGGTTGTCTGCCGTTGTCAACTTCGTTGGTTAGGTATCTCTACGCCTTTTCTCCACCATGCTCACACTTCTATTTGACTTTGATGTTTCATTGTTGTGAAGTTCTCTAGTTCAAACTTTGTAGATTCTTTGACATTGACGAAGAATCATCTTTAACTTTGTGTAGCCTTTGATTTTGATGAGAACTTTCATGTGATGTTGGTATGAGCATGTGGAGAGTCTGCATGATCAATCCACGCCCATAAGAAAACATAAAAACAGGTTAGTAATAAGCAGATTCCAGCACTTACAAGTTTGAATTTCGAGGGTGTTAACAGCATAGTGTGAAAACACATCTCAAATTCTCACAAGGGTTCAACCTGAGTCCCACAAGTGAGATAACGCGATGTACCAAAGTACACCTACGCAGATGAGTCTGAGGTACACCGAAGCATCACCTCACGACTGTAGACCGTTTGAGATACATTAAGCGTAATCCACGAGTTACCGGTGACCACTGTCCGGGCTGCTAGATGTTGACCCTGGCAAGAGTTTCCATTCAATCACTGAAGATCACAGATGTGAAACTTCTCATAAATGTTCTGGCAGATTGCTAAGATCTGCGTAGGACTCTAGAATATATCACTTGTGTCCTTATTGATGAACAAAAAGCGATGTCATGTCAAGTGTTCCTATGAGATCTTTTGATGAATCTCGTGGCTCTAGACTCAATTAGTGCATTTTGGTTTTCCTGAGCGGAGACTAGGGAGAGGGTCTCCTTCTTCAATACCAACGATCTCTAAGAGAAAGTCGATAGATTATGTAGGGTTCCCAGTGAGAATGAAACAAATCCTTTTAAGAGGAATTGAGTGGCAAGGAGGTTTAGTGCAGCGGCCACTGGGTCCATGACGTCTTTGTTCAATACCGTGTCAACTTAGTGACAACCAAGCAGATGAATTGAACCCGGCTTCTAAGGTTGAATATGGAGGGCTATTTCTTTTCACCATTTCTTTTACTTTTCTTTTTAATTCTTCAACCCCTTCTTTCTCCTTTCTCACATTACTCCTTTTTCAATCATTCCTAAGGACTTCTAATACTAACTATTTGTGATGTCCTTGGGTAGATCCCTCCTGCTCTGGCGGATCATAGGACAAATTTCCTATCCTTATTCATCTTATAACTCATGACTGTCCTATTGTTGCCATAAAACCATTTTATTGAAAATCTCTCAAAGTGTTTATGATAGAAAACATGTTTGAAACACTGAGTTTTATATTTTCAGAAACACTCCCCCTTCACATGTGCTTATAAGTTTTGACAGAAATCTGCATATAGAGGGTAGAGTTCGCACTTTTTGAATTGATCGGCTCATGATAGACAACCCCCACACGAGACACGTTTAGTTAGAGAGTTCCATTGTCAGTTTTTAGGTGACAACTAGCTCTAATAACTACCTTGAAGTTGTAAACACTTCTTGAAAAGAAGGTTAGACCCATGAAAGTGCATATCTATCACAAGTTTCTCGAAATGGTACATATATCTGACTTTGATAATCGTCAATTCATTGGTTTCAACTGAGTCGAGCTCATTTTGAGATTCAAACAACGATCATTAGACTTTTTGATCACATTTTAATCACATCTCCTCCCCCCTCAAAAATAGCATATTCGTGATATTTTTGATATCAATGGATTAAACAACATTTTAGAATCTTTTGGGGAGACAAACGGATTTGATTTAAGCATGAATTTGTAACATTTTAGTTTTATACCCCCTTATAAAGCATAATCAATTAAAGGGTTTTAGAGGGAGTTATCTTGAGCACAAACTATTTTGAAAGATTTTGAAAATCTTTTTGCATAATCTTGAAAAAGGTGCTCAAGATGATGATGATTTCTCACCATTTTTAAATGTAGTCGTGCGTACACTTGATTTTCATTAAAAGACACGAGTTTTGATTTGAAAAATAATCAAAAGTCATCATTTTGGTCCGGTTTCGATCGATGTATACGAAAGCCATTTTATGAAGAAATTTTGAGAAACGACATGTTTTAGAAAACATATTAAAGAACTCTCTCTCAAGCATCTGTACATACCCGTATCATTGTTGAATGACATTTCTAGAAACGTACAGAATATCGATTATATGAGAGACATGTCGTGAGAAGAATATTTTTGGATTTTTGATTTTATATTGTTTATGTATTTTTGAAAATTTTATATTTTTATATTTTTCTTTTGTTGGTTTTTCAAATTTTGTATTTTGTGTTTCAAAAATATTTACAATGAGCTTTTGGAAAATCATTTTCAAGAAGATTCAGAAGACTTCTAACTCTCAGGTTAGGCTTCAAGATTCCAATTCCGAACTAAATAGTCAAACCTTTCTTTTGGAAGGGCTTTAGTTAATAGATCGGCGAGTTGGTAATCGGAGCTTGTTTCAAACCATAGATTGCCTTTTTGAGTTTGTAGAGGTAGTTTGGATCTTCCAAGTCGATGAAGCCTTCTGGCTGACTCACGTACACTTCTTCTTTCAGAGTTCCATTCAAGAACGCGGTCTTAATGTCCATCTGATAAACCGTGATGTTTTTGTGAGCGGCTTAGGCTAAGAATATCCCCACTGCTTTAAGTCTAGCTACCGGCGCGAATGACTCTTCAAAGTCTATCCCTTCCTCTTGTCAGATCCTTAGCCACAAGATTTGAGCTTTGTGGCGTAATGACCACCATTTCTTCATCCCGTTTGTTCTTCCATAACCATTTAAGATCAATGACGCGAACGTCAATGGGTCTTGGAACCATTTCCCAAGATTCATGTAGACGGGATTGGAGAAGTTCCTCCCCGTGACGCTTATCCATGCGGTTCTCCGCCATTGCCTCGCGAATGTTCTTTGGCTCTATATTGCTAATCGAGCAAAGGTAAATGCATAAGTCGCAATCGGTGGCAAGTTGGCGTCTCGTCTGAATTGGCCTTGAAGTTTCACCAATAACTTGTTCAATTGGGTGGTCTTTTGTCCACTTCATAGTAGAAGTATACCGTTGGTTATACGTATGCGAGTTAGATGGTTCTCGTAAGCTTGAAGAAGATTCAACTAATTCCGTAGCAAACGGGTTTTCAAATAAGTCGTCATCTAACGTTGCATCGTTCTGGTTTTGGTTTTGCTCATCAACTGCTGGTAGAACGGGTGCAATAACTGTTGTAGATGTAGATGATGTAGACGGAATTGGTGCATTGGTTTCGACCGTTGTAGATGCATCTTCTGTTGGTGGTGGTGGAAGATTTTGAACGGTTGCAGCGGAATGATGGTTTGATGCATTTGTCGAAGTTCCACCATAGTATTCATCGAACATTAACTCAAAGAAATTCTCCCATTCTTGTTCTTTAGGATTGTCAAGCGAAGTTGATGGAGCTCTTTGAGGTACGAGTCCTGAACCGATGTGTCCGAAGTCTCGGGTTTAGTGCGGGTTCTAGAGCGAGTCTCGTGAAGCCATATGTGAAAGTTCATCAAATTTCACATTCATCGCCCATGATCCTCCTAGTTCTTCTGTTATACACCCCTGAATGCCCTCGAGTTATCTGAATATCCAATGAAGATTCCAATATCACCTTTAGCTTTCAATTTACCTAGATCTTCTCTGTCGTTCGACGGATAGCACAAAGCCAAACACGGAAAGTAAGAGATATCGGTTTTCTGTTGTTCACAAGCTCATACGGGTTTTTATTGAATCTAGGATGCATTAGGGATCGGTTCGAGTAAAACAACAGTAAAGGGAAACAGATCAGCCCATAGAAATAACGGTGCACTAGAATAGATTAGCATTGTGCGAGCAGCTTCCACAAGAGTTCTATTTCTTCTTTCAACTACCCCATTCTGCTGTGGAGTTCTAACAACCGATGTCTGATGTGTAATTTCAACATCTTCAAAATAAGATCTTAACTCCTCGATGAATTCAGGTCGTTGTCTGTTCTTACAACCCTTACTGGAGTTTGAAGAAGTACTTGAATACGTTCAGAAAGGTGATGATGATGCCTGGTGCTTCGTCTTTTGATCTCAGAAACTTAACCCATGTATATCTAGAATAATCATCGACGATGACAAGAATATACTTTTTCCCATTAAAGCTTTCAACTCTCATTGGGCCACATAAGTCCATGTGCAACATATGCAACTTTGCTTCCAAACTAGGTATGGATTTGGGTTTATATGATGCTCTTTTGCTTTTTCCTTGTTCGCATGATGGACATAAGTGATCCTTGGTGTATTTGAACTTTGGAAGTTCGTTGACGATGTTGTCTTTGGCAATTTTGTTGATGGTGTCAAAATTGAGATGGGATAACCTTCTATGCCACAACCAGGACTGTGTTCCAGAGGCTCGAGTCATAACACATATTGGTGATGAAGAGGCCATTTGATTGATGTCGATAGCATACAAGATTGTATCACGATTCCCCAAGAGATCGCCATCCAAGTTTCTAACGAAGCATGCATTTTTCCTAAAGGCAACCTCTAAATCGCATCACGAACTGCCCGATGAAAACAAATTGTGTCCCAACCCTCGACATAGTAAACCCGAGTGATCAAATAATTTCCAAAAGGTAGATCTCCATAACCCATGATAGCTGCTACATGATCATTTCCAAAACATACGGTTCCCATGATTTTCCAGACGAAATTGATCACAGCCTTCAGATTCCGGTCATGTGCTTGGAGCAACCCGAGTCGACGATCCAAAGACATACTTCAATAACCTGCCAAGAATGTAGAAAAAGAATATTGTGGAAACCGTTTTTATTTTGGTTCCTTTGGGTTAGAGGTAATATCCTGATCACACTAAAAGAGGTTTTCTACATGAAATTCTGGTTTATCACTCATTGTACCATTCTGGAGTGTGAACGTTCTCCACCGGGTTTCCAAATATCATCCCTAAAGTAAACACTATGGTTCTTGTCAGTAGTGAAAAGCCTAAGTTTTGAAACTAGTCTTCCTACTTGTTTAGCGTAAGATCTTTTGGAACTTCTTCTTAACATGCTTATCATTCACATTCTTAGAAACACAATCATCTTGAACATTAATTAAAGATTTCTTGCAAGTTAAACAAAGAGATTCAACACATGCATTAGACTTCGCAAGTTTCATAGGTTCAGTACATTCAGATGAAATGTCTTTCTTATTCAAAAGCGGTAAATTCCTAGGGTGTTCTTCTACTTTCTTCTCTTTAGTCAAGCTACTACTCTTGAGGCCGAGACTCTATTGTTCCTTGTATTGCTCTTAGGCTTTAGTCTGCTGCTCCTAGAGGTGCTTTCTAGTCCTGTAGAAGGTAAGGCACACGCATTAGGATTCACATTTTTATGAAGGGAGGTGGTTTCAGCTTTCCTAGTCTCTTTAGAGTGCTTTTCTAACCTTATGGCATTTGTTCCGTATGTTTTAGATGTGGAGCGACGCATTAGTGGTACTCATCTTAAAAAGGCAGGTGCTAAAACTTTTGGTTTCTCGATAACCGCTTTTCCTTTTTCAACATTTTGTTTAGGTAGGGTGTGGAGTGGACTGGTTTTGATGAAACATTTTTCTCATTGACTTTTGGAGGAGGCATAGAAACATACATTTTTGGTTTGGAAACCGGTTTGGGAACATTTGCTTTCTCCTCGGTCAATGGTTTTGTAATAACAATTTCCACTACCTTTCCTTTTTGACTTTCCAGCTGAGCCCTCAAAAGATCATTTTTCGCTTCCATGTCATTGTAGGCACGCTCATACGACAATTTGTCATATTTGCATTCCTCAGTTTTTCGATCAAGTTGTTTAACATATGACACATTTTCAAGTTTTCAAGAGCTTTTTCATATTTTGAAACAATTTCGGAGGTCTCAGACTGGAGTCTTTCATGATCTTCAAAAGAATATGTTTGCAAAATGATGGACATAATATCAGTAGTCGAACATCTTCAAGAGAGAATCATTTAAATTTTCCAAAACTTTGATGTGTTCAACACTTTCATTAGCTTGCTTTACCAGTGATTTATGATCCTTGACAAAGTCACTGTTTTTTAAAAATGCTTGTTCAAAATGAATTACCCTTGAGTTGATGTTATTCAGCAGAGGGGTAATTTTAGTTTCAAAAAACTTTTTATGTTCATTATCAAAACTATTAAACTAGATGTTTGTTGTAATATTGGTTTTAGTTTTAACAGTCTCTTGAAGATCTGCAATTCTAGTTTTCACATTTTCTAAAATACTTCGCGCATCACTTGTGTTAAAAGGATTGTTTGAAGACATTTGTTCAATGTTCGAAAGAGATTTGGAGACAACAACTGGTTTTGAAACTGATTTTGAAACTGGTGTTGACACTTTGTTTGAAACACTTGGTGTGGTGGAAAACGTTGATTGTTCTTTATGAGAAACAAACGAAATACCATTAATTTTGTTCCATTTGTTATAATCAATTGGTTTGATTTTCGGATGTTTTTATTCATTTTGATCTACTCTCCTTAGATAGTTCCAACGTTTTAAGAGAATCATGTACAATTATGGGTGCATGCAAAGGTTTTCCATTGTTCAACACATTCTGTTTTTTCTGAGCTTTCTTGAGGAAACAAGGAGTGTTACAAGAGCCATTTTATGCACAGTATGAAAAATCGGATTTACTTGATTAGAAAGCATCTTGTTTGTTTTAGCGGAATGACCCGAAGCAAATTTTCCAATTTTTTGATAGTTTCATTTTATCCGAATTTCATCAAGAAGAGAATCTTCTCGTTTTGAAAAATCAGTAATCAACTGCTTCTTCTCTTTTGCAAGATCAGAAAACAGGTTTTTGTTTAGAAAGTTGGTTTTGAAGTTCAGAAATTTCCTTGTTTAAAGATTTTATTTTCAAGTTCAAATTAACATCAAGTGTGTCATACTTGATTTGCAATTGTTTTTCTCTTAAAACAGAATCTCGAGAACCAATTTCTAATTCTGATACTTTGTTTGTATGAAATTCAAAAGCTTTTGCGTTCTCCTTGTAACTCTCAAGCTCAACGGTCAATTTAGCATTCGCGGCCTTAACTTCACGATTGACCGTTTTAACTTTCTCAATTTCAATGCCACAGTTATTGATTAATGATTCAAAGTAAGCACGTGTTTCCTCATCAGTCTCAGTATTTTGTGCCACACAGCCTCCACTAGGATCCACATCTGGAGTTTCAGAGTTAGTATTGCTACAACTCGGATTGTACAGGTATGTATCATAAGTAGGTGCTGGCGTCACGAATGTTGTTCGTCATGAGTAAACACATCAAATATGACATTGTTATAGCATGGATCAATGATTGGTACCTCGATATCTGCGTTGCCATGCAGGAGGTGCGTCGAGTCAGGTCGCATACTTAGTCTCCTGAAGATTTGCCATGAAGATGCGCCATTGAGTTCCTCGAGGTCTTCCAAATCATCCATAATAGCCATAAAGTCATGTTCAAGACTCAACCGGCTCTGCGTCTTCCTTTGTACCAACAAGATAGCTTTCTGAAGATACGCAAGATCCTTCTTTCTCGGCTTAGTAGGACAATTCCTTGCCATGTGACCCACTCCTTGACAGTTATAACACTTAACCTGATTGCCCTGATTCACATTTCCATAATTCCCAACGACTGGAGCTGCAACATTCCCATTCTGATTCCCATGCTCTATTCCCAACATTATGTCCCATCTCGATTTCTAACATTCTGACCCAACGATTACCCTGATACGGAACCGCCGATTACCCATGCGAAATCCAGAGCATATCCTCGCTGATTCCCAATAACTCCAACCATTTGTCCTTGATTACCCATATTCACACCCGGCTGTGCAATTTGCTTGTTGCGAGTGTTTGATGAAATCCTTTGATTGTTGTTAGTTGGTGTGGAATAGCGACTTATGAATGCTTTACCCAAAAATGCAAATGCTTGTGACAAAGCTTCTTCTTGTTCAAGTGCAGGATCAGTGATTCCTTGTTCCTGGTATTGTGGATACTGTTGTTGTTGAATGACTTGTTATTCTTGATAGACATGTTGTTGAGGAGGGAAAATAGCTTGTTGTTGTGGAATGTATTGTTGCAAGTTGTTGTTAGTGGAAGATGATGAAGCTTGTTGTTGTGTATTCATGGGAGTTTGAGTCTTTGCAATTAGTGCCAATGGATCATGATTCTTTGCCAATATTTCTTGCCTGACTTCATTCGCTTCAGCTTGGTTTTGTTTCAGAAAATCGTTGAGTTGATCAAAGTTCACCCGATGTAAGTCTTTTGTTTGGTTGACAATAGTGACATATCGTCCCCATTCTTCTCGTAGATTGTTCAAGAACTTGATGTTGCTCACGATGGTTCTGGGTGTCAACTTGTTTATATGGTTCAAGTGGCTATGCTATCTATGGACATCAAGAAATTTGAACGTAAGGCTGGGAGGAAGTTTGGTTTCCTTGGAAGAGATCCAGCAAGGTTTGACAAGAAGAAGGTCAAGTGCTTTACATGTCATCGATGGGTCACTTCCCAGAGAGTGTAAGGATAGGAAGGTCGAGATGAGGTGAGATACTCTTCCTATCACAGAATCAAAGGGATGCGGAACTGGCCTAGATCCTCGGCTATGGTCACTTTGGATGCCAATGTCGACTGGAAGTCACATGAGTCCGAGAATGATGATGGTCCTGGTGGTGATAATATTGGGTTGCTAGCAAGCTGTACTTCAGAAGATAGGCATGATCAGATTGCCTTGATGGGCATCTCTCAGGATCATCCTCTTAAGCACAAGGAAGTTGGCATTGTTGATAGTGGTTGCTCTAGAAGCATGTCGAAACGAGATATGATGCATGATTTTGTACCCCTTGAAGGAGGAGGCAATGTGACCTTTGGTGGAAGTGATGGTAGAATCACGGGGAAAGGGACCATTAAAACACCTCAACTAGACTTTGAGAATGTGTACTATGTCAAGGAACTACAACACTTCAACTTGTTCTCAGTCTCAAAAATCTGTGATACAAAGAACAAAGTACTCTTCTATGAGGATGAATGTCTTGTGCTGTCGAAAGACTTCAAACTTCCAGAAGATACATCTATTTTGCTGAGAGTTCTTCGTACTCACAATCTATATTCAACTTAAATGATGTACAACCAGAAGGTGACTTGACTTGTTTAGTAGCTAAAGCATCCCTGGATGAGTCTACAAAATGGCATAGAAGAATGGCACATGTGAATTTCAAGACCATTAACAAGCTATCTAAAATGGGTCTTGTTGAAGGACTTCCTTCTAAAATTTTCACCAATGAACATAACTGTGTTGCCTGCAACAAAGGAAAGCAACATAGAGCCTCATACAAAACAATTAATGTTGTGAGCCTTATTTCTGAACCTCTTCAGTTGCTTCACATGGATCTCTTTGGTCCAACTCAAGTCAGAAGCATAGATCACAAGTATTTTTGTTTGGTTATTATTATGACTTAATGACAGGTTTTGTTGGGTATTCTTCTTGAGGACTAAAGATGAAACCTCTCCAGTTTTAAAAGAGTATATTACTCTTGTTTAAAACCAGCTGAACCAAAAGGTTAAAGGTATCCGGTGTGATAATGGGACAGAGTTCAAGAATGCAGTTTTGATAGAACTCTGTACATCTAAAGGAATCAAAAGGGACTATAGCACTCCAAGAACACCTCAACAAAACGAGGTGGCTGAAAGAAAGAATAGGACCCTGATAGAGGCAACAAGATCTATGCTTGCAGACTCTAAGTTACCTACTATGTTTTGGACTGAAGCAGTTGGCACAGCTTGTTATGTTCTAAACATGGTATCTATCACTAGACCTCACTTTAAGACACCTTATGAACTTCTCTATAGGAAAGTTCCTGTTATTCATTACCTTAAACCTTTTGGATGTCAAGTGACTATTTTGAATACTAGTGATCCATTGGGTAAATTTGATGAGAAGGCTGATGAAGGACATATTTTGGGTTATTCGCTCATAGTAAGGCATATATAGGTATACAATTTGAATGCTAAGAAGATTGAGGAGACTTTGAACCTGAGATATCTAGAAGACAAGCCTAATGTTCAAGGACAAGGTCATGTTTGGTCATTTGACCTTGATTACTTAACTGACTATTTGGGCTATTCTAGACATGTGGCTAACCAAAATGAAGGTACAAAGTTCCTCATCGGCTGCTGCTACCATTAATGCTGATTCTGATAGTGAGTTTGAGGATGATGAGCATCCTATTGTTGTAACTTCTTTCTCCCCTAACAATTTTGCAGGTGATACTTCCAAAAGTACTACTATTGAGAGTGAAGATGAGTCCAACTATGCAGAGGACATTGCTAGACTTAAAAATAGAGTATACGTAATCTAGAAGCTAGAGAGGAATGCTGAGGAGAGTGCCCGAGAAGCAATCAGTGGAAATCACATTTCTGCTGAAAGTAATCCTGTTTCTCCTATCATCACCAAATCTGCTGAAGGTGATGCTGTTGCTACTCCCATTTCTTCTCGAGTTTCCACAGACTTTGGAGATCCTTATACACATTTTCCAAGACCCTCAGATCTTGGTAATCATCAACCCAAAGCTAGAGTCTTCACCTCACCTTCCTATGACACAGATATTGAACCAACTGTGACTAATCTTGATACCTCCATTGATTTAAACACCACTGCTACTAAAAGGATCAACATTGCTCATCCACGTGCATATTATTGGTGATCCTCATGCACCTGTTAGAACTAGAGGCACTGTAACAAGTTCTAAATATGGTCAAGTGGCTTTTATCTCTTATGTCTCAAACCAGCAAAGAGACAATCACACAGACTTTGATCATTGTCTGTTTGCATGTTTTCTCTCAAGTGGAACCAACCAGTGTTACTCAAGCCTTGGAAGATTCAAGTTGGCTTGAAGCAGTGCAAGAAGAGATGCAACAGCCAAAATCGTTTGGATATTGGTCCCACTACCTTAAGGGAAATATGCTATTGGGACAAAATGGATATTGAAAAATAAGAGAGATGCAAGGGGTGTTGTCATTAAAACAAAGCCATTAGTAGCTCAGGGGTATAGACAAGAGGAGGGGATTGATTATGATGAAGTGTTTGCACCTGTTCCTAGAGTAGAGGCCATACGGATATTCTTGGCTTATGCATCTTACATGGGTTTCATGGTATATCAAATGGATGTTAAAGGTGCATTTCTGTATGGTGAAATAGAAGAGGAGGTTTATGTCACTTAACCTAAAGGATTTGAAGATCCAGATCATCCACATCATGTTTACAAAGTATTTAAAGCTCTCTATGGACTACATCAGGCACCAAGAGCATGGTATGCTAGGCTTTCATCATTTCTACTGAAGCATGGCTATAGAAGAGGTGCCATTGATAAAACACTTTTCCTGAAGAAGAATTTCACATACATTATTCTTGTGCAAGTTTATGTGGACGATATCATATTTGGGTCCACTAAAGAAGCTTGGTGCAGGGAGTTTGAGGAGCTGATGAAGGGAGAGTTTCAGATGAGTGCTATGGGGAAACTTACTTTCTTTTTGGGTCTTCAAGTTCAAAACCGATGGTATCTTTATCAGTCAGGACAAATATGTGAGGGACATTTTGAAAAAGTTTGGTATGGAAAGTGTCGGACTGCCACAACACCTTATGAAGCTCCAAAGTCAAAGACAAACAATGAACCAGATCTACTTGTGAATGTTCATTTATACAGATCTATGATTGGTTCATTAATGTATCTAATGCTTCTAGACCCGACATCACTTTTGCTGTGAGTGCTTGCTCTAGACATCAAGTCACTCCACTTGCTTCCCATCTAAATGCCGTGAAGAAGATTTTTAAGTATTTGAAAGGTCAACCTCATTTAGGCCTTTGGTACCCCAAGAGAGTCTCCCTTTAAGCGGAAGCATATAGTGATAGTGATTATGCTGGTGCAAACGGATAGGAGATCCACAACTGGAGGTTGCCAATTCCTTGGAAAGAGATTGATTTCTTGGCAGTGCAAGAAACAAACTATTGTGGCTACCTCATCTACTAGAGCAGAGTATGTTGCTCTGCAAAAATTGTTGGGAGGTCTTGGATACAAAATCAATTGTTGGATTATGGGTATAACTTCATGAACACAACAATTTTATTGATAATCAAAGTACCATATGCATTGTTAAAAATCCAGCCACGATAGAACTAAGCATATTGAAATCGTGCACCACTTTATAAGAGATGCATATGAAAACATTTGATAAAAGTGGTTAAAATTCACACTGATGATAATGTGGCAGATCTGTTAACTAAGGATTTTGATGGACCAAGGTTTCAACACCTTGTGGTTCATATTGGTATGCTTAACCCTTAACTGCAAAGTTTAAGGGGAGGCATAGGCCTCAGGGGAGGCATATGCCTCAGGGAGGATTTTGATGTAAACTTTGTATATTAGTATGTATATTAGTTTATATATTTGCTAACACTAACCAACTGATGTTCTTTTAGTTTGTTTTGGTTTGGTTTGTGTGTGTTTCTCTGTCTGCTTTTGCAGTTTGCATATATAAGTTGGAGTTTATTAAGTTTGGAGATGGACATGTAAGCTTAAAAGTTTGTTTCTATTGAAAGCAAAGTACTGAAGAGAGCATATTGTATCTATGAAGACAAGTAAGTTAAAGATGCTCATTCATTCAAGATACGACTTACAACCATTACTACATTGCATACTATCAACTTCAAAAAGAAATACAATATTCATAACTATACATGATCTACTGAACCTATACTAAGTTCCTAGCATCTACTAGCTCATATCATCAATTCCAACTGCTGGATATGCATGACTAGGATATGCATGACCAGTATGACGAGCTAAGGATCAAAATAGGAAGGATGGATTAAGGAAACCGAGGATGATGAAGATGAATACAGCAGATGGATGTGTGATATGACTTTATCCTTTGTGCTTCATCTGCTGGTTTCACTAAAAAGCAATCAATCCATCTTCCTTTTACCCTTCCCCTTTACGATATGAGATGAAGCACCAAACCATGGCGCAGGAAGAGCGAACACCACCCGTTTAGGTTGAGGTGGTGGAGGTTGAGGGTGTGAAGTTATCTCCTTAGTGAGTCACGAGTCATGAAGACTTACTTGGATCCACTATACTCGTCATCTTCGAAGAAGGGAGAGGGGATTTTCTTGGTCGTGATGTTTATGGAGGAATATAAAGTCGCCAAAGGTTAGTATCATCACTTGATGATGATGATGATGGTGAAGAGGTTGGATCAATAACCTCTGGTTTGGTATTCATGGCTGATTATGGTTGATTGTGGTTGCTTGTGGTTTGAGATGTAATTAGGGTTTTGTGATGAGAATTGGGGATAAATGATGTATGTGAAGTGTGCATTGGGATCATTATATAGACGGATTCGAGGTTTAATGTAATTTAATATGAGTTTGGTGGCACAAGAACGCTCCGGATATTTACTGAGGATAATCTTTTATCTTGAGAGGTTTCTGCTGAAGTGGATTACTTCAGTAGATTGACCGTGTTTCTGCTGAAGTGTTACCTCTTGGTTAAAGTTAAAATACACGTAAGATATGGTCAACGTAAGTTCCGATATTTTTGACTATATTTTGGGTAACTTCTACCAACCCATTACTCGCATATCTTTGCTTCAAATTAAATGATTCCCTCTTCACTTAAGTTCACAACACTTCCATTTGCAAGAATCATAACCCTAACTCACAATTTCACTCATGGCGCTTCAATTGAAAAGGGATCATAACAAAGTTGCCTTTCCGGGAGAAGCAAAAGGTGATGATCTGTATAAGCCAATGGTGGAATTCTTGAAGAGATCAAAGATTCATTATGCTTTAACGCATTCTCTGGAAGTGGTTTATGAATCATTGGTTACACAATTTTGGGCAAATGCAAAGAGGAGTGATACGAGATAGTAGCTATGGTTGACGGAACAAAGTATGTTGTGACAGAGGAGTTGATTAGAAGAAAGCTTCGGTTGGATGATGTTAATGGGGTTTTTCATTCTAATGTTGTGGATATTCTTGCTGGGTTAAGAGCTTTTGGATATCAAGGTACAAGGACTGATATGTGGTTAAAAAATCAGTTATGTCCGATGTGGAGGTTTTTGGTTCACACATTGCTTCAGTGTATGAGCAATAAATCAAGAGGATGGGACCAATTTTCTACGCAGCTGGGATGTGGTATTGTTTGTCTTTCTCATGGTTTGACTTATAATTTTTCTAAGTTTATTTTTGATAATATGGTTGAAAATATAGATAGGAAAAAGCATAAGTTTTTGATATACCCTAGGTTTCTTTCGAAGATTTTAGACATTACCACACAAGCCCAAGCGTTTTGTCCCATAGGAGTTTTAACTTCTAAACTATTTGCTTCTATGAGAACTAAGTATGAGGGGGCTCATCATCCTTTGTTAGCAGTTATGTTGCCTCAAGGCAATGAGGTCACTGATGAGGAAAATGTTGTTGGTTCACCACCTTCTACTATCAGCCGATGGTAATCCATCGTTACAATGGATGAAGGCCCTTCTAATGCTGCTGAAGCACCTCTTGTTTCTCCTGACCAACATTTACCCACACTTTTCACCTAGACCTAGTTCTAGTCCACCACCTACACAGGTTACTCATGATGATTCTGAGACTGAGATTAATGTGGCCACACCTCTAGTCCTTAGAGATTCAGTTGATGATAGTGTTCCATTCTTTGAGCATGTTGATATTTCTTCTGAAAGGCCCAATTATGCTCCCATTACCACGAGCAACTGTTGGTGGAGCCGAGGAACCTATTACACTTACATCTTTATATGCTCTAGTGAACAGATATGTAGCTGAAGTAACTGATCTCAAGAAGGAGCTTGTAGAGACTAAATCTAATCTTGGTGGTGAGATTGTAGAATTGAAAAGGAAGGTTCAGGATTTGGAAGTACAACTTGGAAATAGTAGAAAAAGGAGATTGGATGTTTCTTCGATGAGAGGAAGTGGACACTCAGTTTAAGTCACTTGATATTTTGGCTAATGTGGCTCAACAATCTAATGCTTCTACTCCAATGGCTGATGAATCTGTAAAGTAAAAGGAGCCAATTCTGTTAACTAGAAGGAGGAGAAAGCAATCTTTGAGCAAGGATACATTGCAAAGTGAGGATGTTTTAACCATGAAGAACATATTGTTGCTGATACTCCTATGATGGATATTTATATTGAAGTTGGTCAAGATTCATCTGAGCAAGCACAACCTGATTCTATACCTTCAGCAGATACTTCTGAAGTTTTTCTTGCTGGAAGAAATTTTAATTTGAATCTAGAAGCTGATGTATTTGCAACACCTGTCGAAGATTTGTCTCAACATGTTTCTTCTGATGCACATCCGATGAATCTTCTGAAGTTCCTTTTAGTGATACTCCTTCAGCTGATGTTGTTTTTGAATCTACTGATAAAGGGAAAGGAGTAATGGTTGACAATGAGCTTGGTCCGATCCGTTAGTGAACAGAAAGATTAGCACAAGACATCAATAAGTGAATGTGCAAATTTGAAGAAAAGTGATGAATTGGCAAAACAAATTGCAGCTCAGTCTACTTCAAATTTGCCTCCTGAGAGACAAAAGGAACTGGATGAAATGCGTGCTTAGATCCCTGATGCACATTGGGATGCTTATACTCAGCAAGCTATTTCTAATCCTACACTTGCTCAGAGTATCTTGGGTGCAGATTTTGATAGTGAGAATTTTGTGGCTCAAATGGTGGCTCATGGACAACAAAGAAAGGAAGAAGCAGCTGCAAAGAAGAAAGCCATAATTGCTCAAAAGAACAAAGCTAAGAGAGAGAGACCACCCACTGAAGCTCAGAAGAAAGAAAATATGAGAATTGTGGTGAAAAATCGAGTTCTTCTGTATAACTCAGGTTTAACAATGAAGCAAGCCTTGGCTTTGCCTGATCATGTTTTGATTCGCAAGTATAATCAGATCATGAAGTTTTCTTCATCTTCTTCAACACCTTCTTCCAACTTGAAACGGATTGCCGGAATGAAGTTGCTCCAAAGGCCAAAAGACCTAAGTTTGTTGAGATTGTGGAGAATTTTGATGATATTCCACCTAAGGTGATGTCTCCGGTTACTGGCCACTCATCGAAGCTACTTCACCTAACAGAGTTTCTTCATTAACCTTATATTGTTTCTACAAAGCATCAAGTTTCTCGTTCACCCGACAAGGTTTCTTCTGAACCTTCGTGGTCTTTTGAAACACCATGCCTTCAACTTAACCATCTGTGGCCTCTGGATACGAAGAAGGTAATATGGTTAAGGAAGTGAACCACCAACTGTCAAATCTAAACAAAGCAGAAAGGTGCTTGACGAATGAATGCATTACGTGGTGGTATTTCTAGAGAAGCTCATGAAGAATTCAAGATGTTCCATCTTTGGAAATCTATATACCGTAGGCGAAGAAGAGGATGGCTAAAAGAAGATTCTCTTCTCTAAGGAAATCTGTGAGATCAGCTAGGATTCAGTCAGCTAGGGTTGCGACATCTCACAAGCATATTCATGTGGATCTAACGGCTGTTGAGTCAACCTTTATCAAAGAAGGATCTGCTGCTGATTTTCCTGAGGGATCTCATGATGTGTTGATTAGTTGGTCTTTGAAAGATGATGAGCTTAACATCATTCATCGTTTGGATCAATCCAGTATGCAATTCAACTTTTTGAAGGAGATATTACATTTGGTAGATAGGGAAGATTTGCTTACTTTGTATACCCTTGTCACTAAGCATTACCATTATCATGCACCACGTGGTTCTGGTTATTTTATTGGGAGATCTTCATGTTCTGTTTGATTCTCAATCTCCCAATGGTAAAGGACATTTTATTTGGAAGTACTCTCATATGTGGCAGGTTGAGTCTTGGAGATTTTATCCTCTGCCTCGTGTGCATGTGGTGGACAAAGGGTGGAATTATCGTCTGATGTTTGCCGAGAGAACTTATCCCTTGTCTATAAGGCTGATGGAAAACATGCTTAGACAGAAGTTGGAAGTTCCTCCAGATCCAATTGGGAATGATAAGTTGCATGCTGAACAATGTGTTGGAATTATTAAGAATCAGCTTCTGCAACATAGAGCATCATCTTGAATGTGGTAATTTGTATGGTTTGTACTATTTGTTATCTTTGTTTGTTTTCTTAGTTATTAAAAAAAAAAAAAAGTTAGTACACTATTGAGGCTCAAGTCACTACCGACTTGAACGCCTTGTGGATCTTTAGATTGAGGCCATGCAGATTTATAAGATCCACCATTGTTCTTGGGTTTCCATTGAAATTTAGGTCCCCTTTGTGGCCAAGAACAACCTACTGAGGGCTTCACAGCAGTATCCCAATAACCTTCCCAAAGATTCATTGAGTCAACATATCCAGGCCAATAACCATTTTTAAAGTATGAACTAGTTGGTTGCACATATGGTCTTGCTACAGATCTTCTCCAATGAGAAGGTTTATGAGTAGCTTGTGGAATATAAGGTGGTATAGCATTAACATTGGTCCACATTGGTCTAGATTTCCCAGCACATACACCCATTCTTTGTTCATGAAAATCACAATCCTTAATTAAATGAAATTTACTTCCACACACAAAACATGTCTTCTGTTTAGAAGATTTATTCAAACCAAAAGATGTTCTAGTACAAGCAGAAGTATTCAAACCAGAAACATTAAAGGAATTGTTTTTAACATTATTATTATGCAAAGACTTAAAAGACAAGTCTTCAGAGGAAACTGGCTTGGAAGATGAATCTTCAAAGCAACTCTAAAGGCTTGTAGTAGTAGGCTTGGGTGCGTGCATAGGTGAGGTCTTGGGTAGGTCTGACTTATCACTTGAATTACAGTTGGCATAAGAAGTAGACCTTGATCGTAAGATTTGTCATGTCAAAGCAAGAGACAAAATCATTAGATGAAGAATCGGTCTGCAAGTCTTTGGACTTTTTGCCATAAAGATGATGTGATCCATCAAAGTCAACAAGAATGGAAAGGTCACAGTGCATAGGTATTCCTCTAATGGATCCACGCATACATGTAGGTCACCTTCTTTAACATAATTAGCTAAGCCTCGGTGTGGATTTACGTGTGTCATCTCTAGCTTCTAATCCTACATATTTCTTAAAGCCTAAGCCTATTGAAGTATTAGGAGTTTGACTAGCATAGATGTGACTTGCTAACTTATTTCCATTCAATAACCATTCGTTATGCCTAGCAATTTCAGCATCTAATTTTTCTTTCAACACACCGCTTTCGACACCACATCACTCTCAATTTCTCGCACCTTTTAATTCATTTTGTGTACATTCTAGATCACATTCTAACACCCTAATCTTCTCATCATAAGCTATTTGATTCTTCTAAAACCAAACCTTTTGTCTTTCTAATGTTTTTAAACTATGTTTATAAGTTTCAACTTCAACATAGCATTCATTATATTTAGGTTTCAAAATATCATATGCTTCCTTAAGTTCATTATAACGTTCACTACAACCAAACAAACAATTTTGTACCCGAGAGATGCCCATCAAGGCAATCTGATCATGCCTATCTTCTAAAGTACAGCTTGCTAGCAACCCAATATTATCACCACCAGGACCATCATCATTCTCAGACTCATGTGACTTCCAATCGACATTGGCATCCAAAGTGACCATAGCAACTGAGGATCTAGGCTTCGAAGTTCCAGCATCCCTTTGATTCTGCTGATAGGAAGAGTATCTCACTTCATCTCCAACTTTCCTATCCTTACACTCTCTGGAGAAGTGACCCATCTGATGACATGTAAAGCACTTGACCTTCTTCTTGTCAAACCTTGCTGGATCTCTTCCCTTGAAACCAAACTTCCTTCCAGCCTTACGTTCAAATTTCTTGATGTCCATAGATAGCATAGCCACTTGCCACTTCAACTTCATCTCTTCCATCTCCAGTGGGTCTACCTGATCAAAATCCTCATATGCAAGTTCCTGCTGAGGATCATAATAAGCAAAAAAGGATCCAAGCACATCTTCCATTATACCACCAGTTGTAGATTGAGAACTTGATGGAGTGGTAGTGTAAGATGATGATGAGTAAGTCGGACTTGGAGCATGGATCATCTTTGGAGTGGAGGCTCCAATAAAGGCTGTGTGACTAGCATTAGATGATGAGCGGAATGGACTTCTGACATCATGCTCAAGAGCTTTAAGTTTGTTGTATAGCTCATCAAAGGTAATCATATCAAGCCCACCTTTAGTTTTGAAGGAAATACTTACTTGTAACCAGGATTGAGGTAAAGATCGTAAAAACTTGGAGTTGCAATCTTCATTATCTGGCTTTGCCTTAAGCTGATTCAACTGACTCAAGATCTTGTGAAACCTGTCATAGCCCTTGAATTCCTCTTCAGACTTGAAAGTCTTCAAACTATTGTCTCAACATCGATTTTCTCATCCTCCTAGACTCCTCATTCCCTCCAAACTTGGCCTTGATGGCCAACCAAATATCCTTAGCATTATTCATGAAGTGAAAATCACTCAAGTGATCCTCAGGAATAGCTTGAAGAAGAATTGTTTTCACTTTGGTTTCTCTCTGAACCACCAATAATTCTTCAGCAGATTTGGGAGGTACATGAATAAGATTACCATCAGGATCTGTGGTAGTTCTCTTCAAGCTGTTTCCCTTCCTGACAACTTCCCACATATTCCAATCAATGTTGGAAATCCAGTTTTGCATCTTCATTGCCCATAAATCATATTCCTCCTTCTTTAGATAAGGAAACTTGGCGTTACTGTTCGAGAGACTTAGTTGTTGAAGATGGGTGGTGTTCTGGTTGTTGGTGATTTCAATATCATCTTGTGATCCAGGCATGGTGAATGATGTGTTGGTTGTATGAGTGTTTATAAAAGAATGTTCTTAGTATCGTAGAGACTCTCTCGAGGCTCTGATACCACTTGTAGAAACTGTAGACCTTGATAGATCTTGAGCACTCGCAGATCGTTAGTATTACTTATGTAATCACAAGCAAACTAATAGACAATCTCTACAACTTATATTCTTTAGCGGAAATCAAATATAAGCACAAGCACAATAACTAAGAAGACGTTGATCCTCTATGGATCTTTATATTACTAAAACTTTGTTTTTCCAATCGTTACATTAATCATACTATTGTGTTCCTTTTATAGGCAAGGAACCCTAACTTGTTTCCTAAGAAACATATAATCATAAAACTAAATAAGATATACATTATCACTTCCTAATAAAGCTCATGCATATTCTAACTAACTATATAAAATACGGAATAACTATTTC